>JAUMJM010000018.1:2767500-3500000 GCA_033558235.1 Neomorphus geoffroyi
GCAGGGCAATGGCTTGTGGGAAGAGGGAGGAAGGAAGGAAACATCCTTAATGAAAGGGGCCAGGGGAGAGAGAGCCAAATTCCTAGAAAGAGGACCTTGCAAGGAATGCGCAGATGACATGAAAAAGTAATTAAAAGGAAAGCCCTAATGGGACGTTAGGGGGAGATGCAGCTGGAACTTGAATAAGCAAGTAGAAAGAGGGAATTAAGTTTGTAAGTTTTCCTCTAAGGAACTGGTGGGGAAAATACGGCAACAGCTTCTGTTGATCGAATCAGCGTCGAGTCCGTGGCTGAAGAGCTCGTGAGTCTGGTTCATTTTATAGTTGTGAGTCCTAAACCTCGACAACGCAGGGGAAAGAGGATGTGGTGTTTGCAGAGGTGACCTGAAGGACGCTTGATTCCAAAGCAAAGGAAAGGATGTTGACTTCAAAAATGAAGTGAAACTGTTGGTAGTGTAGTTTGCCTGGGGCGAACTGGTAGTTTGCTATAAGTAATATTAATTTAAGTGTACAATGCTTTAAATTATCTGGATGATTTAATCTATGTGATTTTAAAGAAATAATTTATCAGCTCTGATCTTGAATAAAAATAAAATAAAACAAATGGAACAAACCCCTTCTATTAATATTAGCATTTCTCTTTTACTCCGGAGGGTAAAATACAGCAGAGACATTTATTTTTAGCTATGAAGAATTTGCATGTGTGTTTCCAGATGTATTCTTAGACTTTGTACTGCTTAAAATTCAACTACCACAGTATGTAGATCCCAATTTTCTTTTCCACGGCACTTTGTCTCTGCCACTGTGGATATTTTTTTTCCCCCTTCTTTTTTCTCTTTTTTTTCCCAGCAGAGGTGGTGGAAGGGGCTGTGATGATTAAGGCAGCCGGTAAGTCTCTTAGCTTCCTCTGAACTTTACTCCCTCTGCGAGAAGTGACCTATTTAGATGAGGCCCTTTGATGCAGTTGGGGAGGTCAGGTGAGGTCAGAGCACCGGCTCTGCCAGAAATCCCACAGATGCAGGAAGCGAGGAACTTCTGGAGGATGCGGGGTGAACAGGCAGTTATTTCAGTACGTTCTTTCTCTGTGTGCGCATTTGTTCTCTTACTAAATTCCTGAAACAGAGAGGGCCGGATCCTTTGCGGTGCAGGGAGCAGCCGTGCTGCCTCTGTGTTTTGCAGGCGGGCGAGGAGCCCCACAGACAGCGGTCGGAGGACGGAGAGGGCAGGGGGTGAGGAGCCCGCGGCAGACACAACGCCGGAGCCGAATCCTCTCTGGCTCCCGTACCCTATGGGGCGGATCACTCAGCGCTTACGCAGATGCGTACTAATTGCAACCCTGCCTCCCCAGCTCCTCCTTCCCACACCCATCGGGTCTGGGTCCTTCCTTCCAGCTTGTTTTCTGAAGAAAGGAGCTACACAGATGTGTTAAATCCTCCAGCCTTTCTAATTTTTCTAATTGCCATGTGGAAGAAAGGGAAGGAGGAAGAATGCTCCTCTCAGTCTGATATCCCAAAGTAAAATCCCAGCTGAGCAGCTTAAAATAGACGGTCAGCTGGTTGTGAGGGCTGCATCTAGCCCGGGGAGCATGGCATCTGTCTCCCAGGAATGCTGCCTGGTCATCAGGCCGGATAAATTAGGACTAGTCCTGGTCTGTGCGTGTGCACAAGAGACAGACTGTACTGAGGATGGGGAGCTGCCCTGAATGTCAGCGAGGCTGGCGTGCTCCAGTCCTCTTAGCATCTCTCTGCGAATCGATAAGTCCCTGATCGTGGCCGTGGCAGATCTGAAACCCTGGTGTGCAAATGCTTTGGAGGTGCTGCTCCCTGCACCGCTGCCCTAGCTCTTCCTCCTCTTTGGTCTGCCCCAGGAATCTCTGACTCTGGAGCTGCTTTTAACGGTGCAGCTAATGACTGATGAAGCTTTAATAAGGGGAGGGGGAGAAGATGATGCCTGTGATAACAGCACAATGACCAAGTCTATATTTTACCTTCTGAGCCTTTCCTCCGCACGCTGCCGGCTCCCTCCCTCGGCGGCCGGGGCTGGATCCAATGACAGCGCTGCTTTTCCTCAGATGCAGCACAAAACAGATTTTTCTAGTGGCTGAATTTAATCACTTAGATGCAGAACACCGATAGACTGAATCAATTTAATTCCTATTGCTCCTGACTGGGAGGGGAGAGAAGGGAGGAGGAAGGTCATAACAATTTAGCAAGCGAAAACTTGGCTTGAAAACGTAACCAGTGGGTCGATATTTGGGTTTTTTTTTAAACCTGCCTGGGACAGGGAACACGGCAACCCCAGGAGATGGGAAACGCCGTGCTCTGCGAGGTGAGGAGAGGTCTGAAATGCTGGGGCTGCTGCCGGGCTGTAGGATCACCTCCCATCAGGAAATGAAGTTGATATTACCCTTTCTGTTTTTGAGGGAGCTGCTGGAAAGGGCGTCTTATTGGGCTGAAAATGCCTGAAACGATGCGTAGTATCTGAGCGTCTGGGCATCGTGTGTGTTTGCCTCAGCATCTCTGCTGAGTGCTGAGCTGTGGGGTTCTTGGATGATGCCAGATCTCTTTGGGAGGCTTCCGTTACCTGCTGCGGCACAGTCTTGCTCAAAGAATAGAAAGATTTAATTGGAAATGGAGCAGTCTGTGAGTCCTCTTTCAAAATAAGGCCTTGCTTTTCCTCCTGTATCTGTTGCACTTGCAGTGTACCCGTTTCATATGAAGTCCAAAGCTAAGGGTTTGTTGGCGACAGTCTTGTAGTGCCTTTTCCAAGGATGGTGGCTCTGTGGAGCAAGGGCTGTGTGGGTGACTGTGCAGCCCCACGCCTGGGATACGGCCTTTTCTGTGCCTGAGTACCTGGAGTGCTGTGTCCAGTTCTGGGCCCTCAGTTTGAGAAGGATGTTGAGATGCTGGAGTGCGTCCAGAGGAGGGCGACGAGGATGGGGAAGGGGCTGGAGCACAAGCCCTGTGAGGAGCGACTGATGGAGCTGGGGTTGTTTAGCCTGGAGAAGAGGAGGCTGAGGGGAGGCCTTATTGGTCTCTACAACTGCCTGAAAGGAGGCTGTAGTCAGGCAGGGGTTGGTCTCTTCACCTGACTGGTGACAGAACAAGAGGACATGGTCTCAGGCTTCGTCAGACGAGGTTTCGGCTTGATATTGGGAAAAAATTCTTCACTGAGAGGGTGATTGGCCATTGGAATGCGCTGCCCGGGGAGGTGGTGGAGTCACCGTCCCTGAGGGTGTTTAAGAGGAGGTGGGATGAGGCACTTAGTGCCATGGTTTAGATGATGAGTAGGTGTTGGTCCTGGGTCATAGATTGGACTCGATGATCTCAGGTCTTTTCCAACTTTGTGATACTATGATACTGTACTGTGATACTGTGATACTGTACTTTTGGACACTGTTGCAGTTTCAGTGATTGCACGAGGTGAAATTCCTGGGAAGAAGTGGTCCAGGATTCACCCAGGTGAGCTGTTGATATAGGAGTCATCTTTTAGAAAGATCCAGTCCTCCCAAGAGAAACCTTAGGTGCATCAGCTCGAGTGCCAGCCTTGGGGGACATTTCGAAAGGGTCTTTAACAATTTCTCACATGGCTCTTATCAAGGTGGGTGCTGCGGGGCACGGGCGAGGCTGTCGCTGCTTCGGGTAACTCAGCAACGATGATGCGCTGTCCTTCGCAGGGAAACCACCTCCGTCCTAGGGCCTCCCGAGGTGCCATCCAGCTGGGCTGGGCAAAGCAGCACAGCCCTCCATCGAAATGCTGCCGGCGCCCCGGGGCTGGCGTTAGAAACAGCCCTTGTTCTAAAGCGAGACACACAGTAGTAATGCAGTAACAAAAGCAAACTTGGCCAGCTTGACAGCAAACTTGGTAGCCTGCCACAGCCATCGGCCCATATGCACCACGGTAAATAAAAGCTGTAGTTGAATTTCTTTCAAGTTTTATATAATACTCGTTACAATATGGAAAGGAGGGGGGAATCCCTCTCGTGAGCAGTTCTACTGAAAAATAAAATTTGAACTTCTCTGTTGTCGAGTAGCTGTGCAGCGGGGCCGTGATGCTGTTACAGAGGAGGGAGCTCTCCTGTGCTCATTGCAGCGTCCGCTGCTCAGTGAGGCTCCTCCAGAAACTGCCCAGCACTGCCCTGTGCTGGGGGTTTCGCAGGGTGGTGGTTGGTGAAGAGCTGAGGGGGAGCTGCACAAGGACACAGCGTCGGTTACCGAAGGCAAAGCAAACTCAATATCCAGACAGCTAACGCAGAGGTGTTCGCCTGTCTGGCTGTGCTGTTCTGGTCATGGAGCCCAGTGCTGCGTGCGCAGCTGAGCAAGGACGTAAACCACAGCAGTGACAGTGGGAGCAGAAGGGGAGGAAGTTCGGCTGTGCTAAGCGATGGTCAACTTAAAAATAGACCCATCTATTTATAGCGCTGGCAGCCTGCTGCTGCCCGCCAGCGCGTGCTGCGGCCTGGCTGCTGCTGCCCCTTGCATCCATGCGCACACAATTGTGGGCAAAGCCTGGGCAGAGAGGGTGGGGTATGTGCTTAAACGCACTCCTTCGCTGCAGGGGAGGCAGCACTGGTCGTGGGACGGTGGTGCGGGGACATGCAATGCTGGGGCGTTGCTCCATCACTCTTCTCCCAGCCCTTGTTCCTCTTGAGCACAAGATCTACGCAGTGACTCCTGGCTTGTCCAGAAAAGATGGTTCATCGTATGTGTGGGTACCGGCACGAGCCTCCCACCTGCCCCAGGGCCAGCACAGGGCCACCCTGGTGCCTGTGTGCACAGGGCATCCTGCAGGGCAGCTGGAACCCGAGGACGGAGCGTGGTGGCTGGTGGCACGGCGTGTAGCAACGCTGCCTCACCAGCGTGGGCCGTTTGGGTGTCTTTTGCCTTTCGACTTGTGTTGTGAAATGCCCGGCTCGTGTGGGTGGCCTCGTGTTCTGTTGCTGCCGACTAGGAAGAAAGTGTAATGTAAACACCCGGTTAATTGCCACATGTCAATCGCAGGCAAATCTTCCCGTTGATAGATGGAGGCAACACCAGAGACTGGCGTTGATCATAGAATCACAGAATCCTTTACGTTGGAGAAGGCCTTCAAGATCATCAAGTCTAGCTATAAACCTAGCACTGCCAAACCCACCGCTAAACCGTATCCCGAAGCACCACATCCACGTATCCTTTAAATATCTCCAGGGATGGTGCCTCCACCGCTTCCCTGGGCAGCCTCTTCCAGTGCTTGACAACCCTTTCAGTGAAGAGATATTTCTTTATATCCACTCTAAATCTCCCCTGGCACGATTTGAGGCCATTTGCTCTTGTCCTATTGCTTGTGACTTGGGGAGAAGAGACCAACGCCTGCCTCGCTGCAACCTCCTCTCAGAATAAAGTCTCCCCTCTACCTCCTCTTTTCCAGGCTGAACAGTCCCAATCCCCAGGTATATTATGTTCATTATCTGGATGTTTATAATCAGTTTAATTTTGGGACCTATCAGGCAGGGGTGGTGGTTTTGGTTTTTATTTTTACTGTCTGTTGCATGTGCACCTCTGCCTGGTCCCTGGTGCTTCTGCGGTGGAAATAATCAGCAGAATAATATAATATTTAGATGGACAGCACTTTTAGCCATAAAAGCTGGCACTCGTGAGAGTATAAGTGGTTTTTAGGAGAGTTTCGAATAGAGAAGGTGATCCAGTGCTGAGACTGTGCTCACATTTTCCTGTTGCAAAGCAGAAAGGATGGGAGCTGTGTACCGAGAGTTCCTCCTCCACCAGCGGGTGAGCTCCTGTCGCTTTCGTGGGTCTGCTGTGCTTGTACTGCTGCGGTCGGGGAATAGAGATTTGCTTGCGGAGCGGCAGCACTTGGCCTTTCCAGCAAACGTTGACTCTCTGCCTAAATATATTTCTACCTAGAGGACCCTTTACCTAAATTAGACGTGAAGTTTCAGTAACATTTTGAGAGGGAGCTTTTTGCACTTGAAATGAAACCAACTGGTCTAATTCCAAAGAGCATATTGAGGGGAGATTAATGTCTTCCCATACACAATTCGTACAAGGGCAGTTGTGGGCTCTTTCTGTTTGTGTTTGGTTTTTTTAATGGAAGAGTGATTTTATATTAATGTTTCAACTTTGACTGCCAATTCAGGTTTGAAGGTTGGGGCTGCTGTTTCACTCACTGGTATACACTTAAGGGTAGAATTTCTGCTTTAGTTTTCAATCTCTTGAGCTTTTGTCATTTTTTTTTTTTATCACAACCTTATGTGTTATTTAAACACCTTCTTATTTAATCAGTTATTCTTTTAAGTGGGCTTAATTGTATAAAGATTATCATGCATAAGAGACGTCTATAATTAGAAGGGGGGATTGGTGCTATTAGGCAGTGTTTTAGTGAAGAAAATTACAGTGTTCATAAACTGTTTGGAGAGTAGAGGCAGCATATATTAACGTTCAACAAGTTTTGTGTAATCCTAACAGAGGATTGACTCTTGCTCACTTGGATGAGCTTGGGCTGCTCCGGTATTTCTTCTACAAGCTCAGTCTTGAGCTCACTTCCCCGGCCTTTCCTCTTGGCATAGCAGTAGAAACAGCCCTGTCTGTGCTGTATTGCAGTGCCATGGGGCTGACTTGGAGACCTGGACGTTATGCAGGGTTTGATCCATTAAATTAAATAGCAGGTGTGATGCAATGCCGGATGCTCTGGAGCGCTGCTCTGACAGTGAAAAGCTTCCGGAACTCCCACTCTTGCTGCACTTCTGTGATCGACTGAAAGACGTCGGCTCTGCTTTGGAGTTCTCCTTTGTGGAAATTGGAGACAAAATCAAAATTGCTTGTCACTTTTGCATGAAGGTGGGAATCACTTATGTTGCGAACATTAATTGGCAGTTTGATATCGATTGGGCTTTAAAAGCCTAACGACACTTGGCTTTGGCTGCTTCGCTGCCTTGTGCTCTCCTGCTCCTCTCGCTCATGCCCGGTGCGAGCCCTTCCTTTGCTCAAATGGACATGCCCTTAGGACAGTCCAGATGATTTCCAGCTTGAAGGATTCAGCACTGGGATGAACACAAAGTGTTTTAAAGCCTCCTGGCCTCTTTCTGGGCTGAGTTTTGGGCCAGCTCTCCTGAAAAGAAAACGCCACCAGGGGTCTTTTTTTTCACTCCTGTTAACAGTGTGCATGTGCGAAAATACAAATAAATAGACGAAGCTGTTGTGATATTCCATATTATAGGGAACAATTACTATGCAGATCATTTGTGAGCTGAAATGAGCAGGAGAAGACGGTGTGCGCCACGGCTTGGCAACCTGCCTGCAGTACGTGTATTGTGAGAGTTTCTTCTCCCTCCATCTCCTCCCCTTCCCCATTGAAATGACATGACACCAGGGGACGATTGATTTCTGCTCTCCACATCGTTAATGAAAAATTCCTCGTTGGCTCCTAGTTCTCTAAATCCTTTGAGACAGCTGCAACAGTTTAGATACTTCAGGAGCAAACATGCCAGCCTGGGTGATGTATGACTTTGTGAACTTTGAAGGGACAAAAGGGGAGGCTTTTGTTGGCCATAAAACCAAGAGAAGCTCTTATCCATGTAATTATTATATTTTCTGCAGCCAGTTTGCTGAACATATTTTGGTAACTCAGTACACAGTTTCCATCTCAGCGGGCGTATGAGATTTATCATGTTTCTTAATGCTTGATAATTTTATTTTGAAGATTAGATCCAGCCAAACAAGAGCCATGAGTCTTGATAATGCTAAATAAAGCCTTCTCGTATGTTTCCTAGGACTCCAAACACAGTCCTCATTTTCTTCTCTGCATCGTATCTCTTTGCCAAGTTAAAGCCATTAATTTTGAGGGAAGGGAAGTATTATTTTAGATCACCTTGTAATGCTTTGTTGCCACATTTTATGTGCCTGGACAGCATGGTAGTAGAACGCTCTCCATTTATGAAGTGCAAGGTACAAGGTACAGATGGCAACTCATTAAAACTTTAGTGATAATCACCCTTCCTATGGAATTACCACTTAAATCTGGTTAGTAGAGAGGAGGAGGAGGAGAAACATGCGCCTTCTGGGTGATTTAAAAGCATATGGGATGGAGTGTTTTATGTGTGCCCCCTTGTCAGGAGTCCTCAGAGCAGATTGCCAGAATGGTTGAGCAGTTAGAGTTTAATGGAGCTACAGAAGCTTTCACTCTTGATCCCTTTGACAGTTAAGCTGTTGTCCTCAAGTGCATTTTTTTAAAAAAAAGTCTTTTAAATACAGCTTTTTTTGCAGAATAAATGGAGACAAGAACAAGTATGTGAGGAGCTTTTTGGTCATTTCAAGGTTGGGAAGCAGTCTTTGGGGAGTAATGCATCATTGTTAGATGTCCTCAAAGAAAAAAAAGGTGCTTGTTTGTTTGTCCTCACTTGTGCAGACAGTAAAAAGGAATGGTCCCAAGGGCTTGCTGAGAGCTTGGAAGTGCCTAGGAGTTAGAAAAAGTATTTGGATTCAAGTCTCATCACTGTTGCAGATTTTCTTTGGGACTTTGAGCAAGTCGCTTAGTTCTTCTCTGTCTCGGTTTCCCATCTGTAAAATCTGGCTGGACTGCTACTGCCTTTATTATAGCGAAGTATTGGGGGTAGCTGCACTACAGATTCTGAAGTATTTAGGTACGAGCAGGAATGAATATTAGCTTTGGGTAGACAGAATCTTGCTATGTATTTTGAGACTTAGAGGTAATGAGCATAACCGGTGAAGCCCCTGTTCCCAGAGGTGTGCGGTCAAGTCTCCTCTTCCAGGCGGCTGCATTCAGGCCCCCGTTACAGAGAGTACCGAGTAGCATCCTGAATATACTGACAGCCTAGAGGTATCTGAGAAGCTCCCCAAATACATTACTTTTGTTTAATATGTCAACTGCTTTCTTGTAAAATATTATTTTAAAATTGATCTCAAAGGTCTGGGCTTTGCAAGCCTGGAATTAGGCAGCATTCCTAGGCAGTGACATCCTAGGCCTTTATCTGGGTGGTGTTTTTTCTCTCTGTCACCTGAACATCCTTTGTTATTTGCATATTTGACTGCCGAGAAGGCAGCTTTTCATCTTCAGCTCAACTGCTTTGAGTCAGCAGAGGTGATGAGTGATGCTCGCTGCCTTTCCCCGCTCTTCGCTGTGCTCTTCTTTAACAAGTGCAGTATCTTCAAAGGTGACTCGTGCTCGGAGAAGCAAGGCTGAGAAGGCTGGGTGAGGGCTGCACACCTTCGCACGGTGATATCGCATTACAGCACTGTTAGCAATTTGGCCAGCGAATTATCCTCATAATAACCTCAATGATCTGCCTCGCCTGGGTAATGCAGGCACGTGAAGGACACGGACCTTTTTTCCTCATTTCAAGGACTTGTGCTGGAAGTGTCCCCTGTGTCCCCTGTCTGCGCGGCTCTGCAAAGCTGCCTTTTCCTGAATTGCACTGGAGGGCAGCCAGCGGCTGGGCGCGCTGCATTCGCTGCGTCTGCTGTTGGCTGCAGGTTTGCTGGCGTGTGTGGGGTGAGCCACCAGCCAAAATTTGGCTACTGTTTCCTCTGAGTCACATCTGTCTGGTCTTCCTAAAGCAAACAGAAAAGCTGCCCTGCTTTTGGTGCTGCACAGCCAAGAGCCGTGTTCGAGTCTGCTCCCTGCTTCGCTCTGGCGGCTGCGGGCAGACCTGTGCCTGGGAGCAGCGAGAGCCAAGAGCTTAAATTTTGTGTGCCAGGTGAGCGGTGGATGGCAGGGAGGAAAAAATGAAATGTTTTGAACAATATCCTGCCTTCAGTCAATTTTTATAAGGGAAAACCACGATACAGAGCAGGACACAAAGAGATCTCTTAAATACGGACCTTCCTCCCCATTATAGCTGTATTTAAATGATGGTTGTCTGTTTAGGGTAAGTAAATGAATTCCTGATTCTGTCCTTGCAGAGTGGTTGTGGTTCAGTCTCTGCCCTGTGCGCTGCTGTCGCTCAGCCAGTTGTTGGAGACTGGGTTGAAGTGCCTTTAGGTGCTTTTTCCTTATCTTGTAGCTTGCATTTTGCCTCGTTCGTCAGCAGTGAGAGCTTCGCTGCAGCCTGAGCCCGTTCTCTGACAGCGCTGCCGTGACTGAGAGACAGCAGAGGTGACCAGGGCCATGCGCGCTCCCTCTGCTCCAGCGCAGGCAGGCTTTGGAGAGGAGCCGTGCCCTGTCTGTTCCTCTCCTCTGGCTGCCGCAGCACAGGATGAGAGCGGGACGTGGAGCTCGTGGGTCGGTGCTGCATGCGATGGAGGGGCTCCCTGTGCTGCTGCATTTAAACTTCAGCTTCTCTGCTTTGCCTTTTACAGCTTCGTTTTTAAAAGGAGGCTAACAACTCCTGTTCTCTCATCTCCTCTTTAACAGCCGCTTGAGCTGTGAGTGGCTCCGAGTGCGTGTTCGCTGGTAACTGAGGAGCCTGCAGCAGTTTCTGGCCTGTTGGGCAGCACCGCTACGCACGTGTCCCTCTGCAAATTCCCAGAGAGCTGGAGTGGGAGGGTAGTGCCCCAGTGTGGGATGTGAAGTTGGAAACAGGTAGTTTGGTCTTTATCCAAGACTTTTTTCCAGCCCATGGTGTCACTGGGGTTACATCTGGTGATCTGAGTGCGCGGTTTGGCTCGCAGCAGACCCTTGGGTTGGGTTTGCTGGGCTGGTCAGCCTCGTGCCTTGGGGCTGTACATGTGCCCCATCTGCTCTCCACGCCTGGGCCGTTCTGCGTGTGTGGTCCCACTGTCCCTTGAGGGCAATCCCTCTCTTCTGCAGCTGCAATCCATCAGCTCAACCTGTGCAAAAGGACCACCATGGCTTCACTTGGTTGGTTCCTGGAGGATGGTTAACGTTTCCAGACCAGTGACCGTCCTGTGGTGATGGAGACTGCAAAGGAGGAAGGGTGTTCCCAGCTGCTGCTTTGCGGCCAGGTGGTTTCCACATCAGGGAAAGAGTGGAATCTCCATAAGAATTCAGGTGACGGCTTAGTTGTTGTTTTAAGGGAATGGCAAGAGCTGGAGATTTCTCTCAACAGACGCAGACTTGCATCCAAAGGAGTCATGGGCTGAGCAGAAGGGGAATAATTGAGACCACACCTGGATAGAAAAAAGGGGTTCTAGTGGAAGAGAAGGTGGCCAAGAGTGATCAAAAGAGTTTCTGCAGAACACCTGCAATTTCTCATAATTATGGGAGATGAAGAAGAGCAGCCAGTATTTTTTTGGAAGTGCCTGAAAATAACTGACTGGTTCCGTTTGAACAAAACAAGCTTTTCTGACTGTAGCTTCACCTCAGCTCCCCTCTGCCCCCAATACCTCACACACCACTCGTGTGTTCAGCACTCTTAACATTTTAATGCACGTTATGTGTCCATAAGTTGCTGAGGAACCCCAGGACCCTACGTAGCACTGATACATGTTGTGTGCTCAGCATTATGTGAACTGTGGTTCAGACCGAACGTCTGGTGAGGACGAGGTGGGGATGGGCTCATCCATTGTCTCAGGAGCGTGGAGGTACGGAGAAGACCCATGCAGTCATGCATGGAGCAGTGTCTGCCCGCCCCTGCCAACCACCAGCAGCTCTTGGCTTGCAGGAGGATCTGGAACCACAGCCCAGGAGCTGTGGGGCACTTTGAAGATGCGTCTGCACTTCCCACGGTTGCTGTGAGAAACCCAGGTGAAGCAGGTGAACGCAGTGCTTTTTTTTATGTGTATTTGTATGCAGGACTGAAGAGTAGAAGAATTCACCCTCCTGGAAGGATCTAATCTTTTATACAAGACACATTTGAAAAAATACAATCAAATGTGTGTACATTTGTTGCTCAGCGGTGGCAGATGTGGAGGCTGTGGGTCTGAAGCGCCACGCACGTGTGCAGTAGGGCAGCGTGCTGAGCTGCGCAGAGCCGCTCTCGGGTATGTGTTGGAAGCACTTAGTTCTGCTTTATTACCACCCCTACCCAAAAAAAAAAAAAAAGAAAAAGAAAAGAACATCTGCTTGTGCATAGCTTTAAAAAAACTGCACCGCAAAGCCCGCTCGCTTCAGTGCAGCTGAACTCAGTGACAAGTTCACAAAAGGGCACCCGAGCTGCTCTGCGGTCAAGCTTTGGAGAGCGCTCTCGGTCACACCCTGACGTGTGTTTGTGGCACTGCGTGTTGGGGTTTATGTGCAGCTATAAATCATAGGTAATAATAGCAAATGCATATTAATTTTTAATAGAAATCTGTAACAGCTCAGGATGTTGAAATATGGTGTCTCTGTTGACAATTTCTATTTTTGGTGGAAAGAAACCCTAAGGCCTTTGTGGTGCTTCTGTGTTTATAAACACTGCCGTCTGCAGAAGGGAAAGGAGTTTGTCAGCATCTCCATACAGTCATTTTTCTCTCTGTTTTAATGGAAAACTTCAGAGTCGATTGTTTGGACTGCTGATTGCAGCAGTTGCCTGTTAAGTTCCCTTTTGGTCTCCTCATCTTTTAAATGCATTTTGCTGCCGAGGGCACAGGTACCGGGCAGTGGGAGGGACTGAAACCTAGAATCCCTCTGCTTTTTGTGTGCTTGCTCCTGCAAGTTTTGCTGTGAAATAGTGGTCTCGGAATGTAAACAGGAACGTGCTCGGTATTGTAAATACAATGCTTTGTTTGGTCTTTCAGAAGGAAGTCCAATTTACCTTTAATTGTTCTGTGCATGTTTCCAGCAGATGCAGTTTATTTTCTCGTCGCTCGCTGCCCTTGCTGGGAGGCTGCGTGGGCTGGTTGCTCACGGGCCCTATGTCGGAGCAAGAGCTGCCTGCCTTCTCCCGACGCGTTCCCACATGGTTGGTCCCCAGTGCTGGCTTGTTTAATACTGGGCTGTTAATGGCTTTAGAAATAATCACTTTTTTTTTGTTTATGTGGCTTGTTTGTGGGTAGCGAGGAACATTCCTGTGACTGGAGTGCTTTGGTGCCGGGTGCTGGGCATGGCGTAGAGCTCCTGTTTGTGCTCAGGTACACGTTCCTGCCTGTTCTAATCATCTCCTGCATTTGTAGCGTCTTTCTCAATGGTCTTGGCAGATTCAAAGGCATTTTTTACCTCTTCCAGGAGCACGAAGGATCCTAATGGTTGTTGGTGTGAGCTGGACGATGTGTGTATCGTTCTTTTCCTGCTTACGGTAGTTCAAACTGGGAGCTGGTGAGGTCTGATTTGTGCTGGTGGGCATGTTTTGTGGGTGCAGCTGGTGGGGGAAGACGAGGTGATGGCACTCTTAGCCACTACCAGTGTTTTGACCCCTAATAGTGAAATAGGTCTTTTTCAGACCAAATGATTTTCACTTGGCTTTGTACCCAGCAACCCTTGGCAGGGCTGGGGGCGTTGAGCTGGTGGGGGTGACGATAGTAGGACCCGGTGGGGAAGGGGACCTCTTTGTCAGACTCAGCAGCAAAGAGAACAGTAGAAGGTGGCATCTTGTAACCCAGCGACTCCTCCACAAGGTGTCCAAGCCCTCACTGCCTGCAAGAGAAGAGCCCTCTGATATTAAAGGAAAACACATACAAATCTTTTTTGAGCTGGGTGAGCGTAGGTGGTGGCCGCAGTGAGGCTGGCAGGCAGGGAAAGGGCTCCTGACCCAGCTTGCCAGGGCTGGGTTTGAGCAGTCTCCATCAAGGGTTCTCACGTTGCTTTTCATTTGTCCCCAGGCAACCATGGTAAATAGACACACAGCCCATTATTTATATGTTTGATATTTACTGTTCTTTTGCCTCTCTGTCTTCCAGCTCTTACTTGGTTTCAATTATTTGTTCCCTTTGCCTGGAGATGAGAATTCCTCTTGGTTGGTTTTCTAGGACTTGTTTTTTCCCTCTTGCTGAAAGTCAGACCAGAAGTGGCTGGAGACGGGTACCTCTAGAGGACTTGTGACTGTGTACCCACATTTCAGCCACCACAGCAGCTGGTGCGGGGGTTTGCTCAGTTTCTGCTTGGTCATCTGATGATCCGAGGGCTGGAGCCCCTCGGCTCTGAGGACAGGCTGGGAGAGCTGGACTTGTTCAGCCTGGAGAAGAGAAGGCTCTGGGGGGTCTCAGAGCAGCCTCCCAGTGTCTGAAGGGGCTACAGGGAAGCTGAGGAAGGACTTTTTACAAGGGCAAGGAGCGACAGGACGAGGGGGAATGGCTTTAAACTCAAAGAGGGAAGATTTACATCAGACATTAGGAAGAAATCCTTCACAATGAGGTTGGTGTGAGACCCTGGCCCAGGTTGCCCAGAGCAGTGGTGGCTGCCCCATCCCTGGAGGTGTCCCAGGCCAGGTTGGGTGGGGTCTTGAGCTCCCTGGTCCAATGAGAGGTGTCCCTGCCCATGGCAGGGGGTGGCACTGGGTGATCTTTAAGGTCTCTTCCAACTCAACCCATTCTATGATTTTGTGATCTGCCCAGTCCCAGCTTTTATCTTTACCCTGACACCATTCTGTGAGACGCTCCCTCCCCCTGGGAGCAGACGCCACGATGCCGCTGCCTTTCCCTGTGGAAGGGTTTGGATCTGGGCACCCCTGTCTCCTCACCTGTGCTCCAGCTTTATTGGAGAGGAGGGCTGGCACATGAATACTGAATTTCCATGGTGTCGGTGAAGGTGAAGTTTGCAAGTACCCCATCTGCATGTAGCTGCGGCTGCCATTTGTTAGACTATCAAGAGGGTTTATTTTCCCAAATAACCCTCTGAATTATTCTGTGTAATTAACTCATGAACTTATTTAAAATGATAACGGGGTAGGGAGAAAGAGAGGAACCGTTGTGGAGCTTAGTAAACCGATAGAATTGCATCACTTTTCCCCACTGATCACAAGGTCGTCTCCAACAGCTGTTCCGGCGTAATTAGCCAGCCCAGGCTCCATGGTTCGAACAATTGAAAAATTACAGGGGTCAATGACTCGGTGTCTTAAATTTTAATAAGTACATAAAAACAAAGTGCTGAGTTATTAAAAATTAATCCTGCTAAGCGGTTGTTTCGGCTTTTTGGAGATGGAAAGCCTGAGCGTGTCCATTTGTCCACTGGGGCTGGAGAAGTGTGGGTGGTTATCTCTGGCCTGCGTTACTCTCCGGCAACAGTTTAATGGGAGTGTTAAGTTTGATTATTAATTTAATCAAGGTCATACTTTGTTTATGCAGAAGCAGAATGAACTGTGGCCCTCAGTAATCCTTTCTCTCCTCGCTAGCTCAGCCTTTGTAATTCCTATAAGCTGCTCATACAGGCAGAGTTGGGATATTCACACAGTCAAGTGGATATTGTGCAAGTGTTGATTATGGTGTGCGGCTCTGCCTCCTCCTAAGTACAGAGATGTTCTATTAACAGGGAAGGTAAATCTGTCAGCATTAACATTGTAAGCCTAATTTTTTTTTCCCCCTCCTTTTGGGGCTTTGGATCCTGGTTATAAAACTTGGTTCAGAGCTTAAAGCGTAGCGAGTGCGCTTTCTTCTCTCCGTGCATTCTTCAAAGAGCATTCAGCCGTGGCGTTTATACAAGGACAAATTTGGGCACTCGTGGCTGCTCTGATTTTACAGTGCGTGTGCCGTTCTGTGAAGCCGTGAGAACTTGCTACAAAAGCAGGAGAACCCCTTCTCTGACCCACCTGGCATTGTTTTCAGAGGCAATTAAATAGAAAATGGCATGCAAAGCAGGGAGGGAAGGTTGAGCCTGGGGGTGAGCTTTGGAATGAGACCTTTATTTCCTTAAGACGTCTGCAGAAATTTGTAAAGGAATCCAGTAAGAATATTTGCTTTTATTTAAGCATTAAATATTTGGAGGATGCCTGCTATCAGATTGCCTGAGGGATAGCCAGAAAACTCATGAGGTGCATAGATGTGTAATCTGAATTTTCAGATAGCTGGGGATAGGATATTAAATCTTTTTCCTCTATCCTGAGTCTTTGACTTGGCCAAGGTCATTGCTGACCAGCTTTCCAGCCTGCACAATGTCACTTTTTTTTTC
Organism: Neomorphus geoffroyi; assembly: GCA_033558235.1. Lineage (NCBI taxonomy): Eukaryota > Metazoa > Chordata > Aves > Cuculiformes > Neomorphidae > Neomorphus > Neomorphus geoffroyi. The sequence goes on from JAUMJM010000018.1 coordinate 2,783,429, forward strand.
TACAGCAGTTCTTAAACTTTCCTCAGCAACAGCCCCAGAGAAAACTTTGGGGATCTTTCAACCAAGAGCAGGAGAGGGCTGGGAGGGGGACGTCCTGAGGCTGGGAGTGGAGCTTCCTGGCCCTGGTTTGCTCTCTCCCAGCGTGACCTTGAGCCGCCAAAGTGCTGAAATCCGCAGCCAGGAATATTAAGATTAAACTGATGCTGATTTTCGTTTTCTGTAATTCACTGGGCCGTAATTTATGGCTGTAACTCGCAGCTGAGCGGCAGCCACGTGAGCGTGCTGGCAGCAGACCGAGGCGATGGTGCAGATGAGGAGGCCGCTCACAGCCGGCCCTGCGGAGCCGCCGTGCTCCCCGGGTCAGAGTCCCCCCGCTCCTGTGTCACCCATCCTCTCCTACAAAACATGTCCCACCCCAGAGCAGTGGGTACAAGCGCCAGAGAGGCTGCACGGTCCAGAGGTGCGCTCAGGCTGTTTGATAAATCAGGTACATGGGATAAATAGGTACATGAGGAGAAACTTCTTTCATGTGAGGAAAGATCAGGCTGACCAGGAGGCTGTGCAGTCTCCTCCTCTGGAGAACTCAAACCCATCTGGACGTGCTCCTGCGCAGCTGCTGGGGGTGACCCTGCTTTAGCAGGGGGTTGGGCTGGTGCGCTCCAGAGGGCCCTTCCGACCTTGGCCATTCTGGGATAACCCAATGGCATCGTGATGCCTCCCAGTGCAAGGAACCTGCTGAGAAAAACATTCTTACTTTTGGGCACTACAGGGTGACAGTAGGGATGAGACGTGGGTACCTCTCCAGACCTCTCTTTCCACACCACAAAGAAATGGGGTGGATTTTGCCTCCCAACCCTTTAGTAAGGACTGGGGAGCGGGAGGCCGGGGGGGCAGGGCTGTGTGGGGAGGGCTGTGGCCCTTTCCCTCGTCCAGCTGTGGTACGGGGTGATGCTGAGGGGTCATCGCATCCCTTCGGAGCTGGTGGGCGTGGGCCATCACCTCCTCCCCAGCATCCCTGCTCCCCTCAGCCCGCCTCTAACCCTCTCCCCTTTTGTAGGCAGCAAGGTGAAAGAATAGCAAGAGCCTTATTAAGATGTTTTTAGATAACGTTTGCTCAGCTGCGCGCCGGCAAAAGATTTTTCAGAGTCTATTAGGCAGCCACTGCTATTGAATCGTAAGGTTGATTTGAAAAATTGGCACCTAATGGTTTACAACTGGAATAAATTTCTGGAAATTGGACCGCGGAGAGAAACTTCTTTCTGTGTGCGTGCGCAGCGTGCATCCGCGCCCGGCGAGGGGCCGCTTCTCGCCTCACTCACCACCCGGGATTTTTCCCTTCTAATTAGGGAAGGCGAGGAGTGCGGATCAGCTTCTATTCATTTCTCTGTTTTGACAAAGCTGTTTGATGGGGAGAGGATTGCTGGGGAGAGACTCTCCTCCTGGCTGGAGTCTCTTTCTCCCCTTCCCTCCTCCTGCCGGGTTTTCTAAAGGCCAAAGCCTGAGAATTCCTGAAAAATTAATGGGGCCTCAATAGGTCCTTTGCATCCGCTGCTCCCCCCTCTCCCGCACCCACCAAGGGTCACCGCTGAAAAGTTTGCAGCATAATAGCTCACAGCAGCTGCTCTTTTGTATGTAAATATGACCTAAAGTGGTGTGGGGAGCCCCTTGGCCACTGTCACCCCGAGACCTGCGAGCTTTGGGTCTCTGCTTAGGTGCCACAAATGTCCCTGGCAGCTGCGTCCCCGTCCCACTCTGTGGGTGCCGCCGACTCCTCCGGCACCGAGTGTAATCAAGGGGCTGTTCAATAATTTAAAGAGCTGCCTGAGAGGAGTTGGGGGTAGGGGAAAGGTCTCTGCCTTCAGAAAACATAAAGTGTCTCGTTTTAGCGTTTGAAATATTCAGCAGTATCCTAGAGGGCTCTGAACTCATAAGTGTCTGCCTTTTTTCCATTATAGAGGAGTCCTGCGTGGTTTTCATTACTGTTATTATTACGCTATTTCCAGTTAGCGGGTGCTGCTTTTCCAGCCTGGCTTTAAAATGAGAGATGCTGGGAAGGCTTCCTTTCGGAGTTGAACCTGGCTGTCTGAGTCTTCCTGCTCTGTCTCCTGAGGTTTCTGGCTGTACCTCTTCCACCAGGACAGACGGACACTTGCTTCCCTGCCCTGGTTTGGTGATCGGTCGAGAGCGGTTAAGTGAAATCTCTTTAAGCTTTCAAGGAAAAGAGAAGAGAAAGTTTCCAGTTTGCTGTAATAATTGCTTGCTTCATCCAAAAGACCCTGAGAACAACGAAAGCCTCAGCCCGAGTGCTAAACCATGCTTGTCTTGTGCCTCACACGTCTGGGATGGGCTGTGGTCCTGCATCTCCCGGGCTTCCCAACCTTTGACCTTCTGGAGTAACAGTGAAGGTCAAACACCTTCCTTTGTGCCTAAGTTGGTTGGGCTTGTTTTTATTCCCTTCGTTAATGTAACGCTCCCCAAAGGAAAAAAACAAAATAAAGTGAGAAGTCTTCTCAATTTGGCAGTGTTTAAGGGCTTTTTAAAGCTAAACAAGAAAACCAATTATTTTTCTAACTGCTTTACTCCTTCAAATCTTTCACTGTAATGGAGATTTAGAATCCATCACTGTTTAGCTATTATTTCTGTGTAAACAGAGTCATGCCCTATTGCACCAAGCAAACAGTCAATTTTTTCCATTATACTTAGCTGCAAATAACAAGGGTGCAGAATAGATGACCCATTTTGGAGCATATTTTTCTCCGTGTGGTGCTCGGCGTGCCTGCATCCCCAGAGGAGGGTGAGGAAGGGTTAAAGCATTGCGTGGCCAAGCTCCTCCTCGCCCTCCCTGGCTTGTGCCCACTGGAAGGGGCTGCAGGGTGGGTAAGGGTGGTCCTGGGGCGCTGCTGGCCTGCAGCGTGGGTGGCAGATCCGCGTGGTCCTCTTGCCTGGTTGTCCCCTTGGGTGGGAGTTACTGCCCACACCCTCTTCACCGGTGCCAGGGTCAAACCTCCTTGCCGAAGCGCTGGAGACGGGGGTGAGCCGGGTGGGCAAGGTGCAGGCGTCCCTCGGAAAGATTTTCCCCGCTGGCCGGGGAGCAGCCAGGACTCGGGAAGGTTCTTTTTCATCATGATAGTTGGCCACGTCTGACATTTATGCAAATGCAGGAGGCTCTCGCAGGCGGTGCGTGTGTTGTGTGAAAGTGGAGCGTGCAAATATGCGGCCAGCAGCTGTTTTTTAAAATTAAACAGACATTGGAGGTTAAAAATCCACAAGTTCAGCATTCACTTCCTTCTGTGCTATTAAGTTTGGACTCCATCCAAAAACTTAGTAATCTTATTTTATGTCGTTGAGTCTGTTTGTTTACATTTTGCGTTTCATTCACATTTCACTGTTAGGGTTTTGCTCTCCGGCTCCAGGGCTGGGGAGCAGCGTTCACCTCACGAGCTCTCGAAGGGGGTGAGGAGGGCAGTGACAATCCAAACCCTTATTTTTACTTTATGATTTATTTTTTTTAAGTTTTTTAATGAAAGCAGGGTTTTGGCAGCTCTGTGGGACTGGGCAGTGACCGGGGTGCCGGTGGGGTGCGTGCTGGGCACCGGTGCAGTCGGCTCCGTGCCTTGAAGCTGCAGAGCATCGTTTTTGCAGAGGAGGATCCGTCTGTCTCACAGCACCAGCTAGAAATGACAGTGAAGTCTGAAATAGTAAAGTGTGATAAATTAATGGAATAAAACACCGTAAGGGACTCATTAAACAGAAAAGAGTTCTATGAGAAGCATGTGAGGTGGATTTGAATTTGAAGGGGAACTGGCTGCACCGAATTCCCAGGTATTTCTGGTAAAGGAAGGGAAATGCTGATGCCTTTACACAAGACCTCAGCTTCGTTACCCATCACTAAGAGAACTGAGCCCTAATTGGGAAGCTGGAGCAACGAGCTATTAAGATGATTGAGGAAAAAGGGAGGAAACTGGCATAGTTGTTTAGTCCAGCAAAACAGAGTGGGAGTGATGCCTCCCCTGGGCGTACTGGGGTGAAGCACCAAGCAGGGGATTATTTGACCAAGGAGCAGAGTCAACGAGAGAACCAAAGGAAGTAAGATTAATAGATGTAGCCTGGAGGTTGAAATTAAATTTCAACCTATTACTAAGTGAAAAGGATAACGTATCCTGATGCTTAAGAAGGTGAAGGACTGTAAGATACAGGATGTCCCTTCCAGTGCTGAGTTCCCATGACTTTCGCGCTTAGATTTCATTCCTCTTTTGTAGTGTTTGACTTGCATGACTAAGAAAGGGCTGCTTTTTTTCTTTTTCCTTCTTTTAAAAATAGTTTTTATATAGCCTGTTTCCAATTGAGACTTTTATTTGAGAAACAAATGCTTCTGGTTAGCTTCTGTATGGAATATGTCCAGCCTTAAACCGTGGCCATGAGCAAAATTCATCGACAGCAAAAAAAATGAGAGCAGTCCCCGAGATGGGGCACTTCTGTCTGTGGGAATGCCTTTCTTGGAAGGAAAAGAATATTTATGTGTATATAAATTTGCTGTACTTATGTATGCACCCACACAGACATGCAGAACCTCCCTCGCTGGTGCGAATCACTGCTCTGAGTGGAGCCCTGCTGTGAGGGCAGAGCGATGCCATGGGCACGCGTGGGGCTGGGGCTGCGGCTGCGTGGCCGCCTGTGCCGGGCGCTGGCCTGGGGGCAGCTTAAAGCCCAGCTGGCTGCAGCGAACTGGGGAGGCATCTGTGCATCTTGGCAATGGAAAAATCTGGTTTTGCTAATTGAGGTTGGCACTGTGGAAGGGGAGGAATGCCCCTCTCTCTCGGTAGCTGGCTGGGAGCTGCTGTGGCTGCACGGAGAGCATTTGGCCATCGTGTTCCCCGGGATGCCGGTATGGTTTGATCAGGGAAGCTGCAGAGCTGGCGGTGCTTTGGGGGACCGAGCAGTTTGGGGAAGCATTTTTTGTTGGGTTTTTTGGTGATGTAGGCTGGTGGTTTTTCTGTTTGTTGGTTTCCTCAGCCGTCTTAGCTCAGGGCAGCACAGATCGAGCTGGAATCTCACGGGTATTTGTGTCCACTTTGTGCAAACAGCAGCCTTCCAGTACTTAAAGGGGGCTACAGGGGCCACATAATGAAACTATTTAAAAAAATAAAAGGAATGGGAATAACCTCAAATAAGGTGGCAGAAAACCCAAACTTGGCATCACCAGTGGTGCTCATGACAAGACATGCACCATTCCAGTGCCTCAAAGACCACCTACGTTTGCTTCATCCGAGAAAGTCCTGTGTGGAGGCAGCACTGCAGTAAAAGGAGGCTGTAGTCAGGCAGGGGTTGGTCTCTTCTCTCAGGTGACCGGCGACAGAACAAGAGGACACGGTCTCAAGCTTCGCCAGGGGAGGTTTAGGCTTGACATTAGGAAGAAATTCTTTACTGAGAGGGTGATTGGCTATTGGAATGCGCTGCCCGGGGAGGTGGTGGAGTCACCGTCCCTGGAGGGGTTTAAGGAGAGATTGGATGGGACTCTTAGTGCCATGGTGTAGTTGACAAGTAGGAGTAGGTGTAGGTGTCGGGTCATAGGTTGGACTCGATGATCTCAAAGGTCTTTTCCAACCTTATGATACTGTGATACTGTGAAAATATCCCCTTCTGATGTCCTGCAGAGAGGCTGTGAGCATCTGGGTCTTGGGCTTTGGTTTGGTTTCTTCCAGGGTTTTTCTGGTTGTGGTTTTATGATTGTTTCAAATCTTCCAGGCTTTTGATTCAGCCTCTTAAACAGACCTGTGTGAAACAGAGCGATAATTAAACCCCTAACCCCCCCCAAACCTTTTACTTTTGGTGGATTCTTTTCCTGCACTAAGTGATTGGAAGGATTGGGCTGTGTAGGTAGCTTGGTCTCACTTGGGTTTCCAGTGTATCAGCAGCTCACCTGATAGCACTGCTGGTTTTGGAAAACCTTGTTTGTAGGAGATGTTTACAGTGTGGATGTGGGGCCCTTGAAAGGAGAATTGTTTTCTGAACTGCTTAGAGAAGCAACTGCCTTTTATCGTGGTTATTGAGAGTATTAATGAACTAGAAACCATCCTGTCAGAAGGATCCTCAGGAAGATGTTTTGTTTTTTTTTTAAAAAGGGAAACAAAATTGGTTTCTTCTCTTCTTTATTAAACAGCAGTGTAGGTTCAGACTGTTCTGCGAGTCTTTAATTGGCACAAAAGGGCAGTTTAGCCTCATCTGAAGGAAGAGTTGTCAAACAGGCTGGAATTGTTTGCCACTCAGAAACATATAGAGCTATATACCGTGATTTGCATCTTCTTTCCAGCCATTACAAAGTGCAGAAGTCACTTCATCAGCATGAAAAGAGCATCTAATGAGGACACTTCTCCATCTCTGATCCTATCCCTGCAAGAAATAGAGTTCTTAACAGAAATCTACTTTCTGTGCTGGAGATGGCAAATCTGACACCCCATGTGTTGTGTCTGTGTTCAGGTGTGGGTGAAGTGGCTGATGTGGGCAGGGAGGTGCTCTGAGGGGCAAGGACGTCGTGAGCCAGACCATAATGTGCTCCATATTAAATAGTGCCCAGGGCTGTGGCCTGACGTTCTCTTCCCCATTCCCTGCATCTCTGCCGATTACAAACCCCTAGATCTTGTTTTGATCAACATGTGGTTGTTCTGGAGCATCTTGAATTGAATCAAAGCAGCAAGAAATTGATTTTCGCAAAGAAGCTTCTTAAATGAAAGAATTCCATTATGTAATTTGTTGGGGTTTTTTTAATCCACTGCAGTAATTCACAGTAAATCCTTTAAATTCTGCTCCGTATCTCTTGTATAACACCATGTTTTAGGCTATTACTGGACTGTACTTCATTAAAATGGTTTTCTGATTCCTGAGTGTTTTACTTCTGGTTGGAGAGCTGATACCATCCCATGCTTGCACGCTTCAGTGGGTTTCAGGAAGGGCACGTGTGGTGTTTGCAAGGTGAGGGGTGGGTTCGGGCAGCCCTCAGTTTGCAGGTGCAAAACTTCTTGCACGTGAAGTGGCTGTCCCGTCCTCCTCCCCGAAGAGAAGAGAGCGCGTGGGGAAGCTCAGTGGGCTGACCAGCTCTGTCCTGGGTGACTGTACAGGTACCAGCCCAGGTGGGTGGGCGACTGTGCAGGTCTCGCTCAGCCTGAGCTGTTGAGGGGAAATGCTGGCTAAAACCCAGCAGAAATCAAGACGGGCTTCTCGGCCAAGTTGTTAATTTAACCTTTTGTTCTAAATCCCTTTTGTTGCACTGATGATTTAGTAAAAGCCCAAGAAGAGAGAGGAGGGCTGTTGTTCTTTACAGGTCAGGACCAGCGTTGCCACTGTTGTGTAGAAGGTGAGAGCTGAGGATGCTGGAGAGGAAAGGCAGAGCGTGCTGGTGGCAGTCGTGCGGGGACACGGCCACGTCTGCCGAGGAGAGCTCTGGGAAGGTGAAGAGGGGCTGTGGTTAAGTGGCCACTCTGTAGCATTCTGCTTTTCTCTGCCTTAAACACGCCTGCTGTTGCTTTTCAAGAGAATTGCTGAGCCTTCTCCATTTTCCAGGGGATTTCTTTTTTGGTTTTGGCCGGTGGAACCAAGGGGCTGCGGGCCAGGCTACGGGAGCCTAATTAGAGCAACGCTCTGTCAGCAGGGGGCTACGTTGGGGTAATTGGCACCGCGCAGATCTCACGGGCAGCCCCTCCTACAGCCTGGCCTTTTGCAAGCCTTGTGTGTTGAGTTTGCAGTATGCCACTGGCCACCCCGTGTCCCTGCGTGTGTCCTCCCCCGTGTCCCTGCGCGTGTCCTCCCCCGTGTCCCTGTGTGTGTCCTCCCCCGTGTCCCTGTGTTTGTCCCCAGTGCAGCGCTGAGCAGAGCGAAGGTGAGCAGTTCACAGCTCCTGGAATAAGCTCTAAAACCCAAACAGTTGGCCCTTTACTGAAAACAATGCACCAGCATGTCTTAACCTTTTAGCTGGTAAGAGCAGAGATCTGTCCTTTGGGTTTCATGGAAGTGTGCAGCAACCTTAAAATAGCAGAGGAGCTGTGGTGACTCCTCCAGAACGGGTGCCTGACACCACTTGTTGACCTGGGGAGAAGGGGCACCCACTGTGAATTCAGCTATGGCTGCCTTGTAGAACAAAATCAAAGCTTCCTGGCAGCGTAACGAAGGGTTGGCCTAAGCCCTCTAAACGGCCGTGCTGACGCTTGAGTGCGTGTCCCTGGGCGTTGCTCTCCTCCCGGCATGGCCCCGTGCTGGATGGGTGCTGTGCGGGGTCCGGGAGAAGTCTTGGCAGGGAATAGCACTTCAGTCCAGACCACTGAGCTGCTGCATTTCCTCCTCCTCCTGGTGAAAGGTGTATTAAACATCACTGAAGTCATCAGCAAAAACCACCCCTCTTCAAAGGAGGCAGGCATTTTAGTAGCTGCAGTTGAGGATTTTGCTTGAAAATCCCGGAGGGAAGTGATTGTGTGAAAGCTCCTGATGGCTGTGTTATGATGGCCATGCTTGGTGGGCTCCAGACTTGTCAACATGGGGCTCCTGTGGGTGATGGACCATCAGTGTGTCCCGTGCTGGCAGCAACCCGTTAATTCTGATTTAAGCTAAACGGCGGGAGCAGGTAGCATTGGTTATTCCTGCATTGTTTTCTTAGAAAATTAATTCAGCTAAGATCCATTTTATTTTATAGTCTTAGGAAGATGTGGAACCTTTCCTAAAGGAACAACTTCTGTCCTGAATAACTCTGGACCTTTCTGGGCACCGGTTAATGCCAGGGGATCGAGGGCTGGTAGAGCTGAGCATTTTGGTGCCAATCTCCCAGCCAGAAACCATCAAGGCAAACTGCCAGCATTGCTGGAGTGTAGGGGTAATGTGATTAATGTTGGTGAAGTGCTCAGAAGTGTCCGTGGCGAATGCGCCGGTCCCATTACACCACTGAATTCCTTAGACTATTTTTTCGCCTGCAGCAGGGTGTCTCTGACAGCCTGAGCCCGGGTTCCTGATGCCAGCGAGAGCGCGGTGATGCCTGCTGTGCGATCCGGGGGGGCTCGGAACAGAGCAAGGAGTTTTATTTATATGGAGACACTTTATAGGTCTTGGGTTTCATTTTGTTGTTGTTATTGTTGTTTTCCAAATTCCCTGGCAATCCATCTGCTCTCCTGACATTCTTTTTATGTTGTTCAGAAGACGGGGAGGCAGTTGCTTTGTGAGTGTGGTCAGGTCAAACTCCTCACTTTTATCTTGTAGGTGATGGGTATTTGGGGAATAAAATGCTAAGAGCAGGGTTTAACAGGGCTTTGTTTCCCATTGTCCAGCTGTGCTTGAGACAGCAACAATAAACAGTGAAAGGAAGCAGAGATTTTAAACAGAACTGTTTCTTTTCTTCCTATTCCGGTGTTCCTGCAAGCTGACACATTTTACTTTTCAGTCTCAACTGTGTTAGTAAAAATAGCGAGGGAGGGTGCGTTCAGTACAGCTCAGAGCTGTTGTGATTTTGGCTGTTGCTTAATTTCTTTAATGCATAGCTCTCCATCTGTGTGTGTTTATGAGGGGGGCCTGTGTGTTCTGAGGTGCTGAAAAAGAAGTAATTACATTTAATGAGTAACCCTCCTCATGTCAGTGTGCTTACCACATAATCCCCTGTGGTCCCTTGGGCCGCAGTGGTTTATCCTGGGCTTTGGGGAGCACCGTGCTGGAAGGGGTTTCCTGAGCTGAGGGTTTTTTGCCATCTTGGGCAAACTCGTTGTGCAGCCTTTCTAAAACTCCTGGAGTAGTTTCTGGAAGGTGCTGGCTTTTCTTACCCTCTCTAGCACTGTTGAGAGTTTGTTTGACACCTTGCTGCTATGATAGCGAGAAGCTCACAGATTTATCACCTAAATTTATTCGTGGCTGTTTCATAGCCGCTTTGTTCGCTTACAGCTCTGTGGGAAGCCGGGCACCTTCCTGGCTGAGGCTTCTCTGAAAATCCTATCTGCAAGTCATGCAGCAAATGCCAAAGTCTTCACTTTTTGCTGCTTGCCACTAGTTAAACCTGTGCTCAGACCCTGACGCGATAGGTTTGTGGTTTGCTTTGAGGTGATTTGTAAGGAAGTCTGCAAGAAGACTTCACTGTCTCAGGTCAAATTTTGCATTCTCCCCCGCTAGTTTTTATCATTTGCTCTCTCGTATTTTTGTGGGCTGTTTTCTCGACCCCTCCTCCAGCCTCTTGCTTTTTCTTGTGGCAAAGTGATGTTACGCTGCGGATGGGGAAGTGAAGGAGCCTGGCAGAGAGCAGTGTTGTTTGGCCAGCTTTGTCGTACGAGCCAGCTTTTAGTCTCTTACATACTGCACACTGAGATGCATCTTAAACCCTTCTCCATGTAAGCTTTAGACTCTTGTTTTGCTCTCGTGAGGGAGGCCGGGGACTGCAGTCGCACGTTCTTGCCCCGTTTGCTCCATCTCACGTTCAGAAGCCCAAAGCTGCTGTGTAATAAAAGAAACATTCCTCACTGTTTTCGTTTCAGATCATAAATACTAGGTTGGTAATATTGAGCTGTCCCTTTCTTTCATCTTTTTTTAAAATTTAATCTTCAAGCGATTTGCCTCTTAGATGGCAGCGGACTCGCAGGAGATGGTGTTTGTGGCTGGATTCGCAGCGGGCTGTGCCGGCCCCGCGCCCCACGGGCCGTGCTGGGCAGGAGAGCCCTGCGCTGCGCCCTCGGCTGCTGGGCATTTAGGATGAGTTTTAAGGAACAGCAGGTGAGGCCGGGTTCTGGGGCGGGTGTGTTTGTCTCCCTCCATCCTCTCTGGGGTTTGTACCCCACCTCCTCACGGGACGTTATCCGAATCTCCCTTTGAAAATCTCCCCCTACATCACAAACACTGCTTTTAATAGCTGCAGTGTTCTTAATTTTTAAACCCCGAGAGCAGCTCTCCAGTAGGAATAGAAACTGAAAAACAAAGCAATCAAAGGAAAGCTGTCCTGCTCTCTGGGCATGTTTGGTTAGCGGCATCTCAGGGGGATGCTGAATCTAGTTCTTTAAACTGATGCCTCTCCGTGGCGTGAAAGGCTGGAAAGTTGCAGCTTGCAGCATCTCTCAAACTCATCAGTGGCTCGTAGTGTGTATCGAATGGAGATATCCATTCTGCTGAGGAGCGTGTAGCAAAATAATCCAACCTATTCCACCCAAATAAATAAGTCTGAAAATAAATCTCTCGTCATACTGTCTTTATAAATATCTTTTACATCGAGTATGAGTGACAAGATGTCGTTGAGTCACTAGAAGAGCTTCTCTGATAGTGTTGCAGAAGCCTTTTTAGATATGTTTTATACCCCAATTGTCATTGCAGCTGTACGTACCCTCGCGCTGCCCTTCCCCGGCTGCAGGTTTCTAAATGACAGTTGATAGATGGAAGACGGAGATACTTCTGATGGTGCTTGATGCTTCCTTGATTGGGCCTGAGTAGCTGGGAAGGGAAGAACCTCTCCCAGCACGGGAGGGGACGGGGCATCGCTCCTCGGAAGTCACCTCCCACGCCCCGGTTACAGACAACCGAGGGGCACCGACCCCCGGAGAACACGGGAACTGGCAAATCAGGCTGCACATCCCTCGCCCCAGCGCGGGGAGCCTCCATGTGCTTATTAGGTTTTCAAATGTTATTTAGCTTGATTGCAGTCTTTTTACAAAAGGAGTTAAGACAGGGATATAAAAGATAATAGAACTATAAATTGCAAGACAGGTTCTTATGAAATCAGTAAATTATTCATTTAACAGTTCTGTGCGTGCTAATTTCATGTTGCTATGGTACCTCCAAATGGAGGAGGGAGGTCAGTCTGTGAAACACCGGGCTCGCACAAAACACGCGGATCTTTGTGGAAGACAGATAACGCATTGCACACAACCTTCAGCTGAATGATAAATTGCCTCTTTATCTAGCGTTGTCCAGGGAGATCCAAGGCAGACAACTGAAAGAGATGTTCCACACTAGCTAACGTTTTTTGGAATTAAACCAAAAATCACACATTTCAGTCTCAAAATCTGTTTAAGTATGCATTGTCTTAGTGGCATCTCTTCTCAGTCTGTCTCTGGAGACAGACAAATCACAACAGCCTGAAAGCTAACTTTTGGGGCTGCTTTCATGATTATGTGTTGCTGCTCTCTGCTATTCCTGGTGGCCAGCAAAAGCTACTTGTGGAAAATGGATTTTCCTCTACTATTTCAAGAAGAGGGCATTGTTTTCTGTTGAAATTGGGAGTGGTTTTGGAATAATTTATTAATAGTCAGAAAAAAATACTGTGTTCCTGCTGATCCATAGATGTTGCCTATTGCTTTTATTGCTTTATTACCCTCATTGTGTACGGCGATGGCTCGTTCAGAGCCGGATGCTCAAGTGTCAGGCACAAATTTTAGCCTTTCAAACGCATTAAACTTGCAGGCAAACCAGCAGGGCTGGTGGGGTTTGCAGGGTGGTAACAGGAGGGGACCTCTTCTGATGTTGATTGTGTCTTTTGGTTTGTGTTTGACAGCCCTTGCTGGGGGTGTTTGCCAGGGGAAGATGCTCCTGTAGCTGGGGACAGCTTGGGTCATTAGTGGTTTCTTTAGCAGATGTTGGTTGGGCTTTTTTGTCCGTTTCCTTTTGAAGAGCTACAAGGGTCTGTTCCCAGGGTTCTGCTTAATTCCTGCATGGGACAGCGACGCTGTGCTGGGACAGCTGAGCCATCCCAGGAGTGGCTGGGTGGAAAGAGCAGGTGCAAACCCGCTCTGTAGTGGTTGTGAGGGCAAAGCAAAAACCTTTAAGATGTGACTGAGATTCTTTTAATTTCAAACCCAATGTTTTTGGAAGGTATGAGTCATTGGAGCCATCTTGAGTACAGCAGCCAGGCAAGTCGAGTTCCGTAGCGAGATTGCGTCTTAATAGAAATACTGAGTGATTCCTAAACAAACGGGACGTAGGGCAGAGCAGAGCCACCAGGGTCATCAAATCCAGGTATTTTCAGTCAGACACAGGGCTCCAGACTGGCATCGTGCCTTTCCCTGCCGCCTCCGCAGACCGTACGAGTTCCCAGACATCTCTGAGCGTGCTGAAGCAAATCTGGGAGACTTTGGTACAAATGACCAGAAGCCTGGAAGGCTGCATTACCCAGAGGGAAACAACAACTATTCCATGACAGTGGTAGCTTCTCGCTGTGCTTGGTTAATTGAGCCCACTGTGAACATTCAGCAGCATGGATAGCTAATTTTTTTGTTCCCCAAGACACCAAGTGCAGCGAGTATCTGTGTGCAAATGGGGCAGTGTTTGTGGTCTTCTGCACGGAAGAGTCTTAAGTCTTCCTGCTGGCACACGTGCTAACTGCTGCTGCACTTCAGGTAAGAAGATAATGATCACATCATTAAGACACTACTAAAGCTGGCATTACTTGTTAGGTCAACATATCGATCTTGACATTACGCGGCAAGATTTTTTTTAGATAATGCCTGTCCATCCTGCCTCTTGCTCGAGGAGGAGGAGGAAAGAAGAGGAATCGAGGAAATCCAAAACTAAAAGCAACTCAACACAGATCTTTTCCCCCAAATAAAAGCACTTTGCTCCTCAAAAGATTTGTTCTGCTGCAAAGGCTCCTGCCTTGTTGGTGTTGATTGGATTACTGACAGATTTCCTTTAGGTTGACAGAAATCCCAAGGGAGTTGCTGGGCTTGTGGGTGGTTAATTGGTCATTCTGAAAAAGCAGACTGTCCTTCAGCCTTTTGTGTTTGGGTGCACAGCACCTTCCTGGAGCCTGATGCCCATGGGCTGGAGGGCAGCTGTGCTCAGCAGCCTTGGGATCTGGCCCTGTGCGTGTGAACTGGGGCTCCGAGCTCCCATCATTCAACGGTATTGGTTGGTCGGTGTCAGTGTAGTGGTGCTGGTCTGCACTCGCTTCAGAACGTTCCTGAAGAGCTGAGGAGTGCAACAAGGCCAAGGGCAGAGTCCTCCACTTGGGTCACAACAACCCCGTGCAGCGTTACAGGCTTGGGGCAGAGCGGCTGGAGAGCTGCCTGGCACAGAAGGACCTGGGGGGGGGTTGGTTGGCAGTGGCTGAACATGAGCCAGCAGTGGCCCAGGTGGCCAAGAGGACCAGTGGCATCTTGGCCTGTGTCAGACCCAGCGTGGGCAGCAGGAGCAGGGAGGGGATTGTGCCCCTGTGCTCAGCACTGGGGAGGCCCCACCTCGAGTGCTGGGGTCAGTTTTGGGCCCCTCACTGCAAGAAGGACCTGGAGGGGCTGGAGCGCATCCAGAGAAGGGAACGAGGCTGGGGAGGGGCTGGAGAATGAGCCCCACAAGGAGAGACTGAGGGAATTAGAGTTGTTTAGCTTAAAGAAGAGGAGACTGAGGGGAGACCTCATCGCTGTCTGCAACTGCCTGAAAGGAGGCTGTGACGGGGTGGGTGCTGGGCTCTGCTCACAAGTGACAGCAATGGGACGAGAGGAAATGGGCACAAGTTGTGCCAGGGGAGGTTTAGACTGGACATCGGGAAGAATTTCTTCCCTGAAAGGGTGGTCAGGGATTGGCACAGCTGCCCAGGGAGGGGGTGGAGTCGCCATCCCTGGAGGGGTTTAAAAAACGGGTGGATGAGTTCCTTAGGGACAGGGTTTAGTGGGGAGACAGGCGTGGTTGGACTCGATGATCTGGGAGGTCTCTTCCAACCTTAGGATTCTGTGATTCTGTGATTCTATGATCTTGGTCAGTAGCTTTTCACCTGAAACCCTGCGAGCCCCAGGGTGTTTCTGAGTCCTGCTGGACTCAGGACATCCCATGTGGAGGTTGTGTCTGCTGTCACGTTGAGCTTTGCTGTTGGTACGTGAGCATCACAGCATCTACAGGTCATTGACCATCCACAGGTAAATGATCTGTCAGTGAGCTCCCTGCATAGCCCATCACAGCTGCACAGCTTTCCTTTGAAGCTTGGTGTAGGTTTGCATTATACCTGTATTCTCAGCATGTTAGAAATCTTGGAAATGCCCTTCCTATCTTGCTGCAGGAAAAAACACCTCTCACTTTTTAATAAATTTCTGCTTGTCTTGTTATCGCTTCTGTATTGAAGCTGTCCAAGCCAGTTTTTCTCATTCCACTGGGCTCTCTTTATAGCATGCTACTTAGAGGCCTTCTGCAAAAATAGCAGTGATTTTGCTTTTTATATGTATGTGGTTTTTATCACTACAGCTTTATTTGGTATTTTAATCTGAACTTACCCAATGCACTTTTAAGGACTTCTAAATCAAAAGCAATAGTTCAAAAATATGTGATGTTTTTTAGTCTCTGACTCTCAGAGCAGCAGTGCCTGCACCAGTGCTGAGCTAGCTTAGTATCCCTCTAAATATATTTCATTAAGAATGGTCCATATGGCGTGTCAGGGAGAAGGGGAGTGCAGAGCAGAACCTGTGTCTGCCAAGGAAAACTGTTTTGATCTAATGTTCAGCATAGTACAACTTTGGGGGGGAAAAAATAAACATTGTCAGATGGGTGCTGCCAAATTTCGCAATTTATCATGAATTTCAGGCTGTTCAGTGATATTTTTTTTTTTCTTCTCAATACTCCACTTTCTGGAGTCTTGTGATTTACACAAGACTGTTCATTTTCATTTTTAAAATGTGTTGTAGAAAACAGCCTCAAAATATGGAACCAAGAGGCTGTGGTGTCAGCAGGGTTCTCTTTAAAGTCTGGTGGGGCTTCAAGTGCGTCTCCCGAAGTGGAGATGGTGGGTTGTGGAACATCAGAGGCCATGTGGGGCAGGAACTGGGAGAGAGGTGACTTCTTGGGGTGTTGGATGTGACCATTTTGCGGTGCAGAATGAGATGAGTCTGTCTGACTCGTTCTTTTGAGCTTTTTGAGCTTCACTGCCTTTGTTACGATGTCCTGCTCAGAGCAGTTAAGGAGCTGCGTGGGTGCCGGTGGCAGGGCCATACGGGAAAGCCTGTGCCCGTAGGTGTGCGCCGGTTTCTGATGGTTTCCTTTAGTCTTTTGAGCTGGTCTTCATTTTTGTGACGTATCCAGTGAAGTTTTCCAAGTTTATCTTGGAAAACAAGGCTAATTCACATCAATAAACAAAACCTCCTGTCACGAAGTTGTACAACATCTCATACCTTTTGGGCTTACTCCAGGAAACGTTTGGAAGGTGCCACCTAATTAGAGTTTGGGGAGCTGTCCTCAAATTTCTGGCACTTGAGACATGTGTGGGTTTGATCCTTGTGATCTCCCTGGGGGCCCAGAGGTGGAGAAACCTGCAAGTCCTGTATTAAACAAGAGGAGGTCAGGGACAACCAGGGGTGGGAGGGTGCCTGTAGAGAGGGTTAAGGGTGTGGAGCTTCCTTTCTGCTTCACTAGGGAGAGGTCTTGGAGAGTTGGCTGCCGGAAGAGATCATCAGAGTTGTTCAGTAGTTTTAAACTCTGGACCTCTGGTTTGATTTGACCTTTGTAGTGATGAAACAGGCCTGACTCTTGAATATAAAATGTGTCTGGGGCCGAGGAGCACCAGCACCAAACTTGAAAGGATGGAGCCGTTAACAGTAACTGCCCATTGGTCCCTGAAATCAACTTTTTTTTGCAAGAATTTACCGGAGAGGCAGTCAGCGAGAATGACATAATAACGTTTCACAGGTTTTGGTGACGCAGAGTTGGGAGAGGCTGAAAGGGCTGTATCCTGGCTGACAGCAGCTTTGGTTGCTTTAACAGGGTGTTTCTCACAGCCCATCAGAGCTCCTCGTGCAGAGAAATGTAAAATCTCACTCGAGTTATCAGTGAGCGTAACGTAAAATATGGGTCTGGTTTTATGACATTACAAAACGACCCTTTATGGTAGTTGAGTGTAATAAATCAATTAGAAGTAAATAAGGTAAAATATTCATTTCCATTACCCGTTCTCCTGGCATTAAAGCGCTGGGAAAGCCCTCGAGGAGTGACGGTGAGTGCACAGGAAGGGAAACCACGGCGTGTCCAAGTTCAGTGGCGTTTGGCTAATCATTACGGAAGTTCCTCTAAAGTCTCCCCAGCTCTTACCGAACAGGGCTGGAGGAAGGGATTAGCAAGGTGAGTTGTTGCTGAGTGTTACAGAAAAGGTGCCCATTTGCTTAATGGGCACCTCCGTGAGGAGGAAATACCGAGCCCTGCGCGAGGTCTGTGAGTCAGGGTGGTTTTACTCCTGGTCTTGGTTTGTCTTCTGATCTGGAACGAGGCGCTGCTCCAGCTTTCCTCCTCTCGGCTTTTTTTTGATCCTGGCTATTTTTTTCCTGTTGCATTAGCTTTGAATTTACTGCATTGAAGGAAATTTGACAGGAATAAAATGGGGAAGCTTGCGGTAGAAAATGAGCCGATATGAGAATAAGGAGGAGCTGAAGGGGCCTGTGTGCCGCAGGTGGAGCAGCAAGGTTAAAGCCTGGCCACTTTTAGGAGCTGCGAGATCAGCACTGTAACCTGGCTTAGGGAAGGGATATAAATCTCTTTTCTCAAGGCACTTAAAACTGGGTTAGCCAAAGCACGAGCAGAACAGGGTAGAGAACACTCAGCCTTATTGGGGATGGGACAGATCCTTCCACTTTTCCTTAAAAACAGCTTGAAAATGCACTGCTATGAATTTGCCAATCTTCTAATTTCTTGTTTCCAGGTTATTTTCCTTTTTATTTTCCCTTTTTTTTCCTTTGCCTTTTCCAAGCATTGGCTACAAAATGAATGCTCTGCTTCCTGCAGTCCTTTATCATGTAATGTTTTCAGCAGACACTCCAGAATTAAATATGTACAATTTCCATAATACTGATTATCCCTGTTTAAGTGCTATTTTAGAGGGTATTAATTTCTGTTGCAGTAACAGCCGCAGCACTTAGTGCTACCAGCCTGGCTTTCCCTCTGTGCCTGAGACTCTGGCTTGGCGTGAGCCAGGATTTTCCGAGTCGTCCCCCACCGCTCTCAGCCGCGCTGCCCCGAGTGGAAATGCTTTTCCATGCTGCAGCCAGAACCATCCAGGGCGAGGGGTGGGTGCCCGGGGTGAAGGCTGTCTCTGTCACTCTGATAGCTTCTGTTTTCCGTATGCAGAAACACAAAGCACAATTAGAATACAGTTATATATCCTCGTAGTTATTAAAGCTTGGATTAACATGACATAAAGTTTTGTCTGGGGAGCCTTTTGCTATGGCTCAGGGAGCGTTTTTGTGTGACAGTAATAGGCTACAGTTAATATACTTGAATGATACCAGAGTCTGTGTAATAAGACAGAACAAAGGGGGTTTGTTTGAAGCTGAATTACAAAGGTGGAATTATCATTGTGAACAATCCACTGAGATCGCAGCTTAATTATTGTATCTTGCATTATTTCGGCATAATAAAATGTAGTCAGTGAAGCAAAGTTAAAAAAAATACATATACACGTCTCAGAAGGACGTCTTGTCCGTCGTGCAGGATTGATGTGTGGACCCATCACCTAATTCTTAACACCCAGATCTTGTCTTTGCCCGTTTTTGCAGCTTGTTTGATTTACCGAGCCTGTTTGCCATGATTCAAGAGTCTCTTGTAACGTTTCTGGGAGAGATTCATCACTGGAACACGATCCATTCAAATAGCTTTTGAGCAGGAAATAAGAAGTGTTTGAAGCCAAGAGGGTTCAAATAAAACGTTAAAAGGCAGCGGCTGTGCCCTGCAGAGGAACAGGAAGGAGGGCTTGTTTTTCTCCAGGGCTTAGGGGGGAGAAGGAGGAGCGAGAAGGTGGGAGCATCGTTTCGAATCCCCTTTTCCTGATGGTGGGTCGAGTGCACGCAGGTCTCTGCGGCGAGGTGACACGCACACGCTGCACTCCCGGCCCTTCCTTGGGAACGGTGGCAGTGGAAACAGCAACTTCATGAAACTCTTGCAAATACACATTGGTTTGGAAAACACTTGCAAACAGAGGTCGTTTTTGTCAACAGCAAAAATAAGCCATCTTGGTAAAAAAATAAGTCAGACCAAAGTGTGAAGAGCAAGCGTTGCGTTCTGCATGAAACCCACGTGCAGTAGGATTTCAGTGAACACCTTGTGTGTTGGGGTCTGGGTAAGGTGGTGGGTTTGCCTTTCTGGTTTGAGCCCTGGTCGGTGTGACAGGTTGAGGCAGCCTCACCTGAAGGTGCTGGGTCTGCCCGTACCCAGGAAAGTCGCAGTGCATCAGGGCAGGGACTGCAGAGCCCTTCGATGTCCCCTGGAGAAGCAGACCATCTTATTGTAGTGCTCGTGCCAGGTTTGGTGGGACGGGGTGGCCAGATGCTGTGTTAGTGGCCGGAACGGCCTTTCCTGAATGCTGGGGAGCCCCAGCTCAGCCTGTGCCTGCCTCCTGCCCGTGCCTGACCCTGCCGTGGTGCCTTTTGGGCCATCTCTCAACCTCTTGCATTTGTTCTGAAAGTTAACCCCGTGCCTTGAATTCCCATTGTATGGGTAAGGGAGGAGGTTCCTTTTTAAAATTTTGATTTATAAACAGAAAATAATTTCTTTTTCACAGAAATCATTTTGATGGTTTAAGTAGCTGTGCGGCAGATAAAATGTCTTCAATGTGGTTTTAAACAAACAAATAAAAAACTCACAACAGAAAAAACATTGCGGTAGGCTTTGAAAGAGTGGTAACGTAGTCCCAGAAATCTGGATACGGTGATTATGCCTGTAATCCCCGTGCTGTCCAGGGGTAATTAAAAATTGCAGCTGAACCTTGGTTTCAAATGTCTGGGTGAGACTCTGTCAAACCGATGAGAGCCGGCGTTGTTGACACGTGTAAAACTCAATTTATCCACCAATAACCGCGGTCCACGGGCATTAAATCTCTCTCCAAACAATGTGACACTGGGGCACAGTGGGATGTGTTGGAGGGGCTCCGAGAGGGGCCGAGGTGTGAGAGGAGCTGTGCCGAGCCGCAGCCAGCGCCGCTAATTGCTTTCTTTTTAATATTGTATTCAGCCTTAATAGGCTGTTCTCCTGCTGGATTGCCTTTCCCAGCGTTTGTTACAGCATGCTGAGGAGCCCGACCGGAGAGTGGGAAGGGGTGGGGCTGAAGGGAGTAAAAAATCAAGGTGGTACTTTAAAAATCCATCCCGACAGCCCAAACTAATGTTCCAGTCCGAGCTCCCTGATTGAGCTCGAATTAAAAGGGGCCAGGCTGCAGCGAGCATTCCGAGATCTTGAGTGATCAAAATGGCATTTCATGCCCCATGCTTCTCGTCTCGTAAACCCGTGGGACGGCAGGCAGGCTGGGCTCGTCGCGGGGCGGCAGCGATTACCCCAAAGGTCACCGGTAACGATGCTTTTCTGTGGTGAATAGGCTTAAAAGGCACGTTCCCCGAGTGGCTTTGGGCTGCTGTCTTCTCATCAAGCCTTTGTGGTGTGTTTGAAGAGGTGAAGGCCAAGTCTAAAGCCATGAACACGCAAGTCAGGGCTAGTGCTTGGTTTGTGTTATTCCTCCTCTGGCGGGTGAGCCACGTGCAGCAGGGATGCCAGCGGGCTGAGAGTCCAGGGAAATCTGTGCTCCCAGCCCCGGCGGTTTCAGTGCCAGGGCAAGGCTTCTGCTTTTTCGAGCAGATTGGGAAAGCAAATCCAAGGACTCATCTTCTCCCAGTTTTATCACTAATTTTGGCAATGAAAATCATAGATTGGGTTGGGTTGGAAGGGACCTCAAAGCCCATCCAGTGCCACCCCCTGCCGTGGGCAGGGACACCTCCCACCGCATCAGGGGGCTCCAAGCCCCATCCAACCTGGCCTGGAACACCTCCAGGGATGGGGCATCTTCTGTGCACCGGTGCAGAGAGCTGCTGGAGCAGGCAGCATGTCTGCATGTGCCAGGATCGGTGGGGCTCTGGGCCAATGTACAGCCTAAAAAAAAAAGTCCTAAATCATCAGTGAAATGAGTCTGCTCGGAGCACAGTTCTCCCAGTCACCACCTTGGCAGCAGCCTGCGCAAGAGTCAGGGACCTGGGCATGAGCTGTGCTGGCAGAGCTCACCCATCCACCTTCCTCGCTTTGCTGCAAAGCCCGGGACAGAGCTTGTGCCCCCGGCACGTTTCCTGAGTGCTGCAACACTTGTTACCGCAGCGGGGTGGGATGCAGAGGGGTTTCCATCCATTAAATAAAATCCCTAAATGTAGAGATATGAGCCGTGTTTGATTTGATGTTGAAGGACAAGGGAAGAGAGTTCTGCCGAGAAGAACTAGCCCTGAAAAAATATTCTTTAATATGCAAGTCAGTGCATGAACAGAACAATAAAAGGAAAAGGGATCTAGGAAATAAAATGAAACTTTTTTTCATTACAGTCAAGGGAAACTTAGATGAGTTTTTCTTTGCTAATAAACTACACTTTCATTTTGCAGCTGAGCCTTTGCTGGAGCTGACTGTGGCAATTGTGCTGTCTTTTTTTTTTTTTTTTTAAGCTCTGGGCAATAGAAAAGCCCTTCATGCATCAGGAAACAGTAATGCAATACTTGTCTTATCTTCACACTTATTCAGCAGGTATTTACAAAAGGGCAGCAGGAAGCTCTTTAAACTCGATCCTGTTACTTTGCTCAGGATGTGTCTTAATCAGATCTGTTTACCTGTGTCCGGCCGGCGTTGGGCTCGCTCTGCAAAGGCTTCTGTAAAACAACCCTTTGCCTTCTTGTGAGTAGAGTTTTTCTCAATATGCTCTGTAACAGGCAGGCTCCGAGCTGGTTTGCACTTAAAGGCACCGGCTGAAACCCCGTAGGTTATGATGGTACATTCAGTGGGTAAGGGAGACCATAGCTGTGATTTAATATTCTGTGTTTGTGTTCTCAAACGTGACAGGGATGGGTGGGATTAGGTTATTCCTCTGTAGGATTTGTCACTGGGTGGACAGGAACTTTTCTGCTCAGATCAATGTGATAACGCAGGGGGTGCTCTAGTGGCTCCCTTAGGTCTTCACTTTAGAAATTAAGGAGGATGTGACAACGTCACTGTTGTCTTCGTAAACCATGTCTTGGAAGGACTTAATTGGGAATAACTGTGTGCTTGAAACAGAGCCACTCTTAATGGTAGTTTCTATTTCCTGCAACAGTCAGCGCGTGATTCGGAGTCCGATGTGTTGGGCTTCGGTGTTCAGTGAGGTGGTTCCTGGTGCTTTTTCTGGCATGTGGCTGTTAACGGTCTCTCCACATCTTGTTATTTGGCCGGGTTGTGGGTAGTAAACGAACCAACTGCTCGTGTTCTAGCGTTGCGTCAATAGGGAAAATGCTGGGTTTGGAAAGAACAGATTTCACCCTGGATGTAACACACTTCACCCAAGGACCTGTAAGTGCTCCACAAACATTTGAAGCTCCTTCTCCACTGAGAGAGGTTGTAGCCTTGTTTGTTCTGAGTGTTGCTGGGTGCAGCTCCTGTGTGGAGCCCTCAAGGGGGCTGGACCCTGCCCGAAGCCCAACAGCTGGTGGGGCAGCTGGAGGCAGCGACTGGGGCTGCCGGATTCTGCTCCCTCGCTGCATCATCACATGCGGCAGGTGAGAGCAGCCCTGGCGTCGCCCCTCCATGCCCAGCGTCGTGTCCAGAGAGTTGGGCTCAAGCTTCCAGGCTCCAGAGGGAGCGGGCGAAGGCTTCCGCTTTGCTGCACAATTTGGTGGTGGCCCAAAGCAGCCCCTTGGACCGTTCTGGTGGGTTGTCACCATGCACTTCAATGCCTTTTTTTCAGGAAAAGCACTGATTCAGACATCCTCTGCCTACTTGATGGAGTGGGTGATGGGAGGGATGAGGGGGCTGCTGGGGGCTCGAACAGGAGGGTGGCACTCTTGGAGGGGTTGAGGTCCAAGGCAGCTCGCTCCACAGCTGCAAAACCTGAGCTTCTTGTGTGGAAAATACCTTGTACCCTCCCGGCCTGGGAGTTACTCCCTATGGCTGCAGCAAAGCAAGTGGAGGTGGACAGAGTTTGAACTGATGCTGTAGTTAAATTAAATAAATGATGATGTCCCTCTCCCTGAAGCCCAGAAAGAAGGATGGATGTTGAAATCTCTTGGCTTTTTTAGGTAGTGGTGTTGCTCGGTAGAGCTAACGCCCATCAGGAGAAGAAGGGGTACCCGTTGGCCGCCCGTGTGTGGACACGGGTGTCCCCCAGGAGCTGCCTCTCCTCTGGACAGCGTTGTAGCAGACTTGTGGTTCCCAGAATCTCTGCCAGCCAGCCCTTACAGGCGGCACCTCTAAGTATTGTTTGGAAAAGAAAACAGATTGCAACTTTGCAGTGCTAATATGCAAACGAGCACGATGAAGGGAGGAAGAATTATTTCTGCTGACGGCAGCTAATGTTCCGTGAAAGTAAAATCAGAAACCGCCTCGCACCTGGCTTGCTGCAGTGCTGAAGGAGCAATGTTCCTCCAGTGCCCCTGTGGCATCACCTCCGTCCTGCCAGCGCAGGGGAGAGCGGCCCGTGCCCTGCCCGCCACACCTTGCGGGGCCTTGGACAGGATCGAAGGCTCAGCCTGAGAGCACCTGATGGAGAAACGGAGCTGCGATGAACTTCAGTGCTGTCGTCTCTCGTGGTTGTGCCATAAGCCTTGTGATATTTGATATATTTAAGTTTCAGTTCAAGTGACGTGGTTACGTGGAGCTCAGCATTTGCCTCCAGAAGAGCAAAAGTTCTCCTGCAGCAGAAGCTTAAACGTTTCAACCCTCGTGGCTCCTCTGCGAACACCCAAAGGAGTATTTTAAAATTATTGTGCAGGCATTTAAAAAGTACAGTTTATGTGTGTTTTAGCTTTTAACTGATGGTAACTCCTCCAGGCAGGCGGGGAGGGGACGGGGATGGACCACGACGGATGGAGCTCAGGTTCTTCACTCATTTGTGGATCTCACAAGGAAGCACTTAATAAAAGTTACTGAGTTGGGGAAATGGTTATTAAGTAACGCGTGACGTGTGCACACACGCACAAAATCTATCGAGAAGGGCGCATGTGGGAGAGAGATCTGATGCTGGCAGGGAACCCCAGGCAAAGGCCTCCAGGATGGTGGTTGGCACGGAGGCCACGTACGGGTCACTTCATGTGCCTGTAGCTCAGTTTCCCTTCTAGTCTCACCCTCTTCCTTGTCTGTTAGATGAGTAAAACACAAAGATGTTTTGAGGCAGGGTGAATTAAATGTTTGTAAGGGAGTTTGGAGGCTCTCCAGCAGATGTTTGGAACAGGATTCTGTTCTTGCGTCTCCACCAAAGGGCGGCAGCGGGGGCTCTGTGATTTAAAACTGTCTGCAGATTGAATGAGATCCGAATACGCTCCTTGTCTTGCTTTTTAGCACATACTGAAGTGTTTGTAGCTGCTGACATGTATTTTAAAGTTATCAGTCGCTCCCTGTCTCATACTGTAGCATGGACCAACTTTGATCACGGAAGAAATTTCTGTGGCACTGATTTCTGGCAGAAATGTGGATTGGAGTTTTATGACAGCAATGATGAAGGCAGTGCTCTAATTCACAATACGTTTTGTTAACCAAGTGCTACAGCTTCACGTAAACACGTGTATCGTGTGGCACTTGATCAGTCTGCTTCGAGAAACAAGTCTGGATGTCTGCTTTCTGTCCTTTGTTAGGTTAACTTTAAAGAAAGGGGCTTCTCTGGGCTGGGGATGTGGTTGTGTGTGCGGTGGCAGCATCTGAAACACTGGAGAGGAAAGGGGAGCAGCTCCGCCATGAGAGACGGGCCCCCAGGCATGTGGGGCCCTCCCACTGCTGCCCCCCATGTCCCCATGCTTCGCAGCTGCTCTTCAGGGACACCCCAGGCTGCAGAGCCGGCTCCGGCTGCCCTGGGGTCACCCTGACCTCCAATCCCATCTGCGAGCAAAACCTCGTCGGTGTAGGACCGGCATCAGCTGGTGTGGCACATCAGTCCAGTGGGCCAAACGCGGGCAGTGGCCTGTGTTGGTGCAGAGCAGCCATTCTCCGTGGTGCCAACCACCGTGGGACCTGCGTGGCTGCAGTGCTGCAGTGTTTGTCTCCCTGTCCGACAGCAGAGGCAGTGCCGTGTCCCTGCCTCGCTGGGGTGGCTGCAGGACAGAAATGCCGTGGTGCTCAGCCCCTGCTGTGTGTGGTGGCCGGGGCAGAGCGCGTGTGGATACAAAAAGGGTCATCACAGCAGCCCTTGCGTTGCTTATGCCATTTGTCGTCTCTGCTGCTGTTCAGAAATAGTTGAGGCACACAGAGGGTCCTGAACAGTGGCACTCTGGGATGTGCCGCTGTCCCCAGAGACCACCAAGACCAGGAGCGTTGGGGCACTGGGCAGGGCTGCGTCTCTGCAAGTCCCCAGCGAAAGGTACTGCTCTTCTGTGGTGAAATTTTGTCGGTGGACCTCTCCATCAATGCAGGGCTGTAAGGAGCGCAGCATCTAGCAGGTGGTTCTTAGCCCATCTTTTGGGGGTTGTGTGGGTTGCTGGTGACCACGTGGAGTCAAGTCGCGTGTTCCTGCTGCAGGGCAGTCGTGTGTACCCTCTGTACCTGTTTCCATCAGGATCTCCAAGCACTGGGTGTTTATGAGCTGCGGCACTGCTGGCCTGGGAGAAGGGTGGGAGGATTGGGGTTGTCTCGCTGGCTCCTGCAAGCTCTCTGACACACGGTCTCGGTGTTGGCTCCTCTGACTCTCTTACTCCATTTTAGAAACGCAGTGCTGAAACCTATTTTCCCATCAAGCTAAGGAGACCCAGGGGATTGCTGCCTGTGCGCTGGCGGGCATAAATTGTTCTGGGCGATTAGACCTGGCTGCAGGACTTGATTGTGAAGCTCGGACCCAGCCCAAGGCTTGCTTTGCTCTGACAGAGGCCGGCTATTCTGTCTCCATAAAAGCACAGCAAACATGTACATGCCCTGTGGCCGAGGAGCGGGTAGCGCTGTGATGGTCTTGCCTCACTGGCTGTGTCACTCTTGTCTTCAGCTTGATTTCCATTGTGAAAGGCATCCCTGAAGTACAGCAGGTGACTGGGAGATGAGGCCCACCTTGCCAGGAGAGTGGCTGCAGTGCTGGGGTGGGTGAGGAGTTGTTAACGCAGCCTTCTGGAGTGGTTTGTTCTCATCCCTTTTTCTTGCAGGAACCCCTGTGGTGGTCCTGGCTGTGTAGGTGTACCGTACCTTTTGGACAGATGTCCCTAGGAATTTAAACAGCGCCAGCTGTTCTGCCGAGTGGAGGTTGTACTCAACCCAAGCTGGTGTTTCTATGTCTTACTGGCACTGGTCTTGCTTCCTTTTTCACTGCCTTCTCTGCTGCTGGTCCTGTAGTGGCACAGCAACCCCTGAAGTCAAAGCGAGAACCATCTTCATGTTTCTGACTTGTTTGTTGGTTGACATGGGGTTTGGTTGTTTTCTTTTAAAGAACCTTGTCTTCCCAGTCGATGGTGTTAGCTAATGTGTGCTGGAAAGCTGTTTGAGGACAAGGGAAGTTCTCAGCCAACGCAGCAGGTCAAAGGAAAACTCCAAGAGTCTTCTTGCAGTTTATAACTTGATCTGAGTGTGACTAAGAGCCCTGCTTTCATCAATACTTCATATTATTAATGACAGAGAAGGAATTCATGAGAAATCGTCTATGCAGTCATCTTTAATTTGCCCTGCTGTGGAAAGCTGTTTTTTCTGGAGACCATTAGTCATTCTTGCATCCCCCTTGCTAGAGCAAGTGCTGAGTAACGTGTTGGTGTTTTGCAGGAACATTTGGAAGTCCAAGAGTAGCCACTGTGCTTTTTGGCAAGCATTTGGGATGCTCTTTCCCGTGTCACGGCTGGTGAGCGAGCCCCGAGATTAACGTGATTGAGTGACTGTTTTAATTCCAGCCCTGATGGAGCAAAATTAGTTACAATGATATGTGTGTGTTGAATAAAATTGTAGTTTTATTAGCAATAATTGCTGAAGAAGACTTTTTGAAGACTTGACTGCTGGGGGAAAAATTGTGAGCACAGGAATTTGTTCTTGCACAGTATGGCATTGATTATTATCATGGTGCTTAATGTGTCAGTCCTCGGTTGGTAACGTTGTCACTGCGAAACGCTGGGAAGCGCTCAGTGAGGGACCTCACTGCGTGTCTCCAGCCCCCGGGGAGCACCACACAAATGGTGCGTCATCCGCAGAGGCTATGGATCTTGCTTTGCAGCCTTGTGAAGCTGTAGCAGTTGGTGCTTCCAGCCCTGGAGCTCCTTGCTTCGTGGTACGTTGGCCAGGACAGCAGCCACCAGGGTGTGCGCAGAGTTGGAGCCCTTGAGCGCAGTGGGGTGGTGGAACAGGGACCAACCACGCTCTGGGTTGGGAACCTGTGCTCTGGTGGGGGTGTCTGGTCTGTGACACAGCGCTGCGAACGCTGCCGTGCGGCTGGCTGGGATGGGGAGGGACCCAGCACCGCAGCAAAGGCACCTCGGCAACGAGCGAGGGGGCTTTGGATGCCTTGGGACAAGGGAAGGAGCCGTGCCGGGAGCTCGACAGAAAGATAGGAAAAGGTTAATATCTTTGTTTCTTTGTTTAATTCCAGTGTAATCAAACCCAGAGGCCTGGTGTGGGGGAACCATTTTTTTCTACTGTCTGGCGTGCGATATGCATTTGTCTTAATTTATGTGGGGGGAGGTTGTAAATCTGCAGTGCCAGTTGCTGGCACTTAGATTTCACATGCGCATTTAAAATAATAGCACCTGACAGTTTACTAGCTGCTAAGAGGGTTTTCTGCTTCAGAAAGCAAAATATTGGAGGAGTTGTGCAGTGTGTATAAACAATTTGAGGAATTGGACCAGAATATCCAACATGCTCTTCTTGGGTGACCAAAGAAGTGAAGGACCTGTAGAGTTTACAGATCAAGGGATGGAGCAGGTAGAAACACAGCCCAGCTGTGCTGTAGCTGAATGTCATCCTTCTGTAATTCCTTTTCTCCTAGGACCCAATCTGAACTGCACAGTGTTCGATTACAGCACGTTATTTCATTTGTCTGCCCTAATTCTTCCTTACCTTGAAAGGATGGAGAAGGTAGCACCAACTCTGCTGGGGAGTGTTAGAAACAAAGGGCTTCTTCATCCTTGGAGGGGAACACAGGAACATCTCAACATACTCTGGACGTGCCAGAAGCTCAGGCTTTGGATCAGGAAAAACTTCCCTGTGCTGAAGGAGGAGTGTGAGGCATAGAGACTGCTGTGTGTCCATTCAATGGAGCGTGGTGGTTTCCCCAGGGAGGTTTTACTCAATAAGTAAACTTCATTCAGAATGGAAAAAAAGAACTTAAAAGGGAAGCTCTAGGAAAGCTGGGGAACGGCTCTTACCAGGGAGTGCAGGGATAGGGCGAGGGGGAACGGTTTTAAGCTGAAAGAGGGGAGATTGAGATGAGATCTTAGGAAGAAATGTTTTGCTGTGAGGGTGGGGAGGCCCTGGCCCAGGGTGCCCAGAGCAGTGGTGGCTGCCCCATCCCTGGAGGTGTTCAAGGCCAGGTTGGATGGGGCTTGGAGCCCCCTGACCCAGTGGGAGGTGTCCCTGCCCATGGCAGGGGTTGGCACTGGATGGGCTTTGAGGTCTCTTCCAACCCAAACTGTGACATCAGTCAATGAACTTGGGAGATGGGAAAGAGCGGCTGTTTGTGCTCCTGTGTGCGTGCAAACACTGGCTTTACAAGCTGTGCGTTCATGGACCACTTCTTGGGTTTGCAGGTCCATTCAGACAACACACGGTTGTAGAAATACGAGATGAGGTGTGAAGTTTTCCAGAAAATGTCCTAGTTTGGTCATCTCAGCTTTCGGTGCCCGTCCCATGCCCTGTTCCTGGAGCACTGCCCTCCCGGAGCTCGCTGGGTCGCTGCTGGCCCTGGCAGAGCAATCAGCCTGTTCGTTAAGGTGTGAGCAGCCCTGGGCTGGCGCCAGGTTTGATCATCTCTGACTGCTCTGCACTGCCCCACCGAAAAGAGAGGAGTTGAAAATCACCAAGAAGAAAGTGGGAGGAATGAATGGAGAATATTGTATGTTCTTGTGCCGGGTTAGATCAATTGCATTAAATTCAGAGCCTTTCTGAGTACAATTAATAGTCATTTTATTTAGGTCACCCTGGTTTTGTTGCTTTAAATGTATGCCTCCATTAAAGTGGAAGAAAATCAAATACATTTATCTCTGTGGAGCCTTTTGTGAACTGGTTGGGCATATTTTAAACAACCCTGGGAAGTGTTAGGATTATTAAAGCCTTTGGCTCCTCCAGGTTTTTTTTCTTTCCTCCTATTCTCCCCAAGTCCTCCTTCCAGGCAGTGATTAAAGAAGTGGTGTCGCCCTTCCTTTTCTCAGAGCCCCAAGTGGATTTTTTAAAAAAATGTTAAATAAACTAAAGCCCATTAGTTAGGTTTTATATAAGGAGCTGGGTCTAAATTGGATGCACGTATGGGGTGTGCTGGGACAGAGGAGAAGTCTGCTGGGCTTCAGTGCCCATTTGTCAGTGGTGTTATCTAGCGAGTCTCTTTTTCCTTTTTTATTTACCTTAAGTGGTGAGACTGTGTTCATAGTGCAATATGCTCTCATTTGATGCTGATAATTAATTCAAATTAATCGGCTCCTTTAAGCCTCTATATTGAACCATGCTACATCTGAAGAGAGATGTAAATTCTTGCATTGCTGGGGAGTTTCTGCCTGCGCTCGGTGGGCTGTGGCTCTGCCTGGTGGCTCCTCGTCTCACACCTGTACTGCAGAAACTCCTCTTTTTGCCACGTGTTGTGTTTCGCCGCACCAAGAGAACGCGCTTACAGGCGGCCACTTCCATGGCTGGTAACGATTCGGCTGGCAGCGTGTGGTGAGCAATTGCGCCTGACTGTACCCCAGCCAAGCCTTGGAGATGGCCATTCCATATTCTGGTCTTGTTTCTACCCTTAGGGAAAACCTGCTTCTCTTTTGTAAGCAAGGTGCTAGCTGTGTGTTTTGAGTTGAGACCTGAAAACTTAGAATCACGGAATCCTAAGGCTGGAAATGACCTCCGAGATCATCGAGTCCAACCGTGCCCGTCTCCCCACTAAACCCTGTCCCTAAGGAACTCATCCACCCGTCTTTTAAACCCCTCCAGGGATGGCGACTCCACCCCCTCCCTGGGCAGCTGTGCCAGTCCCTGACCACCCTTTCAGGGAAGAAATTCTTCCCAATGTCCAGTCTAAACCTGCCCTGGCACAACTTGTGCCCATTTCCTCTCATCCCATCACTGTCACTTGTGAGCAGAGCCCAGCCCCCACCCCGTCACAGCCTCCTTTCAGGCAGGTGTAGGCAGTGATGAGGTCTCCCCTCAGCCTCGTCTTCTGTTGAAGCACCTAAAAAAGCAACTTGCTGTTGAAGCATCTTCAAACGTCAGGTGAGCAAGGGAGCCTCGCGCTGGAGGAGAGGGTTAACTCTTGGACAGTCACAGCTCCTGAATCTACTTGAGTTTCATCTGTGGGTTGTTTTTTTTTCCCTTCCCTTGAAATAGGGATCAATTTGCTTACTACAGGGTTTATTGCCGGTTACCTTGACTGTGTCCCTTATTTCTCCTTGATGAAAACTTGAACAAGCCGCTTGTGTTTGATTCAGAGAGAACCGTGAGAAACGGGCTGTGTGTGTGAGGCAGCGTGGGTTTCTCATTCTATTCAGCCCTTTGTATATTCAGATTCTTCTAGTTTCAGTTCTTGCTGTTCTGCCAGATTTCCATACCATTGATGGGTTTTCTGAATTAATAAGTCTCTTTTCCCCCCTCCCTCCCATACCCTCGCCACCTTTTCGCAACTGGTGAAAAGTTTTTCTAAGCGCGCTGCCCTCTCCATATTGATTTGCTTCTCCTGCTTGTCTAACCAGCTCTTAGATGTTTTATTTTGCGAAGCGTTAATAGAATTTTCCTTTTGCCGTTGCACTCATCTATTCAGGAGGTTTCAAGAAGTCTCATTGTGTCACCGGACTATGGAGGAAAGCGGCTATTCTTCTGTGACAATAGCTGCCCTAAAAAATAACGCAGGGTGGGGTAAACTCAGAAAGGGCAGAGACGGAGATAAAATGTTCTGACCTTAGGAAACAGAAAAGATAACCAATTAGACATTGTTGAAAGGGCACCAGCTGGCCTAAAGAACACCCCACTGATTATTTTTTCTTAAAGATATGCCTGGTCCACATCTGAAACCCGGCTGCGGAGCCGCTTCTCCCCGTACGTGTTTTCAGATGTGAACTGACAGGGCTGATCCTTTTGTAGGTGGCTGCGCACCCGGTTCTGATCCCAGAAGTAGGTACCGCTGTTTGGAGGGATGGAGCGCCCACCTCTGGGGTGTCCGTGCTCCTTGGGAGAGATCTCTTGGATTAACCCACGCAGGCTGCGTTTGCTACTGCTAATAAGGATTTAGTTGCATAAAAAAGATCTCTGCAAAGATCATGATTCCAGCGAAGCACATGGCACGAAACGTTGTTTGCCCAGAGGACGTGTATCTGGTGGGTGAGACGACACGTCCCGTGGTAAAGGTGGGAGAGGTGTCAGAACCACAGATTCCCAGTGTGACTGGGAACTGGAGCCAGAGCCCCCTCACCCCCTCCAGTGCCTGGTCCCATGCCAGGACCTGTCCCTCTGTGTTGGCAGCACTGGGAGGAGCAGGATGAGGCTGCACGAGAGGTTCGAAGCCGTGGTGGTGCTGCTGCCCGAGAGAGGGTTTTGTACCCACAGCTCAGGCTTCAGCCCGCTGGGAGACTGCAAGCTGTGCCATGGCCGTGCTGAAGCGAGGTTAGAGTCGTGCTGTGCCTCATCTTCTGTCTCTTCTCCCTCTAACAGCAATAGCAGCCTATTTAGAGTCCCCAGGAATGTCCTTGCAGGAGGAGATGTCATTCTGGAAGGTGTGGGTCGCGCTGGGAGATCCTGTGCACAGTGGCAGCCTCTGGGTCAGGGCCAGAGGGCTCGCGGGGCCGGTGGGGTCTGCGCTGCCGTGCGTCTGACACCCCTCTGCTCTCCGGTGTGGGATTTGAGGCAGAAAGGTTTCACTGAAAGAGCTGTGTGTTAAAACTTGGGCAACAGCAATTGGCATGGGGACAAAAGGGCGGTCGGCAGGCTCGCACGGACCGAAGCAGAGGAAGCCGCGATGCTGTAGGGAACAGCGTTAGGTGCGACTTGTTGGTTCCAGTGAGGCCACGACCTCTGAGAGTGAAAAACAGATTGCTGTGCAAACGTAACCCTGGAGCAGAGATAAGTGGTGGTGGAAGGGTGAAGGGGAGCTCTGTCCTTATCTGCCTCCTGGTATTGCTTATACTTGTGAGTTTGCTTCCTGGGAGTGAGGAGAGACAGCAGGACAAATGGCTCTGTGCTTAATGCGGTTTGGATTTTTCAGTGCATCAGCATCTTCAGGTCTCATTCAAGATGGGTATCGAGGAGCCTGCTGTTCTGCACCAACTCAGGCCGCCGCTAAAGCATTTTGCAAACCACTTTGCCTGAAAAAGTTAAGAAGAAGTTAACCAGAGACAGGTTTTGGATGAGTTTAGGCATCACGTAAGCTTTTGCTGCGTTGCGGTTTTTTGCTATCTCCTGGAACATATTTCAGTTAAGAGAAGTTCAAGCTGTGTTTTTACCACCCTCCCAAAATATGGCTCTGCCCAACCAAGACTGAGATTGTAATTCTGCACAGAATTAGGCTGGATGTATGTTGTCCTGCATAGGAGGACACAGTCAAACTATACTCCCTGAACAGTGACTTTTATCCAGGTGGGAGTTTGCAGATCCTGCTGTTGTGATTCCAGGATCCCATTAAGGCAGCAGAAGCTGGTCCGGCTACCCAGAGTGGTCCCACCTTCCCATGAGGAGCTGCTTCCCTGCCCTCTGCGGCAGCCGGTCCTCTGCGGGGGCACAAGCGCTGGTTTGGCCACACTGGGAAACTGCTCTGACTTAAAACTAACCTAGAAGAGAAAGTGCAGTTCATTTTAACCTGGAGCAGTTCCCTGGCTTAATCTGCTGTGCAAACGTGTTGGCAGAAAGGAAGAGGTCAGCACAGAGTGGGCAGGGGTGAAAGGTAGACCCTTTGGTGGCTCTGTGTAAGGTGAAGCGAGCGTGTAACTGCATTGTAAGTCATTTACCCTAAATAAATGATTTATAGAAAGCCAGAATATGAGAAGATGGGAGAATCATAAAAATTAATAGGGAAAAAAACCTCTGAAAAAACCCCTGAATGAACAAAAAATCCCACCCCAAACCCCACCCCACAGATAACCAGTGGAGTCCTTTAAAGAATAAAACCTTTTCTTTGAAGATCTTCTCCCTTCCTCCAATATCTTCTGCAATTTAGCAGTGACACAGGTTTTCATCAGCCTCTGGTTTAAAACAGGGAATAGCGTGTCTGTAATTTCTCTTCAGAAAGATTGGCCAGGCCGTTGGCAGCAGCGCGCAGGACCGACCTGCCCCGGCTCCTGCAGCCCCGGAGCCACAGCTTAACGTGTGATAATGCTGGAAAATAAACCCCAGCACAACATCCTTCTCAAATAAGTGTAAAATTTTAGGTGTGGCTGCACAGATTAAATGGAGGTGGAATAAATCATGCAAATGGTAATGAAAATTGAAGGCAATTTGGTTGCACTTCAATACATTTCATCAGTCAACTCTCTTCTGAAGTGGAAATGCCAAGCCTGATGCGAATTAAACTTTCTCCCTCCTCCCTCTCCCCTCTCTCCTCTAGCTTTTCAAAAGGCCTTTTGAAAGCCTCTGAATACCTTTCTTGGCTGACCAGATTTTACCCTGCTTATACT
The DNA here is from genome assembly GCA_033558235.1 of Neomorphus geoffroyi. NCBI lineage: Eukaryota > Metazoa > Chordata > Aves > Cuculiformes > Neomorphidae > Neomorphus > Neomorphus geoffroyi. The sequence continues at coordinate 2,817,070 of JAUMJM010000018.1, forward strand.
TATTGAAACCTCCTAATTCTCAGCCAAGACAGTGACTCGTAATTTGGAGAAGTCATGGGCTTGATTTGCATCCGCAGTTCTTCTCTTGGCCCTTCCTTATCTCCCTACAAAAGAGAAAAAGACTGAGATGAGGCACAGACAGGGACCGATGAGAGGTGGAAGAGTTCCTTAGATATTTGACTTTTCAGGGCAGGAGAACTTTTGATGTTCGCTTTTCCGCTTTGGGATCAAATGCCAGCTAGGACGTGGGTTGAAAGCAGCAGACTTCCAAAAGGAAGAGCTGACTTTGAGCAAGGAGATGTGATGCATCGTTTGCCCCCGCGCTGAGGCTGCTCCTGCCTTTGTCTCCCCTTCCCAGTTTGTCTGTTGTGCCTTTGTGAACCGTGCAGCTGGAGTGTTAAAGCACCCATCTCCCCTCTTCTCTCTTGCAGGTAGAGGACGCCATGCTTATGTTTGACAAGACAACCAACAGGCATAGAGGTAAGAGAGAACGGGAGCTCTGACATCACATTTTGTGACAGTGTCTACATGGTGAACTCAACCAAAAATCAGTGTCACCGCGATGACCCGGTGGCCAAATCCAGAGGTGCTGAATCAGCAGAGCCATTTGTTTTTGAGATGGTCCCCTCTGTCCTGCAGATGTTGTTAAGGAAAGGCTGCAGCCTGTAACGCCACGTCACCTGAAATTTCTTATTAGAGATGACTTCTCTGGTCAGTCTAATGACTTTGGGAGGACGCTGTCGGGCTCCGTGGTGTCCCTGAAGGGAGCCGGGAGTGTTGAGGCTGCAGGGAGAAGAGGGTTTGTACTGAGGTGGCTGGTGTTGCATTAGGCTGAGAACGCCAGGAAATAAAGATGCTAAACCCCTCCACTGAGTTTTCAACCATGATGGAGTTTTGAAGCCGAGGACTACTTGTCCTCCAGTGATGGTAGCTCAGAATAAGCAGAATCTTCAGCAGAGGAGCTTCCCTCTACATATTTCACAAGAGAGACAAGGTTTCATCACTGCTTTTACGGTTCTGTGAAATGAGCTGAGGATTATTTTCAGTGTTACGGCCATTCCTTTCAGTGGAAATAAATGATGCTTCTCTGTCTCTCGGTAAGTGGTTCACGTTATCACAGCCAAGACGCCGAGCTCCAGGCAGAGAGCAGCCTGGCAGCCACTCTGTTCAACTGCGGGGGAGTAAATGTACCTGAGCTCCCACAGTGGCACAAGAAATGGCACTGGGGACAGGCCCCGAGTCTTCTCTTCGCTCCAGTCGAGATCGATTCTATGCCACCGGTCTCCCTGCTTTGGCACGGTGTGCGCTGGGAGCCAGTGCAGCTTGTGGCTTCTGTCCCCGTGCGATGGCGTGGAGGTGGAGCCTGAGGTTTGTTGTTTGCTCTTCACACCCCGACCCCTTTTTTGGGGCTCTCGAGTGGCAGGGTTATTGTCCCAGCACAGATGTTGGAGCACATCTGTAGCCTGTTTAGGTTAGGGAGGAACCTGCGCCTGCCCGGGCAGCGATGGGAGCCCCAGGAATGGGCGAAGGAAGCAGCCCGGAGTGCCTGGATGCTGCCTTGCCTTCATCCCCATGGCTGGGTCCTTCCCTGACCTCCCAGCACTGTTGGAGTTACTCACTGCTCTGATATGTGCCTTAACAAGCAACCGAGTGCATGTGGATGGCTGGGTGAGTTGGGCAGACCTCCAGGATAACGTTCCCTCCCTCCAGCAGTTCCCTCCCAGGCAGTAATCCCTCTCTCAAGTCAGGGATCATAGTACCCTGGAAAATTCAACAGCAGTGAGCAAAAGACTTGCTTGGAAAGATAAGCTCTTCAGAGCCAGGGAAGGCACGTGAGCAGCCAGTGCCCATCAGTTTTGTAACGGGAACCAAGTGTTCAGAACCCTTACATAGTTTGAAAAGTTCAGCCTGTGACAAGTGCCTTTTATATCCAGGGAATTTTCCACCCTTCTCTTCGCAGCCACTATTACACGAGCCATAAATACACTTCCCCATTCAGGTTCTTGACATGTTCTTTGTTGCATTTAAGAGCTGTGGTGGGGTTTGTGCTGGGCATGAGCTCCCTGCATCCCCGCGCTGATGTGTGCTGCTGGTGGGGCTCAAGGGGTACTGGGGGGCTCCGGTGCCAGCAAGGCTCAACAGATACGGCTCCTGGGAATGTACTTCGCTGAGTTTTCTGCCTACTTCTGTTTGTACGCTTTGTTTTCTTTTCTTAAAGTGTTTCTTAACCTGGCACGTTTATGTGGTGCACATCGGATAGGCCGGCAACGCAGCCTGGTGTTCATCTCCATGCCCTGTTCTTCTGAGGCTTTTGCAGCCCTGTTTGCAGGTCCCTGACCTGCGGTTTCTTGTCCCCGCCTCTGCCGTCCCGCAGAGCAGGGCTCCGCTGCTCCCCAAGAGCTCAGGGGCTCCATGTGCACAGCCCATCCTGGGGGACATCCTGCTGTCCTGCAGCCCGTTGGCAGGGCTGGGTGGCCCCAGCAGTTGCCTTGTCCCCAGAGACGGAAAACCATCTCCTTCTGCAAAAATGACCCAAATGTTGTAGTTCTGTTCCCACTGTGCCTACAAGTGAGCCCTGTTCCACCAGTGAGCTCGGTGGACTCTACACCAGCTTGTGCCTGCCTCGACCAGGGCAGGCAGGACACTCTGTGGGGACGTTGAAACTAGAGCAGAGGTGCGTTAGTCCTCCCTTTGCTTCCTGCAAGCGGGATGCTCATCTCTTTCCCCACGTTCCTCAAGGTGATCCCTGCTCTGTCCCTGCCGGTGCTGCGGTGCTGCCGTAAGCACTTTCCAAGGTGCGAGGGCACCGGGAAGCATTGGTGTTGGTGCTCCACTCGTGCTGAGCTCTGCGCTGGCAGCTCGGGTTCGGCTTTTCTGTGCTCTACGGGGAAGCTGGAATAGCGCACTGGGGAGCCCCGCGCTCGGGTGTGAACCTGGGCGACACGCCCTGGAGGATGGTTCCTCCTTCAGAAACGCCTCCGCACTGTCTCATCTGGAGAAAAGGTCCGTAGCTCCCGGAGCTGAGGGCTGCAGGTGTAGCGGGCACCTTAGCTGCCGTCAGACTTCGTGTTTGTTTCACAGAGGGCTTTTTCCCCTCAGTGTGTGTTGAACATGAAAGGCAGCAGGTCTTCCTCTAGATTTCTTGTGTAAGCCTTTGAATTTATTTTATTATTATGGGTTTTTTAGAACCTGTTTTTCATACATACAAGTCATAACATTTTTCTTCACATTAGCATCCTTGTGTAAGCTCCTAGACGAGATCTCAGGGGGAGTCTTAAGAGTCCAAAAGGACCAAAAATCAGACTCCATGTCTGGAGGGGGTATTAGCGGTGCCTCCCTGGCACCTCCACCGCCGCCAGGCTCCAGACTCAGGTCTGTCCCGCTTGCTTGTGCTGTCTGGGAAGCAGAGTGGGCTGAAGCCTCCCTCTGCTCACTTTTGGCAAATAAAGGAGTTCTCTGGCACCTGGGAGGGTCAACGCTGTTTGTGAGGCTGTTTCCCAGGGAACAGCCTTACCCTTTTGCTGGGTGAAGGACAATGCTGCTTATTTGTCAGGCTTAGCCAAAATTCCTGCAGGCGGGTTAAGCCCCGCCAATGCCGAGCGGCTGCGCTGCTGGGGAGGCATGAAAATCTGGGCTCTGGGTCTTTACCTCTGCCAAGTACAGGTGGAAGGAAGAAACAAGTCTAAAAGGCAGGGTAGAAGAGTCATCATCATCTTCACATTGAATTTATCCAGGCTTTTCCAACCCTTTCCCTTCTCTGTACAGGTAGCTGCTGCTAATCAGGCTAATGAACTGGCCGGCAGCCGGTGTGATGAAGTGAGTTCTGCTGCATCGATCGTTTATAAAATCACCCCAGATTTTACAAATTGTGACACTCTGATTGTGTTGGAAACATGTTTAAAATGCGGTAGCGTGCAGCAGCAGTGTTAATGGCAATTCTTAAAACCACTTGCGGGTTGCAATCTGTATCTTCAAATTAGGCAAGGGAAGGAGAAATGGCAGATACAATATCCGTTGTGGTTTGCTGGAGTTAGTCTATGCCTGCAATAATCAACGGAGGCAAGGGAAAGGAAGAGGATTAAAATTCACTCCCTACTGCTAGAAGACAAGATGAATTTCCTTGCAAGCAAATTGAGAGTATTTGTTGACATAATTCTGGCACGTGTGTGTGTGTATTCCAGTAGCCGGTCACTCGCCTGCGCGTGCGGCACGGGACCGACAATCCGTGCAAGTGCTTGGGTGTAACCAGACACAGTAAGTGGGATTTTTGCAACTGCTCATCATTGAGCAGTTTTATTAATACCTTGGGAAGGCTTGAAAACCCCACCCAAAATAAAACTTCATGCCTTTCCAACAGAGCACATAACTTTTCTTACATTAAAAATGTCATCGAGCTAACCACGTTGGTGCCACTGCTGGTGTCTTCTTTCTTTTTTTATGTCCAACTGTTTCTCTAAGGAAAATAAGACACAGAGCTGAGCTATGCGTTTCCTGCCTATCTGTCTAGATATATTAAAGGTTGACTAGAAAACAGGTGAGTATTTAAATGAAGGAGTGATTAATTTTTGCAGTAGTGTAGATGAAGCGGTCTCAGGCTTTATTGGGATGTGACATCTTCTTGCAAGGTTTCTCCTTCTGGCTTGGCCACTTAGTTGAGATAATGGGCATGCGATGAGCTGGCACTTCGAAGATGCCCTTGGCTAAGATGCTATTTCTTTTTGGATAGAAAATATTGGGGATCCTCTATTTCTGTACCCTGTACTGTATTGCTGCACTTCTGTGCAGGGAGGAAAACCACACACAGAAGTTCTCCAGGCCCTTGGAAGATCACTTTCATCACTTTCTTCACTGCCTAAAATTTCTTAGAGCTGAAAATTACTGGGTCAGTCTTGAAAGGATTGAGTAATTGGAAATAATAAAAAAAAAAAGAGGGTGGTGTTATTTTGTTACCCTTGCAAAGTGCAGATAAAATCTGGAGTTCAGCATTAGTTATTGATCTTGGGGGTTGGAGAGAGCCTGGCAAGATGATGATGTCCTTCTAACTTCATTATGGAAGGGAGCTCCAGAAAGCATACCAATTTGCTGCCGAGCAGGTCGAACAGCCGGGGCTGGGCAGGGCGGCCGCCTTGCCCTTGGGCTTTGCCCGCACTGGGCGATGCCCAACCCCCGGCAGCAGGAGGTTTGTTTTTGCCGAGAAAGAACGCCGTACGTGGCAGGCTGCTTCGGAGGAGAAGGGAGGAAAGGTTAGATGGTGTAGAAGGAGGGATGTGGGAGCAGGTTCAGCCCTTCCCAGGCTGTGTGTGTTTTGTGGAGAGTCTGCTGATAAATCTGTGTGGCAGCTCCCCTTTCTCCCCTTCCTTTCTGCAAGCGCTAAGCACGAAGGCAGAGATGAGTCAGGAGAAGGCGGTACGCTGGTTAGTTATCGTGACAAGATGCTCTTGATCACAGCCTCAAATGCTCCCCACCAGCCTGTACTTGTTTCGTGCTTGCCTGTAGCCATCGGCTGCTCCAGAAGCTGCTCACGGCGGGCATCGTGTCAGTCTCACGTCTCGAACTTGTAAAAAGGCAAATAAAGATTTTGAGTGATTGAATCCCCCAAGCCGTAATTGCCGGTATTGAATGTAATACTATATGTTTTTCAAAGCCATGCAGCCCCCAGAGTTATTTTCATATCAATTAACTTTCTCACACAGTTAGGAATGGCAGGGGAGAGAGGAGGGAAGTGACAGGATGTGATTTGGACTACTTTAATCTTAAAACTAAACAAAATTAAAGAAGGGCAGGCTGTCTGCGTGATGCAAACAATGTCCTGTGTGTTAGGGGTTAAAACATCTCCAAATGACAGGCTTTAAAATGAGAGATTTAAAATGACTTGGGTTTTTGCAGTTGTTGCAAACCTTCCCGTTGTTTCCTGTGCCTGCCAGGAGGGTGAGGGTGCCTTGGGCATGGGCTGGGCTCTCGTGGGCTGGCTGGCACCTCCGTGCGTGTGTCTGGGGCTGGATCGCAGGGGAGCATCGCTTCAGCTCAGCGTGTGAAGCAGGGCTGAGCTGGCAGCTCATTCTCCCAGCAGGCTGTGCCAAGCCCCCGTGAGCTGCCCGCTGTGCCCTCGAGTCGGGCACGTGGAGACTCAGGAGCTCTGCTGCCACATGTGCCCAGGGTGTGGGATTAATCTAAACCCACCCAATTCAGACTGAAAGGTTTGTGCCCCTCATAGCACCGAGAGCAAACACAGGAGCCCAGGGTGTGCCACGTTCTTCCCACCGTCCCTGCTCTCAAGGAGGAACGTGAGGGTCGTGCTTCGCGTTTGCGCCATCCCATCGAGCAGATCTCGGTGCATAAGAGTAATTGTCCAGGTGGAAGCAGTTGGCATAATGGTTGTATTTATTGGAAGAGACAGGAGTGATGTTGTTAGCGAGATATCGTCTGTGCCTCGGCAAAGGATGATGCTTTTCATAGGAGAAAAATAGCCTTTTGTGTTCTGTCCGGCTGCCAAACCTCAGTTTTGTAGTTGACCTCTGAAGTTATAATTGACATTTTTATAGATGAGATATAAATATAATTAAGAGTCGCTGCAATTATTTGTTTATCACCATCTCCCTCAAGATAGGCAAGGTCATGTGCATTTAAAAATACATCCCCAGGCAGTTTTGAGTACAGAGTATTTAAAATATATAGAAATAATTGCCTAATTTGGTAGTTTTCAGTGTAGCTTTCCTTGGCAGCAGCCTGGCGACAGAACTGAGCGTTTTGAGGACAGCTCAGAGGGAACCTTGTGCCTGCTCACTTAGTTTTGCTTTTAGAAGGATGGGGCTGAAGGAGGAGCTGCTGTTTGGCCAGGATTGACCGTAGGGTTTTTGGAGAAGCATCCACAAACGCACTGTGGTGTTTTTTTAGAGCATAAAGTGCTTTAAGGGCTTTGGATGAAAAGTCTGACATGAGATATAAATGGAGACGGTATTATTGTTATTGCTTTCCTAGATGATACGGGCTTTTATTCCCTTGTCGGTTGTATCGCTTCTTAAATGGGACTCCAGAGAGTGCAGTTGTTCTGAGGGAAGCGCTTGCTCGGCTCGGCCTTGCTGCTCCTTAGCTGGAGAAATTCATCCCGGGGAGCTGGGGTTTGCAACACGGAAAGAGACTTTAACCCTTGGCGTGTAGACATGCAGGGTGTTTATCTTCTGCCAAGGGCACAGAGGATCAGAGGGAGGAATAGCTCCAGACAGGGTTTTTTAGGGTGATATTTAAGCAAATATTTGCTTCAAAATTTTGTGTGAGGGCTGTGAAGATTCATTACTTCATGTTATTTGCCCTTTACAGACCTGTCGGTGAAAGTGGTGATGGCTGAGCGATAATCCCGTCAGTCATGCCTATCTGTTTAGATTGCAGCGATGACATGTGCCATATTAATATTTTATGTGTGTATGTTTTTAATATTATCCTCACCTATAAATATTCATGTCGTAAAACACATTAGCGGCTGCAACGCTGAAGAGCGACATTCACGTCTCTGCTCCGTGGTGTGAGTTCACCTCCGTCCTAGGTGGAACCGAGGTGGGAGTTGGGGTGGCTGTGGCTGCTGAGAAAGGGCTCGTGCTTTCAGCCCCACTCGCAAGGCCAGGTGGCCACGACCCCTTTGGCATCGGTTTCTCTCCCTCAGCCTCTGCTTTGGGCGGTGGGGACCGTGAGTGTCATCCTCCTGGCCAGGGTGACAGCGGCTGCGTGGCGGTGGCTCCGAGCTCAACAGGCTCGGTGCCGCTCCCTGCTTTGGTGTTAATAAACACAAAACAGAAAGGAAAAGCTGCCAATTCTTGGATCCATCTCCCTTGTCTTTTAATTTCCTGGCCGGTGCCTATTGCTGCTGCACCGGGGCACCTTACGTGAAGTGTAAAAATAAATGCAGTCAAGCCAGTGTGAGCCCTGCGTCCCAGCAGACTCCGTTTCAGAATAGCAAATAAGGCTCCTGGCCACGCTTTTCAAGGCGATTATTGAACGTCTCGGGTGGTTACAGTCATTCTGCCCCCAGCCTCGTGCTGCAGAGCACCACCTGAGGCTTGGAATAATTGCCCGACTACGTACTGTCTGTCAGACCTTATTGCTTAATTTTACACCAGTAATGAAAATTACATCCAGAGGAGGAGAAGAAGCGAGCAGCTGCCCTGGCCAGGATGCACCCAAGGAATAGATGTGTGTGAGCGCTCTCTGTGAAGAAGAGGGGAGACTCAGCTCGGCAGCAGCACTCAGGAGATGGTGTGACATTTTTATTTTATTATTTAACAAGCAAATGGAATAATAATAAGAAAAAAAATCCCGCCAACATCCAGTAAAGGTGGCAAACACAACCCAGCCATTAGTTTGGATGTCTCAGTTACACAGTCATACTTTAAGGTAAATATCAAGGTGTATCCTCAAGAACAGTCAGTTTGTAAAACTCATTTGGATCTTGCCTTCGTAGCTAGCGTGTGAACTGGTTATTGAGTTCCCTCTCTCCAGAGGGGGAGCCCTGCACAGCCAGACCTTTTTGACCTCCTTAATTTATCTGTCCTCGTTGCGGTTGGCTTCAATACAGGTGGTACAGGAGGAGGTGCTGACGGAAGCGCTCGGTCCTGGGTACTCTCTCTGCGCCCTCTCCTGCAGGGGGCAAGGTGAAGGCAGCCCTGATGGTGCCAGCAGGGCACCAGCAGCTCTGCAGGGTGGTTGTTGGGTGCTTGCACGCGTTGGAAGCACCATCCTGCTCTCATTCCCGTGATGGAATCGACTGCAGGGCAGGAGGGTCACAGCCAGAGCATGAAACCTGCAGGAAGGAAGAGGCGTGCAGCAGGAAATTCAGCATTTTGGGTGGCACCTGTACGCAGGAGATATTAGATAGCTTTGCGAGTAGCAGTTAAGCTTTCTGAAATTACTGGCATGCAATAAATGATGGGTTTGCAGCTCGCCAGAGGCTGACATGATGTCTTGGATGGCAAAGCAGAGACACAGAGAGATGGGAGATGGCAGTGTTGGTCTCACAGAAGGTACCTGCGTGGTGTCCAGGGCTAGACAGGGGCAGGACTGCGAGCGGAGAGCTGGGCATTTCCTGCCCGTAGAGCTGCAGTTAACAGTCACTGTCTTGAAGAGAAATATCTCCCCGTTGACTTAGTACTGATACGTATCAATAACTTAATGCAATTAGACTACAGTCGTATGGGAGAGGGCAAAGTAAATCAGTAGAGCCTTTCTCTTCTCTGAAAGCTTCTTGAGCATAAAGCAAGAGTTGTGCAAATATTTAAGAACTTATTTTAAATTATGATAATGGTTCTGGTAGGCTTGCAGGGAGTCGGCGCGTGTGAGCCCTGCCAGGGTGAGTGCTGGTGTCAGGAACGGGCAACGTCATCTTCCCAGCTGAGGCTGCGTCCAGAAGACAGTAAGGTCGTTTTAATATGCCTTCAGTTTGCCATCTTCATTGTCACTGCTGAGCAGCCAGTTTGAGTGACAGATAAATTAGCAAAAAATCCTGATGATCATCTGTGAATGGAAAGGAACCCTTAAATGCCTTGAATAAGTTCCTGCTTATGAAGCTGCTCAGCTGATGAAACCAAAACCCTTTTACTTCCCAGAATGCAGGAGCGAAGTGATTAGCAGGTAGTGCTTCCAGTCTTGTGGGACTGTTTGAAAATGTTAATTGAGGAAAGGCCAGAAACAGGAGGAGAACAAAATGCAACATTTACATAGACGGGCAGCCTTCATACAACGAGCAGAATTAAAATCAGCGTGGTGACCTTGAGAAAATAGGCAGCTACTCACAGCGTGCCCGTGCCCAAAAATGTGATATGAAAATATTGAGAGACACCGTGCAGCTTTCACTCCCTGGTGTGTTATTTTCTTCTCCCAGTGGATCTCTGGAAGCAGACTGGGCGAGTCCTCTCAAACGTACATAGGGAGTGCTTTTTATTTTTTTATATCTGTGCTTTATATCTGCTGGGTTTGATAATAAAGCTTTAGGAGCACTTTTACTGAAGGTGAGGAGGACGTTCCCAGCATCCTGGAGAGGCTGAGATCGTGAACCAAAGCCCTTGGTGTCCCAGCAAAGGGGCTGATGTGCCTCCCTGTGCCCAGCGCGGTCCCCAGCGGAAATCGCCTCCATCAGCTGCCACCTCGCTGCCGCCTGGGCCCCAGATGCTCCTGAAGCCTTTGATTTTACAAGGTCGTTGCCATATGTGAAGCCTCCCGGTGATTTTTTTAAACAGATAACACATGCCCTATCCCCAAAGTCTTGAGACTCAGCAGAAATGTGGGTTACACAAGTAGCGCTGGTAGCGCCAGGGAAGGCTGTCACCCCCGAGCCTCCTGTTTGGACAGGCTGTGCCGCACTCTCCCTCTGTGTCCTCGCTATCCCTGGCTGCAGTTTGGGATGTTGGTGATCCAGGTGGGGAATGCTGGTCGGATCTGTAGTGTGATCTCCACAGGTACATGAGCACGTGCTCCTGCCCTGCTGACCAGGGTGGGTGTGCTGGAGCAGGTGACTGACCCGCGCCCCACACCGTACCCGCAGGGCAGAAAGAGCTCCTGGGGTCTCTTTTGCGAGGCAGACGCGTCGGGTGACTCTGCTGCTGCAGGAGGGCTTGGCAATGGGGTGCGTAAATGAAAACATCGCTGCCCTGCAATTAACGGTTTACAGCTCTTGTGTGTCTCCATTGCAGCGAATCAATCCTCTTGTGTTAGCGAATCAGACGCTGTTAAAATTACTGGCTTGGACACGTAACGTGCGTGCTGCAGTAACGCTGTGTCTGGGCTCGGGGCAGGTCCTGTGGAGACGTCCTCCCCTCCTGCTCCAGCTCTCACCTGCTGACGGTGCCCCTCTCCCTCCTGCAGCCCCTCATCTGCCAGCTGCTTCACCTGGGCAGGTGTAGGCAGGTGGCTGCCTCTGCCCCATCGCTGTCTGGATTTGCAGAGTCTTTGCAGCTCGATCCACTGCCCACCCGTGATCTCCCGTCTGATTTTGGTGACCACAGAGCCGTCGACATCGCGGGTCCGGCCCGGGGATCTTGGCATCCTCCTGGAGCCGTCTCGCGCTCGCAGGGCTGGTTGGGCATGTGGGAAGAAGCAGCCGTTGGGCAGGCAGTGATTTTTTCGTGGGAGGCCGTCCAGCTCAGAATATTCTTGGAGAGTGGGCCAGGAAAACCTGTTGCTTGTCTCTGGTTTCCTCTGATTCAGCTCTGGTTTTCATCTGGGCGAGGTATTTGGTGCTCCCGGAGAGCCTGCTGAATTCTGGGAGTGGGCAGCTCTTACCTGAAGGCTCGGCTGCGTCCGTGTAGCCAAGATTTCTGAGAGTTTTCCATCAAGGAGACAGAAAATTGGAAGCCCTGAACTGCGGTTCGAGCCAAGTCCCTGCCCTGGGAATTGAACAAAGAAGAGCTGCGAGGACAAACAGTTTGCTGGGTAAATTGCGTGCCTGTTGGCTTTGACGAGCCCATGGCAAATAGCTCCAAGTGAAGGAGGAGAGAGCCCTGGCTCGCGGTGATGGGGTGAGGTGGTGGTGGTGTGTTCAGCTCCTGTTTTGTTAGCGAGGAGCAGCACCGATTGCTGGGCTCAGAACCTGAGCTGGGCTTTGCTCCTTCCCACTGCTTGGCCAAAAGGGTGAGGATGGGTTTCTGTCACTGTCTTCACCTCCCCACCAGCAGCAAGGGAAGAACAAAAGGTCTCTAGGAACAGCGATTCTTCCACCATTTCATCTTCCCTTCTTTCCTCCCTTCGGACGAGACCCTTTGAGCTTGCTTCCCCAGGTATGTTGCTGTCCAGAGGCTGTGGTGGCAGGCAGAGCCTCCTGGCGCTCACACAGGGTCTGCATCGTTTCACATCAGCGCCCTCTTACCTGCGCTCCGTAGCAGTTTTCCCAAAACATTAAGTTTTGACTGAAGATTTCTTTAATTAGGTTGATTAATGTGTACTGGCAAGGGGTGATTTTGCTTATTCTGTATGTTTTTTGGATATATAAAGCTGAAGTAAGAACATCTGGCACTTTTTTTGTTGCATCCCATAGAATAAGTTGAAAAACAGCTTTGTTCAGAAAACTGCAGGTCGGCAGATTTGGGTTGTGGGGGTTTTTTTCTTTTTAATTTATCGAGTGTTTTCTGGACCAGAAAGGGGACCTTCAGCCGCTGTAATAATTTGCAGATTGTTCTGCATTTTAAAACACTTATCGATGCTAACAACTTCCTTCATTCTCCCCTTTGGATGAAGAGCAGGAGCAAACAGATACCTTACAGTATCACAATGTCACGGTGTCACAAGGCTGGAAAAGACCTTTGAGATCATCAAGTCCAGCCTATGACCCAACACCAACATCTACTCGTCGTTTAAACCCTGGCACTAAGAGCCTCATCCAGTCTCTCCTTAAACACCTCCAGGGACGGTGACTCCACCACCTCCCCGGGCAGCGCATTCCAATGGCCAATCGCCCTCTCAGTGAAGGATTTTTTCCTAATATTGAGCCTAAACTTCCCCTGACGAAGCTTGAGACCGTGTCCTCTTGTTCTGTCACCGTGTGCTGCGCTCCCGTGGGTGATGTCAGAGCTCTCGGCAGGCACGTAGGGAATTGTGTGAAACTGGAGAAATGTGGGCTCAGGGCTGTGACTCGACTCGCCTGTGGCTCTCTTCAGCTCTGACTCCACAGCTCGCTCTTTGACCACAGCGCCGTCTCCCCGTGCTTACTCTTAGTGGGACGCAGGGTAGGTCATTGGAGAGTCGCGTGGTTGACTTCAGTCCCAGCAAAGCTCTGGCGCTGGGAACATCGTCCCTATCCGTTGCACGCGTCACGTGTGAACACACGTGTTCAGCGGCACACTCCAAATTAGGGCAGGATCCAAAGGGAGAAGCCTGGCAAGAGAATACGCTTTGAGCATCGTTGTAGCAACAAATATTCCCCCATCAGCTCACAGGAAGTTCAGATGAGCTAAAATCACTTACAGGTGTTGGAGGCGGGTTTGGCTTTGGCTGATTTCTGTTTCTGCAAGCCCGTTTCCCTCCGTTCGGATCTGACCTCGGTGCCAGCCCATCCCTGGCACAGAGGGCTCGCTTCCCCCCTGCTGGCAAGCTCCGTCCCGCAACCTGCAGGCACGAAAAGAGAAAACAGCTTTCCTCCAGTCTCTGGAAATTCCCTGCAATTGTAGGAAAACCAAAAAAATCAGATGACAAATGTGTGGGATGTGTTTTCCTGCAAATCAGGAGCTGATTCCCCTGCCCCTGGCAGTGCCACACAAGTTTTCTCCTGGCCGTTTGGCTTGATTTCACTGTCCCTCGCAGGGCACGAGCACAGAGCTGGTTCTGTACCCAGCCCCGCGCTCTGGTAGGGTTCGGAATTAACACAAGGGCAGTGGGAGGTGGAGGTGGGCCGACAACCTGCGGGGCTGGAGCAGCTGCGGAGGGAAGCCGGGAGCAGCTGTGGGTATGAAATTAGTCATCCTATGAAGAAATGGATTTGATAAATAATAAAACAGTGGTATTAACAACAGATGCTTTCCAGGTCAGATGACTTTGATAAAAGCACCCAACAGCCGTGGGTAATGATACGAAAAATATGTATCTATATTTATAGATCTCTCTATATGAAAAGGCATATAAATGTGTGTGTGTTTGTGTATGGATGTGCGTGGGTACATCTCACGTATAAATGTACCTGGCATTTTATTTCTGTTTTAAAACGACAGTGAAAGTGTCGCTGCTCCTGTTCTTCACAGGCTTTGAGACTTGCCAAAAACGCCTGAAATCTGATCAATGTCTCCCGAATCCGGCGCGCTCCCTCCCCACCGCTCCTCGGCGCTGGCTTCATTTGTTTTTATATTCATACCTTTTCATTTTGATAACTGTTTTGATTTGTAAAATACTATGCCTTATACAATGTTTCCCTTATGATGATTTAGCATGCTCTTCTTATCTTTCACCTTAAATCTTTGATAAGAGCATTTTAAAAATGAAATTGCTACCTGACACCATTATACACTGCTGGCTGGCTGCCAGCGGAGACGGAGCTGCTGAGGAGGAGAGAGGCTTTGAAAAGCCTTCCCCGGCAGCGTGAGGAGCGCGGGAGCTGGGCTGGGTTCTGGGTGCGTGGGGGAGGATGCTGAGGAGTGGGAGAAAGCACGGCGAGACCGGCCACTGCCTTCTGCAGCCCAAGTCATCTCCTTGCCCAGCTTGGCCGTTGCCTTTGAGCCCCTCCGGCCATGGCAGGGACCTCCATGGTCCCGTTGTGTTGGGCACAGTGAGCTTTTGCAGAGGTGGTGTCTTAGAAGGGTTGGTGCCAGCCCCGTCCTGGCGATGCCAACGGTCGCTGCACGTTTCTCCCTCTTTCCTTCCTTGCTCCGTTACTCATTGGAATAATTGACCATCCTTGCCACGGAGAGAGCGCGTCCAGGGACGAGCAGGAGGGTGACTCGGTGCAGGGGGTCGGTTTATGCTCCCCTCGCAGCCATGAAACCAACCTTGGCATTGTGGTGTTTTTATAGGGCGACACAGCGTTGCTTGCGCGTTTCCAGCGCATCCAAGTCATTGAAATGTTTTTGGATAACTGTTGCGTGTGCCTGCTGAATGTGATTTTTCAGGGGAAGACATCAGCAGTGGGAATATCAGTAAATAGAATGGTCTGACATGGCAGGTCATTTTTGTTTTAATGTAGTAGATTTAATGAACTCTTGTCTTTATAATTCACGGTACTTGCCGAATGCATCCATTTCCCCTCCATAATGACGTTAGTTACAGATCTGTCCTTCGTTAGAGGCGCTGGTATAGCTGGCAAACTTCACTCTCTCCGAGTTCCTGTGATACCTTCCCATGGTGCAAAGGGTTATCTAATAAACTCTTGCCTTTTATGTTCCATACTATTAGGAACAAACATAGCCAAAAGCTTCCCGGAGCAGCTTGTGCAATTTATTATTATTATTATTGAATCTCTTGAAAGGTCATTTGCAAAGACCCATGGGGTGTGTTTTCCCAGCTCATCGGGGGCGCGCGGATCGGCTGTTATTACCATGCCACCTCTCCGGTCATTTGTGCGTGTTGGAGTGTGTTTAGGTCAGAGCCGATAGCAGCCCCCAAATCTGCTGTCAAGTGATTTAATAGCATTTGTGTCCAGCCTAACCCAATCTATCTCACCTCGCCGAGAAGACAAAAAAAATAATCCTGCATCAAAATTACTGCTTTTGGAACTGTCTTGTCTCTTTTGAGTAGGAACTGGAGACAACTAGACAAGCTTCAATGAAAGCGAATAAAGAAACATTACTTTCTGAACACAATCTTCTGTTACCAGTCACTTTTCAACAGACATTCAATCAAAATGCTAATAGCGAAGGCAACAAGGGAGCGAGGTTATTGTAATACTAATTGATAGGCTGCGGGGATGGGGTTTGATAAGTGCTGTTGAAGATATATTTTTGAAATATGGTTCTCTTTAATTACAATGATCCTAATAAAAAATGAACAAATGATTTAATGATAGTTTTCTGGGTAATGGCTTGAAGATTTTTGTTCAGGTTGTTTTCTGGAGGTGTTTTTTTTTAAACCAGAAATTATGGAAGTCAACTTAAAAATAAAGCCATAGTGGAAGGTAGCGACTTTATCTAGACTTGCGTGGCTACTTTGCATCAAAATTAATACTGTCAAATCTGAAGCTCTTGAATAAGAAATCCAGTCATTTATTTATACAATAGACTTTGCTGAAAGCCCGCAGTTGAAGCCACATCGCGTGTAGGAATGCATTTAATATCTAATGCTTATAATAATTAGGATCAGTTATGCCAGTGAGGATTTTAAAGCACATTTTGAGGGAGGGGAAGAAAGGGTGTTCGCGGGGGTTTTAAAGTGCATCTGTGGTGCGAAGTTTGATCATATTAATGGAGATTATTGACTTGCGGTGACGGGAAGCTGCAAACTCAGCCCCATTTCCCTGGTGCAGCAGCAGCTGCTGTTCCGTGTGCTCCGACGCCTGGGAGAGCTGTGCCGATGCTCCCGTGGTGCCGGGGGGCTCCCAGCCAGCACCAGCCCCAGAGGAGCCTCTCCCGCTCTGCGTGGGGCTGCGTCTCGGCATCCCAGCCCTGTCCCCTTGGAAATGGGAGCACAAAGAGAAAGGGCAGGTCTGGCACTGACACACAGCCTCTGTTTCTGCTCATTTTTGATGAATTAATCGATAACAAAACAAAGACGGGGTTTGGTTTAGGGGGGCTGTTTTGCTTCCCTTGCTGTGGGTGAGGGCTCTTTCTGGGGCAGGGAAGGATGATCTCTCCTGCCTTTCAATTTGTCAAGCTCTCTCTCAAAGATCTGCCAGAGAAGAAAGGGTAATTAATAGGCTTGAAGTCATTTCCGATGTGTCAGTATTTCTGCCTTGCTTCCAAGTGATAATGTTCGCTGGCTCGAGGCCTCTGGGGAGCCTTCCATCTTATTAACTTGTCTGGGAGAAACAGTGAGTGGGGACAGCTTGGGCCAGTGGGTGACATGAAATAAGGATTTGTGGTGTAGTCAGCTGTAAACACGGGGGCCGGGTGAGTAAAAAGTGGAAGGAATAAAAAACAAAGAAAGAAAAACAGATGAAAAAAAGCCACCGGTCACAAGGCGCAGCAGCACGGTGTGGGGGAGAGGAGGGTGCACTTCACTGTCAGCTTTTGCCCACGCGGACAGGTAGCCAGGTCCCTCTGACTGTGGTCCAGCACACGCTCCCCCATGCCAGCGTCACGGGGCGAAACCGGCTTTGGGGCTGTTTCTGCCGTGGCTGGTTCTGCTGAAGACCAAAGACTCAGCGTTTATTTTAACCAGGGGAAAATGCAGAGGTTTGGGGTTGACTCTGGGTTTTGGCGCTGTCCTGCAGAGCTGCTAATTGCATTTGAAACCTTAAGTGTTAAACTTGGGATGCTTAGGTGTGAAGACACCCTCATTCTGAGAAGAACCACAAGGATTAAGTAATTCTGCATCCTGCACAAAGCCTGGGAGGCTGGGACGTGTTGCCCAGTGCCAGGCTGGAGATGTGCAGCCGCGGCAGGAGTGAACCCCCCACTGCTGCCCTGGCTGGGTGCGCAGCGCTGGGTGGGTGGGAGAAGAGCCCCTCTTCTTCTGTGTGTCTCAAAACTGGCTCTTTGGAGCTGTAGCTCTGCATCCTGCGTTTCTATCCTCCTTGCTGTGTGTCTCTATATTCTTTATCACGTCGTTCAGCACAGGGCCAGCCTCCCAATTCCTTCGCCTCCGTGCTCGGCAGCCGTCGGGACGCTGCGTGTCGCCTGCCCAGACCTGAGAAGGGAATGGGCAGCTGCACCGGCTGGGTTTGGAGCAGGGGACTGCCTCGTCCGCGCCTGTAGTCCTGCAGCAGCTTTGCTCAGCAGCAGCAATATTAGAGGAGCAGCTTGTGTGACTGTAGTTGGCAAAATAATGTGGGTTTTGCCCTGACTCCCTATTGCTGTGCAGCTTCGAGGTCTTGCTTTGGTGGGGGATGCGCAGGAGAGGAGAGATTTCTGGTCACTGCGTGCGTTTGATAACTACCCCTGTAATCACAGGGCTGGGTCAACACAGCCTTTTGTGCCCCAGCCCTGGTGAGTTTTTCTTAATTAGAATTAGAACACTTAACAACCAAGATGATTTTTGAACTCTTTCCCGATTATCCTGGGTGATGTAGAAAGGAGGTTGATGGCATCTCGGTTTTCCAATGGGCGGTGAATGAATGCTGTGCCCAGTGCAGGGCCTGCCTGCCTCGAGGTGGTGCTGGGCATCCCCCGTCTCAAACAGCCTCACCCTTCCGTCGGAGCAGCATTGGGCACTGTGCAGGGCAGCGGGCAGAGAGCTCAGCTGGGCACTTCCCAACTGGAGTCATTCTGCACTGCAGACTCTGCCAAGGTGAGAAAAAACAGAGTTACAGGTGGATTCTGGGTTTTGCATGTGCTGGGTTTGCCCACTTGCCTTTGACTTCAGCGAAAGCTGCAAGACACCCTGGGCAAGAGAGAGAGAGAGGGGTGAGTGAGTCATCTCCATAGGTTCACTGGGATAAAACAAGGAGGAGATGTCTTGGAGCGATGTTCTGTGCAGCTGGGCTGAACTTGCGCAGTGCTGAGCATCGCTGCCGTTGGAGCGCTGACCTTCGTGGCAGATGTGGGCTTACGTAAGAGTGATGCGATAGCTACATATTTAACCTTCTTTCCTCTTCTTGTTTGGTTTGTAAATTCCCCTTCACAGCAAAAGTGCACAAGCGGATTGTTAGCTATTAAAGAAAAACACAATGGAGGCAGCGCCGGTCCCCACTGTGTACGAGCTGTTCCTTGGAGATTGTTCCCTTTTTCATTTTTTAAAGTAGCAAACCTCGGCGTTTTGGGTCACTGGGAAGGAACAGGATGTCTTTCACGTATTGACAGGTTTTTTTCTTCTCTTTTCTTTTCTCATCTCACTCCTGTTTGTCAAGCTCACTTTTCATTTTCCAGAGAAATGATTATGACTAAACATCTCTGACAACCTCTTTGCAGAGTGTGAGAAGGCTACAATAAAAAAAAAAGGAGCCACCTCAGAGCTCTTCGGTGATTAAGCTACTTAACTGGCAAGTTTTTCTCTTGTACTGCGGAGCGTGTTTCTGCACAATGGAGTTCCCCTTGCACGCACTTATTAGGGAGGCACTAGTATAATCTAATTAAAATTTGTTTTAATATTCTGTGAAAATTAAAACTGAATCCTTCCTGTTAGAAAGAATGACCGTGCATGTATTAGTCCTCGATGTTTTGGTGTTGTTGTTAGCTTAGTCAAATATTAACACTGCCTGCATGCTCAAAATGATCGTTTGCGTCTGTTAACAGAGCTTAATTCTCAAATTAAACGATGAATGATCTGTAGGAAGAGGTGCGAGCTGGTTGCTGGATAGTTTTTTAATGTTTTTCAGTGCTGAAGTAACTTCCCGGAGGTAAATAAGGGGAGGGGACGCTGTGCAAT
The DNA here is from genome assembly GCA_033558235.1 of Neomorphus geoffroyi. Taxonomy (NCBI): domain Eukaryota; kingdom Metazoa; phylum Chordata; class Aves; order Cuculiformes; family Neomorphidae; genus Neomorphus; species Neomorphus geoffroyi. The sequence continues at coordinate 2,835,991 of JAUMJM010000018.1, forward strand.
ATCATCACTGTGAAATTAAAATAAAGTCTCGTTATTTGAGGATGGAATTCGGTGGCTGAAGGTTTACTCTTCATCCGAAGCTGCATTCTGAATTCTCCCAGCTAATTGCCTGCTGATTAGCTGAGAGGCAGACATTGCTAACATTGGCCATGAGCGTCAAATCATCTCCTGCGAAGTCTTGGAGTTCACAGCCCCGAGTGGGCGACTCTGGTGGGGTGCAGGGTGTTGTTGCAAGCAAATGGGATTTTCCCCAGCCCCTGCGTTCCATGCCTACCCAGGTCAGGCACCCGGAGAGTGTGATGGGGCTGTGGGGACACCGGATGGAGCCACCTGGAAGAGCAAACCCCTCTATCTTCTCATTTTGCTGCCTGATCCCATCCCTGCTTGGCACTGGCAGGAGCCCACGGATCCGGGTACAGGAGGGCTGCGCGATGCCGAGCCGCTCCGCTCGCGGCTCCCGGGTGGCAGCAGCATTTGCACACCCTGTCGGTTTGTCTGTTTAGTTCACTTCATCTTTTCACATTATTTTTTCCCTTTTTTTTGGAGAGCTTTGAGTTCTTTCCAGTTAGAGGACTGAGACAGCCAGGGTGGGTCTATTGGTACGCGTGTGCAAATGAGGAGAGCGCTGACCTCCACATTACAGGTAACAGCAAATTCCCTGTGTTTTCTGCTCAGACTTAATTCTTCTTCGGGGAAAAGTTTTTTGAGGAGGAAAAAAATACAGAACTGCGATTTATTTGTTTAAAAAAAACCCCAACCCCTTTATTCTTGCACTGAAGATGGAAAAATTACCAAAACCTCAGAAAACCTCCAAACATCTGAATGTTTTCCCCTCTTTCCCAGCTGTCTTTCTGAACTTGATTCGAAATGTGCTGAAAATATCTCTGTTCCTGATCTATTGAAAGTTTCCATTATTGACAAGCAGAAAGCCTGCTTTTGTGTGTGTCTCCCTTGTGGGCAAAAGATAATTTTAAAAAGCACTGTGTTTATCTGGAGAGAGCAGCGTGGTGAGGCAGGAGCCCCAGGCCAGCTGCGATGGTGGATCAGAAGCTTTCTCTGCACGAGGAGCAAAGACAGGAGGATCTGCCACGAAATGCGTTAGGAAAAGCCCCTTGGAGCAGACGTGGGGCTCGGTGACGTCCTCAGTTGGTGTTGAAGGTGCTTTCACAGCTTGGACAGGGCAGCAAAAACCAGCGTGTCCCTTCCCTTCCCGCTGGGAGCAGGGGTTAGAGGTCTCTTCCTCGGGGACCTGGGCACTGATGAAGCTGTGCCAGGCTGGAGGGACCCGTATTCAGGGCTCTGTAGCGATGGCAACTCCAGAAACAAGAGCTGCACGGCGGGTTTGGAAGGAGAGCCCTTATTATCGAGAGTTTATAGGGAAGGTGCTTAAAACACGGAGCGGCTTGGCAGGATAATTAGACTTGCTGCTCTCACAGTAACTGCACGGCTTCACGGAGCGTCACCGTTGGGATGTGCTGGTGCCGGTGGGGTTTCTGCCACACAGCTCCTGCTTTACTCTCCCTGTAGCAGCCCCCCGCCCCAGTGGTGTGTCTGCTGCTGCCAGCCGGGCTCCTGACGTGTCTGTAGCTGCCTCTGCTGCTTTGGGGGGAAATCTCAGTTTTTCTTGGCCAAAGATGCAGCACAGATCAAAGCCTGAAGCTTACACCCAGGTCCAGGGGCAGGGAGCATCGTTACGTCCTGGGTCTTGGGCTCTGTTGGGAGTTGAGGTCATTGCTGGTGGTTTCCAATTTTCTTTTGTCGCCTTCAAGTTTCTAGTGACCAAGTTCAGACATTTTTAAATCAAAATGCAGCCAGTTAATGAGTTACTGTGCAGTGGCTCGTGCCAGGTCCCTTGTGTGCTCATCTCTGCTGAGCTCCCACATCAGGCAGCCTGAAGAGAGCGCGCCTGAGGGTCTGGCTTCGGCTTTGCTGCTGGTTCAGCCAGTGCCTGTGGCAAAGCCCTCACAGCTCCGTGCCTCGGTTTGCCTCTCTGTGACAAAGGACTCACCTTTTGTCACCTGCCCAGAGCTCCTTAAAGGGTTTTAATGGTGTGATGGTGCCAGGCTGCGTTCGATGAGGAGAAGCAATGTGTTGCTTAGATGGGAGAGGTGATTTCCGTCAAAAGCAAAGGACTGTTGGCCTCTGCCTTTCACCTTCCAAAACGGTGCAGGGAAATTAGTACCAGTGAAGGATGCTAGAACAACAGCCAAGACACCGAACACCTCATTTCATCGTCCTGGCAGCCAGAGCACAACCAGACTGTGAGCCTCCAGCAGCATCCGCCTTCACTGTCACCTGTCCTCTCTGTGGAGGAGAGGGTACCTCGGCTGTACGGGATCCATGTGCTTTCCTTAGACCACCTTCCTGCCCATTCTGTCTCCAGCTCCTTTGCTTTGGCTTCTGGCAAGGTTGTCAGTTATTTCCTTGCCTGTGATGTGGGTGACACCCATTCAAAACCCAGCTTTGTGGCCTGTATTTCATGCTAGCTGCCAGCCAGTGTCTGGATGGCAACTGCTTCCGATTGCCGGCAGATCGGGCTGGATTCAGGCTGGCGATGCTGAAGGTGGGAGCATCACGACAAGGGCTGGCAGGGAGTTGGTGCCACGGGCTCTGCTGGGTCAACACGTTCCTGCAGCCTCACTGGGTGTGGGGATTGATGGAGCTGAGGGTGGCTCATGGGATTGGGTAGGGGCTGGCAGAGCGGAGATAGCACTGGCTGGGCTTGGTAGGTGATGAAATAATCGGAACAGTCAATACCTTTTTTTTTTATAGTGTTCCCTTCAGTCTCACAGCCTTTTGAAGGAGAGATTTTAGCACTTGCCTTGAGCGCACCTGGCTGGAGCAGTAGCCGTGCAGAAATCTCCATGGCAGCTGCGTTGTTCCCCAGTCCTGCCCTCTCTGGCAAAGGATAAAGTGTGCGTCCCTAGGATGGGTGATATGTGGTGTCAGGCAGTTGTCAGTCTTGCCAGCCTGAAATGACAATGGCATCATGCAGTGGATCAAAACATTAAGTCTTTAAAACCATATGTTCAATGTGTCATAACACAAGAGCTTTATATTCCTGGCGATAACAATCGGCAAAGCTTTATCTGTGGTTTCTCGCTTGTACATTTCCTACAAGCTGATAAACTTTGAGCTGGATGAGAATCAAGCGTGCCTGGTTGTTAATGTCTTGATCAGGGCTGGAATAGCGTGTCTGGGGGTTGATAACAGAGGAGCCCAGGAACCTGCTGGTCTGGATGATGCTCAGCATCTCTTGTCCAGGTCCTCCCACTAATGGTGGTGGGCAGCAGGAGTTTTGGTGGCCCTGCCAGCCATACCTTCGCTCCACAGCCAGGCAGCTGGTGTGACCAGCAGAAAGAAATAAATAACAGTGAGCGCTGGTGTTTCAGAAGAAGGATGCTTCACTTCACTTGGCATTTTAATCTCTTCCAGCACTAGGTTGGAATAAGCACTTTTTTGGTGCGCGGTGATTTATTTTACTAAAAACCAAGGCATTATTCATAATTATGCAGTTTTATGAGGGTATACGTAGCAGTGTTCTTCCCGTGGCAGGCTGTGGGAGCTGGCATAATATTTAAATAAGAGCCCTGGGGAAAGGACACGCTCGCATTCAGAGCGGGGCTCGGCGCAGTTGTGGGCTCAGCCTATTGAACTGGTGTATAATTACCTCTATTCAGCGCTGCCGCTCCAGTTATCAGCCAGCCGTCAGGGGGATGGCCGGCGTTTTAAAATGACATAGATTGTTAGAGAACATCAAACTTTTTTAATACAGTTAATGATCCTCAGCTATAAATAGTCTGTTCCCATTGACTGGCAAGAAGGCTTTTGTCCTGTGCCTCGCAGAGCTGCACAGCTTTTCTTAGTTTGTTGGGTTTTCTTTTTTTCCCCTCCGTATATACTGGAGGTCCTTTCATGCCAACTGCTTTACAAATAGCGGCTCCTCCCTTCCTGGGTGGGGAAATGAAGGGTCTGCAGAGCGGGAATGTGTGAGGTTGCGTGGGGGCTCTGTGGATGGGCAGGATAGGGGCCTGGCAGCTCCGTCCTCTGGTTGTTTGACTCTTGTCCTCGCCTGGGGACCGGGATAGGCTTCTCCGGGGCTCCTCACCTCTCCTCTGCTGCTGGATAACCTTCTGGGAATGGCCAGCCTTTACTGTGATGGTAAAACAGGCAACTTTTGTATGTGCTGTGCCCCGAAAGTTTCCCGGTTTCCTCTCGGGTTGGCATATGGCTGTAGGTCTGCAGAGGAGGGTTTGGAGACGGCGCTGTCTGAGCTCGGTGGCTGCTACTGCTCAGGCAGCAGCGGGAGCTGTGCGTCCCAACTGCAGCACAAGAGATGGAAGTGCCAAAGGCTTGGTCTGCAGAAGCCCTTGTCCTGGCAGTGCCCTGCTCTGGCACAGTAAATCCGTGATCAAGTGTGTTCAGTGGTCAGTGACAGAACAAGAGGACTCGGTCTCAGGCTTCGCCAGGGGAGATTTAAGCTTGATATTAGGAAAAAAATCTTCACTGAGAGGGTGATTGGCCATTGGAATGCGCTGCCCGGGGAGGTGGTGGAGTCACCGTCCCTGGAGGTGTTTAAGGAGAGATGGGATGAGGCAGTTAGTGCCAGGGTTTAGACAACGAGTAGGAGTAGGTGTTGGGTCATAGGTTGGACTCGATGGCCTCAAAGGTCTTTTCCAACCTTGTGATACTGTGAGTCTGTGTAGGGGAGAAACCCGGCCAGGGCATTTCTCTGTGCATGGGCTGCATCGCGAGCAGTTCCATTCCCTGTGAGCGCACACAGCTCCCCGCAGATTGCTTTACCCTTTACAAAATGGGATTTGAACTCACCAAGGGAGCAGCACTTAAAAGCTCTGAGTGCCACAAACACTCTGAGCCTGGTGTGAAACTGAGAGGGGATGTCGGGCTGAGCCTTTGCAGTGGGTTTCCAGTCCCCGGCCCTGGTTGCAATATCCCAGCAAAATAACGCAAATGGAAAAACCCTCAGACCCTGAGCTGGCTCCCCAGCTCCCCAGCTGTGATTAAACGCCCGCGTCTCCCATTGCCCAGGAGTCACGGTGAGCTTCTGCCACAGCTTTGTTCTCGAGTGCCTGCAGACAAAATAGGAAAAGGTCATCGCATAAACACCGCTTCTCTGAAGGCGATTTCTTTGTCTGTTTTGAAAGGAAGCAAAGGGTATTCTAATATGAAGCGCTCTGAGGGCACAACGGTACTGGGAGTGCCTCTCCCCACACCTTACTGGAGTCAGGCACATCTTCAGATCCGGAGCCTTCTGCACGCTCGAGAGTCAAGCTCGCTCTGCGTGGTCTTGGCTGCTCATAGGTGTTTGCTCCTGCTGTGGGCGAGAGCGGAGTCCGACGGGCTTGTTATGAGCACAAGGGGAGAAATGTGGCTTAAGGTCTGGGCCGGTAGCACTCAGGCTGTGAAAACACTTCAGGGAATGCTCTGGTGTGTAATTAGTTCACCTTTTCCTTTGCCTGTGACTTCTAGTCGTGGCGCTTTTGTTTTTAAAGGTAAAGATTTAAGCCTTTTCCCCATTGGTTTGAACAAAGGTTGAGCGCGTGGGGAAATCCATAAAACAATGTCACCAAAATGCAAGGAGGAGAAGGCAGCGTTTAATAAAGCACTGCTGGGCGTGTGCACCTGGGAACTGGGCTTGGATGAATTCAAACGGGAGGGGAGCTGCTGGAGAAGGTCACCTCAGAAGGTGGCAGATGAAAAAGCAGCATGGCCTGCTCTACTTGGGGGGTCTTTGGCAGAAACCCATCAGTCCATGGTATTTGGTTGGCTCATCCTCCAGCAATCCGTTCCCCAGCGTCCCCGGGCTGAATGGAGCTGCCATCCTCAGGAAGGTGCTCATGCTTGGATTGGGGCAGGGAAGATGGAGGGCAGAAGACTTCAAGGGAACCATGAGAGGCAGGGAATGACCTGGCTGTACCTGCCCCGAGTGGTTCCAAGGCAGCAGTGAGGCAGTCAATGACAAAATCATGTTTATTTGAGGACAGATTCTCGGCAAAGAAAACACCTCTCCTTTGACTCATCTATCATGCATGGTCTCAGCTGTAGAGGAAGGAAAGCGTTCACCATATCTGAGGAACATTGAGAAAGCGTAGTGAAGTTATAAACATGATTATTAGCAAAAGGCTCTGGATTTTGTGCGTGTCTGAGTCTTGTTTTCCTTTTCCCTCACAAACACATCCGTTTTATAGAGCTGTTCAGCTCTGTGTGGTCCCTATTAAAATTTTTCTTTCCCAGGGTGGTTCTGCTCCTTTGTTGCATCTGGTCCTTCAACTCTTTATACTATCAGACAGCAAAACTGCTTTTATTGATACGGCAAAGAACAATGGGATCTTTCCAACGGTGCTCCCAAAATACGGTCTTGGCTTTATTTTATGCCTGGCTTCCAACAGTGGAAAAAATGATTAAGATATGTTAGGTTTACTCTGATCACTTCAACAGGAGATTGGTAACACCAACAAAGGATTGCGGTAAATGGATTAGCTTGTCTTCTCCAGCAAGGCTGAAGCGATGTGTGCTTACTCTGTCCGTGCTCTTTCTGTGAGACAGACAGCTGAAAAAGCAGAAAGCATCCACAATTTAATAGAGCGCGGATCGGGTTAGGCAAAGATCGTGGCATTGGGCTTGTGTCAGGTCACTGGGATGTGATTGCAATCTGATCGGACGTGCGTGGTCGCTGCTCATACATTGACTGCACCCGCCGGGGCCGAAGCCTCGCGCTCAGTTCCTCTGTGATGTGATTTCCCATCTGCAGAGATGGAGAGCGGGGAGAACAGAAGGGGCTGAGCAGAGGAGTAAAACCAGTTGTGCTCTGCGTGTGAACTGAACTTTCCTTACTGTCAAGTACTGATACTGAGTTTTCTGTGTGAACAGATGTCAGGGTAAGCGTGTCTGCTGTATATATGCCATATTAAAAATTTGTCTGTCTCTATTTTAATGGCCACTGGACATACACAAAATCTGAAAGCTCCTGACTCTCTGGAACTGTGACTGTAAAACAAAGCTGTGTGCCCTGTTTCAGAAGAGGAGTGTGGAGCTCTGGCTGGATGCTGGGGCTGTGATGTTAATGAGGAGATGCTGCGATGGCCACCAGCAGAGCGTGGCTGCGATCCTGTGCTGCGTTAGATAACGCTCGCCAAGGGAAGCTCCTTGCAACACATTCCATACCCTCCTCCAGCAGCGGGCAAGGGTAGAATTGGGTCTGGTGCGTGGAAAGCTTGCCAAAATCCCTGCCAGCCCAACAGCAAGGGCGTAGAGAGCGTGGGCGCTTCTGAAGGTGCCTTGGGGGTGTGCAGGAAGGGTGTGACAGGCAGCAGCCTCGAGGACCACAGCAGGAGCTGGATGGGCCCTGAGGGCTGCTGACCAGGGGAGGGGGTTCCTGCAGGAAGGTGGGAGCAGGTGCAGGTGGAGGCACCGCATCCCCGAGCTCTGATGAGTAGAAAGGCTCCTGCAGTTCTCTGCCTCTGGTTCGGGGAGCCAAGAGGAGCCTCCGGCACACGTGGCAGCAGATGCTTCCAGAAGCATCCTTCGGTTTGTAACATTCTTAAAAGGAAAAAACCAAACAAAATCCCCAAAACACAAGAGTGAAGTTGCGTTCAGGCTTGGCAGAAAGGTACATTTTCCGGCCTCGAGGAACACAGAGGGTTTTAATTCCGCGAGTGCGTGCACTGTGTAACATTTTTATGTATTTGTCAGTTCTTTTGGAGGGCCTTGTTATGTGGCCTTTGTTTTTCTTCGGATGGAAGGTGCTTGTCACAGCGCTTTGCTTGCCTGCCTTCCACTTGTAAACTGTGCATTTCCACAGCAGGTTCCATCTGGCTTTACTGGGAAAGAAAAGAGTCTATATACGGTGATTGAAGATTTCTTCTTTATATAGTACCTTAAAAAAAAGTGTAGTGCCATTGAAATCAAAGCCCATCTCTCTGCGATAAAGGGCCCCGCAAATTGACCGCAGGGTCTTTCAGACAAGTCTGTCTCCTTTTGATACAGACATTGCCAAGGGAAAAGAAAAGGGAAAAATAAGGTTGCTGGTGCTCGGAGGAGTAAACAGGTGAGCATTGTTCATGTGAGTCCTGAGGAGCAGCCCTGCCTGCTCTACAGACACCGCGAGTGCCGCCAGTTCAATCAGATTTACGTGCGTCTCGGCTCTCGACAGATTGTCGCCCCACAGAGATGCCTCTGCTTTCGGCGCGGCGCAGTAACGAAACGTCACTCGGCGCGCTCGCCGACAGCCAGGAGCGAAGCCACCCGCCACACAGCCACCCCGCGCTCGCTTACACGTTAGAGGTGCCTTTGGGATGAGTCCCTATCAGTTAAATCTACAGGCGATTCTCGAGTTGTCAAGTGAAAGCTGACATGAATTTCTAAATGGCATTAATGTAATTGATGAGGGCTTTTGCCCCATATCCCGGCTCTAAATATATACGTAAGAAAGTGATTATCTTAATGTAATTCATCATTTGCTTGAAGTGCGTGCTAAACCTGAACCTGTTCGCTCTGATAAGCATTTATGTACCGAGGGAACTGATGTTATCTGTCTTTGCCTGTGGTCTTGAACAAAAACGCAGACTTTGAGCTTATATTAAAAGAGGGCGATTCCCCCCTCTCTGCTGTTTCTTCTGAGCAGAGCTTTCCTGGGAGCGGCGCACCAGAGGGGCTCAACTCTTTATTTGGTTTTAACCCATGCACTCAGGGAAAAAAAACCCTGGATATTTCGGCGTCTGCAGGGCGGTTTGAGGCTGTGTCTTGCACCCCCTCGTGTGACCTCTCCCTGGTGGTGGGAGCTGGTTTCCAGGAATAGCTCAGCAAATACTTTGCTCTTTACATGTGTATCCAGAGAAACAAATGGTGCATATATTCGAAGCATCTGTCATAGCCAGACACTCTTTCTCACAGTAGTGTACGTTGTTTGCTTAGGCAAATCCTGATACGGTGCCTGAGCAGCAGGGATGGAGCCCCGGCCAAGGATATTAATAATGTCCAAGAATGTTGTGTGCTGCCTGAAGCTATAGCCTGGAGGGGTCCTACTGCACGGCTCAGAGCTATTATTTTAACCTGAGGCTAAGCTTCTCATTCTTGCTGGTATTTCCCTTGACCCCAGTCAGCATTTATTTCAGTTCCTTGAATAGTTTTTTTTGTTGTTTGGTGCCTAATTCTTTATTCCTTTGCATTACAATATGTAGAGTCAGCAGGGCAACGGAGAGGTCACGCTCCCCTTCGCAGCCAGGGCTTGCAGCGCTTTGGGATGCAACCCAGGGTGGGTAAAACATCCCTGCACACCTGGAGGAAAATGTATCGCTGGAAGTGAGATGCAAATACCACAGCTGTGAATAACAGATTAATGAAGACTGGAGACTCCTTGCAGTGAGGGTCCCTCTGCGGAGATGCAACCTGTAGAAACATGTCCTCGTGTGTGCGTCCACGTGAGCTTTGTGGTGGCTGGGAGCAGCGCTGAGCTGTTCCAGGCTGTGACACTGGGGAGGCCACACCTCGAGTGCTGGATTCAGTTTTGGGGCCCTCACTCCAAGAAGGACGTTGAGGGGCTGGAGCGCGTCCAGAGAAGGGAACGAGGCTGGGGAGGGGCTGGAGAACGAGTCCTACAAGGAGAGACTGAGGGAACTGGGGGTGTTTAGCCTGGAGAAGAGGAGGCTGAGGGGAGACCTCGTTACTGCCTACACCTGCCTGAAAGGAGGCTGTGACGGGGTGGGTGCTGGGCTCTGCTCACAAGTGACAGCGATGGGATGAGAGGAAATGGGCACAAGTTGTGCCAGGGAAGGTTTAGACTGGACATTGGGAAGAATTTCTTGACTGAAAGGGTGGTCAGGGACTGGCACGGCTGCCCAGGGAGGAGGTGGAGTCTCCATCCCTGGCAACTCATCCCTGTAGATGAGTTCCTTAGGGACAGGGTTTATTGGGGAGAGGTACAATTGGATTCGATGATCTGGGAGGTCTCTTTCAACCTTCTGATTCTGTGATTCTGTGATTGAGGCTGTACCCATCCCAGGTTGGCTCTCCTGTCCCCTCCCAGTGCAGGACCAGTGGGGCTGGGGACATCTCCAGCAGACCACAGCCCTGGCTGGGTGCCGTGCCTGGGGACTGCGGTGATAGCTGCTGGCTGTACCACCATATCCCACTGTCAGAGCACACCCAGTGCACACCCTTTCGTCTTCCCATTTATCTTAGCTGATTCTTGTGTCTTACTGAGAGGAAAGATGCCACCTGCGTGTTGACAGCAAAGTGCCCTTCGCTTTGCATCACGTCCTCTGCAGTTTGGAATTGAGGGCTTGGTGACTTCCACTGGCAGCCACTGAGCCCAGGGGCAGCTTGTGAGACACCAATATTTAGGAGGAGGATGCCCGCCCGATGCAGTGTGTCTGTCCACCCCCAGCCCTGGGCTATGGTGACACTGCTGCAGCAACCAGGTAGGCAGGAGTCACCTTGAGCGCGGCCTCTCAGCTGCTTGAAAAATTTCCCCCTGCGAAGTCAGTTCTGTAGACACGTCATTTCTCTCGGGGCGCCTCTGGCAGCCGCTGTGCCCCTGAACTCTCCAGCAGCTGTAATTAAATTTTGGAGGCAGGAACAAGGAGAAGGCTCTGGGTTTGGCGGGTGCGTCGGAGAGGAGCAGTCTGGTGGCAGGTTTTGGCTTCGTTCCTTTGCCACGGAGCTGCCTCGCGCTTCTCCTCCACTTGCTGAAATCGAGCAGGAATCCCTGTCTTTGAAAATGCCATTTTTTGTCTGGAGGGACTGGTCAGCTCCAAGGACACAAGAGCAGAGCAGGGGCTGCCAGGGTGGGCTGGGGTTGGCTTGCCGGGGTGGTGGTGAGCCGTGGCCCCAGGGAACCCTGATTTACCAGAGCACTTTGGTGGCAGCTTATCTGGAGAAAGAGCCTGGAATTGAACCACTGCTGACATGTGGCACGAATGGGCCTTGATGGGGGCAAGCTGGGGTTCTGCCCTTCCCAGCCTCCCTGTGGGACACTGGCAAGTGTCCCCACTGAAGGTGGGTACCCATCATCCCTCCTCCACCCAACCCTGGGAAGGGCCTTTCCCACCACCACTGGAGCACGGGTTGGCACAGTGAGAAGGGCTCTTCTTGCCTGAGGCCGTCCCAGGTAGCCCAGGTACATCTCGTGGGGTGGTGTGGGACATGGGGAGGCACGTGGCTCGTGTGCGCTGTTTGAGGATGGTCAGCCCAACTGCACGGAGCCCAGCCGAAGGGTCTAGGGGGGACACACAAGGGTGGGAGGTCACCACCTACCCAGGCTCTGCTTCAGCTGCATTTCTAAGGAATGAGGAAGGGGGTGACAGCATCTTCCTCCGAAGGCACCCTGAGGGTAGCACCGCTCTGGTGTGTCCTGCTGGGTGTGCGGATGGGCAGGGGTGCAAAGCCCTTTGCAAGTTCATAGCAAGTGTGCAGCACTGTGGATGCTCTGGTTTTCTCTTCTTCCACCACAAGCAGAACCACTGCTGTGCTGATGCAGGAACCATCCCGTTCCTCGTGCCATTGCCAGTCTCTAATTTTGCTGCATTTGCTAACTGCATCCTTAAAATACAAAGGCACCTCACAGTTTTATGCTCTGCTTTTGCAAAGTCAATAAATACTGAAAACTTCTGGTCCCTTGGTCAATCACAGTGATTGTCTGGAAAGGAGCGAGTTTTTCTGAGCTCGTTGTTGCAGAAGAATCAACTCTGGGAAAGTGTACTTCCATTTCTTTAATAATCTATTTCTATAATTGAAGGATTTCAGATTTCCTTTGTAAGGGCAAGTGCCTGCTTAAACACGGAGACAAATACAACCAATAATATGTACTTGAAATTTAATGCAAGCTAATTCATTTTGGCACAGTCTCAGATATGCTGATTAAATGGCCTGTGAAGTGCTACAATATCTTGATAATGTACATTCTACATTTGATTATATAATCAATTATGTTGCACCTAATAAAATGTAAAATTAGTGAGAAAGCTGTGAGCAGATTGTGTCAGGTGCGGAGTACGTCTTGGGCAGCGTTAAAGAAACTTCTGCAAGCGTGTGCTGGGAAGGAGCGTGTGTGTGCGCAGATGTATCTTCAAAATCATAGAATCGTGGAATGGGTTGGGTTGGAAGGGACCTCGAAGCCCACCCAGTTCCCACCCCCTGCCATGGGCAGGGACACCTCCCACTGGATCAGGGGGCTCCAAGCCCCATCCAACCTGGCCTTGAACACCTCCAGGGATGGGGCAGCCACCACTGCTCTGGGCAACCTGGGCTAGGGCCTCCCCACCCTCACAGCAAAACATTTCTCCCTAAGATCTCATCTCAGTCTCCCCTCTCTCAGCTTAAATCTGTTTCCCCTTGTCCCATCCCCTGCACTCCCTGATAAAGAACCCCTTCCCAGCTTTCCTGTAGGTTCCCTTTAAGTACTGGAAGGCTTTAAGTGCTGGAAGTGCCGACCTTTAGTCAACCCAGAGGCTCAGTAAAACCTGTTTAATTTAGTGGTTGATTTAAAATAAAATCAAGGGACTGTGGCCTTTACTCACCTTGCTGAAACTTGGGGCGGTGTGTGGCTGCCCTAAAAAGGTGACCATGGAGTTGGGGCGCGGTACAATTCATGCATGAGTCCATCGGGGCTCTGCCCTGGCTCCCTGTGCGGGCGCCGTTCCTGCTCGGCTTCTGGCAGTGCTGGGCAGTGTGGGGCTGGGGGGCTGGGCTCTTCCCGCCGTGGCTGCTCGTTGTGTGGGTGGGATGGGGAGGAGATGGGTTGAAAACGAGGTTTTGTGCACAGCCTTCGCCCGTTGCTCCCTCGGTTTGCTGCCAACACGTTTACTAGCGCTTCCTACCCAGAGATGATCCCGCATTGCATTTATGAAACGGCTTAAATATCCTCAGCAGTAATTCTGAGATGGCTTTAGGGGGGACGTTCTCCCCCTGGGCCAGATCCAGAGCCCAGCTCTGCGTGTTGGGGTTTTCCTGCACCCATTGGAGGGAGCAACCTAACAGTGAGAGCAGAGCCACCCTGCCCCGGCTCTTCCCTGCTCCGGGAACCCACGTGTCCATCCCTGGCGAGGACAGTGCGTCCCAGGCAGCTCGTCCATCGTCTGCAAGGTTTTCACTTGATGCCGATACCCGCTGCGAGCGCTCTCTGCCTGCAGGATGAGCCCCAGGATGCTGGCGGTGCTCGGCGTGATGGGGAGACCCGGGCTCTCACCCCAATCTCCACCCTGCGCCAGGGAGCAGCCACGGTCGTTTGGCAAAAGGTTCTCATGCCTTTCCAGGAAAGTCAGGGATTTCTACGCAGGGCAGGGGAATTGGGCTTAGATTTTATGGCCCTCTGGTAAGAGAGGGTTGATGGGAAACAAATGCGTTATGGCCCCAGACAAGCTGTTGCTACATTTTTTGTTTAATTTTAAAGCAGCACTATCAACCAGTTGGAATATAGGCCTGGAGTATCACGGGGAGTAATCTAATTAGTATGAAGTCAATTCACTAGTTCCTTTTGTATCTCGTGATTAAATAAGTGGGAAAATGGCTTGAAAATTAGGTGCTAGAACGACCCAATTACATTTCTGTAGCTTTTTGTATTCAATTTCATAAACAATTTTGCTCTTCGCTGGTTAATCAGTGAATGCCTTTTTCCAGTTTGAAAAGCACTTTTGAAATTATAATGCAATTAAATTGTGTGTGGATGTTCTGGCATAGCGAGTGTGAAAGCTGGGGGCCTGGCAGCCAGCCACGATGTACCTTGACAGTAATGAGTTCCTGAGCTGGCAGCTTGCTGGTGTCATTCATAATATCGTCCACGCCGGGTTAGTGTGAAAAGCAGCCACCTCCAAGTCCTTTCCAGCCAGGGTCACCAGATGTGGGTGCCGGATCCTGTCCCTCGCTCTGCAGAGCACACAGAGCTGCAGACAATTCCTGGGGCAGGTCCCGTGCGTCTGCGGGCGGCAGGGATCAGCCTGCGAGCCCCTGCTTCGCACTGGGCGAGGTGAGGTGCGTGCAAGCGCGCGATGAAGGTTTTGGTGAAGTTGTGGAGCAGCTGCCTGCTTGCTTTGAGATTTATCTTGTATTTCCTTTTCTTTTCTCTTCCTTACGTGAGCCTCTATAGGACTGGAGATGGGCAAAGGCGCCGGAGGGGATTAAGTACTGTTTTCCTGGGAAGTGTAGCTGGGGCAAGTAGGAAACCATCTCAACATCCTGCCCTTCTCAAAGTCAGCAAGAGACCTGCCCTTGGCCTCACTGCAGCTTCGCTGCCCGGGAGTTCACAATCTGGACAAGCGGCAGGTCCGCGCAGTGTCCTCTCCCTGGGCAGGTTGTCCTCAGATGAGCTCACCCCAGGCTCCCGCTTGGGCTCTGAAGCTGCTGTTTTTCTCACCATCCCCAAAATCTGTAAGGGCTGGGATGTTGTTTAAGCTCCTCTCTTGACAGCCGAGGTGCCAGTGGTCCATGCAGCGCATGAATCGCGTGCAGCGCCAAGTGGCATCTCATCAGATGCCAGCTGCAAACAACTTTCAAAGGTCCTCTGGCTTTCGGGGGCCACCAGGCAGTGGAGACCACTGCCTGCTACGTGCTTCTGCTGCCTCTGCGGACCTTTTGAGGTCAGAGTTTTTCAAAGCATGCTTTTTATTATTGTGGGGTGTTTGTCTCGTTTTCAGCCTGCTCGTGGTGAGCGGGAGCTAAATTCAGCCTCCTGGGGAAGGGTGACCGAGTCTGCGTAATCGCAACCTCCCATGATTTATGGCTGAGCACCACAAGGGGAAAGGTAGAAAGCTGTGTTAAGAGAAAAAGAAATAATGTTAGAAATAATGACTTGCTTGGCAGGTTTTAACAAGTTCAGTAATGGTATTAGGTGCCCTTGGCTCAAGATAGTAACCTCCTCTTAAATGATCATTACCTGGCTAATAAAGACCTCAGAGCAGGTCATTACAGCTTAATTTAGACATAGCGTCCTGTTTGGTTTGCGCGGCGTTGCCATCTTTCAAGTTGTTAAATCTATTGCCTGAACGCTGTGGTTGGGAGTTGGGGTTTGCTTGGGTTTTTCCTTCCCCAGCAGTTTAACGAGGAACCACCCCTTTGCTCAGCCTTGATGGCCCTTGCGGCCCGGCTGCTGCTGGAGGTGGGGACGTGCTCCGGCAGGGCAGGGGCTGAGGGCTCCTCCAGCTCCTCGCTTCTGCCCTGCTTGCTGTGGTTCTCATGGTCATCGCTTCAAAGGAGGGCAGGAAGAAGTTGATGGGAACTGAGGACGCCCGTTCAGGAAAGCTCTTCATCATGTTTAATTTCACATCTTGTTCAAATCAATGAGGTTTAATCGAAGGCTGTAGGGCTTTGCCCTGCTGATGGGTTGTGTCAGAGAACCTGCGGCTTTCAAAGTGTTTCCAGTAGTGCTCACCCAGGCATCTCCTTGATGTGGGGACCCTCATGCTAGGGGTGAACGTCTCCCTTCCCGCTGTCTCCCTCGGGAAGAGGAGCTGGTTTCAGAGACGAGCGACCACAGCCTGGCAGGGATGTGTGCAGGGGTCCAGCCTGGTGCCCACCACGCTGCCCCAGCCTCTGCTCGCTCGCGGATGAGCCGTCGTGCTTCCCTAAGCCCATCACCAGCAGGTTTCACATGCAAGTAATTACAATAACCAACCCCCACCTGTTATTAATATTTCGAAGACATCTCTTTGATAAGCCCATCTTTTCAGCCAATTTCCTTTTTCTACTGAATGCAAAGCATTTTTCCTCCCAGTATTGTAAATCTGTTGTTAAGATGAAGAAAAGGAAATGGAAAAAAGGATCCCCCCCAACAACGTAACACCAGGCTCGGCGCTGCACCGCCTTTGTGAGCCCTGGATAGAATTATGCATCATGAATAAAAACTGCTGTCAACATGCATTGGTTTCAAAACATTAGAGCATATGGTATGTGATTATCTGTATTGTCAAATGCAATAAAGTGAATTTGGATATAATAAAAAATGTAATATTTTAGAAATTTGGTAATAAACTGTGGAAGAATTGACAGGCAGAGAGTATTCGATGCCTGTGGGCAAACAGATAAAGATGGCAGGACTTTGCACTCGGCGAGCAACGGCTACTGCAGACGCGTTAGGAGCAGCTTTCATTTGTGATGAGGGAGCCTAACTGGGTTAGCTGGTACCCAGGGAGCGGTGGCCCTTCGGGAGGGCGGGGGACGGGGTCCTCGCTGGCTCCCTGCAGGCAGGTCTGCACTCTTCGGCTGTAGGACAGCTGGGGAGCAGAGTCAGAATGGGTATAAAAGTTTTTTGCTTGGCTCGTGGCACGGTGAGGGCACTCATTTGGGGGCTGGAAATCAGTGTTCGGAATTGTCGCTGGCTCTCTGTGCTGCAGGTCTTGCTAATGAACAGAGGGAAACGTTCGCTTGAAGCACGAGGTTCCCATTCTGGTTGTAGACAGATTAATTGGATTTTACAAGCATTTGGGGTTTTCCTCTTTGATAGCAAAAAGAAATCTGTTCATTTATGCCGCGCGTCATCTGCCCAGCTGCATTCCCATCACTTTTGCAGCAACTGACTGGTTGGAGAGCTGGGAAATGGGTACCTGAACCGAAAGGAGCAGCGCAAAGCTGTGAGGAGCACGGGTGGGTTTGCTCCCAGCACGACTGAGGAGCTGGAGTTAAGTACTGATGAAAAGCCAAACGCTGCCTGAGATAACTTTCTCCTGCAGTATCTCATATTTCAGCCCCGTGCATTAATTCTCGAGCCGCTGACAAAAATGCGCCCGTTGAGACACGATGTCTCCAACAGGGAGAAGCTGAGTCAGGAACAAACTTCGGGGCCTCCTGTGTAGAAAATTCAGATGCAAAGAAGTGCAGACGTAAGTGTATCACACGTAAACACGATTTTTCTTAGGTCAACGCTAATGCTTCTAAATGATCTGTGAATGCATTAATGGTTTCTGTTAATTAAGAATATGATAAAACTGGCATTTAGTGAGTTGCCGTGTAGTGTGCGTTGCAGTCATTATGTACTCAGCGCGTCGGTTTGATTTCAGAACGTTAATAGAATAAAATTTTAATGAAGATTTGTTATTATGAAAAATTTATTACGAAAAGTTCAGGTACCGCTTACATTAACGCTGCCCGTGACGCGCGGTGGGGTTCCTCTTCCCGGTGCCCTGCGCGACCTGGACCTGCATCGTGGCTCTGGCCGTGCAGTCCCTGCAACGGGAGGGTGCCCTCCAGCCTGGAAATCTTTGGTCAAGATGGATCATTTGAGAATGGGACAAGTCCTTTCATGCTTCTGTCAGGGAAAATCACTCCCCAAGGCCAGTTTGGGTGGATTTTTGCCAGTTCAGAGGGGCAGGCTGCTACGTGGCCCAGCAGGTGCTCATCCTAAGGTGCCTTTCTGTTTCAAACGATGCTCCTTTTGCAAATGTCACGCAGTCGTGGGAGGACAGAGCAAGGAGCCCGAGCCTCGCAGCTTTCCAGAACAAAAGCAAAGGAGTATCTTGCTGGTGCCCTTTATCCAGCTGCGCAGCTGACCTCAGCTCTTTGCTCTCCTGCCGCGCTGGCATTGAAACACCAGCACCTTGCGTGGAGGTTTTGATCTAAGCCAGTTGTCTGCTGATTTAATTTTGAGAATTTAACTCTCATGTCATGGAGTAGATATCGACACTTCACCCAGCAGTAATACCTGCCTGCGTCTGCCCCCAGAACCTGACTATTTTCCATAGCCAACCCAAGACGCACATAAACAGCAAATGGATGTGCAAGCTAATCATGTGTCTTGATGAGCGTCATTCACAGAAGCACTGCTAGAGAGCACACTTTACAGGTAAATGAGGGTGATATTTTCCATCCTAGACTGTATCTGTTAACCTTCTCTTTCCCCTTCCGTCTCCCGGTGCATCCCTCTCCTGGTCCAGTTACCGTGAGGGCGGGGTGAGATCTTGTTCTCCATAGAGCAGGAGGTACCTTCAGGTGTGGTCGTCGCTCTTCCCGGCAAACGCTCCTTAGAGGTCAGGAGGTAAAACCCGAGGAGTGTGCGTCTCAGACTCAGGCTGCATTCTCTGAATCCGGAGAGAGGTGCTTCTTTGGAAAGCAGAACCTCTCCTTCTGTGTGTTTGCAGCACAGGAAATTGGAGTAACAGGAAATAACAAGGTAAAGTTAACAGCTTCTGTCCCAGAGCATTTTGAGCTTTAACGAGCCGAGTTGCAGTATGGCTGATGAAACCTTTAAGGAAGGGACGAGAAAGGCAGAGGGAAGAAACATGGGACCGGGGCCACAAGGAAGATTTAAGCGACGTCTCCAAGGACCCAACAGAAGAAGGGGTTAGAGTCAGGGCTGAGTTTTCGAGTCCTGGCTGTTGGGTTCTGGCGCTAACAAACAAATGGCTTTTCCCAGAGGCAGGATGGAACCCGCAGGTCCCCATTCCCCATTCCCAGGGTAATTACTTGAATTACCTTTTCAGACAGCAAGAAGTTACCAACATCCGCGGGTCGCTGTCTGAGCAATTAAAATGTCCCGACTTGGTTCATTCTGTTTGTCTGTAAAACGAGATCTGGTGACAGCAATTACAAAACTGGGTTTCATGTCCCCCTCTCTGCCCCTTCCCTCAAGGTTTTTATTATTACTATTATTATCATCATCATTATCGTTATTACCATTATTATGAGGCGGCGTGGCAGTCTGGGATGCACGATCGCTTACTTAGTAACTTCTTCCCCTCTGATTACAAGGGATGTGTGAATAAAGCAGAGCAGTATTGATTCACACCAATCTATGCATCGACTGCGTGGGAGCCACATGCAATTCCCAGCAGCACCAGAAAGCTTTGCAACAGGGAGAAATATGACCAGGCAAGTTGAGAAAATAAATTAAACTAGTGTCAACTTTTCTTGTTTCTTCCCTCATTATTAA
Organism: Neomorphus geoffroyi; assembly: GCA_033558235.1. Classification (NCBI taxonomy): domain Eukaryota; kingdom Metazoa; phylum Chordata; class Aves; order Cuculiformes; family Neomorphidae; genus Neomorphus; species Neomorphus geoffroyi. Next base: position 2,854,865 of record JAUMJM010000018.1, read on the forward strand.
TGGATGGAATGGGGCTCGTTTATCAAGAAGAGGAAAAATTAATTGACACGGGCTTTAATGTTATTATGCCTGGCTTGTCTGGTCACATTTCTTCATCTTTAATTTTTTTTTACTTTTTGAAAGGCATTTTATTACAGTTTACAGGTCCAGCTGCCAAAACTATTGGTATAAACAAGAAAGCAGGTGCATAAATAAAGCCGTAGCAGGACTGGACCTTCCTCTGTTTCAAAGCTTAAGTAACTTAAACACAGGGAGAAGACGAGATCTGAGCAAACACAAATGAGCACATTGGGTCCTGGGACCTAACGCAAAAGGAGGGTGCAGCCTGAACTAATATTTCCTCATTATGGTGCTGGGTGCTGCAGCTGGATGCTCCCATCCATCAGCAGAGCTGTTCGTCAGGCAGTGCCGGGGGCCGGCGGGACCGCAGAGCCCCAGAGACTCAGGACCGCGCCGTGCCGGCTGGGCTGGGATCTGGAGCAGGATGGTGCTGCGGGAGCGCGTTGCCTCTGCGAGGGGAGACAGGTCCTGCATTAAGCGGAGCACCAGCAGGCGACTGTCGGGTTATTCTTGCCTAGCAGCAGGAGTGAGATTTCAGCAGAGCCTGCATCGCTTATTAGTATGATGTGGACCATGTAAATCTCTTCCCTTCTTCTCTCCGTGCTCTTGTCTCCTGCCCTTGGTTTTGGGGATTATTGTGCAGGAATAAAAGAGCCTTGGTGATTACTTACTTCCCAGAACCCCTGAAGGGGCTCTCAGGATGCCATAAACGCAGTGCCAGGCAGTCCCAGCTGCAAAGACCCTACAGCCTCGCCAGGCAATACAGACACAGCTCGGGGGAGAGGAGCACTGCAGATGCAGATGAGATAAGTGACTTGCTCCACCTCAGCAGGTGACCCCGAGACAGCCTGGCTGTTGGTACGGGCTCCTCCAGTTCTTGTTCTGGTGCCTTCATTCACCAGAACATCTTCCTGGTGGCTGCAGAGCCCCGTCGCAGAGCAGCAGGGTGGACAGGGGTGTGCGTGCCTCCAGTGAGGGCGGTTTGGGCTCGGGTGCCCATGGAGGTACCGGCACCTTCAGCACTGCCCTGGCTGCTGCAGGGGTCCTGGTTGCCCGTCAGAGCCCTCTGTGAGCTAACCTAGCATTAGCCTAGGCTTAACCTTTCCAGCATGGGATGTGATCACCTTGTTTTCCTTGGTTTCGTGCTCGCACGGGCTTGAAAGAGCGAGACCTTTAACCCCATAAGCTGCTTTTGTGTAATTCTGCTGACGAGTGACGTCCTCTGTGTGTGCAAACGCAGCTGCAATACATATCGCGGTGCACACAGATAAAACCCGGGCTGTGCAATAGTTGCTGCCAGCCTGCAAGAGCAAGTAGATGTATTTCATAGCAACGGTGTCGTCATCTCAGCTGTATTTTACCGAGGTTGACATGAAACCTCTCAAACCTTCTGGGCTCTGCTCACAAGTGACAGCGATGGGACAAGAGGAAATGGGCACAAGTTGCACCAGGGGAGGTTTAGACTGGACATTGGGAAGAATTTCTTCCCTGAAAGGGTGGTCAGGGATTGGCACAGCTGCCCAGGGAGGGGGTGGAGTCGCCATCCCTGGAGGGGTTTAAAAAACGGGTGGCTGAGTTCCTTAGGGACAGGGTTTAGTGGGGAGACAGGCACGGTTGGACTCAGTGATCTGGGAGGTCTCTTCCAACCTTAGGATTCCGTGATTCTATGAAATGACAATGAAGGTGTGAAATATAGTTGGTTTGAGGGGGAAAAAAAAACAAAATTCAGAACACAGGAGCACTGGCGTTTGGGATCTTCAGCACGTTTCTTAGTATCATTTGTGGCTTCTACTAATTTCTTTTAAATTATTTTAATGTTTTTATAGTTTCAGTCACTTTCTCTGAACAACGTTTCTCTTGTTTCTGGAACACCGTGGCAGAAAACGCTGCAGCTGAACTTGGCTTTGTTGCACGGAGCCGTTCCCCCACAGGCCTGGGCAGCTTCCTTGGCTGAACAAGGCTCTGGATCAAAGGCTTGTTGCTGTGATGAACGTGTGTCGGAGGATGCGTCCTGTGCCGTTGGATGTCAGGCATCCGGGCTGGCATCTCCAGGCACATTGGAGATCTTTCCAGGGGAACTCGGGGTTATTCAGATCCTTGAGAGTATCTTGCCTTGCACTAAGAAATGTCTTTCCCCAGGTTCTCCCTCCCCTGTGTCTCACACGTTTGTATCTGTTTCCTAGCAAAAAAATTCCCCTTTTGTGTTGAAAAAGCACTGTTGTGTCAGGCAGCCATCGCGAACGGGATCCGGTCCGCAGGGGCACCGAGCATCTTCTGCTTGGTTTAGCTCAGCTGGAGGCAGCTGTGTCCTCTGGCAGTTGACCCACAAATAGTTTAGTTTCTGATTAGCAGAGGCAGAAAGTCCCAGCAGGTGAAAGTCCCCTGAAGGAGTGGAGTCCTGTTCAGTGCCCGCCGCGTGGTGCTGTAGGCAGGAGCAGTTCCTCAGCTGGACCAGGCTGGAGCAGACCGACTGCCCGCTTGGGCACCAGCAGGGGGATGCTGGGATGAGCCATCCTCTCACTGAAACTGCTGCCACAGGAGGCAACGAGGTCAGACCAGAGGGGTGGCACTTCTGGTGTCCTCCTTGAGAGCCTGTGAGCCACAACCTTCATCCTCAGCCCTCGGAAGTGAAGCTTTGGCATCTCCACATCCTTGTGGACAGGATGACTGGAAGCTGCAAAGCAGTTGTGAGCGTAGTCCCGAGGAGCACAAGTTAACCAGGGTGGTTTGCTGCGTGTCCTGAGAGTCTCCGCGCTGACGTGCGCTTGGGGAGGTAGGAAGGAAGGCGATTTGGTGTTGTGATGGGTGAGAAATCTCAAGACACGTCTCTGAAATTGCCTCCCAAGGGAAAAGTCCGTCCGCCCGGACATGGGAGAGCTGCCAGGCTGGGGCGAGTGGGTGAACTTGGGAAAGAGCAGAGCTGCTGCCTGAGGGTGCACATCCTGGAACCGTTTGGCATCTGGAGACGGAGAGAGCCTGAGGAGCGGTGGCACGTGCCACCCCATGCTGATGGGCCGCCGCACGCTCAGTGCAAGAACTTGTTCAAATGAAATTGCTCGGCCTTTGGATACGGTAACGGCAGAGCAGCTTTTCCGCTGTGCAGCCCCCTCCGCCGCCTGCCCGTGCCCAGCGCGGTCCTGGTCCTGGGCCGGAGCTCAGCACACGTGCGGACGCCTGCCCTTTCCACCAGCCGAGCAAACCCCTGCAGGTGACAGCTTGCTTGGTGCCACCGAGCTCTGGGAGAGCCTCGCACACAGTTTGGGTGCTCATCGGTGCCGTTACCCAACGGGTGAATCCAGTGAAATGACTCCTTTTTCTGAGCGGCTGCCAAAGGAGGGGTGTTTCACCTGGAGGTCGTGAATACGTCTCAGCTTCCTTTAGCGATCGCACTTGGCTCAGAGCCTCTCGTTTGGGGGCATCTGTTTGCCTCTTATTTTATATTTTCCCCACTTCTTTGTCTTTTGTTTTACAGAAAAGATTATTCAAATGAATATTCAGTTTTATTCATCTGAATAAAAAACCCCAACCATTTGACTCTGTTAAATGCTTATCTCTTAAATAGAGCTTGTTAGCTTCCAATAATAGCTTCATTCAGAAGGATGCGGTATAATTTCATTTTAAAATGTGTGCTCCTTGGCAACTGGAATCCTATTTATGTCACCGTTTTAAACAGCCGCCTTTGTTTTGTGTTAATCTTTTTCATACACTTTCCGAGAACCATTTTTTTTGTTGACTCTTAGTACCTCTCAGAAAAATAATTGTCTATTTAGTCCAGGAAGGTTTTTAAGAGTTTGGGTAATTTAAAAACGAGCGTGTATTCATTATACTAACTAATAGGGCATGCATGCAGTAATATTTGTGTGTGTGTGCAATTATTAAAAGTTAGAATTTGGTATTCAAAGAGCGGAACAAAACAAGGACCCATTACCGGTCACTTTTATGAAGTTTTTACTTCTGCCATAAATGATCTCTTGGGGATTGTTCATTTAAGGAGCGATAGCATCTCTTGAACAGCATCTGATGGATTTTAAGTGCCTGGATATGCGCAGATTAAAATCCTCTGGTTGCTTTCCAATCAGTTAAAGCCATCGGTAATGGTAAAGGTAAAACATTGCGAGCCTTCAGCTGCGGATCGAGTGCCCTGCGTGGGCTCCTGCGGCGATCTGCGCGCTGGCGCTGCCCACCCTGCCCGTCCACTGGTTCCGGAGAGCAAGGAATAAAAGATGGTGTTGGTTTATCTTGTAGACCCAATCACCTCTGTTTTCTCGTGCCAAGCCAGCTGGGCTGGGCTGTGTGAAGTAGCGTAGATCTTCTAAAAACCTGCAAATGAGTGTTGACACCTATGGGTTGTTATTTTATTCTTATAAAATCTGTCAATACAGAAAGCCGGGTGGCTATCTGATTTAATCAGTCAAATAATTTCTTCATAAACCTATGTTTAAGCCATATGGAGTGGGATGAGAAGGGGAAACTTGTTTCCGAGTCCAAATGTCTTAATGAGTGCAGTGGGCTTTCTCTGGGTGTTATGCATATTAAGGTTAATCTCCTCTAAATTCCCTCTCTCTCCTCCATCCTGGCAGTGAGACCTGACAAAAGTTGAAAGAGAAATCCTCAACTGCAGTACCCACTAATGAGTGACTAATGATGAAGATGTTGCTGGAGCTCAAACAATTAATGACTTGTAGCCCCGGACTGGCCATCTCATTGCGCCGAGCAGAGCTGGTCCCCAGCGGCGCTGCTCCCGGCTCCGGTAATTGCCTGGCACAGCGGGCGCCGGGATTCCTGGGATGCCGTGTTCAGCCAGTTAACCACAAAAATTTCAGTTTTAACTACAGGTCTGTTTAAGGTAGATTTAAATGGAGTAATTTAGAAGGCAAATGAAAGAGTGGAGTTAAGTAAAATACTTCAAGCTGCTACATGCTTTAAGTGCAAAGTGAAAGAGTGTGCTGAGCGCTGGGTTGAGCGGGACGCGCTGTCGGATGATGTGTTATGCCTCGGAGGAGATCTAGAAACCATTTCTAGTGGGTTTTCCCCCCAGGAAGAGGGTCCAAAGAGGGAGGGGAGCATTCCTCATTGCTGCGCATACTGTGCGTTCCCGGGAGCTGCTCGGACCTCGCCTGGGCCGCTGTGGGAGCCAGCAAATGCGCTTCACTGCTTCCAATATTGTAACATGCAGAATGTATCTTGCTCCTGTAGGTGGCCAGACCCCATATACCCAGTGTTTTCTGCTGTACCGTGTCAAAGCAAGCCTGCTGTGTGTTTAAGATGATGAAATATTGCTGTGGGACCCCAGCAAGGAAACTGCCTGCTGGGTGCTGGCTGGGAGCGCTGGGGCCAGGGTCTGGCCAGGAGGTGGGTCAGGGGGGACTTGGGATCAACAGGATACGGACACAGCCCTCCCCACTGCCAGAGGGGGCAGAGCCAGTGCTGGAAGGTGCCCATTGCAGATGGGAAGTGCCAGTAGCAAAACGGGTTTGAGAAGAGGCTTCGCTGCCGAGGTCCCAAACAGCCAGGGGGTTGGGATGAGCAGTGCAGGACGGATGGACACGGGGCTGGTGGCAGCCAGGAGCCAACTCCTTCAGAGTCAGAAAGACTTTTCTGCCATGCCTGGCTGAGCAGAGGGATGCTCTCCAGGCAAAACTGTTCAGAGAAAACAAGACCATGCAGCGTTGGTTTCCTCTCTCTCTTCCTTCCCCCGTGGCCCAGCCCGGGGCAAAGGCTGCTGCTCGAGGTGCCCCTGCGCTGGCCTATTGGGCTCCGAACCTGCTGTGATGAAGACCTCCAGTGCCAGCATGGAGTCCAGCAGAGATTTCAGTGCCATTCAGGGCATGAATTTCATCCCGTTGTTACCTTTTGAAGATTTCATTAGCTTAATTGGTGTCGATGTTGACTCGTCAAGCCTTTGCCCGAAATGTAGCACATTAATTCAGTTTGTTTTCTGGGATTTAGCTCAGTTTTAATTTTTTCTTAAGGAATGAGCAGGGAAGGTGACTGTGGATAGCTGTGGTGGGCTGCCACGTTCCTTCAGGCTGGCATCTCTGCAGCAGAGCAAACACAGTGTGCAGGCACGGGCGGGCAGCAGGCATCAGACCACCCTAAACCAGCCCAAACCCACAGCTCCTTGAAGGCAGCAGCAGAGAAGAGAGGAATGATTAGATCAGAGGCCTTAAACCTTATGGTTTCTTAGGGGCCTCAGGATGTCCTGATGAGGTATTAGAGGAAGTAATTCAGGAAGAAAGGGACAAATAACCACCTCCGGAGCCCGGCTGACCCGCGGGGCCGGCTGCATCCGCGCGGGACGGAGCTGCAGTGGCTGTGCCGCCGGGGGCAGCTGGGCTTCGCTCAAAGTGAAGGGAAACACAAGGTGCTGCTGCGTGTTTGGGGAAGCATTGGGATTTCTTTTCTCACTAGGGGTAAATGAGGAATCATTGTCCATCTTCCCGGATTTCTGTTTTTTGGGTCGTGTAACGAGTCAGCTCTAACGGAGAAGTCCCGTGGAATTAAACAAGAGATAAAATCAATATGGTTCCATAGAAATATAATTGGGTTTTGTGGAGATTGCTCTTAAAAACCTATAAGGTGTAAAAGAAAATAGAGCCTTATTGTAGTTTCTGAGCCATCACGTAACTGGGGTGTAACTATCCATTAAATTCTGCAGGATGGATCAAAAAATCCATAAGGAGATTTTAATTCTCCTTTAAATTCTATGGAAGAGCTGGAACAGAACCGTATTAATTTTCCCCAAGACAGTGTTTCTTCCTCCATTAGTCTGTTCAGCAGCAGCTCCGTAGACAGCAGGTGTATTTACACATGCATATCTTTATGAAAGTTTTCCAAAGTCCCAATAGCCAAATAATGCTTTATTAACGTGACATTGTTTAACTGAACTAATATTTTCCTTTCCCTCTCCCCTTTTTGTTTCTTTATTGAATAGGATTTGGCTTTGTAACTTTTGAAAATGAAGACGTGGTGGAAAAAGTCTGTGAAATTCATTTCCACGAAATCAATAATAAAATGGTAAGTGGGTTTTGTTCCAGAGCGTGTGGCGGCGGTGGTGAGCTCTCCCCCTTTGTCACAGATGCATGCCGTGCCCGGGTGGTGGCCGTGGGGTTAGCTGGGTGCTGCTCACGCCGTGCCCGGTGGAGGTGGCATGGGGACAGGCTCCTTGGCCCCTGCTCCTGTCCCTGTGCCAGCAGGACGGGGGTCTGCCCCGCCTCGAGCCCCGGCGCTGGCTGTGGGCTCAGGCAGCCACCCCACAGCAGGTTTTGGCATGTAAGGCAAAGGAGTGAAGGTATAGAATCATGGAATCACAGAATCCTAAGGTTGGAAGAGACCTCTGAGATCGTCGAGTCCAACCGTGCCTGTCTCCCTACTGAACCCTGTCCCTAAGGAACTCATCCACCCAAGCGATGAATCAACCCGCTCAGCTTCTCTGCCAGCCTTGGAGAAGCCCTCCTGCCTCCCTGGGCTCTCGGGAAAAGCCGTGGCAGCCACTTACCAACTGCATTAGGGGTTCTCAGGAGGGAATTGGGTTGGAGTAGCTTTTACAGACCGTGGGCTCCCAAAATATCACAGTATCACAGTATCACAAGGTTGGAAAAGACCTCTGAGATCATCGAGTCCAACCTATGACCCAACACCTACACCTACTCCTACTTGTCAATTACACCATGGCACTAAGTGCCTCATCCAATCTCTCCTTAAACACCTCCAGGGACGGTGACTCCACCACCTCCCCAGGCAGCGCATTCCAACGGCCAATCACCCTCTCAGGAAAGAACTTCTTCCGGATGTCAAACCTAATAATAGCCGTTGTGGTCGAGCTCCCAGGCCATGGTGCTGCTCTGACGCTGCTGGGCTGGCTCCCTGGGGAAGCCGTGGCTCTCTGCCATCAAGCCACAATCACTTTCCACCCAGCCCAACCCAGGAACCAGACCTGGGCGAAGTTTCTCCTAACTGACAGTCAGGTCCCAGGTTGTGAGTTGTCCTGTCAGCAAAGCCACTGAGCCAGATGAAAAGGGGCATTTGTATTTCAATTGGTGCAGTAACTTTGATATTTTCAGCTAAAATATTCTTTTTCCCTTTGTCAAAACATCCTTTGCTTCTCAAATGCGTATTCAGATATGCATTGTATATTGGTCTGATATGTGTTCACAGACTTTAAATTCAATAATAGAGCTTTTAGTGTGGATAAGATCAAAGCAATCTCCTTGGCATATGCTGGAGGCCTGATTCAATATTTGACTTGCTAATTTTTCCCAGGGCACTGAAATAATATTCCTCATATTGTTCCTCCCTGCAATATGCATCTGAAATAAAAGGAAGGGTTCCCTTGGCAAACTGAGGGGTGGGATGGCAGGGCAGAGCTGAGGCAGTTCCCCTTGCCCTGCAGGAACCCTTGCTCCATCCCAGATGGGTGCCACAGGCTTTTCTTCTGCCCTGTCCAAGCATCTTGCTGCTTCCCCAGCCTCCTCGTGCTGCAGGGTTCTCCTGCCTGCCACCAGCGATATCTCACCTGAGCTGCACCTGGGTTGCAGGAGAGGCTCCTTCCCCTGGATATAGTTACTAAATGCTGATGAATCTGCCTTAAAATGAAACAAAAAAGAAGGAAGCCCAACCACCCCCACCCCAGCATCCAGACGGCAGACCCAGCAACAGATTAGAAGCGCTCGGCATGGAAATTTGGGTGAGATTGTCAGATGGGAGGGAAGAGCTACAGTGCCACACTCCAGGGTTTTCCTTCCACGTTTTCACTGTGGGTGCATCTCATGTCATTCTCCATAGGTTTAATTATTTCCCACAACAGTTTTTTCTCTGGAGCAAGACTCAATCTGCGCCTGGTGCAGGTCGGCGCTGCCCGGTGTTGCCCTGGTGAGGTGCTGGGTGTAGGCTGGAAGGAGCAGCGGGGTTCTGGTGTGTCCTGGCAAAACCAGCGACAGCAGTGGGGCAGAGCGCATCGATGCATCACAGCGGCGTCCGCACTCCTGCGCTGCAGAAATCTTACCCGGCTGTTGGCGCAGCCCTGCTAGGGGAGGAGTGCTGGCAGGGTTGCTGGGAGGATTTCTTCCCAGATGAAAGGCTGCACGGGACAGTAACAGCAGAGCAGGGAACGTGGAGGGTGGGACAGGGCGAAAACACTTGAGGAACGTCACAAAGAGCAGAGGAGACAGGTAGTCTGTTGGTGTTGTTATTGCAGATAATTAAAATATATTCCTCCCTGCCTGCTTGGTGCACGATCCGGGTGCCGTGATGCTTTGAGCATTCTCTGCTTGTCGGTTCTCTACAGCACTAATTTTAAAAGCAGCCCACGAGGGAGGAGCTGAGCCACGATCCTGGCGTGGGACTGACTCACCGTGTTGCTGGTGTGTCTGCAGATTTGTTACCGAGCCCGTGCAGAGGCAGGAGAGCTTGTGGGCTGGGGCAGACACACAGCCCCAGGTGACACACAGCTGGCTGGGGGGCAGAACTGGGTCCACCACACCCTCGGAGACTTGGCCACTCTAGGTTCATTTTTATTGTGTCCCCCTCTAGCGTTGAGCTGCGGAGAGGATGGGTTCTCACAGCCCCAGCCCAGGGCGATGGGGTTTGCAGCCACTCACTGAGCTGGGGCAGGGACGCCCCATCCCTGTCCCCATCCCTGGGCTGCTCAGCTGGCGCCTCCGCGGGCACCGACTTGCCCTGAGTTTGCTCTTTCTCATCTCCTGAATGCTGTCATTTCCCAAAAGGCAGGGGCAAGCAGAGGGTAGCGAGGCTGCTGTTGTTCACGAGCCTATTTCTAGCCTCCCGTCTCCCTGGTGGGCTATTTTTAGCCTCCTCGTTCTGCTTCTGTTGCCATCCGTAAAGCTTAGAATGTCAAATGTAATATTAAACGAGTAGTGTGAAAGTGAAAAGAAAATGCCAGTGAGGTATTTAATAAATGAAACTTGGAATTTACGTGGGAGGCCAAAGATGCTCTTCAAACATTGTTGGAGTGGGGGGGGGAGCAACCCAAACAAGCTGTCCCCCGAATATTGTTCCTTTGACACGGGGAGGTTTGCAAAGAGAAACCTGGTGTTCTAAGGGGCTGCAAACGTAGCTGGAGAAGAAATGTGATGGAGTGATTTATTTTCCTTTAGATCCGACTGTGGTAAAGTCAGTCACATCACAGGTGCGGTGGGACAAGCGCTGGTCTCGGTGATTTGTACTTGAAGTCAGGATCTCAAGTCAGACTCTGGAGCAGCTGTTTTAAAATAGGCTTTGACGCTGCACGGCACCTGTGGCTGTTCCTCTCTCGTGGTGGGATTTTATGGGATTTGTGGGGCTTCTGTTGTGGAGTTTTTTAATGTATCAGCGTTCTTCAGGCTTCTCCCTCAGCTGGCAGCCTGTGTGGCGATGTTTTCGGTGTGGTGTATGTCACACACCATGTGCCTTTGGGTTTTCATCATAGTACTGTGTATTCCAAGGCAGGTCCATTCCTGGAAAGTCCAGACTGGGCAGGAAGAATGAGGGTGCGTGAGCCCACTGGTATCCGAGGTCCCTGCAGTAACCAGGAGTGGAGGAAACACGAGGTGCAGCCAACAAACCACCCCCAACCTTACACAGAGATTTTGGGAAGCCACTGGGTCCTTTGCCAGCTGAACACCACGGAAGGCAGAGGTCAAGCCTCTGGGACCCGGTGCTGGGCATGCGGGCACACAAGGTGTCGCTGGCATCAGTGGTGGCAGGGAGAGGCTGAAGGTGAAGCTCTGGAGCCCCACCTGTCAGCTCAAGGACACTGGGGACTGCGCGTGGGTTGGATGGACCCCTGTAGCATTATCTACAGTGTGCTTTGAGTGACGCAGCTCTGAGCTACACGGTGACGCTGCCCTCGCCACGTTCTCCCGGGGTGACTGGGTTCTCCAGCCCGCACAGGACTGTAAGAGCTGCCCAGCGCTGTGTGTTAGTCGGGTGGTTTGGGGACAAACTGAATTGATGGATCCATCAGACTCCTCTGCGCTCCCATAGGTGCCAACGTTTCCTCTTACAGTCTGAGGACACACTGAAGAACTTCTGATCCCGTTGTCCCCACCTCTCCTTTGTCAATGATCTAAAATGGGGAGGGGTTTAACGTTTATCACCTTCCTCCTGGTGTAACCTTACCTTTGCGGCAGGACGGGGCGAATACAGGTTTCTCTGTTAGAGGAGCGGTAGTTCTGGCTTGCCAGGCTGGGAACGACATGGCCTCCCCAAGGTAGTGGAGTCTCGGCGAACTGAATCGCACGCTCCTGGCAAGACAGGGTTGCCTTGTCTTTGGGTGGTAAAACGGGGGTTTGTGCATTGTGAGTACGTGCGCATTCTGCTTTCCTCAAAATAGCCCTGGTTTCCCTGGAAAGCCGTTAGCCATGGGTTTTTGGAGACATCCTGGTGCTGAGAGCTGACAGCCTGTTTTGTTGCGCTGGGTATAAGAGGCTTTTCAATCCCCATCTCAGCTGTCCCGGGTTCTGGTGGCTTTGACTGCTCGGCTTGACCCAGGAGTACCCCAGTGTAATGTTAATTCTCCAAACTAGACTAAACAAAAATAGTGAATTCTAGTTTCCTTGGGGTTTTTTTCAGCCTGAGAGTTTAAAACTTTCTTTGTTAGGCTGCTGAAATCGAAGCACATCCCTCATACAGGGGAGGTGGAAAAATCTGGAAATTATTAAGATGCAGAGAAATGCTGAACTGGAAGTTTGTGAAGGATCCAGATTTATGTACAAAGTACCCGCACTGGGCAGGCTCTCGGGGGTGATTCGGTGAGCGCTGAGCACTGACTCATAAATCCAGTTGCATTCCCTCTTGGAGCAGCCCTGTTGTGCGCTTTACCAGCACGTGTGTGATGTCCCTGCTGCCTCCAGGGTTTTACCCTTGCGGTAACCGTGGGTTTGGGATGGTTACAGCCATCTCCATCCCATTCTCGTGGAGGAGAGGACTGGCTTCTTGCAGAACAGCAGCCTGGCCCCTTTTTTCCCCGCTTTTGCTGCCTCTGCTGGTGAAGAGGCACCGTCCAAGCCCACCACCATTCTGCCACCGTGGTGCTTCACCTCCTGTTTCCCCGTCTATCGATTGGATGGAGCATGGGCAGCTTCTGCAGAGCAGCTCAAGGCCTGATGTTGCCAAATGGGGAGTGTAAAAATCCACCAAGGCATCCTGCCAGCGCTGGAGCCACAAAGCCCCTTCCCGAGGGATGGCAGAGCAGGGCTGGGGCTTCTGGTCACCTATCTTTGCGTGTCATCCCTTCCAGACGGAAAGAGTCTCTGCTGGATAATGAAGAGTATTTTTGCCCTCGATATGGGGTGTATTTGTTTACAAAGGCTTAGGAATTATTGTTCTTTCCTACTGATGACTTTTTCTTCCCTTTTAAATCCCAGTTAAAACTTCTTTGCAGCTCGCTGCCATTCCCTTTATATCCTCGTGTGCTGTGAAAATCATAAATTACGCTCGTCTTTCAGAGAGCAGCGGTAGGCTGTTTTGTGGTTGCAAAAGCTAATTACTGGGTTATTGTTTCTAACGGTGCTAATCCAAACTTCATTTTCTTGTTAATTGTCCGTCGAGCCAGGCTAGATTGTTTTTATCATCCTGACTGTTTGCAGCGCCAGCGGCTGCGAGGTGTAACCAATGCTGCCGTGACGTGCGGAGTGGTGGCGAACCCCAAAGCTGTGGCTGCAAAATGAAATGACACGCTTGCGGTGCTCACTTGTGGCCATTTGGCTGGAGAAAAGAGGTTGGCATACGCCTGTTAAATGCCCCTCTGATTACAAATAAGCAAAAGAGCGTTCGAGACGCTGTTGCGGAGCTGCTGTGCTGGCGTGCGGGGTGGGAGGTTGGCACTGGTGTTGGGAGGTCGCAGTGTCCCTGGGGTCTCGGGGCGGTGGGTGGAGAGGGGAGGTAGGAGTGGGCTGTTGGCTTTGGGCTCGGCTTTCTGAAGGCACCAAGGTTTCCGCGGGGGCTCACAGCCCAGTTAGGCTGAAACCAAACATGAAGGCTCACGTTTAAGTCTCCCTGGGAAGCTCTGGGAAGCTCTGCCCCATCCCCGTGGGGCAGTGATGGTGCTGGGCATTGGGCACACATGCCCTTTGCTGTCCTCGTCCCCAGCCCCGCTCCGACAGCAGCCCCTCAGCGTCATCCATTGAGGGGAAGTTTTCCAGTTCCTTTTCTTTCTCCCTTTTGTCTTGCTATCAGGACCTGGGGACCCTGTGGGGCACCGTGGGGCTCAAAGGCGCACTCTCAGGAGTGTGTCCGCACCATCACGTGCCAGTGGGCACCTGTGCACGTCTGCGGGTGCATAGGGACAGGGTGTGTGGAGGTTGGTGGCCCCAGCTGGGGGACTCACTGGTCCTCACTGAGGCTCTCAGTGGGGTGTTTCTCTCCCAGAGGACTTGCTGTCCTTACAGCACTGAAGATGGAGTGGAGGGAATCGCTGGCCCTGTTGTGGCCGGGCCTGAGTTTCAGGGTGTTCGGGGAGTAGGTCTCTTCAACACCGCTCTTACTCTTGCTCCTGCTCGCCCATTTCCCCCGTTTCCCTTGCGCAGCGGTGTCTGGGCTGTGCGCACACCCGTCCCCACTCCAGCCCTCCCCAGTCCCTCTGCACCCCTTCTCCCGCTGCCTCCTGAAAGGACCCAAACTTGGTAGAAAAGTAGCAAAAGTCGAACTCCAGAAGAATTTCACTGCAAAGTTTCCTGGGCTGGGGCGACCTGTTCACAAGAAGCACGTGTTTTGACAGCGTTGGCAGTGTCTGAGCATTGGAGCTTTGGGAAGGGTTGCAAGCAAAGCAAAGGAGATGCAGTTTGTGGAGGTTTGCAGCACAAAGGGAGGAGTGGGTGGTTTTGTTTAAAATACTCCCATTACAGTCAGTTAACCTTTATGTTACCTAAATGAAAATTGTATAAACCTGAAATTGTCGCTGATCGGGTTGCCTAGGAACAGGCGGTTGGTTTTCGTAAGACAATGAACGCGCCGTCACTGAGCGGGCTATTAGGCACCGAGATATTTAGCCCCATTATCCTACGTGCCCAGGTTTGCAGGGGTACCTGCCTGCTTCCACGCAGGGCACGCTCCCACCTTTGCCTGCTTGGGCGAGGGATGGACATGGTGCAGGAGACACGGCCCTGCTTGGAGCTGACCCTCCTAATCCTCCACGACGAGCAGTCCCGTTGCTGAGCCCCTGCCTGCAGGCTGGCGATGCCACGGCCAGGACTGAGGGCAGCGGGGCTGCACATGGCCATGCCACCACGTCTGCCAGGAGCACAGCCCCGGCTTGTGGCAGCCCTGCTCCCGCTCTGGTGTGGCCAGGCAAGGGCTGGGGGAGCATCGTGTGCAAAGAGGGTCAAGGAAGTGGTTGAAGAACAAAGTTAGAGGCATAAAGCTCAAACCTTTGGATTGAACCCAAGAGCCCGTAGAGCAGCGATTCTCATCGTGCAAACCGTACAGCTGGGGCAGAGGGCGGCTTGGGGCTTCCCCGTGCACGGCTGCGCTGCGAGTGCGCACGTTCTCCTGTTGCTCGAAGCGGGGACGGAGATGTAGAGCTATAGAAATGGGTTGGGATAACTGATTAGGTCCCCACCAGCTTAATTGTGCGGCCGTGGCACCAGTGCCAAGGGAAGCATGGGGGCAGCCTGCTGGGGGGAGCAGTCAGTCAGCAATGCTGGAGCTGGAGAACACAGAAAAGTGCTTTATTTCTCCTTTTCCCATCCAAAAAGAGGCTGAGAATCAGCACCCAGCGCAGCAGCGGGGGGTCTGGGGTTCCTGGGTGTCCTGCTGCCAGCTGAGTTGGGCCGCTGCCTCTCACGAGGTGTTGGTGGAGTCTCACAACAGGGATCCAGTGGCATTAAGGCAGGAGGAATAACAGGAAGTGAAAGAATGCAGATGGTTTATTAATAGGGTTTACAGAAATTTTCTACCGGGTAGAAATATCGATTCTTTATGCCTATTTTAAAAGGAGCTTTTTGTAATGATCACCAAGAGTCATTTTCTGTTATCGATTGCAATAGAGCCGTGCTGGAGACCTCCCTCCATTCATTGCACGCCCGCGAGTACCATTGGGAGGGAACACAGCACAGGTTTTCCTTTCAGGAGCACGACAACTTCTTAAATCAGCATTTCTGTCATCTTTACAGCGGGGGGTTGCTATGTGTGTTTAAAGAGACATACACGTTTGCTCTTTTCAATCCGTTTACGCTGTTCTTAAAGTTCACCTTTGCGGGGGAGGCGGTGTGGGGAGGCAAATGCTAAAAATAAAACTCCCCCCTTAAGTAGATCAGTTCTGCATTTGACATTTACATGGAATTCATTTGCATCTCATTTGTACATGTTTCTGCTCAATAGGTAGAATGTAAGAAAGCACAACCTAAAGAAGTGATGTTTCCACCAGGGACGAGAGGAAGGGCACGTGGATTACCGTATACCATGGACGCTTTTATGCTAGGGATGGGAATGTTGGGTAAGTGCCGTAGCCCCCCCCCACGTCTCCCCGAGCCAGCGGCTCCCACGTTGTCTCCCTCATTCCTGACCGCTTTAAGCCATAGGGCTGAGCAAATCCCTGCACCTGTGTGGGTGCAAATCTAAAACTTCAGCAGGGGTGGAGTGGGGGAAAGAATCCTGTCTGTGGTAAATTATTAACACACACACCCCCCTCCTTCCTGGAATATGAAAATTTGCATTTAAATGGATGTTTTTAATAGCCTGTTTTACTTTTACTCGCAAAAATAGAATGATGAAAGATGCAGTGTGTTCATTCTGACTAAAAATGATCTCTCCCCTTTTTTAGAGGAATTGAGTCACACATTATTCCCCTTCTTTTAAAGATATCTTTGACAGTTCAGCATAGATAATTGAAAATCTTGCCGGCTCTTAAATGGCATGCGGGATGGAGAAAGCAGGGAGATGCCTAACGGTATAGGTCGCAACAATAATTACAAGTTTCAAGGAGATGGAACAGTATTTTAGTCCAGAGTATTGTGTCCAGAAAATGCTAATTAAATGGGATAAATGATATTTAATGGCAGAATTCTATTTATGCACGAGGCCTGTTTAGTTATAATTGGTTCTCATTTGTTTCTGCCTAGATAGTTCTTCCTTCTGTATAACGTGACAATCTTGGTACCCTGTCCTCGGATTTACTAAGCCAAAATGCTGCTATTCTATTGCCAATGTGTTTTTTTTTTAAAACCCCATAGGTTTTCAACTTTCTGCTCCTTTTGTATCACTGGACTTTCCCTTGTTTGTCACCTGCTGTGTCTGTAAAGCATGCACGAATGCCACGGCACCTGGAGGTGTTTCCAGGCAGAAATGAGCCTTTCCCAGCCTCTCCAGGATGCTTTGGCTGTTCTGTCCTGGGTTTAGACGATCCCAGAAGCTAAGCACGAAACACAGCCTTGAGAGCTGGTGCTCGGTTGTCCTGAGCGCTGCCGAGCAGCTCCACGGGCTGGCTGAGATGCTGGAGAACCCCCAGGCTCTGGCAGTGGGCGTCGGGTCAGGGAGCTCGATTCCTGGGAGCACCGGGCTGTTCTGCTGAGCTGTCTGACTTCAGGCACCGCTTGATTTGATAGGGAAAACTTTCCTGCCATGTTTGCTTTATCTCTGAATTAATAGCACTTCTGTTGGTGCGGCTGGAGCGAGCCGTTTCTGGGATGTGTAATTCGGTTATTTCAGCTGTTCATCTATTTTTCTGTCCCCACACTCCACTGCCGCCCCTGCCCCACGGTGTTTGGAAATCACATTTTGTGGTTAAAATATTTATCTTCTTCTAGTCAGTCACTGATTTCATTACCTGTGAGTTCCCAGTGTGCCTGAGCACATGTACTTTATTTCTGTTGTTTCTCTGTCTTTGCGGCTCGTGGTGCTTGAGGTTTTGGGTTGCGGAGGAGGTGTGGGCAGCCTTGCTGGCCAGTCTTGAGCAGGAGGAGAGAGCCCAGGACCTGGGCTGGGCAGAGAGACCCAGGGCAGCATCCTTCTGCTCACCACGGGCAGACTTGCCTCAGACCTTCTCCTTGCAGCCAGGCAAGGAGTGAATGGAACCATGGTCCTCTCCAGTGACCTGAAGGAAAAATTCAGCCCTCAGGAGCAGCATGGGTCATTCCCACTGGGGCTGCCTCTCTGGAAAAAGATCATTTCAAGCCACGAGTAGTCATGGAAGAAGCCCTCAGCGAGTGGATCTGCATCTGCACGGAGGAAGCACCACAGGTGCCTGTTGGCAAATGCCCATCCTGCTGCGGTGGGGTGGGTCAGGTCACCCTGACCATCTCCGTTCCGGCCAATCTCGCAGTGTGCTCTTATTAGATTTCAAATGCGTGTGACTTGCTCAGAATTAATGATTGATTCACATTGAAGGCCAGATGCTTCATTATCTGCTCTAGCCGGTTTTTTTCCATTTTCCAGTTCCTCCTGGCTACAGTGGCACCGTGTTAAATAATTAAGTGCTAAACAAGGAAACTGCAACACACATGAGGAAGCCTGTCTGGATGGCCGTTATAAATCCCTGTTTTCAAAGGCTGCCTGTAAGAGTTGGCTTCAAGGGGGCTGGTGGACAGCGGCTCAGCGGGGAGCCCGAATCTCTCCTTCCCAAGCCCCAGCCCTGCAGGGAGAAGGGTGTAATTAACCCATCAAACCATGAGGCACACAAACTAACGCACCGCCAGAGGCAGCGTCTGCAGTAGCCGAGCCTTTTGCTGACATCCCAGGAGGCCAACGTCAGCCCTGCCCCGTTCCTCCTTTTAGATACCTCGCTGGACCGAAACTCAGTCATTGGGGCTGCTCTTGAAGGCTTTTTTATACCTGTTTCCAGAAGTCCTCGTTCAAGGTCACCTTCTCCAGATGCCATTCATGGGCAGAGGAGGGAATCAGAGGAACGAAAGCACGAGACAACCCAAAGGAAAGAGCGGAGAGTGACTCCCTCCAAAGCTATTAAGGAAGTTGGTCTTTTTCATTAATCACAGCCTCCCCAAGGAGCCTGCAGCAGCCGGGGTCTAAAGGTGCGTAGGCAGCCGCTTCTGTGATGATTTGGTTGATTGGAACAAAATTAAAGTGTTCTTCTGGAAGGATTTTTTTTGACTCCAAGAGCACGGGCAGGCTGAGCCTTTTGCCAGGACGGCTTCTGGGCTGTCTCGGGCTTGGTCTGCTGACGGGACATGCGCAGTCTCGGAGGAGATCGGGAACATTAATTAGCCAATCTAGATAAAGAGCGGACTGGAGTGTGGTCTCTCTCTCCCTGGTAGCCCACCTGGCGGAAGGAGCTGCTCCCCAGCCCCATGGATGCTCATGAAGCAGCACTGCGTCCCCCCCAGCAGGTAGCGCAGCTGAATGGGAGCAGCTCAGTGGCCGAGAAGCTTGCTGTGCACCCAGAAGCCTCACCTCTGCCACCTGGTCCTGGTGTGCAAAGCAGGAGGCCCATCACCCAGGGACACGTGGGTGTCAATTGCCTCATTCAGGTCTGTACATAAAAACTTGGAAAAGAAGCAACCAACCAAGGAGCAACACGAACAGGAGGTTGTCTCTGTGTGCCCTCCCATCTGAAGCAGCTGCCTGTGTCTGGGACGTGGCAGCTGCCGTTGCGGTGGTCCTGGAGGTGACTGTCACGCTGCTCCATCTGAGCTGGGACCCCACAGCGCTCATTTCTCCTGGTCAGGGGTGTCTTAGACTTGCTGGGGGTTATTATTAAAGTTGGGCTCTTTTTAACTTGCAAACCCCTCCAGAGACAGGAGTGCTCGACCCATACAGCCCGTACCTCCCGACTGCCAAAACGACGTCTGATCTGAGCAGCAGATTTGCGAAAGTCTCTAAGCGGCGACTGCTATCGCCGCAGCAGGCAGAGCAGGGCTCTGCATTACTGCACACGTTCAATCTAGGTAGGCTGAACTCATGCATAAAAGAAGCTTGTGCCCTTCAAAGAAAGTCATTCCTTTTTTCCATCAGACTCTTTAATAGAGTAGCAGCTGCCTCTGAAGCAAGGTTCTGGAAAAGGAGCCCCTTGTTAGCCCAGGCTTCGCAGGGGGCTGGCACAGCAGCACCCGCTGCACCCCTCGCCGATGAACGCGGCTGCCGTCGGGGTTGCCGTAGCTCTTTGATCCCCTTGAAGTCGGAGACAGGTCAAATTTGTGGGACCACGGGAGAAGCCTCAAGAGCAGATGTGTCTTCTCTGTAGCTGCTCCCTAGTGTTTGACCACCTGCTGTGTCTGTAGGAGGTGAGGTTTGGGTTGCATTCCCTCGTGCCACAGGTGCTTATGGCAAGGTCACAGCATGTTTCTTTTGAGGACCCTGAGCATTTTTGTTGCAGCTTTGGCAGAAGGACTCTGCCTTTCCTTCATTCCTTGGTCAGTGCAACACTGAGAGACCATAACTTTCTTTCATTTATGGGAGCATTTGAAAATTTAATTTGAAAATTAATTTGCAGAGGCCCCGGCGTGCTCGGTGTTCCCACGTTTTAACCATCAGCCATGTCCATCTCAGATCACCGAGTTTGAAAATGGAAAGACGTTTTCCTAGCCTGGTTCAGTGGTTGCGGACACTTCCCCACTTGGAGCAGAGAAGCAGTCTATCCCTCTGGAGGTGCTGATGAGATGGAGGGGAGTCAGGAGTCCAGCTGGGTTCTCCTACCTTTCCAGTGGCCTTGTTTGTGTGCCATGGCCAGCTGCTTGGCCGCCAGGGCCACACTTCTCCTGTGCAGAATGGAAGGAAGGGCCCTTTGCCCAGTCTCCCCTTTTGTGGGATGCCTGCAGTGCTTGGACTTCACCACAGGCCCACTAGGATGGGGCTTCAGCACCAGGACTGCCGTGATGCCCTCAGGTGCACTGCAAGGGGAAGGTCAGTGTAGCCTGTTTGCAGTTGTCATCCTGGAAGCAGAGCCTTTGCTTTCCCCTGGGAGATTTCTCACACACTGCCGTGGGGCTGGACTCTGTGGCTGCAACGGGTGTTGCCTTCACCAAGAACATGACCATCAGGTGGTCAGCATGGTGCTTCCAGCAGCCATCGGTCTCACCTCACGTTCCAGCGGTGCCCAGGGAGCATCCAGCAGAGGGCAGGATCTGGACTGCTGCGAGATGGGGCTCTGCAAGGCTCCAGCACAGGAGTGGGTGCGTTGGACCTGCGGCATTAGTGTCAGACAGAGGCTGGGTGGAAGTGGTGGTGCGAAAGCAGTTTTGGTTGTTGGTTTGAGTTGCGCTTCCACGGACAGGAGGTTCTTGCTTTGAAAGAGGTAATCCAGGCAAAACTTGGATTTCTGGTCTAGCAACAAGGGATAATTAGAGAGATTGATCATTCCCCAGGACTACTGAAGCAAATAAACTGTTTGGTGCCCAACACAGGATGAGAATGGCATCTAATGGAAGCGGTGGGTAGGTCAGCATGGCCATAATTTGGCTTGATGAAGCATCCACATGGGCACGGTGTTAATGCGCTATTGATATTCAGCCAGGCAATTTCCCCTGTGCGGATCGGGCTTTGACTCGTTAGAGCAGAGCTGGGCACTGCAGCAATAAATGAAGAGGAAAATTGAAGTAATGTTGTATTATAAATTTATGATTTCATCTGCCTGACCTAGAGAGCGTTAAGCGCTGGCGATGCAGGCGAGAGCCCCCCAGGCAGCTCTGCTGCCGTCAGGCACAGCCGAGTTTGGCCGGGGAGAGCCGGGCTGCTGCTGCGCGCTGCCCTGGGTTGGGAGGCAAATCCACCATGGCAGGAGCATCCCTGACCCTGCAGAGCATCCCAGGGCAGGGCAGCAGAATAGATGGCATCCTGCACCACGATGCCCAGCTCTAAAAATACCAGGGGCGTGCCAGGAGCTTCCATCCATCACTGTGCTGGTCCAACCAGGTCCACACTGCAGCCCTCAGGCGCTGCCCGGTACACCGGTCCCCTGCGGCCCCGACAGTCGTGGGCTGACAGATCTGCCTCAGAGTTGTTGAAATCAGAAAAAAACTTATTTTTTGGCACTTGGCAAGGAGAGGGGCAGCAGTCGGACACCACAGAGTGATTTTTCACGGTGCAGCTCACGGTGGTGTTAACGGCGCTACTTACATAGCAAACAATCCATTTATCAATATAGTTGTTTTAAAAAAATAAGGAAAAAAGGTTTGTAAAGCTTAACTCTGAAAGATCTGATTTAATGACAGAGGTGATTAATTTCTAAGGGAATCCAGCTGTTGATCTGTGAAGTAAATACGCAAGGGCTAAGCGGTGTGTACATATCGCTGAAAGCCGCAGCGTGCTGTCCTGGGATCGCAGAGCTGCTTTCCCCCAGCGCTGCTTTAATCCCATAATCAAAATTCATCCAAGCATTTTTATCTTCTTCCGGTTTTAGATTATGATTAATAGTACATTATATGTATATATGAATCTAATCAGAATTGGAGGGACTTGCTGCGGCAGAAAAGTAGCTGTACCGTGTACGGCTGTGATAAAGAATAAACGGAAGCAGAGACAGGAGAGCCCCAGAAGAACCAGTCAGCTGCCAAATCTGGGCTCAGGGTCCCGCCCGGCTGCTGCTGCGGGCACTGCCGACATTTCCACTGACTCCAGACAGAGTGAGAGCAAACTTTTCGTGGTGGATTCTTACCTGGAGAGGTCTTTCCTGGAGATTGGAGGAGTCTAGGCTGACGCAGACGGTCAGCAGGAACGTTATGCAGCTTTTGTTGGACTGGAACTGCAAAGGGGAATTCCTGTCCTTAAGAAAACCGAGCAAGGAAATGCTGAGGATTGGAAGTGAGGTTACAGTTTCAGGAGATCGCCTCGGCGTACGGGACAGCTTGTGGCATCAACCGTACTCTTTATAGCAGCGAGCCATGGTGGGCCCAGAGAGGAGAGCTGTTTGCGTAGGGGCTGGGAAGGTAAAAAGCCAGAGGGGGGGGTGTGACTCCTTGGCTGCTGACACACGCAGGGATTAGGGACCAGCGTGCCCTGTCTGACGTGGTGAAAGCCTTGGCCAAGCAGCACGGGGCTAACAGCCGACATCTAGCACCCGCGGGTGCACCTCCTGCACCCACGCCCTGCTGCCAACACCACCTCTCACGCCCGGTTGCTGTGTTAGAGCAGGCAGAGTCACGACTTATGCATTTACTTAGGCATCTTTATTAAGATTATGAGCTCAACCACCTTGAGCAATGGTTTCCTCACAATGAAACTTCAGAAGCTCCCGCGCTGGGATGCGTTCCGGCGCGTATCTCCGCAATGGCTTTAGGAAGTGATTCTCAGAGCTGGGTTTTACTTTCCTGAAAAATTAAAAGCTCTTTGACTCCGTGGCTCATGGCTGCTGCCTCCAACTCTTTGATGTGTTAACTGTTGTCCTTCACTCTCCCGGGATAAAGAATTACTACTACCTTAATCTCCAACTGTCAATAGCTCTGAAGCAAAGTACATTCATTGTAAGCTCTCCAAATGTCAGAGCAAACCTGTGTTATGTGTTTAGCCTTAGCATTTGGCATTTACTCTTCCAGCTAACAAGTATGCACAGTCCTTGGACTTCAGATACCAAAGTGCATGTTAATTACCTGAGTGACAGGTCTCCTGCACAAAGCCAGGCGGGCGAGTGAGCAGGAAAGCCGGCTGGCTCTCGATGTTTCCATTCAAGATAATAATGAAACCTTTCTGCAGTTTTGCATGAGCAGAATAAATCTCGGGGCTTAATATCTGCTTTAAAATCAAGTGTCACCTGTCCTCCCTATCATTTGGCGTTGTATTTAAAAACAAAACGCCTTTTTTAATCTTCAAATTTCTTTCTTTCTCTCTCTCTTTTTTTTTTTCCGTTTCTGTGATCAAGGTTACCCAAATTTTGTTGCGACGTATGGCCGAGGATATCCTGGATTTGCCCCAAGTTACAGCTATCAGTTCCCAGGTACGTACGTTTCGTTTGCAGATTTACTTTCTTTTCCCTCTTTCCTTCTTTGTTTTTTTTTCCTTTTTTTTTAAAATCCAGAGCTGCAAGCTGAGACAGGCAAGTCTGCGGGAAGCATCTCACACAACAAATTTCTTTACTACTTTAAAATAGATATTTCTATAGACATATTCTAAATACATTTTTAGTAACGTGCAAATTGGTACTGGTTATTTGAAAACAAACTTCTTAAATTAAAGCAGAAAGCAACAGAGATCATTTAAGAGCTATTATTTCCCTTTGATGGGTTTTTCTTCTCAGATGTATTACAGACAGGCACACACAGGCACACAGACTCGCACACACGTCCCCGTGCTGTCCTGCGGTAAGTGTGTATTCACTGCAAGTGCAGACTTGGACTGAGAAGTTCAGCCTTCCCGCGTTCTTTATCGATACCTCCCGTGTCCTTCACAGAAATAGTTTCTAGCTGAGCGTTGATAGTTCGGTTTGGTTTCAGTTTGCTTTCCCCCTTTCCTTGGCAGAGCTTCCAAGTGCCAAGGGGCAGGACTGGGTCAGGGCGGCTGCGGGGCACAGCGGGGATCGCGAAAATCTTTTTCCCATTCCTGCACGTCCCACAGGTGGGGCTGACACCACACAGGGCAGAGGTCCCTTTCCGTTCACCTTCCAAAGCCAAACCGCGCTGCTGGTGCGGTGCTCACTCGTAGCCAACGGCCACCTGGGCACTGCGGCGAGGAAAACCGCTGTGCGGTACGTGAAATTCACAAGCGCGCTTGTGGCAGGGTCACACACGAGCGGAACCACCGCCGCGTTCCTCGTGGCTTAGAAAGGGAGAGGTGGGAGCACAGCTCTGCTCGGGGTAGCTGAGAGTGAAACTCCCCCGTAGCATCAGCGGGAGAGACGGCAGCTCCGCAGGGAGCTAAACACCCGCATGGGACGGTCCTTTAGGACGGGTGAAGATGTGGAGGGGGTGCTCGGCTCTGCCTGCAGCGCATTGGGGTGAAAATGCAGCCTTGTGTTTGACACTGGGTCATTAGGATGAAACAGTGCACTGGAAGCTTCCATACGATCAACAGCCGTAAGAGAAACCATGTCCTGGGGACAGTGGTTTCTGTGGAGCTGGGTTTGTGCTGGGCTAACGGCAAACACCAGCGCAAACGGTGCTGTTAGGGGGTGTTTTTGTGCAACCGCTACACTTCACAAAGGCGAGGGCTCTGCTTTGAACTCATCTTCCCCGTTCCCACCCGTGCTACCACCCCCACCAACCCATGCAGGTCCAAAACCACGTGGGTGTGAGGGCTGGGAGCGGAGCTGCCCGGGTGGCGTGCGGGCAAGGAAGGAGGGCAGTGATGGGTGACCAGGCTGCTGCCCCTGCAGGTGGCACCACCTCAGGTGCTGGTGGCTCCGCTGGAGCCGGCGGGCAGAGGTGCAGGCTGGCAGGGTTGGTTCCATTAGCAGCTGGATACGGGGAAGAGGCACCAGAAGGCATTTGTGTGTCTCACGCTTTGCTCCCGGGTCCTCACGACTCCTCGTACCAGCTGATTCCTACAGCGACAGCTAAATGAGAGACACCTTTGATAAGTTAAATGATGACAATCGGCAGAGCTTGGATGAGTGTAATTACAAACGTGTCTCAAGTGAACGTGTCTGTCAGCTGACGGCAGAGGTGCCGTTTGACTCTAGCCTGCGTTATACATATTTTTATTAAGGGCCTCGTTTTTCAAAGCAGGCCTTCCAGTTCTTTGCTGGTTATTTTCAGTCTCTTTCAGAGATTGAGTACGCAGAAGAAAATCAAAGGGGATTGTCACCACTAAAAGCGGGTGCAGGTCGTCACTGGCACCAGTTGTGCCTTCGGGAGCAGGGCAGCCAACGGGAGATGCTCGGAGTCCTCCATCACCTTGCTTGGATTTCCCTGCCCTAAAGCTCTGCCCGTGTTGTTTGTCCCTCTCCCCCTCAGCTAATCTGTTCCCCAACAGCAAGCGGAACCGTTGATGGAGTTGTTAGGCTGTTTTTCTCAGATTCCAGTGTGTAGCAGCACAATCAGAGCGGCACAGGGTGCGGGAGCCCTCCCTGCGGGGAGGCACAGCGGTGCCCGTCAGCAGGACGGGCCGTTCCCCTCGATGGAGGGAGGAGAGAGCCCTGTGCCCTGGGAGCACAGCTCGGGGTACGAGCGGCAGATGCAGACGGGGGTGCGCCAGCATCCACTGCCGGCTCCTGCCGTGGGAACGGCGGTGCAAGTCAGTGTCACTCAGCTGTGTCCTGCTGTCTCTCAGGTGCCCGTGTGGCTCTGCCTGCTCTCCTTTCTCCCCTCTCAGCTGGAGGGAGGGTTGGCTCTGGGGCTCAGGGCTCACCGCGCCGCGCAGGGCTCGGGCAGCCCTCGCTGCTCCCCCGCGCGCCAGTGGGAAGGAATGGACTGGGCAGCTTGGGGAGGGGCTTTGGTGCCACGGCACGAACAGCGTAAGTGTGGTTCCAGCCCACAGTCCTCAAAAGAGCCCGAACTCCCCAGCCCTTCCCCCCGTGTGTTTTGGCACTTGCAGAGGTGCCCGTGGGGCCGGTGGCACGGCTGTGGCTCGGAGCGGGAGGTAGGAGCCCGTGCAAACCTGATGGGCAGAAAGCCAAGATCCGCTTTTCTACTCAGTTGTCGCGGCCACGTGCTCGGTGCCGTGATTCGGCAAGACAAATACGTGGCTGTTCCTCGAGGAGCATCGCAGGCCGCGTGCCCGAGAGCTGCCTCCCGGCTCCGCGGGACCTGAAGAGCGGTGCTGCCGCGGGCACGCCGATGTGTAAACGCGCAGAGAAATAGCGAGATGTATAAATAGCCCCCTGGATTCCTGGGGATCGTGCCCGGGGCGCCCTGGCGGTGGGTTGTGCTGCGCGGTGAAGCCCGCTCTGCTGCCCTGGTGCCTGTGCCCGGTAGGGCGGGCTGGAGCAGGGCCATGCCCGGCGGTGCCAGCGCAGAGCGGGGCTGTGGGCAGCCCCCGTCCCGCGGGGCTCTGCGCTGCCGTGCCCCGTTGCCTGCTGGCGGGCGCTCCTGCCCTTCCGCCTCGGGTTACGCTGCCAGTTGACTCTTAACCAAAGCAAAGGGGATGCCCATCGCGTTGGGTCTGTCCTGGTGGTGTTCCCTGTGGCCCACGCGAAGCGCGGTGACGATACCACGCTCCCCCTCTTCGCGTCTCCCGGGCACGGCGGGTGCCGGAGCTGCTGGCAGGGTCTGGACCCTCGCCCGCATCCTCTGCGGTTTCCTCCCTCACTCCACGGGCGCGACACACGCGATCGCTGGTCACTGCTCTGTCTTCTCCCATGCCATTATTTTCTCCTCTAGGCTTTCACAGCTCGGTACGTAGCCTTCGTTGTTTTTTTTTTAAACTGCAATCACTCCCTTTCTGTGTCTTTTTTTTTTTTTTAAATTTCTGGGACTTATCTTTTCAGTTTAATCTATTAATTTCTGTTCTTATTTCACTTTGCAGACTATTTGCCGATTTCACAAGACATAATTTTTATCAACTAGTTCTTAAAGATGCATAACAAATTAATCGGGGTTTACTACAGTGCTAATGAGAGAGAGAGACAGAAAAAGCCTGGGTGGTCCATGTTTAATATCAATGTCCACTGAGAAATTGCTGCTCTTGCTGGCTGGTTTGATTGACTGGACTTTTTATTTTATTTTTATTTTTTTAAAGGCTCCATATCCTCACTGCTTTGAGTTTGCTTTTTATTTTCTTTTTTTTTTAATTATCTTTTTTTTTTTCCTCTGCTTTGTTATGAGTTTTTAATGCCCACTTGGAATGTAACGCACCAGGTTTGGGGCTAGGGGCGGTACGAAGGCATGACTTCTCACAAACTTTTTAGACCTCATTTTATCAAGGAAGCAAAAATGATGATTTGGTCTTACAAGCAGCCCCAAAGCGAGATGCTGGCGCTTTTTAATGCAGTAGTAGTGCAAATCCTGCTTAGGGTGGAGTGGGACGAGCATCTCCTCTCGCTAGGATCGTTAGCAATGCAGGGTTTAATTACTGAAAACGAGCGCCCTGCGTGCGCAGGTGCCCGTGTGGCGCTGGCAGCGGTGGGCGCGGCAGACCCACGCCTGTGCTGCGCCTTGGTTCGCTCTGGGGTGGTGGCTCTCTCTGGAGCTGCCTCAGTCCTGCACGGACCATGGCTGGAAGCCACCAAGAAACGGGCGCAGGCGGTGACTGCCCCTCCCGTAGGTCCCTGCCCCGGCTCGGGGCCGCTGACCCCCCCCCTCCTTTTCGCAACCACGCTCTCACACTCTGCGCAGCCGCTTCTTTGCTTGCAAATCACGGGCAAATTACTGAACTTCAAGCTTCCCCTGCGAGCTTAAGCTGTGTCGCTCCTCCCCATCTCCACCCAAGTCGCAGAAGAGCTGCAAACCTGTCTGATGCCTCCACCCATTGGCTTTGATTTTAACCAGATCAGATTCTGGACTTTTGGGTAGAAAACACGCATTATATTTAAATTCCATTTCACTTCAAGTGTTTCTACCCATTTTATAAGTTTGTGAGAAGTAAATTGCATGCTTACAGTAGAACTGTAATGCATTTTAATGTTTGTTAATCCACTTGTTTAAAATGTCAGTGTCAAAGGCTCTACGATACACGGCTATGCTGTTCATTTCATTAAAGATGCTTGATGTAATAATTGGTTAGTTTTCTTTTTACTTTTCTTCTGGCAATAGCTTTTTTTAATCTGTATGGCTTCTTATTATTTTGTTTGGGGTTTTTTGCTATGAATTGCTTTGCTTTTGTGAACTTGTCTTAGTGTGCATGATTTGCAAACATTTCAGCTATTGTGAATTTTCTCATTTTTTGTAAATAGTCCATCTGTGCTTTTCTTTTTTTTTTTTTTCTTTTTTATGACTTTTTTCCTGTAAGTAACTGAGGTAGAAAATAATAATAAATTGTTTACAATGGATATGCTGTGTTGCTGCTCTCTTAGCTTGCAGTTTTAATATTTTGGTTTGGACGCACCAAATAACCAGTACCAATGATGATTTAATAAAACAATAAAACAACCATCACTCAAAGTGTGTTGACCCAGTGTTTGAAGAATCTGCAGATGAACGGTTACATATGAGGTGTGTTTACAGCAAAAATTAAACCCCAAAAAGACAACAGTGCACTTGTAATTGGGGAGAGAGGAGTGACTCTGTGTTAAAATATCTGTATTTCCAGCCAGCTCTTCCACCGCTGTGGTCAGTGCTGTCTGTGCCAGTGACCAAGGTGGCCTTGAGCATCAAACCGTAAACGTATTAGAAAACCCTTGTTGCAAATTCTCGGGCACTAACCTGCAGGAATCTGTTGCTCCTGTTTGGAAGTGGAAAGGAAGTCGGGGAACTCCTGTCGCTGTAGAGCAGGGCCCTGGCTGGGGTGGCAGTTGCTGTTCTCGGTGCAGCCCCCGTGCTGGGACAGGTGCCCCTGGCCGTGCCTGCGAGGCGGAGATGTGGCCGTCACGGTGTCCCTCTCGGTTATAGTTCCTTCCATCATTACAAAATGGATTGTCTGGATCGTCAGAGTTACTTAGAAGCCTTCAGCTCAGCAATTTCATTTATTGTTTTTTAATTAAGGGTTTGTTTGCTTGTGTGTTTGTTGAAGCTTATTAAAACCTGTGTATGTGGGGAGAGGTGGGAAAACCAAATATTTTCACCAACTTCTCGGAGCTCAGGGAAATGCGCTTGCTTATTAATAATCGTACTCCTTAGTCTGCAAAGCCCAGCCTTGGGTCGTGCTCCTGCAGCTCCTGGTGCTGTGGAAGCGCAACGCAAGATCAGTAAAAAGTCTGAACTGATGGTTTTCATTACTATCAGAGCATTTCAAGCCAACTGTCTGTTAATCTGTAGAGCTCAGTTTAGTTTCTTTTCTGATAGCAGACACAAACTGCTCGCTTGTGAGCCGTCGGTTCTGGGCAGGAAGGTGTTCTTCTGTAAAAGTTTCTTGTGACGCTCGCCTGGTAGGTCTGGGACAGGAGGTGAGGGGAGGAAGCTCCTCTATCTGGGATGTAGGACACGCAGCAATATTGATGAAGCTGCAAGTTCCGTTGGTGCTGCAGCTCTCTTGCTTTTGCGTAATAACCTCCTCTGAGGGGAGTGCGGTGGGAATGGCAGAAAAAGAGCGGGGTTATAGCTTCCAAGTTCTGCAGGGCTGGCCGTCCCGTCTGTAGCAGGGTGGTGGGACAAAGCGATGGCCGTAGTTGGGAGGTACAGCTTTACCCTGTTGAGCGTGGTCTGTCCCGGTCCGAGAGTTGGTGCGTTCAGCTCACCAGAAGGAGCACAAATTGAATTCCCACACAGGACTTGGCTGTGATTCTGTGGGTTGATACCAGCCAAGGTCTGGCACCCAGCGTGATGTTCATGGTGCTTCAGTTTCCGAGACACAGAGCGCTCAGCTCTTCTGGTGATGTAAAGAGCTTTTAATGTGGTGGTGCTTCCTACACATGGTTTCTTTGCCAGTAGGGAGTAATGAAGTGTAAGACTTGTGTAACACTTAGTAATGGGGACGAAGTTTGTGATGCTTTAATGATCAACCTTAACATTAAGAAAGAAGGAGAATTTGCTGGCAGCTGCAAAACAGGAGGAGGAAATACAAAATATATTTTAAATTGCCTGTTCAGTAAGTTGAGCCTTGTAACAGTAAGAGCTGTGGAACAAAGCTGGAAATGTTTCTCACGCCTTTGTCTAATCCTTTCTTAACTGCTTCAAATCTGCTCTAATCATCATCCCTGCACTGCATGCTTTTTTTCACCTAAAACACATTGCTGCATTTGCATGGCATAAAATTCTTTACAAAGTGCATTTGAAATCTGCTAGAACCACCTTAATTACCACTCTTCCAACCTCTCCATTTCAGCCTCCATCAGTGAAAACAAACACTGGACCTGTTTTAAAATTAAGATTGTGGGTTTCTTCCGCTGGCGGAGGGCAGGACCGTTGACTTGGCAGGTGCATCCCTGGAGTGAGGAGCAGCTGGAACTGCAGACAGCAAACTGAGAAATTAATATAGCAAACCCCATAAATTTCCAGCCAGAAGGTTCTCCTTCAAGTTCTGCTTAGGTGACAGGAGCTTTTGTTTTGGTGCAGGAAAAAGGTGTCTGGAGCTGCTCGCTGAGTCTGAGCAGAGCTTAAGAAGCTTTGCCTCTTCAGCACATTTCTCCTAAGAGGAAATACATTTTTTTACTGTTGTAGAGAATTGCGTAAAGTTCCTTTTTCACCTCCCATTTCACCCCACCCTTTAAAACAATGTCCTGGATATTAAATTTAAGGTGAGGTTTTCAAGAGCTAAGCTGTTGATGTGAGTTGGTGGTGCAGCTTCCACCAATTTCAGTGGCAGCAGAGTGGTCAGTAAAAACGCTGCCCCATCACTTCTGTACAAGTGAGGCTGCTCTTAAGATCTCCCCAACCAGTGTGTCTGGCTAAGGACCAAAACCACCCAGATCTTTCATTAGGTTTTGCTCTGCTGGTACCTTCAATAACTGCTCAAGCAAGAAGAACATCTTGAACACTGAACTTAAATACTGGTTGTCCCGTTCCCAACTGCTCATCGATCCACGCATGGAGGTCATGGCAGGCTCTAAAACTTCGAGGTCATTGCTCTGAGAATGAGTGATCGTAAAGGGACAGAGAGGAGAGAAAAGGAAAAAAAAAAACACCCCCTCGGTCTCTCCAGAGCTCTGCATTTCTGGGTGAAGCTGCAGCAACAGAGCCCATCGAGCGATCGCTTCTGCTGCGAACAGGCCAAAGCGGCAGCCGCTGGGAAGGGCCATGAGAATCACAAGCGTAAAGAGGCAGAAACACGCGTGTGTGGAAGAAAACACGGGTATCCCTGTGGAAAGAAGGACGTAAAGCCAGTTCTGCTGTAAGGAATTCTTCGTGTCCGAGTTAGCCGAAGCACGACGGCTGTGCCTCTCACGCCTCTGTAGATAGAATTCTTAACTGTAAAGCTGTTAAAAATTGAAAGCTGGGAGTTGCAAAGAACTCGAAGAGATTAGTCTCCTTAAGCACAAACACATTCAAATGTGAATGTTTTTCAATCACATTTAGCAGCAGGATTTCCAAGTCCTCCTTTGCCCAGAAGCGGTAATGCGTAGTCGCTGCGGTGATGCCCTGAAGGTTTCTGGGCTCAGCATCACAATCCTCCCCTCTGACCTTTTTTATAATGGGGATTATGGAATACCCAGTGGCAGTTCCTCCAGGAAGGCAGTGGGAAGTCTCTGCCAGGAAAAGCTGTGCGCTCGGTGAGCTGCAGTGGCTGCCTGAGGGGCATTCACTCGCGACGTCCGTGCATGTAGGTGTTGAAAAATTTCCTACCCTCTGATAACCTTGTCCTCTGATTAATTATCTTCTCTTTTACATAGTTGCCTCGTGTCTGCGTCGAATTTTTCCAACCTCAGCCTCCAGACATGAGTTCTTTTTATGCCTTTGTTCATCGCCGAGAATCTGTCTTTTAATAATCCTTATCCAGATAGTTTAGAGCATTCATAAAAATTTAAGCGAGCGGTTTAACCAAATAGCTCATTTTGTCTACCATGGAAGCAACTGAAATGAGGCTTGAAACAAATCAGTGCCACTTTGCTGAACTTTAAATGTATGTCCTAACGCTGTTCTGTCTAACCTACCCTTGTTCATTCAGCAGCAGGTAACTGAAATTCAGAGCTTCGGTGCTGTGTGACAGCTCGGGTACAGCGAATTCACAGGTATTCCTCCCCCTGCAGTGAGCGTTACATTCATACTTCCCTTGTTTATTAAAAATCAATGGTAAATGTTTGGCTTTGAGCTTTAAAATGAGAAATGCTTTCATTGGAGCGATCAACTTAGTACTTAACAGAATTACTTGCCTCTAGAAGCGATTTGGTTGAGATTCTCTTTCATCCACATCAGCTGCATTCACTTGAAGCTCGTAATTCTCTTGTGTTTCACCAGTTACTAAATTAGGGAGAATCCAAATTACATATTGAGTTCGAGTGTTGGATGGTGGGAGGTACAGTTTTCATAGGACACATTTGAGAAGTGTAGCGGATGCCTTGAAGCTGCTGTAGGGTAGGAAGAGTTTTGAAGCAGCGTAAATAAACTAAATCAGCTACCAGCTTTTACTTTTTGGTTTGGATTTTTTTTAAAAATAAATAGTTTTCATAGAATAAACTGTTTGCCTTTGAGAAGTTTCCCAGTTTTCTGTACGGTGAAATAACTGCAAAAGGGTTATTACACTTGGAACGACACAGAATGATAATTTGGAGACAAACAAGGCTTTGTCTCACTGACGCATAAAGTAATTACTGGACAAAAGTGCATCGTTCTCATTTTAAACCCCGTGGCCTGAGAGTGGTAAACAGCTGAAAAATGGGTCGTTTACTGTACATAAAGTGGAAGTGCCAAATTTTAAATGAACTATATTTGGCTTTTATTGTTTTGTTGAAATTCCAAAGCAGAAATATTTGTCCATAATAACATCCATCTGCAAACAGACACCCGGTGGGAAGCGCATTACGGGCGTCTGACGTTGAGAATTCTCCTACCAAGTCTTGCCACGCACCGTACATTTTAAGCAGCAGACGACTGTGCCTTGAATAACGCAGTGGGCTGCTTGATGAGGTTTCCATTATGCGTGATGCGCTGTATCTGAAGCTCGCTAATTTTCTGACCCGGTGAAACAGATTTTAATAAGCTTGATGTAACGCAGCGTATAAAGACAAAGGGAAACTCTTAATGGGGCTGTCACAGTGAAGGACTCTGAGCGGGCTTGGAGATGCCAGAAGTGTTAATAGAATTGATTAAAAGCTTAGGAAGGAAACTCTCCATTTCCGTGGAGGTCTGACCTGCACCTTGCTTGGCCCCATCTCTTTGCTGTGGCATGGACGTCCCTGTCCTGCTTTTTCACCGCAGACCGGAGCCACTGGAGGGAAAGACGAGGCATTTAGAGCAGGGCTTGTAGCTGCCTCCTCGTTCGCTTCCTATGGACTTGGGGAGAGCTTTGTTAGGGTCTGCAGTCAAGTCCCAAAGAGTGAATTGCTGCTAAAGAATGATAATGCGTAGTGAGTGGCTTGGTAGCGTCCCAGTCTTTCACCAGTTCTAGATAAAATTTGATTTCTCTGGGTGTATATTCGTCTCTAAACATCGAGCATTAGGTAGCAGGGTTTTTTTTTCTCATTCTTGTTTTTTTATAGAAAGGGAGGGGGAGTCTGAGACAGAGAGATGTGAAAGATGAAGGTTTTAAACATAAAGGGATTGTTTGGGGATGGAGCTTTCCCTTGTGCGTGCTCACCATTAAAGGCTACATTTTTGTCCAGTAAATTGGACCCACGCCTGCCTGCCTTCAAAAAAAAAAAGCTACCAAGCTCTTCTGCTTCATGGTTTTGAGTCTCTGATACTTTTGAAATGAAGCCTAAAGATCCTACAAAGAGGATAACACTGCCTAATGGAAAGAATAATGCAAGCGAGAACCCATTTGAAATGACAGCTGTGAGCCTCGCGAAGCTTTTCTCCGCTGATCAAAGCTGCTGGTAACGTTGTTTGAAAAGAGGATATCAGTTTCCCCCTCTCCTTTCCGCACTCAACCTGCAGATGATTTTATATTCCACGCTTGGCACTTTTTTCCTGGGAGATCAAGTGAACCTCTTAAATGACCAACGCGCTGGGGAGCACCATGGGCGTGAGAGGCAAAGTGCTTGGGGGGGGGGTGTAGGCTCGGAGCTCGATCCCGTGGGTGTGTAGGGTCCTCGGAAACGCCCCACGCAGAGGCACCGTGACTTTGCAAGGCTGAGCCACGGTACTCAACTCCTCTGCCAGCGTGTGCAGATATTCCGAACAGCCCATAAACGGAGAGGAAGGGTTTTGCTCGCTAGGCACAGTTTTATGATGGCTTTTATTTTATTCTCCATGTGTGTCCCATAATTTTGGTAATTTTCTGAAGTCCGGTGCTGGAGCCAGGTGATGATTTTGCCATCTCGGCTTCCGCTTTTATTCTTGTTTTAAATCCCTCTGCTTATTGCTGAAGTCTGAACATCTGAGCTCGTGTGCCCCAAGTGCTTGAACCGTGAGAAGCAGAGAGGATTCTTTGCATGATGTTTTTTGATGTAAGAACTAATTTCATGATCTTTGTGACTTCTCTTTGGTTTGATTCCTATCGCCTGGTTGTTTGTAGAGGACACGGCCACGTGTCCTTTGAGAGTGAGAGATAATTGGGGTCTTCAGGGACTGAACGGAGCAGAGCAGGTCTCAAGGAGTCGGTGATTTCTCACAGAGAAAGCCAGGGCTGCGTGCAAGGGAGTCCTGGCAGCACGCGCGGTGGAAAGGGGTTGGTTCGTGTGGTTTGCACTCGTTTCTGGTTGCCTCGTAGCCGGCTCGAGGCTGGGGTGAAGGAGGAATTGCTGGATTGAGAAGGGAACGATCCCACTGGAGGAGGGGACACAGCAGAGACCTGTGGAGGGAGCGTGCCCTTCACCAGGAGCCCTTGAGCCCCTCGAGTCCCGTGTAAGCACTTGGCCCTGCCTGAGCAGTGCAGCGCTTGCCAGATTGTTCACAAAGCCCCTGGAATATCCACTAAATCCTGGGCTCTGGGCATTTTCTGCTCTGTAATGCCAAGTGTGAGATGGTGGGGCTGGGCACTGCCTGCCCAAATCCAGCCCTGCTGCTCCTGGGCGCACGCACCCCTCATCCCCCCTTTCTCCCAAACTTGTGCCATGGAGAAGGCGATTGCTTGCAGCCAGGCATTGACTAAATTGGTGACCTTAAGGCAAAGCATTTGAAACCAGATGTGTCCATCTTCCCTTGCACAGGGCTGCTCCAGTATTTAAAGCGAAACTATTGATGCAGGAAGCAGGAAAATTTATCTGTGAAAAATTGAACTCCAAATACTGGCTTTAGCTCATTCAGAGCAATAAGGGAGCATGAAATTGATGTGAATCCTCAGGGCTTTCCTGGACAGTGTGTGAGCCCATTGCAAAACATTTATTGTGAAATATCTTCTAATTGCAATGCCTGAAGTGGGCACTTTTGTCCTTTTGAACGGCTTTGGTATCTTGTTTTCTCTAGGCAATTATGAGCAATAGATACACAAAAAAGGGCAGCGACCGTTTAGGCAGGGATCGGAGCGCCTTAAACAAACGCGATGAATGAATTGATCTCTCCCTCCACCCCTTTTGATTTTCCAGTTGACTTCTGAGAGCAGAGGGCTCGGAGGGAGCCAGGCTGGCACCGGCTGCCTGGCCAGCGGTGGGATCATCGCTGCGGGTGGGATCCAGAGCGTGCTGCTTTCAGTGCTCCCATTGACTTCAAGGTGTTCTGATCAGGCACCTATTTGTGGCATCACAGCCTTAGGTGGCCCCTTGGGTCTCCCTGCGCCCGGCACCCCTGCTTCCCCAGACCCACTGCTCTGTCTCCCAGAGAAGCCTGTGCTTACCAGGCGTTGCTAAGGAAGAACGGTGGTGTTGGCATGTCCTGCGCTGGGCTCTGCCACTAACCCTGCTCCTTGGACGTGTCCCTGGTGCCCTGTGCTGGTGTCCCCATCGCTCAGAGCAGGATGGATCGCATCCACCTTTGCTGCTGCCTAGGGAACAGCACCTGGGAAGGTGCCACTGGGACTCATTTTAAAGCCTGGTGCCAGGGGAGGGGAACGCGTGCCAGCACAGAACCTCGCCAAAGCGTCAGTGTCGTCTGGGGGACCAGCAAGAAGCTCCGTGGTCGAGCAGGTTCCTTCTATGGGCCTAAAACCAGCAGAAGTGCCTGCTGATACTTTCCTCTTTGCTGAAGAGCTGCAGGTACCTCAGCTCTGGAATTGAAATAAAATGGTGTGACAAGGCAGGCAGAGGAGTGCCAGGGGCTTGTTGCGGAACACGAAATAGGTTCAGTGTTGATTGCACCGTCACTGTGGTGCTTCTTCGAAGCGTTCGCTGGTGTAGAAGTTTATAACTCACGAGAGGGAATAATACAGAGTGATTGAAGTGCTTAAATAATGGTGCAGGGTTGGTACGAGGGGAATCACAGCGGTGAGTGGTGGAGCTCGAGCCCAGAACCTGTGCGTGTCCAGCTGCACCCTTGGCTGGCTGCAGATGTCCTTCTCAAGTCGCTTTGCGTCTTTGTGCCTCGTTTGATCCCATCTGTGATGCGGGGACAGCGTCAGCTGCTGAGCGCTGCCGAGAGGTGTGGGAGCAAACAGCCACAGAAGTACCACAGTAAGTTCGTGCAGTTGTGAGGCGCCGCACAGCACTAACGCGCTCGACGGCGCGGTGACGGCGACATTTGTTTTCAGCTGAACGAGCTGATTAATGCAGTGCCCGGCAAATGTAATTGCAGTGTGGGGGATTGGTTACTTTCAGCGTGTTGCATTGATTTAGGGATCCTCCGATGATGGAGCCAGCCTGTGAGTCGGTATCGGTAAGCAGGTTTTTGCCAATCTGGATAATCAATCGCTGTTTCCATCTCCTGCTTCTACAACCGTAAGGGCAACACAGCCGTGCCGCTACCGCTCTGCCTGTGCCCGGCCGGCCGACCGCAGCATTCTGGGCAAAGTGTGAGCAGCCGATCACACTTGAGTTGTTTGGAGTGCCATGTCACGCACGCGCTTTTATCTCAGAATTGGGATAATAGCTTTCTTTGGGGGTGGAGGGATTAATTTTTCACACATCTGTCCACTGGAATGCAATAACAGATCCTTTGTTCAGGCTCTTTCTGGGGAGCGCCTTCCCCACCCTTGTTATTTCATTCTTCTTTTGCATGGCAAAACTTTTTGTCCTGCATTTCAAATAGATACTGAGCGTCCCTGGCAGTTGAACAAGAGAAACAAACTTTCCAACCCTGTTTTTTATGCTGCTTTCAGGGGATGCTTGGTGATTTGAAGGGTATTTGATTGGTTTTGGCAGAGGCATTTTATTCCGTGGAAAATCCACAGCTCCTCTGATCCCTGAACAAATGGTTTAGGGAGCCCCTGGAGCTTCCAAATGAGAGATTTGCTGGTGACCAGCTGGTCCTGGCCGTGCCATGGGAATGCTGAGGACGCTGCTCTCAGGACGTGTTAGCGGGACGGGCACCGCGGTGGGCAGGGAGCGGAGGAGAGGCTGTAGAGCCGGTGCCAGCTCTGCTTCTGCCTAACCCACAGCGGGAGGGCTCAGGGCTTGGCCTAGGCACGGCTCTGCTGCCAAACGAAGCCCCAGAGCCCCAGCCCTAGTCCTGCAAATGCTTTCCCTGCCCTTTGGAGGTTGGCTTGACTCTGACACCAAGGTTTCCTCACTCTAGCATATCATGGCTCCAGCCCAAAACCATGTCGGGGACCCCATCAGGGTTGATGGCTCCAGCACCAGCAAGAAGGAATTTAGCGCTTGGGTATTTGCTTATAATATCCCCCACTCTGGATGTGCTTCCTCCCACATCCCGCTCCACAGAGACTGTAGCAGTTCATCAACATCATGAAAACAAACAGATCCAGCTCGGCATTAAGGAGCAGGGTTTGCTGTGCGATGCGTGGGCTCTGCGCATGGGGAGCGGCAGCCGGGGGTAGCTGTGCATACATTTACCTATACTATTTTTCTTTTTCCCCAACAGCCCTATTACCATATTTAAATGCAAGTATGTCCTTTTTTAATTGATGTTTTAAGTAGCTTCAAGTCACTCTAGCCTAGTTGTTCTCTGCTCCTTTCCGTCTGGTAGATTACCTGTAGCTGAGACGATAGCGCTAGAGGTAGCGGGCTTGTAGTCTGCTGGTTTCTCTGAGTCTCACGCTCTCCGTTCCTCTCGTTCACTCTTCTCTTTCTGTTGCCTCAGTTGGTTTTCTGTGGTTATTCAGCATTGCAAAGCAGCTGTGATCAAAGTCCTGGAGCCCCTTCAAGGAGCAGGTCCCGTGGTGGTGACTACCCCTGGGGTTGTCCTGTCGGGTGCCGGGAGCGGTTGGAGCTCCCCAGAGACCAGGAACCTCCCAGAGTTTTGTTGACTTTGCAGCAAGGGGGTTTGGAGTTCTTGCCAATCACCTGGACCTTGTCATTGCCCTCTTAAAATACGTGTATTTAAAGTCAGAGCCCCTGGCAGATCTTTTGAATGTTAATTAAGTAAAGAAACTAAATCTGTAATCTTGCTAGCAGCGTTTCATTCATCTGTAAGGGTCCCCTTGTAGCCGGGTGTGTGTCTTAGAGCTCCTTGATCTGCGGCTGGTTTGCTTTCAAAAGCTTTCTTTCTTTCTTTCTTTTCTTTCTTTCTTTCTTTCGTTTTTAAATTACATTCCAGTGAGTTTTTTCGGCTTGATCCCAGCAAATCTGTGATCTTGACATGAGGACCTCCTCATATTTTCCATTACTGCTATGTCTGTACATCAGCACGTTATTATCACTTGCAAATAAGCAAAGAAGAGAATTCCCTTGTTGTTTTCGCAAAGCGCTCTGACCCGAGCGGTTTGAGAGTACGGAGATGGAAGCTGAGCTGCAGGCTCTGCCGCCGGTCTATCTGCCCTGGCACCTCGGCGCTGGCGGCGTGCCCTGGCCAGGCAGCACTCACCACCTCATTCCTCTTCTGCCAAGGGGATTTGGGCCACCTTTGTGCCAGCACAGACCACCGGTAGCGGGCACCTGGCGAGGGCTTGGCTCTTTGTAAAAACGGTGCCTGTTGATGGCATGGAGAGCCAGGACGGCGACCTCTGGAAACGCTGTGCCCTGGGCAGCCGCCCCGCGCCCCACAGAGACTTGCGGTACCCACTGGCTTCTTTCTTTACCCTTCTCCTTTTCTCCACGGCCAGGTTTTCCGGCAGCGGCTTATGGACCAGTAGCAGCGGCAGCCGTGGCGGCAGCAAGAGGATCAGGTAGGGGGGCCCGTGGAAGAGCAAACCCTCAGAGTGCAGGGTCAGGTAAAAGCTCTGTCGGTATTCTGTGTGGCTGCAGCTCTCCATCATTTCTCTGATTTTCCTCACACTTAACCCTGGGGAACTGAAAACAAATTAGAGAAAAGAAAAAAAAAAAGACTACATAAATAATAAATATTCAATCCCAAACCAAACCCAAACTACAAGCAGAGGCCACGGGGCCTGGAGCACCTTGCAGGAGATTGGTGTAAGAACTGACCAAAACAGGGTAGATATTCTGATTTGTTTCTTTATTTATTACTTTGTTATGTTGGTTTCTTTGTTTCTTTGGTTTAAATTCAAGGTTACAAATGATGCCCCCAAAAATTCATTTGTGTTTTTGAAAAAAAGGTTTCGTTTCTCGCGGAAAGCTGGGGTTGGGGTTGAGGCGGTGGCCACAGCCCCGGGTGCTCCCGCCGCGCCCGGAGCCGCTCTCGCCGCCTCCGCCATGGCCAGCACAGCCTTCACGTGGCATCCCTACCGTGAGGTGGCCATGTGCCCCCTTGGGGACAGCATCTTCAGCCTGTGCGGGGCGAATGCTGCCACTCACGCTGTTGGCACTGAAGCGCAGCTGGCAGTTGGCCGGCTGTGCCCGCTCCGAACCCCAGCCTCCTTTCCCGAGGAACGTCAAAGCTTTTCTTCCTGTCTGTCTGAAAACTTTTATTTTTTTCCCTTTAAGGGAAATAAATAAATCTTTGCCAATTACCGTTATTACCTCAGGTTTTAAATTTAGCTAAATACTGGAATTAGCGCTTTGCTCAGGTGACAAAGTGTTCGGTGCAGCCATCAGTGAGCTGTTGGCTTGGCAGCGCCCGCCGACACCTCGGCTGCCCCGCCTGCCCAAATCCAGCCGGGATGGAGCCACTGCCAGCCCCGCGTCTCCTGCACGGTTTCCCCAAGCCGGAGCGGCCGTGCCCCGCGGAGGGACCGGGGCAGAGGGCACGGCGGGTGGCAGCGGCTCTCCAGCTCACTCATGGCGCAGTCCTGAAGCGTGGGGGTTTCTCGGAGGCTTTTCTGGCAATCCCGGTGGGTTAACTGGGCCCTTCCCGAAAAGACCCGACTAAACCACTGCGTGAGGGGTGACGAGGAGGGCGCAGACCCAGGTGTGTCTCGAGTGTGAGCCTCATGCCATGAAGGCCAAAGAAAGACACCAGGAGAACTCCGTTCCATGCAAACTGGCACTGCTTGCAGGCTACAAAGGATTATCTATACCAGTTTCATCTTGTGGCATGTAGAGAGCGCC
Organism: Neomorphus geoffroyi; assembly: GCA_033558235.1. Classification (NCBI taxonomy): domain Eukaryota; kingdom Metazoa; phylum Chordata; class Aves; order Cuculiformes; family Neomorphidae; genus Neomorphus; species Neomorphus geoffroyi. The sequence goes on from JAUMJM010000018.1 coordinate 2,894,805, forward strand.
TAAGGGGTGACTTGCCAGACTGGTTGTGGGGATTCCCCATCTCCCGGCTTTTCCTGCTGCCCCTTCATGGAGGGGGAAAAACAAACCCAAAGAAAAAAGAAAAAAAAAACAAACAAACACAAAAAACCCCAAAGCAGATTGATTTTGCATATGATTTCAGGAAAACAGACTTCATTGTTTCTGCCTCTTCCTCATGTTTTGCCCTTCAGGTTTTGTTTTACGTGCAAACAGAGCTGGTGAGTTGCCCCTTAGTGAGGCACAGAGGGTTTGGCTGGATTAACTTTGCTTCCCTGATTATTATTATTTTTTTAATCGGAGTGCTTTTGGTGCCCATTACAACTGAACTGAGCATTGATCAATTCTGTGCCTGAAAATCATTTGTCTTTAATTTGAGTGTTCTTTGGTTTTTCTTCTGTTGGGTTTTCTGGTTTTGTTTGGGTTTTTTTGGTTTTGGTTTGTTTGGTTTGGTTTGGTTTTTTTTATTTGAACTTGCAATACAAAACTAAACCTAACCCTAAATTAACAACACCCTTTCTGGCAAGTTTAAAGAGCAGTATGGTGTTTGGAAATGTCTTTCAAGCCTCAAAATTGCCTGGGTGCACAAAACTGGCAAAACCCCAAAACTGAATCAAAAGAGCCCTCCCCAGCCCCAAGATCCCAAGGAGGAAGATGAGTTTGTCACCAGCCCGGCCCGACGGCCACTCACATTTGCAGTGAAACGTGGTGTTTTATGTAGAGTCATTCCATCCAAAGCCGGCTTTCGGAAGGGACATCCTGGGTTCGCCACTTCCATCCAGCAATGGTAGTGAATTGTATTCAGGAGCAGTAGAGTTCGATCGATCTTGTGCTACAGTGTACGGGCCCGATTCATTACAAGAAAAATGGTTGGGATTTGGTTTTTTCTTCCTTCTGTTCTTTTCAGTTGGCTTTTTCTTTTTCCTTGGCAAATTTGCACAGCCCTCCTTCGCGCGTGCCGAATCCAGAAGCACAGAGTGCGGCACGGTTGGCCCTTACTGGCCCCTTCCTGCCGGTAAATGGGAAAAGAGCTGGAAAACACCCAGGCAGGCACGTCCCACTGCCCCTCTACTCCCTGGGGGGTGCTTTGCCCAGAGGATGTTGGAGAGGCACCCATCGCTGCCACCCCTTCTGCAACGCTCTGGCCCCACCAGCTCCCTCCAAATTGACCTCCTCTGCTCTCTGCCCCGTCCTACCGGCTCTTCCCCACCTTCCTGGCGTCACTGCTGTCTTAGCCAGTGAAAGGAGCCTGCCCAGGGGCAGCACCCAGCCCTGGTTCTACGCTGCCCGCTCTTCCCTGTCCTCGCCCCTTCTTCTTCTGTTGCAGCGGGTGAGGATGCAGCCACCAGTTTACCTTGCCAGGTCAAATGAGTTCTCTTAGCTGCCACAGCAGCTCTCTCCTGCAGTCAGCAGAAAGGGACAGTTAGAATCGTAGAATCGAAGAATCCTAAGGCTGGAAGAGACCTCCGAGATCATCGAGTCCAACCGTGCCCGTCTCCCCACTAAACCCTGTCCCTAAGGAACTCATCCACCCATTTTCTAAACCCCTCCAGGGATGGCGACTCCACCCCCTCCCTGGGCAGCTGTGCCAATCCCTGACCACCCTTTCAGGGAAGAAATTCTTCCCGATGTCCAGTCTAAACCTCCCCTGGCACAACTTGTGCCCATTTCCTCTCGTCCTAAAAATTCCCGCTGCTCGTGCTCAGTGCCACTCCTAAATTCACACGGCTGCTCACGTGCTGGCAGGACAGACGTAGCAACGCTTCTCTTTATAAATCACGTGCCCAACTGATGTCCCAGACACAAGGCGATAGCTGAGGTCCCTCAAGCAGAGGGGGGGATCTGGCCACATGCCTTCACACCGGGTGGGACTGTGCTGCCGAATCCCTCAGCGGGTTTTGACAGCCACATCCATTCTTGTATTTTTTTTTTAATGAATTGGGACCTGGGCCATGGAAAACGAGCAAACTTAAAAGTCTGAATGCCGCAAACTCCTCCTAGACAACTTCACTATCAATGTCACATTTCTTTTGAATTCACCTGACATATTCTACGTGTAAAACATTTTTGTCGTGTAAGTGCATTTTTTAAAATACAACCATGGCGGGGGGGGGGGCATTTTTATCTTGCATTTGCCATGGGAGGGATTCATCTGGTAGGCAAGTGAAACAAGGGGAATTTGGCAGGAGAGGGTTTTCATTCCTTCCTCTTTGGTTCATTGACAAGCCTGAGATTTTTCCTGTTCCCAACCTGTTGCCACCAACTATTCCTCCCTGAGGACTGGAGACAAAACCGATAAGGCCATCTGTAATCCAGCCCGACCCCCGCTGCTCGGCGCCGGGAGGAGCCGTGTGTGCCCGTCCCGGGTGAGCAGCGCAGGCTGCCGTGGGCACGCTTTGCCCGCCGAGACGGCTGGCAGCACACAGCGCGGCGGGACCCCCGGCACATCTGGATTTTGGGCGCCAGTCCCAGCTTGCCAGTGCTGCCTTTGAGCTCTGCGCCCCGACAACCCCTTACTGTACTTTATACTTGCCAGCTATAACAAATCTCGTAACGTGAGCTACTGACCTTGATGGTGAGTGTGAGCAGTTATGTTTTGTTGTTTTCTCTCTTGCTTGGTTGGGGCTGCTGTGAGAGAGGGTGTCTCTGAGGCATACTTTCCGGCCTCTCTTACACTCGGACGTGCACACCTCCTCTCAAACACTCTTCTGAGCGCTCTCAGCGGGAAGGTTTGTCCACACCTATTAATCCTCTCTCAGTGTCCAGCTTCTTGTTAGTAGCAGCTGGTTGCATGTTTTTTGCTTGTTCGGACGAAACGGTTCAAGAAACGACTCATATCAACTCTTGAGAAATGTCTCTATTTTTTTGTACACTTTCTTTCTTTTGATGTTTTTATTAATTTCCCTTACTTAAAAAACAAAACACCTGTCGTCCCGTAAAACATTTCACATCTCCCCTTGCCTGTTCTTAGAGTGTATGTATCTGTGGGACTGAACTAAATGCATGCACTGTAGTAGTCGTACTGGTAGCAGTAGATGTAGTTGTAGAACATGCATTGTTGAGTTGATATTATAGGTATCATCAATGTGAACTAGCGTGGCAGATAAAAGCATAGCCTTGGTCTGATTGAAAGCGTAGGGCTTTTAATACAGCAGAGAGCTGCTAACGGCTTGGATCCATAGTACTGTATTTGTTAAATCCCATTATCTGGAAGTTTAAATTGAAGCCAGCTGTAGGCAACCTACACCCTCTGTACAAGAACCCGCACATGCTGTTATGTTGATAGTAAATTTGCCTCTTTTTTTTCAAATTAAACCCCCTAGGAATTAAAACGCTGAATATAACTATATTCTCTTATTTTTATTTTGTATTAAAAAGAGCTTATGATGTTTTTTAAATCATTTTACAATCATGGTTTCTTCATCAGCCTGTTACTCGTCCATATTAGCCCATAGAATCATTCGTTGGCAGTTGTAGACCAGGTGTGCCAAACGCAAATCACTCCATTTGGGTACCTAAATAACATGGTGTGTGTGGAGCAGTGTCCCGCGGACCGTCCTGAGACACGAAGCATTCGGGTGTGAGTCATAGACCTTAAATCTTGCTAAGCGACAGAGACTGAGCTCGTGGTGGGTTGTACTCGTTGCCATGTCACCCAGCTTAATGGAACAGTTTTAAATGAAGATTTAACATTTCATAAATATCAGCAATGGGAGTTTGAGGCAAGTGCATCGTCCTTGCCATTGAGCCAGCAAGTGCCTTTTCTTCTTGCGCCCAGGTTTCCGTGCTAGACTTTTAGGCTTGTTCCACAGATGACGCTGCAGTCAGTAAATTTAGCAGATGGTGATTGAGATCTTGAATTAGGCTTTTGTTTATTTGTTTAGTTTGTTGCTTGTTGGAAAACATCCTGCTGGGAATAGAAAAGATATGGTATGGCATGGTCACGCCTTCCCTCCTCTCTGCGCCCCGGCCGTCCCCGCAGACCTCATGTGCTGAGTTGGGGCATCTTCCTGCTCCGCTGGGGAGAGTCAGGGCAGCCTTCGGCGCACTTATTCCAACAAGCGCTTTCGAAGGAAATAAAATATCCGGAATGGGCTTTCAAAATGTAATTAAGGATTTGTATCCACTCCTTACCTCTAATAGAATGTCAAGTAAATCAACCAAACAACTACTTGGATGGGGCTGACGCAGTGCGAGCCTGCGCAAGGCAGTCTGAGCCGTCCCTGGTACTTCCCTTATTGCTGCCACGGAGCTGAAACACTTGTGCGTCAAGAGGGAACATAATTTCCCTCTTAGATCTCAATCTGCCTGGGAGACAGAGGGACCCACTGTTTAATGCACCAGGCGTATGATGGAGCGAGGAGTGGATCTAGAAGTCAGCAGAGCGACAAATTGCGTGGGGTTTAGGAGGCCTTGTCTCACACTTCAGGAAGGTGCTCTGAAAATTGAATCTTGTCATTAGGCACCCATAGTGTTAGCGAATTACAGCCATAAAAAGTGGGGCGTTGGCTGGGCTCCACGTGCCGAGGGAGAGGAGCCACCACCGGCTCACAGAAATTGCTGTAAGGAGGAACGTTCCGAAGATCCAGGGATGAACCGGTTTGGGATTTATACAGCCCGTTGAGAGGACTCCCTTGTGGCACGGCAGCTCTGGCAGAACTGCTCTCCCGCTTTTATTCTACTATATAAAAGTACATAAAGTTTAATCCAAGCTGTGTAGTCTGAAAAGGCGGAACCTAACGAGTGGACCACTTGGGAGCAGCTAGCAGGCTGAAATTTCTCACTCCGCTGGAACCGCCGGTAATTATGTGACAGAGCCTGGCGGCTGACGCATCGGAAAATTAATGGCTGCATCAGATTTTATCTTTTGCTTCTCCTCATGGCAGAGGCTGCCTGCGCCGGAGAGCATCGCGGGCGGCGCGGCAGGAGGGCGCGGTGGAGGGACCCCGCACCACCCTGGGGCTTCGGTGCAGGGCGGACACGGGGGCAAACGTCTCGTGTTGAACTGAAATAGCAGCCAGGCTCTGCGCGGAGCGTGAGTGGTGAGCGCAGCGTTAGGGGAGCGCAGTGGCACAGGAGCCCGCTCGGCGTTGCTGGGGGTGGGTTTGGCCTCGTTGCTGCCAATATCCTTTTACTCCTTTGTGAGCGCTACAGTTACTTTTCTGACTACTCCAAATTTTAAAAGAATAATGAAAAGGGAGTCATTTCTGTTCGGTTTGAAGTACTGTGCGAGTCCAGGGTGGGAATCACACAGGTCCTTTTTAGAATGCAGGTTACAAGCAAAAACAGTTTGTCCTGGTTTAGTGTAGGATGCTGGTTTTTTATTTCTTTAGCTCCCAAGGGACTGAACTTCCTACGAAGAAAGCCATGTAGAAATCCAGTAAATTTAAAACAATTCGGTGCTGCTGCTGTTCAGCCTTGACCACACCGGCGGTCGCTTTAGAGGGCTCCGGGCTGAAGTGTATTGTGGTTAAAATACATCAGCTCTAATCAATAATTTTGTAATAGAAAATCTTGGGCACTTGATAAATCATCTCCAGTGCACTTAGTGACCACCTCTGAAGTGCAGGCTTAAGCACAGTGGAAGTTAATCTTTAACGAATTCAGCCGCTAACTTTTAATAGTCTTTTCAACACTCCTCGGCAGAGCTCATGGCGGCGGCGCTGCTGCCGCTCTGGACACACGGCTAGCAGCGACGGCATGAATGCTGCCACCGCCTCGTGCCGTGGGCAGAGACCAGCTCACCAGTGCACAGGACCGTGCCACCCTCTCTGGGCAGCCGTGCTCCAGCCCTGCCAAGCCCTACCCTAACCAATTATTGGTGGGTTTGTCCCTTCCTCCCAGTGGAAGCGGCAGGACAGAGCTCTTGGCCGTTGTAATTAGACTTTGTTCCACGCAAGATGCAAACGAGTCATTGCAAAGTTTGAAACGAGGGCCTTCAGCGTGAGCTCTCCAGCGCCACGAGATACTTGAGCACATGAGCACGTCTCATGCATTTTAATCACCAAATGCATGAAGTACTCACTGAGCTGAGGGGTGACTTGCCTGTCTGGCAGCAGTCGCAGGCTGTTACCCATTAGTGGAACACCGACTAAATGTGACGCAGCGCACATTTTACTGACTTACTATTGTGAGTATTTTCATGCTGACTCTCTCCCTAAATGCTTTCAAAGTAAATACATCGTTATTTTTTTCTCTCCTTTCTGAAATAGCAGACTGAAAAAGAAGCAGCGGAGTTTTCCCTTGCAGCAGATGTTAGCACACATCTGGCTCTGGATTAGCTTGAGCAGCACGGTGGATTAGTAATTGCCAGAGGATGTGAAATTGGTCTGCAGGTATATAAACCGGAGCTATTTAAAAATAATAAATTCACACCGCTGGGTGTTTTTAAGGTTATTTCCTGCTAGTTAAAACAAGAACCCAGAGCTTTGTGCCTTGAGGACTCCAAGGTGTCTGTGCCTAAATCCTCCCGTGCCGGGAGCTGGGGTATGAGCTGCCGTCAGCGGAGCTGATGCCACCAGCGCTCCCCAGACACCGTGGGGTGGGCAGCAGCCTCTCTTGGTGTTCCCTCATTGATGAGCTCAGGCTTTTATTCCTGGCCATGATGCTGTGGAGGACCCCTCGCTCCGCCTCGCTCAGATACAGCCTCAGCACCCGACCGGCCGGGCAGCCGTGCTCACAGTCCCCAGCACCTCTGGCCGCGCAGGCAGCCTGTGCAGGCTCTCCTGCAGGAGAGGATCCTTCGTTACACAGAAAGCACTGGGGGTTTGTGGCCTGGATTTCTCTTCTGTTACCTGGATAATGCCCTCGAGCATCCAGCCAGCCCATGGGCATCCGTTGGCAGCAGGAAGGCGCCTTCCTGGCAATGCTTTCCCGCTACAGCAACTGAAAATATGCAGTGAAACAAAGCCCTGGTTTTGTTTTAATTTTCCTGCTGTATTGTCTGCTATTGTACAAAAGGCTTCAATTTAAAATTAACAGAAGTGATAGCCAGTTAATGTGGTACAGTGGGAGGCCAGAGTTGCTGTTGCTATGGCAATGGAGTTCGGCTCATTTGTTTTGTAGATGAGTAATTACTACGCAATTAGAGTAGGCTAAAAATAAAGGGGCCTTTTGTTCCCTGTTACTCATTAATATTAATAAAAGACCTGTCCGGGCTGTGGTAAACAATTAATGTAGATGTGGTTGCCCATGGTAAAAGTAGCAACAGCTTTCGTGTAACCCAGCGCGAGGTGAAAGCGCCGGCGTCGCCTGGCTCAGCTCTTCCGTCAATTTAAGTGGAAAAATTATTAGAGAGAGGTCTGCGTTAGCACAGCATCACAGCTTTAGCCCTTATTTGCCCGTTGGATGGATGGTAATAAGTGTTAAAGCTCCGTGTGCAGACACAGACAGCAGATACAGCGCCGGGGTCGGCTCCTGCGAAACCGCGAGCAGCCGCAGCCCTGCGGGTTGTGTGCGACACAAACGCAATGGCAGGGACCTCTTCATTTGTCGCCCCTAGCCCGGCGTTGACCAGGGGACGGTGCAGCAATGTGCCGGTGCCTTGTGTGGTGGGCAGCACTGGCTGCAGGATGTGCCCGTGCAGGGGCCGCTGCGCTGCAGAGCCAAGGGCTTGAGCAAAGAGCTTCCCCAAAAACCTGAGCTCATGAAGTGCTGCTGAAAGGGCTCTGGTGCAGCACGTCCCGAACATCAAGTGCCAGAGGAGAGTGAAGAGAAGGGTCCCAAGCTGTCGATGCGAAGTGTGTAAACATGAAAGCACACCAGATCTTAAATTAACTTAAAACCAGTTAAATTGACAGAGAAACCTGTCAGGAAGATGACTGACAGGACGGTTTATTTACCTCTCTGTTTTATTTGCTTGTCTCAGCGCAGCCGAGATGCGGGATGTCTCAGCATCCCTTGCTGGCGGGGAGCGACGGTGGAGCAAAGCTGGGCCATGGTGGGCACAGGGGGCTGTGGGGTGGTCACCCCCCTCCCCGCAGCCCCGGGGTGCTCGGCACCCCTGGAAGACCCCATCAGTAAGGAGGAGCCTCTCCAACGGGCGGCAGAGGTGCCCGAGTGCCCCAGCCCAAAGCCCTCGAGTGCTGTGCTTGGAGGGGGTGGGTCGCAGACAAATGGAAACCACGTCCCTCCCAAACTGTTTAACTAATGGAGGGAAACGTAGCACAGCCTCTGTAAGGTCGACATTTGTTTGTTGTTAAGGATCTAATTAGAAACATGAGAGGGAGCTGAATGGCTGCTTGCTCGGCTAATTAGCGACATGCACGAAGCCCACTTTGAACTTCAAGGACACAAAGCTATTAGTGCTTACATCAAAAATGGATTAAACTTCTGTGCTTTTATAATGATTAAAGATGAGCTGCTCAAGAGGAAATCCTTTTGTAAGGCTGTGACAAGAGCTGGCTCCTTGATTGCAGCTTCTACAAGCAAAGCTTTGTGTGGCCTCCGTGTAGCACTCGGCCCAGTGCGAGAGTGACACCGCTAACTTGCAATATGGAAAATGTGATTAGGCAATAAATATTGATCGTTCGCAAAGAATTACAGCCAAGCCGGAAAGAGCGTTCATTTGTCCTGCTGCATAACTGCAGGACTTGGAGAAGCTGGGCTTGAATACATTGAATTTTATGTCTTTTCTTCTGCAAATTGGTGCACATCAACAGCTCCCAGACGTGGCTGATGCTTCACGTGCGTTAACCGCAGTGTTGAGCAGAAGCAGGTGCTGCTCACATGCCTGCTGCATGCGTGGGAGGGGACAGTGGTGGGGTTTTAAAACACCTGCACCAGTTGAGGTTGTAGCTTGCCCAAGCTTGTGGAAACCACCCAGCTCTTGCTCTCTGCTCATGTAAGTTGCTTTATGTGCCAGGCTGCCCGCTCAGCATCCGTTCCGTCAGAGCAGAACTCCCCGTGCGGTGCCACGGAGGGGGGGGGGGTGTTGGGGCCACGTCAGGAGCAGTTGCCACGAGATCCCAATTGCTCTTATCACACCGATGTGTTCAGCTCAGTTCCTAACAGCTCGGGCTGCTGCGAGCTGCGGGGCTGCGGGGTGTGAGTAATTGCCAGCAGCCCGCGCCGGGGCTGGGTGCCGGCGGCCGTGGGCACGGGGCTGGGCAGCTCTCCCTCCCCGTGCTCTGCTCGCTTCCAGCCGTAATTGCTGAGCCGGGAACCTGCTCACCACCCACTGCTTTCTGTCGTTATCCCTGCAATATTTTGAAGTGTGAAGCCATTTCCAAAGGGGCTGCAGAGGCAGAACAACCTTTTAAAGTGTGACTGCAGATAGAATATAGCGTTCAAATAGTCCCTTGTTACGGCACATAGCTGCTCGCAGTGTCTCTTGGCCTCATCACCACTTATTTTACTGATGAGCCCAACAGTTGTTTTATTTTATTTTTTTCCCTGCAGGGCCAGCACAGCTGCAGGGGAGGGACAACCGCTGTCACTGACCCGGGCTGCCTGGTGGCTTCCCGCTGCAGAGCCAGGTCAGGGGCGGCAGGGACGGCACGAAGCTCACGGTTTGATTTTCTAGAATCAGGGCTGAACCAGCTGTCGTAAGTGAAACATTGACAGCGCTTAATACTTGCAGAGGAGCTCTGTCTGCCACAGGCTTCTTACAGAGAGGTGTTTGCTTTTCAAGTCTGCTTGAGAAGAGCCGGAGCGAAGTGCTGCGCCTTGGAAGTCCCCGCAAGAGATGTTCTAAATGGCACCTCTAATTGTGACGCCGGGGTTATTTGTTTTTCTGGTTTGTCTCCAGCTTTCTGGTTTAGCTAGTTGGGAGCTGTTTGTACATTGTTACTCTCCGGAATATCTGTATGTTTCCAGCTCATTATTTTTGAGGCATTTTTGAGTTTGAGCATTGATCTGAATTTGAGGTGTGCCGTGTGCTGCCTCAGACATAAAACAGCACCGTGTGTAACAGCACGGGTACAAGAAAGTGATGCTTCTGATAGTTCAGCCTGTCCACAAACAAACGTGTTTGTGCCTCTAGCTGTGTGTGGTGATTGGTATAGAAAAAACCAGCCTGAATGTGAGCATTTAATTCTCAGTGCTGTACCTGTGCACTCTTGCAGCCTGAATAGGCAGCTGAGAACCAAGAGCAGCGACGTCTTATTTCACAGTGGCATTAATTTGTACATCCAGTCTCGGGTAAGTCACATCTGGGTTGTTAGCATCTCTGAAAAGCAAGGTGCAAGCTCCAATTAACTTCAGCCACGAACGTCCGAAGAATTGGCTTTGGCCAAGCTATCTGTACGTGGCTGCAGTGCTGGCTAATGGTATTTATAAGGCTGGAAGCACTAATGATGTCACATTTGCATATGGTGCTGAAGTTTTCCTGCAGTCCATATCGTGGCTGGGTTTTTAAAGCATCAGCATCACCCTTTGACTGCTGGTGTGTTAGTCACGCGCTACAGCCATTAGCGCTCATGCTTCAGGACACATGGGATCCCCAAGGAAGGGCACGATCTTCCCTGCTCCAGTCACCATGGTTTTGCTGTAATGTCCTCTGCAGCATTTCTGCTTGGGTTGTTACAAAGGCAGTACAGCAGGCTTGAGTGCTCAGGTAGCAGGTGACACTCCTTCCGTGAAAATCTTCTCTTAAAATCCAACGGTAAATCCCAAGTGACTCAAATGAAATGCCTCCAGACTGTGGTGTAGTTCCCTCTTCCCAGCTGGGCTATTTGGGATCCTGGTTTGCAGCTCTGCTGAACACATCATGGGCAGAGGGATGGGCACCAGTGTGTGCAGATAAACTGCTTTCTGCTGCCCACGAGACTCGGGTACCTGCTCCCCATCAGCTCACCCCGCTGGGCTGCGGCTGAATGGCCCCTCCCTGCCCTGTGCCCCCCACCCCCTGCCTGTTTCCATCCCTGTCAGCAGCGCTCAGTGTTGTTATATCGTTTACTCCTTTGAGCTGGAAGATGTTTGCAGCATGTTATATGAATTTTTCATAAAGATAGGAGAACAGCCTAATCTTGTGAGCTTTGAGTCTTGGTCGTGGGTAATGGCTTTGATTTAAAGCATTTTGTCTTAATGATAGTTATATTGAAAATTTCCTGCTGCTTTCAAGCACGTGTGGTTATTATCATAAACATTGATGGTAGAAATGCCTGCCAAATTGTGCGTGGCTGTTTATGGTAGATGAGAGAGTCATCCAGAAATTACAGCGCTGGATCAACAAGTTGTCAAGACGCATGTTTGTATGAGAAGCCACTCCGGGGCCGGTGGGACAAAGTAGGAGTGAGGAAGGCTTTGTAGGAAAGGAATGCCGGAGATGACCAGCACTGGGTGTAGAAAACGTCTGGCTTGAGATGAAAAGTGAATTTCTGGTGAAAGGGAGCTGCTTTAGAAGAAGTTGAGGAGTACAGAGGGAGGGCAGTCCCTTCCCAGGCAGAGCACTCACTCCCAGCCCTCGTGCTGGTGGCCAGCAGAGCCAGCCCGTGCTGCCACCCGTGCCCTGCCTCTGCCTCAGTCCTGGCACCTCTTCCACGTGCCGCACTCAAAAAAATAACCCCGTAACTTCATGCATAACGCACGTATGTTTACAGGGGGATATTTCATTCTTTTCTTTTTCTTTGTACGTGTTGCTGTGTTTCCTGTGTGGCATCAGGTAGCGGGATTCTGCTTTCTAGGGAGCACCTCCATCAAGAAGTGGCCTGTCCGTGGCTGGGTTCTGCCTCCAGCCGTGCCAGAAGTCACTGCAGAGCCGCTCTCCCATGGGCATTGTTGTCTGGGGATGAGGAGGCCTCTCCAGGAGGTGCAGGCAGCCACCGAGTGTCATTGCCCGGGTCTCTGGGAGCGTTGGTTTAGTGCTGACCAACGCGTGCAGCCCTGGGGTCCCAGCGTTACTGCAGACGTGTCTCTGTGGGGTGCAGGAGGGGCACGCGGGCACCTGCGGGTGGGGAGAAGCTGGGGCAGCTCCAGCCAGCTCCATTCCGCTCTCAGCAGAACAAAATGTATTTCTGGCTGTGATAATGGGGCTCTATATCTCATCCTGAAGTATCCAGCCTCTTCTCAAAGAGGAAGTCCAGTAAATCATGTGGTGGTTTCTTTCCAGCTCGAGGTTTCTCTTGCTTGTGCACCCTGGCTGGGAAGGCAGCTGTGAGTTTCTCTAAACACATTTTGCACCGTTCCTCACCTTTTTTTTTTTTACTTTTGAAATACTCACATTTGTTATGTGTTTAAAAAAAAGGCAAAACCATGGGAGTTAACGGTGAAGAGAGCTGCAGGAGCCAGCCCTCCCCCGACAGTGGTGTTTTAAGTCAGCGGGTTTATGTGTTGCAGGAGAGGGAAAGGTGTTGTCACCAAAGGTTCTGTGTGGGCTGGGGTGGACACAGCGGTCCCCATGCAGTGCCTGTCTTACACCTCCCTACCTATTTTCCCTGTTTGTTTCCTTTGAAATACAACGTACTTCAGTGGGGCTCAGAAGCGTTGTTTTGTCATTGTGTCTGATTTACCAGGCACCAGGGGACCGATCATCAGCCCAGTACCATACAGGTTCTCCTTGTAGGACAGTAATGTCAAAATCCTTACACTTTTCTCCCTTCCATCCGTCTTTCCCTTCATTTCTCATGACTGAATTGAGTTTATTTGAGTGGGATTCTCACCACTGCTTCCCCCAGCTGCCCTCCCCAGCCTGCAGCCAGGTGTTTGGATCCTCTTTAGTGTAATGTGAAGTTCGCTAAGGCAAATGTCGTAATGAATCCTGACTTAGAAATTTCTCAGCAGTTCATCGAAAGAGAGTTTATCTTTCAACGATGACCTTTCTTCCTGAACGTGGATTAATGTATGAGCAGGGTCTGTGTTAACATGGCAGTTTGCAGGAGAAGACACTTGATAAGCGAGCTCTGTCCAGCTCCATCCCTGCTCCTACATGAACCTGGGCTGCTGAGTGTATGTTGGGCTCCAGCTCTTGGCTTCTGGCTTAGGCACCAAACCTAAGGTCCTGCCGGCAGCTGCGTTTCTCTTGTCTCTTCCCATCACCTCTGGATGGAGATGGAGATGGATGTTTGTCCTGGCTCTCCCAGCCATCCCTCCAGACAAGGTCTAGCTCTTGCTGTGCCGGCTGTGCATAGCAGATCCCAACTCCACCTTTCCCAGCACTTTGCATTAAAACCAACTTGTTCTGGGACTGCTTTATGAATCCCCATTTGCTTCAGCATCTCATGCCCCGTCTCACTTTCCGTTGTTGCTTTTCAGGGCTCCCCAAGCCAGTGCAGCGCTGGGCAGGGTAGAACTCAAGGCTTCCAAAAGCCTGTCCCTCCAGCCAGCAGGCAAACGTTCACCTACTGATCAAAATTCACAGGCTCAGAGCCTTTTCCGTATGAAAAAAATCAGAGTAAATTCAAAGCGAAGCAAAGACTACGTTGAATTCCTTGTTCCCATCACTGCTGCATCTCTTGGCTGCTGTCTCTTGATCTCCACAGGCACAGGAAGGAGCTCTTGTAACCCAGAGGATGGGGGATAGTGTGGGCTGAAGAAGATAAAAGTTGGTCAGCTGTGACTTACAGACACATCTGATCTTTTCCATATCTCTCCTGACCTTGAACTATCGCAGGGCTTCCTGGTGATTGTACATTACGTGCAGAGGAAACCTTTGAGTTGGAGGCACTTAACTGCAGTCTTGGAGCTGTGAAAACATCCAGAGCAGGATGGTTTCCTGTGCAACTGGTTGGTAAATTAGACCTGAACCTTTTGGAGCATGTTGGAAGTAGGGACTGGGACTACCAGGATGTCCTGGGTGCTGGCAGTCCTTGGAAAGGGAGGAGATGGCCCTGCCAACCCCTTGGCAATGATCTGGTCAGTCGGGTCCTCCTAGCAGATCAAAGTCAGGAGATACTTGGTCAACTGGACCTGCTGGGGCCAGGCACGGCTCGGGCTTTGCTCCTGGTCTCCGTTGACTGCCATCAAGACATGGTCAGTCGTTCCCTCCCCTCTCCTGGGACAGCATAATCCCCTGCTGGTTTTTCAGCAACGTGATTCCGGATTTCTGCCTGTAATTATTTCCCATTCTGACCGCAGGATGTTGGTAGCCAAGGGAAAGTCTCGGATTCCTTCCAGCCTGACAGGCTTTACTTAGTGCTCTGCGATTCCTGCAGCTTAGAGCAGCCGTGGACAGCTTCTGCTTCCTCTGGCGACTGAGCCGACATCACAGACGTAAAGATACACGTCTGCAAGGAATCACAATTCTTTTTTGAGGTCTGAAACGCTATCTGTGGAGGATTTGGGAGATTTCTTTCAGCTTCATTTTAATCTCAGGTTCTTCCAGGTCTGTGTAAAACAAACTTGTTTCCAGGTATTTCTTACCAGAACGCCTCACATTTTGCACGTTGGGAAAGTCGTTCAAGGTCCCCTTGCTGTTGTTTCAAAGCGATGGTGAAGGTGCCTCTGGCTCCAGGTGAGCTTATGTGCAGCTATTGCAGAAAGACAAATATTTAGCAGCTCACCGTGGCTGAGCGGGTCGTTAAAGTACAGCTCTTCAAGGAGTGCTTGGCCTCTGAGTAATTATGAGAGCTTTTCCATTTCATTTATTGGGTCTGGAGCAAAGGGTCATCTCTGTAAAAGCCTCCAGCCCTTTCTGTGCAGTTTTCCAGGCAGCTGTTCAGCAGGCAGTGCGGAGCGGTGCCGGGGCATCCCCAGCCTCCAAGTGGCAGTTCTTGGGGCATGGATTGCTGGGCATGCTTTTGGTGTGCCCGTTTTCCACGGGCGAGCAATGTGGAGTATTCAGCTGATGTTCAGTGGATAGAAAATCAGCAGTCAGAAGGACATGTGAGTAACCAGTTGCCAGCTTCTTCTGCGTACGTGGAAGCCAGTGTTCCCAGTGTTCTCAAAAGGTAGTGGCCAGGGTGGGATGACTGGGAGGACAGAGCATCCTTTCCTGGCTCCTCAGTCTCCATTTGCTGTTCTCTCTGCAAGGCTTCAGGACACAGCACGTGCCCTTGTCACCGTGCACGCATCGGTGGCCGTAGGTTCATGATGCCAAAGCTCTCCCTTGGGATCGCACGGTGGATGTCTGTCTGTCCTGGCTGCCACACCAGCACCACGGCTCATCAGCGCGTGATACGTGCCGCTCCTTCCCGTGGCGGCGGATGGCCCTGGGCTGGGGACCGAGGGCAGCCCCTGCCCCTGGCCCCGAGGCAGTGGCGGTGCAATGAGCACTCCCGGTGCTGCCGCAGGGGTCGCAGTGTTTTACTAACGGGGTCCTCCTCGCCTTGCCCTGTCCTTCTGCCACGCTCCTTCCTTTGCTCAGAGGGGCCAACTGCGTTTGCTTTGTGACTTGGCTGTAAAACTCACATCCATTTTATTGAACCAGAAATAAGAAAAGGGGGAAAAAAGTAGCTAGCTTATAGTAATAAAGGGCTTTTGAACATCTCAGCTGGATATTTTTCTTCATGAGTGAGAAGGCCAAATGTTATCTTGACATTTAATCTTTAATAATAAAAAGGCGCTTTGTTTGCCAGTGAATTCTGAAATCTGTTTACTCTCTCATGCCTTATTTCTTTTAACTTGCTAGCTTAGATGTCCTACTTACTTTCCCCTGCTACCAGTTCAGAGCTGCATTGAATCATTTATTTTGTAAAATTTACTTTTCTGCCATTGCAGAGCCAACAGGTGCCGGGTTGGATTTTTTTGGACTAGTTAATCCATTTGAAAAATGGAAACCTCTCGGGAAGGCGGTGCAGGGGGAAGGGAGCAGGGCAGGAGAGGTGGTGGCCCAGCAGCAAATCCAGGCTGAGCCCCCCGCACCCCACGTGAGGTGCTGCCAAAGCCTTCTCCCGGGCTGCCCTGGTCGAGCGAGCTGGTTTCCGTGCCCGGTGAAACCCTGCAGTCGGTCGGTGCGGCTCGGATCTCTGGGCTGGCGGCAGAGGGTTATTGCAGCCTATCGAACTTTATAAACCCTTGTGGGTGCTTAATGAAGACAGGCGGGAGGTTGCAGCCAGAGGAAGAGGCTGAAGGAATCTGGGCTCAGCCTCCCTTGCATGTGAAGGTGACAGGATCTGCGGCGTGTTGGGTGCCCGGTTGTACCGACAGCCGCAGCGCCCGACTGGGGCTCCCAGGGAAGGCTGTGGTGTTTGTCACCGCCACTGGACTTGTGCCATCCCGGGGGTGGGGGGTTGGCGGATGGTGCCACGCTGTGCTCAGTCTGAGTAACCGTGGGTCTCAGCACCGCTGGTACCACACATGGCAGGGCGCGGTGAGACAACAGTTGAGCCTGAGCGCGCGGGCAGGGAAGTCTCTGCGTGCTCCCGAAGGTCCTTGCGAGTACCACCCAGGCGTAGCTCCAGCTTCCCGCAAGCCATTTCCATCCAGCTCCTCCTAGTCCGCTAACTTTTGTTTTGCATTGAAACCTCTTACTCATGTATCTTACATCCAAGAGCAACTGTGAGAAATGCCAGAAGCCTGATCATCTAACATGCTTTAATATCTAAATTTATTCTTTAGTACCATTCTTATTTACATTGTTTTTCTGTCTCAAAAAAAGATATAAAGGGAGGAAAAAAATAAAATTTTCTTTTACTTCCACATTAGGAGGTGAGTTGTCATACACCCTCTGGAATTCTTTTTTTACTTTGAATTTAATTTATTTGTTTAATTTTGGTTGATGTCCCAAGCATGGTTTTGGAGACGAAGGTAGGTCTTCGCTCTCCAAATCAAAAGGAAAAAAAAAAAAAAAATTAAATAACATTCTCCTTGGTCATATTAAAAAAGAAAATTTCCAAACTGTTCCATTCCATACCATTTAAAGAAAAAAAAAAAAAAATCAACTATTGAACTATTTCTACAGCTTTACTGATTTAAAAGGGCGGGTTTTTTTCAAAAGTATCGAATGGATCCAAAAACGATTTTACTAGATGCGATTGAAGTTACTTGCTGTCAACATTTTAATATCAATATTACCACAATGTGTAGTCTCAAACTAGTTCCTTTGTAGTTTGCATGGGATGTGAATGCTGTCTCGGCGTGCCCAGACCTAGAGAACTTGTTACTACTGCATGAGCATCAAGTCAGATGTTGAAAAATATCTATTATATTTTGTGATAATTTGGTGAAACTGAGCACCTCCAGTCTCTGGTTGCAGTAGTGTGTTGAATGATTGTTCTTTTTTTTTTATATATATCCATATATATATTTTTGGAGCTCTAAGCTTCGTAGTAGTACGGGCTGACTCTTATCCAGTACTTGCTCTCCTCTCGCATGGCCTTGGTTAAGTGTTAGAAGTTGGGCCTAGGCTGTTTATTCTGGTGTTTGGCTTTGTAATAACGGTGCATGCCCGGCGTCTGGCCTCATACCCAGCTTTATTCTCTGCACACCAGTCTTGAATAGCTACAGTGCTCAACCGAATTTTGGCGCACCCGCTTCCCCGGCAGGCTCCAACCCAGCCCGACCCGGAGGCTTCCCCGGGGCCAACAGCCCAGGGCCCGTCGCGGACCTCTACGGCACGGCCAGCCAGGACTCCGGCGTGGGTAACTACATAAGCGCCGCCAGCCCGCAGCCGGGCTCCGGCTTCGGCCACGGCATCGCCGTAAGTACCCCGGCCCCGCTTATCGCTCCGGAGGGGGGGGGATTTTTCCTCGCTTAATGCCACTTGGAGGGGGGATTTGTGTTGGGGGTTTTGTTCGTTACGACCTGACGGCGAGCGGAGCGCCTTGCAGCCGGAGCCGGCGAGAGCTGTGCCCAGCCTGCTGGAGCTGCCAGTGGGCTGCGCCGCTCCAGGAACCGACGCGGCTGGAAATGCTGTCTGGCACCTTCTGCAGGCCAGACTGGACACACTGCAAAAGGAGATATTTAATAATTGTGGGCTTTAAAGAGCCTGCTGATTCTGGAAGGGCTTTAGATCGGCCCAAGCAGCCGTCCCAGCTGATGCACCATTTTGCAGACAGCGCAGCAGTCCCTGCTTGTGCGTAAATGAGACAAAAGCAGCTCGTTAATTTGGCTGACGGGACCTCAGGGATGCCCACAGCCACCCCAGGGAGGGGACAGCCATGCCACCACTGGCTGTGGGGCCATCCCTGTAGCTGCAGCATCCGTGGGGACCGGGGGGTGGACACTGGCGTTTGCTGACCCCTTGGGTCACTTCCAGCCGATTATGGCATCGCTAACAGTCCTTAAAATGTGCAGGTTACAAGCAAGGCGCTTCCGTTTCGTTGTCAGGTCGTTGGGAAGGTGTCACTTTAATGCCGCGTGGCTCCGCAGTCTCACTAATGATGGGCAATGGAGATTTGCTTAACCAAGCCGCATGCTGTTTTTCCGATGGCGCTGTTTTACCTGTGTGTGTTAGCATGAATGTGGTCGGAGCTCTTTGGTGGCTGTCAGTCTCCCAAACAGCAAAACTGCAACTGTTGTTGCCGTTTCCCTTTTTGTAGTAAAACAATGAGATGATTTTTTTTTCCCCCTCGCATGGCAAAGTACAGAGAGCTCCCCCAGATTCCCACGAACTGAGTGGACAGTTGCCCTCTCTGGCCAAATTGGATGAGGAGGGGGAGCAGGAGCGTAGTGCAGACAAAGTTCTGAAAGTTGTGTTATTTTTACTGCGCAAGCAACCCGGTACCCAAAAATGAAAGAAAAACACCCTACTGCCTCAGTTTGTGCTCGGTTCCCCTCCGGGTCCTGCCCCTCCCCTGGTCACACCAGGGACTTGTCAATCCCTTCAGTTCGATTCTAGTGCTGAACGCAGAATATTATTGCTCTGCTAAGAGCACACCAATTCAAACCGCCATTTCTCACTAGTTACAACACCTTTTATTTCCATTTTTCACCTAAAGAAAAAGACCTGTTTGCTCTTGAAAACTTGAGCACTTTGGCCTCAGCAACATCCCAGTTTTTCAGTCAATAGGATACAAAGTACAAGCCTGGGTCTCCACATTTGTCTGCACTAACACTTCTCCAAAGAACAATTTTGTGTTTGACTTGCAGATTGGCAGCCTCTTTCTTTCCCCCAATAACTGCAAAGAGTCCCGTAGCCTTTTTTACATCTATATTTATTTAACACTGTCCATTTACTAACCCTGGTTTAAAAATAAAGAAGGAAAAACCCAAGGCTTACTTTTGCAACCGGGGGAATGAGAAGATTATGGTCTTGGAAAGGTAACCGTAGGGTTGAGCACACCGAGTCACTGGTGACTGGAACAGCTCTTGGAAATACCTATTCATGCTGGCAACACAGTCTTTCAAGTCCTTTGGTAATTTCTTGCCAAAATTAATGATCATCTGTTCCCATGTATAGAGCACTGATGAACTTAACAATTGTACAATTTTAGGGACCTTTGATTGCAACGGCTTTTACAAATGGATACCATTGAAACGTTACACATGGTTGGTTGCCATCTCACTTGGAGGTATTACAGTATTGTACATTTGTACTTTGTGCTAAACTACCATCTCCCCTATATTTACTTTTAAGTGAACAATTTTTTATCTTCATTTCGTCTTTCCTTGGCCTTTAATCATTCCTTTCTGTGATTTATGTTATTCAAATCAATCTCACGGGTTGGAAACTGGAAGACAGATCAGGAGCCAAACCCCCTAAAAGTCACTTTTTCATACTCACGCCACCAGGGCAATAATTTGAAGAGCCAAAAAACACCCAGAAAAAAAACAGGGATCCCAGAAACCTGTGGGGCAACGACCAAGTGGCAGCTGACTGCGTCCCGTTAGGGATTACAGATCTGCTCCCAGTGCACTGGTCTGAAAATAGACGAGCCCTTGTGCTTTATTACAGAGGAACCATCATTCTTAATTAAGCGCTGTACCAAATATTACTGCTAAAAGATAACATTGTAACTGGTAACCATAGAGCAATTATCAAGATTAAAAAAAAATTAAACCTAAGCAAATTAAATTAAAGACATTACCTGAGTAATGCGTCCTTGGATCGCTGCCAGTTTCCTACCCTTTGAACTAAGCTCGAGTTAATTAAATGTTTAATTTTTTTATTATTTTTTTGGCCTTTGGCACATTCGTCTTTGCAAACAAATATTCTTACATCGAGAACAGAGTAGATTAGAAAATGTAGTCAATGGAAAACAGAAGTTACCCCCATTAAATGGCACAGGTTTAGCTCTAGAGCTCTTAGGCCGTGCAGACAAATGAAATGCATGTAACAGATTTTATTTCTCTGCCTTTTGCCCAGCCCTGTCTGATCAATGACACATGTTTTACGCTCAAAATTGGTGTAAAAAAATCAGAATTACAGCTAGTTAAGAGGCTAGGAACTGTGGAAAATGCTCGGAGGCTTTATATATATAAAAATAGATTTATACCTAAATGCTAAAGGGGTTTCTGTTCACTCCTTGTGTACCTGCGTACACCCGAGATCACCTGAAATTGTTCTGTCAATTGATTTGCTCCACCACGTAGTATTTTTTATGGGAAAGAAAAAAGTGGCATAAGCACTCTTGCTTTAATCCCAGTTATTATTTGCACGTCTCAGTGTACGTTCACATATCAATTTGTCAGAACCCTTCACGTTTTCTGGGCCGTCAGCCGTAGTAATAACGAGATGGTACACGAGGCCGGCTGGAGACCAAAGCAGAACATCATAATTCACGCTAATAACGCTGCAACGAAGGCAGTGTTCATCAGATTAATGTCTTGTAATCATTCTACACTTACACAACACATCAAACTGTAACCATCATTTACTGGCCGGTATTAAGACTCAGACCATTAATGACTTAAAAACAGAAAGTGCTTTTAATGTTGCTCATTACTAATTAAAATAGATTTTGATAGGAGGAAATGAGCCTTATTATTAATTCCGCAAGGACCACTGAGTTTGAAATTTTTATTGCGGCCGTGGTGCGCCCCGAGACATCTGGTCCTTCGCCCGCCCCGGCTGCCCGTGTTCCCAGGGCGGGGATGCGGCCGTTCCCACGGACCTGCGGGGTGCTGGTAGGACCTCACCCTGGGCACAGCCGTTTGGGGACAAAAATGTGTGAGCAGGGTGCACTCCTCGCCGCAGCCAGCCCTGCGAGCGGCTGCCTGTAGAACCAGTCCCCTGATATTTATTTCCATGTCGACATTAAGCGCTGGCAGGGACAGAGCGTTAAAAGCTGAAGCCTCCATTATAAAATAAATCATCACCACTGCAGCGTCCCCGTGTAAAAGTTGTTACCTTTCAAGTACTTCAGAAAAAACTCATTTTACCGAAGCCTTGTAAATTCCTGGCGTAACAGATGCCGGAGGAGCAGGTTTGGTCCTTCTGATAGATCAAGTGGCATTTCATTGTGCCTCGCCCAGCCCAGATAACCCCAGCCTGGCCAAAGCCGCAGCGTAGCCGGCCGGAGGCTTTGCGCGGCGCTGGAGCTGCAGAGTGAGAGCAGGAAATCCGTGGCATACGCTTGCTGTGGATCAGAGCCCACTGAGGCTTTGCAAAGCGTTTGCAAACACTTTCGGGCGGGGGGGGGAGGGAGTGACAAATCCCAGTTGGTCTCGGTTAACCCTCCCTCTCCTCCGTGTCCGTGTCTGCCTTCTCCCCACAGAGTCTCTCTGGATGTCCGGGCAAGACGGGACGAAGTTTCTGAAGGGGCCCACGGTTGGGTGATCTCATCAGACTTTGAGCACTACATCATCACCGATAACGCAAACAAACTGGAGGTGGCACTCGACGGACTTAGGTTGTTTAAAATCTCTCTCATCATCTCATGAATCTGCTGTACTATAAAAACAACAGCTTTTAAAAGTATGTATATAAAATCCATTTCTTGTTCGTTTTATTTTCTTGATGGGTTCCCCCCCCCAGTTTTTAAAACGTCTCCAAACCACATTTTATCGTAGCATTTTGACATAGTCTCGTAGCCACGTAGTTCTAATTCTTTGTGTATCTAGCAAGAGCCTAACCATAGCGTAACTGTTTATATTAAGGGGTTTCTTCTGTTTTTCTTTCCCCCCCTCCTCCTCCCTCCTCTTTTACGTAGTCGTTGTTGCTTAAAGGATGCTGAGATGGTGACAGGAGTCTCAGCCGCTGGTACCGACTCTGCAGCCGCCGAGGGTGGCGGGGGGAGCAGAGCCGGCGGCGAGCACGGTTGCGGGGTGGCCTTGCAGGGCACGGGGGGCGCGGGTGAGCAGCAGGTTCTCTAGCCCTTCTTTTCGTTTGTGGCGTCTTCGTTAACCTGATTCTATCTATTTTCGGCAATAAGGCAAGGACTACAAACTTTTTGTGCGTCCTTTTTCTATAAGTGCTTTTTTTGGTTGAACGAGGTGATCTAAGGTTTTTTGAAATCGTGACTTCTGAAAAAAAAAAAACCAACAAAAAAAAAGAAAACCACTGTAAATACAATTCCATTAACTACATAGAAACTATTAAGAAAGAGAAATACAAACCTATTTTTGTGATGGAGTCAGCCTAAGGCAGTTTCTCTATGAAAATGGATGAAAAAAAAAAAAACCCATAAAAAAGCCAGTTGTAGCCTCTGTGACCAACTGCCGGAGCTGGCCCGCGGGAGTCAGGCGGCGCACACGCTGTTCAGCTCGCTCCGTAGGCGTGATAGACCTTCCAGCTCTCCTAGCGTCGTACCAGCATCTTCGCTATCAGACGTGCACAGCTTACAAAGGAACAGCCTAGTGGTAGTTTGGGGTTTTTTTTTAATTTTGGGTTGTTTTTTTTTAAAAAAAAACAAAAAACAAAAAACAACAAACCAACACAACTGCTTTTCCCACGACTGAAAAAAGAAGCTCCGGTTTTCCTGTTGAACGCGTTTACGGTTCAAAGCACACCTTTATTGGGTTGGGGTTTAGTTGTCATTTTTAAACTAGATCAACTCGCTGTCCAGTCATTTCAGCGGCTCCGAGCATCCTGCGCAGCCCGGGTGGACGCGAGGTCCCTCCCGCGCGCTCGCCTGCCGCGGGCGGAGCGGCTCAAAAGCTTGCGTGGTTACCTTTTTTTTTTTTTTTTTTTAATCCATTACTTTCTGTATTAACAAATTAGGAAAGCAAGTTTGGTGGTGTTTTATTTTTTTTTATTTTTTTTTTTTTTTTTGGGAATACCTCAGTGCTACAAGTTTCACCCTAGAAGCAACGGAAGATTTTAATTTATTATAGTTGTAAACAGAATTTTAAAGAAAAATAAAAGTATAAAACATCATTGCACTGTGACTGGTAGGGGAAAAACTGACAGTTTCCTATTTGCACATGTTTAATATTTGGCTGTTATATATATGGTCCTCTGTTGGGGGAGGAAACTTATGAAGGATATTTTTTAATTTAATTTTTTTAATATTGGTAAATAGGCCTGCAACAGCAAACTAGAAGTACAACACGGTAGGTGGCATTAAGAACATACTGTAGTGTGGATATATTTCTTCTTTTTTTAACGTAATATTGACAAGTTTTATTAATATTTTTTTAAATTGTTACGTTTATAAATTTGGTACTTTAGGTACAGCCAGTATAAGACACTGAATGCGACATTTGTTAAAAAGAGCTGCTGCACTCCTATTTTTGTAAATTTTACTAACAAGTAGACTAATGTAGACATTCAATAGATAAGGTAGAGCAAGGCATCTTTAACTAAAACAAGGCACCATACTGCTAACCGAAAGGAGAAAACCTTGTTTTTCTTGTTTTTAAAAAAAAAAATGAATCATGCTTTTAATGTAATATTTTAGGTTTTTTTCTTATTTCAGAACAACCAGGTTTAAAGCAAAATGCTGGACGCTTTTTCAATATTGAGACTTGTTCGAGTAATAAAAATAAAGAAAACAATTCTTTAAAAAATAAAAATGGAAAAAAAGAAAAAAAAAAAAAAAAAACAACAACAACAACAAACCAAATTCCCTGAAATTCAACGTACGGTCAGGGAATTATTTTTTTTTTTGCTATTTTGTCAATGTTGATGATGTACTGTACTACCAGTTGGGTTTCCTCTCCATTCCCTGTCACCTCATAGAATATTCTTTGTTGATCATTGTTGTCTGTTAATAGTGTATAAAATGGCTATCTTGTAAGAGTGCTGTCCTGATGCTAGTGTAGTGAATTTTTCCCCCCCTCTTTCTCTCTTCCTCCTCTAGTACATATTGGTAGGTGTATCGTAGTTAAGGTTAAAAATTTAGATGTAGTTATTCAGATTTAGGACCAGTAAGGATAGAACTTTCTCTTATTTAAGAAAATTGCTAATAATTTTGGGAAGGTTTTCCTTTTTTTGTTTTTTTTTATTCTTTTTTTTTTTTTTCTTCCTTTCCTGTTTTCTTTGCTTTGTTTTCTCTTGGGTTTTTTTTGTTTTGGTTTGGTTTTTCTTTTGCTGATCTGATGCGGTTTCAACTAACCAAAGGTCTCACAATGTTAAAAATGCTGGCAAACTCCTAAGGCATTTGTAGATCCCCATCCTCGACTTTGGAAAGGGGATGTGCCATACTACCTTAAATGCTAATGCTAGATATGCAAAACTGGATTTTTTTAATTTATTTTTTAAAAGAGGGAGGCACGGTATATTAAAACGATTTTACTAAGAGAAAAAAAAAATAATATTTTTTTAAGAATGCTCAGAAGAAATTGCTAATCTGTGTGAATATGTTTTAGATGTTTATATACCTTTTGAGAAGTCCCAGTGGCCCATAGCACAAACGTCGTGGAATCCGATATGTTTTGATGTGGCTACCTAGACTAAGATTCACGTTAGTCCCCCACTCATCTAGAAATCCATTTCGAAGGGGTTTGGTTGTTTGGGCTTTTTTTTTTCCTTTGTTCATTTGTTTGGGGGTTTTTTTTGTCAATTTTTCAGTACAAAGGTTCAGCTCCACCTTTGTTTTAGTCAAGCGCAGCGAGGGAAGGATCCTTAACGAGGGATATTGCCCTTTTCTTTCCAAATACCCCACATGGACCTGACCAAAAAAAAAGAGCGTTTTCCATCCGGCTGGGTGAACTGGGCACCCAAAGCGCTTCCTCGGCGCAGGGCTCGTGGCCGGGCACCGGGCTGCGTCCCACACACGAGGGGCGTTCCGAGAGGAGGCACAGCAAGCCACAAGAGCTGGGAACCCTCCCTGCTCCAAAATAAACCAGTCCTTTGTGATTGGCTTGATTAAAATGAAGCCTGATCTGTCCTATTTTTTTTTTTTCTTATCTTCATAAATGTTCATTTTTCAGTTGAATTTGTAGCTTGGACTTTAAGGTAGCATGGCTCTCTTTGCTGTAAGTTTCTTTTTCTCCATTGTACAGCAGCGTTCGCTGGTGAATGTCACACATCTTGCTAGGCTAGTTAAACCATTGGGTAATTGTTGGTAATAACGACCTGAAAGGTGTTCGGATTTCTTTTCTTCCCTGCTCTGAAGCCTAGGATGCTGTTTTCATCCGTAGTGTGAATGAGGGCTAGCGACTCCAGCCACAGTTACCTTCCTGTTTCGTTTCTGCCATTCACTCAATGCAACATAATCAATAATAAAGCAATATAGTTTATTACATTTTTACTGAAGGCCAGCCATGGTTATGTATGATATTGCATATGAAACTGTTTACAAAACAAAAACCAACACTAACTCATAGCTGTCTTTTATGCTATGGAAATGTCTCTTGGGTGGAATTTTCTGAATTATTATTTTTAGTGGTTTGGTTTGGTTTTTTTAAGCGAAAATAGTTCAAACGGAAAAAAAGGTGAAGTTAGCGTAAGGTGAAGAGACAGGATGCATCAAAGACACACCGGCAGATCCCGGTCTGCGCACAGACACTGTAGAGTTTCATACGTACAGAATCCAAGTCAGCCCCGTTGCCGTGTGTGAACACTACGTGAGGAGATTCTGTAAGCTAAGCAATACTTTAATACTGTAATAAAAATTACCAAAAAAAAGAAAAAAAAGGAAAAAAAAAAAAGAAGAAAAAAAAAAAAAAGTAGTTTGAGAACGTAAATTCTCGTGACCGGTTCTCGGTTCCCAAGCAGTCCGACTGTGTTGTCTCGAGAGAGCCCCGTATCGGAGCAGGACTCGCCCCAGCGCCCGGTTCCGTACACACTCGTAACACCGCGCCTGGGCTCCTGTGTCGCGTCGGCCGTCGTAGGTAGCGAATCCCCGTCATTCTCTGTTGTACGAGGTCTGAACTCCATCAGTACTAGGATGCAAGTCTAAGCATTTCAGGTGGTCATAAATGTATCTAAATAAACTATGGCACAGTGGCAGGCCTAGCCCTTCCTTTTATACTTTAGTATGAACTGATGAGAACTTTGGTAGTGACTTTTTTTTTATATATATACATATATATATGTATCTATATATATCAAGCATCTTTCAGGTCTCTGTGTATGGCTTTCTAAAGCCCTGTTGTAAAATACTATGTGGATGGGGGTCTCTCACATCACAGATGTGGAAAGTATAATTTTATATTTGTATTTTCAAATAAATAAGTTTGTGAAAGGTTTCCATCCTCTACTGTGGTCCAGAAATCAATGTGTTTGTTTGACGAAAAAATACAATAAACTGTTTTGAACAGATCTGTGGAGTCCCTTTCTTTAAGGGGGTGAAGTGTTTATTGGGGGGAGGGGGGGAGCCAGCGTACAGCCCCACCACCCCGTTATCCCATTGCTCACGACTGATGGAGCTGGACCAGCACATCATAGAATCACAGAATCATAGAACCATAAGGCTGGAAGAGACCTCCGGGATCACCGAGCCCAACCGTGCCTGTCTCCCCACTAAACCCTGTCCCTAAGGAACTCACCCACCCGTCTTTTAAACCCCTCCAGGGATGGCGACTCCACCCCCTCCCTGGGCAGCTGTGCCAATCCCTGACCACCCTTTCAGGGAAGAAATTCTTCCCAATGTCCAGTCTAAACCTCCCCTGGTGCAACTTGTGCCCATTTCCTCTCATCCTAACACATCCCTGCCCTCATGGCCATCCCAGTGCTCCAAGTCCAATCCCTTGCGCTGGGCACCGCCAGGTGCCCTTTTGGCACCGCATCCCTGCCCGGGGGGCCATGTCCTTCCCTGGAGAAAGTGTCAGGAGGGGGATAGGACAGCATCAGCGTGTCGATAACCCGGCACGGGAAACATGAGGCGAAGGACGTTAGTGACGAGTGTCACCATTTTTGATGAACACACATCCAAGTGGTGCTCTGCAAGCCCTGACAGAGGGGGACAGTTTTGATCCGTGGCTTGGAAATGCTGCTAGCTGGGCATCGTTAGGCTCACCTGTTTATCAATCTGTGTGTCTTACGGAGATACCTGGGCGGGGGGGAGCAATCATACCTGCTTTGTCCTTGCCTTCCCTTTGGGAGCCCGGCTTGCCTGGCCTTGGCAGAGGGAGTGCTGTGTCTTTGGAGCGGGGACAAAACCCCATCAAAGTTCTTGTGAAGAGCAGGGAACCTTCAGGGGTGGCTGCAGGAGGGGGTGGGAGATCCAGGTGGTTTGCGTTGGTTTGCTCCAAAGGCCTGGTTTTAGGCTGTACAAGTTGGCAAGAGGTTGTGGTGAAGGGCAGGAGGGTTTCCGTGCCTGGTCCATCTTTGTCCCTTTGCTTTCTTCAGAGCAACTTTTCCTACCTAGGAAGGCTGGACCTGGCCAACCCCAGGCCATCCAGCTTGAGGCCCTGCCGAGAGAGAGCACAAACACCGGGCATGAGAGATGGAGAAACAGCCCTGACCTCCCATCCTGGGCAGGAGCTCACGCTCCTCTCCACGGTGGGTGGCACTAATCCCATTTCCAGGAAGGCTGGCAATGTCTTCCCAGTCCAGTTGGTTAAACTGGGCCCTGGGCACGTGCTCTCTTTTCCCATTAGGAGCGACACTCATTGGCTTCGCACCATCTTTGCAGCTCAGATATTGCACCAGAGGATCAGAGAATCACAGAATCAGAAGGTTGGGAGAGACCTCCCAGATCGAGTCCAACCGTGCCCGTCTCCCCACTAAACCCTGTCCCTAAGGAACTCATCTACCCGTCCTTTAAACCCCTCCAGGGATGGCGACTCCACCCCCTCCCTGGGCAGCTGTGCCAATCCCTGACCACCCTTTCAGGGAAGAAATTCTTCCCAGTGTCCACTCTGAACCTCCCCTGGCACAACTTGTGCCCATTTCCTCTGGTCCCATCGCTAGGATGTTTTACTTTGACACTTTGTGTGGAATGAAGCCAACAACCCCCCCTTATTTGTCTTTAACATTCACATTATTTTGCTCCAGTTCCCGCAGCAGGGACAGGGCTGTGGATCTGGGCTGCGATGGAGAGGACTGGCCACCCATCCATCACCCCTCACCAACCTCTCCGCTCCAGCATCCTGCACCGTGGGCATCGCCTCCGCATCCAGCCCTGCCGTGGGGACCCGGGGCGGAGGGGGGGGGGTCTGCAGCGCGGGGGCTCCACTGGGATTGTGCCGGTGAAGGTCAACGCGCAGCAGGACGCAGGACGGGCTCCTCTGGAAAGCAGTCAACACATCAAGCCCTTAATGGGATTGATGCTTAGTGGAGCACCGAGGGGAAAATTAGATTAAAAAAACAAATGAAAATAATTTCGGAAGTAGTGTTTATTCGGGCTGGAAGGAGCTTCCACTGCGAGGGCTGCAGGAAACGATTTGACTGCAATCCAGAAGAAAAGGAGTGCAGGTCTGGAGTACATTAGTGTGGTGGGAGGCCGGGAATAGCAGCCACTTAACCCTGTCATTCAGCAAACATTAGTGAATTATGAGTGTATTATATGTTGGGTTATGTGTTTTGTGCGAAGCCCGGAGGCCCACTCTATCTGCACGAAAATGTTAGCGGGGGTCTGTGTCAAAATGTAAATTTTTATACCGACTCCGGAATAAAAATAAGATTTTGTGTTTGCCTCCCAGCCACTAAAATCAAATTGCGGCCCAAAGCTGAGTTGTAAAATAAGCAAAAATTTCCCTTCCCTGTCAAATTAGTGCCCTGATAAAGAAAACAAGGGGTATAAATGTGATTTACTTCCTTTCCCTCCTGTCATAAACATTTACGGCTGAGCCGTAACGATGGGTTTCAGGAGGCAGCCGGGGCTCTGTGGGGTTTTGCAGCGTGACCCGCAGGGCAGGCGTTGGGACGCCGAGCCCGGGGAGCCCACACATCCCTGTGCCCCCCAACGGCGTGCCACGGGGCATGGCCATGGCCACTGTCCTGGCTGTCCCAGGGGCACAGGCAATATTTCCCAGGTTTCTTCACCTGTGGCACAGGCACAAGCACCCTCTGCCGTTCCAGCCGAGCTGTGAATCCGCTATCGGGCACCTCGAGGCTGCAGTTCAGCAGCAGAAACCAAGCCAGCGTTTATTAATTATGAGCTTAAGCACTTCCTTTCATGGCTATTTACCAGGGCCTCCTCGTTATTAATAAAGAATAATAAAATAGAGGGGTTTAAAGCTCATTCATTCCACAGAGTATTGATCCCCACGGCGGGCGCAAGCGAGCCCGGATGCCACCCAGTGCGTGGCCTGAGAGCACCGAGTGCCGAAACCCTGATTGTGACGACTCCCCCACCCCAAAAAATCCTTCATACCACTCTGCATCCCAGTTTTTTAAATATCGTAAAGCCACGAGCAGCAGGCTCCACATTTCAAGGGTACCTGGCTGCGGTTCGCAGTTGGTCACAAGGCGCTGGCAGCTCCTGTGCGTAGAGAGGTCCTTGTGATTCATGAGCTGTTTGCAAAGGGCATCGATACTTGACTTCTTTTCCGCATCAGTCGAAGGCTGATTTCCCTGCTATTTGCCTCCATGGCAGCGACTGTAATTAGCGGCAGCGGAGGGTCCCCCGGGCTGGGCTGGCGTCTGCCGCTCGCATCGGCTGCTCGGTAATTCCTCATCTGCAGGGCAAACAAAGAAAATTGAAGTTTCTTTTTGTGTACGAGTGGAAGAGCCTGGGCCTCAGCGCTTTCTCGCAGGGTGGCAGCGAGCGCAGGTCACCAAAGTGCACCCCCAGCTTCACCAGACCAACGTTAACAGCGGCACCACGACAGGGCAATGCTCGGCCACCTGCCCATCCACCGCTGTGTTCTCTGCAGGAGCAGCCCCACGGCTGCCGCGGGGACCAGCCCAGGTCGTGGTGCGGGGACGGGGATGGGGATGGTGTCGGTGCCCACCCCACGCCCCGCCGGCGGGCACTAATTGCCGTGACATATTGAGTGGCACTCGCCCGGGGAGCGGGTGAGAGGAGCCTGAGCGCTGCTCCTGCTCGGTGATAATTACTGATTAAAAACTAGTTAAAAAGGCAATGAGGACTGAAATGTGCATTAACCGGGTGACCCCATCTCGGGCCAGCGGCTGAGAGATGGCAGCTTGAATTTCCTCAGGATTTGTGGTGATGCCACGAGCCTCGGGTGCACCACGGCTCTCCCACCCACCCACCATGCTCAGCCGTGCCAAGGCAGCGTGGTAGGAACTGGGGCCACAGAGCCAGGGACTTCATCTTCTTTGAACCTGTGCAATTAAACCCTTCCCTGTGTTGTTTTCTAAGCAGGCAAGGGCATGGTGAGCGGTCGGTAGCCAACATTCACCCAGCCAAGAGCTGGCACTTGCCCCGCTGCGCGCACCTGGGTTGGTGGGCTCATGACAGCTCGGGTTTTCACCGCTGTCCCTGTCCCCTCACCCTGAGCCAGGAGATGGGGTGACTGTGTGGGCACCACCAGCTGATTTGGAGTGATCACCCCCACAGCCACTTCGGGGCACGTTGGGACCTTGCTTCCCACCAGCATTCAGTCTTTTATTTTCCACTACTTTAAAGCCCAGGAGCGACCAAGACTTTAAGAGCTCTCCCATGGCAATCGTGCGATCAGACAGAGTTTAAATAAACCTGGGGGGGGTGCATGGCCCAAGGAGGGCTCTGGTCCTCATTGCATCCTCAGCGCTTTGTGGGATGCACTCATGGGCCTGGAAGTCCCTGTGCCCAGGGCAACGCTGCCCGGGCTCCATCCATCCTCCCATCCCAGCCGTGCCCAAGGGCAGGGAGGGAGGTGAAGCCCTGTAAGACCAAACCAACTGGGCAATAACAGCTTCACACCCAGCTCGTGGCTGCTGAGAAACTGAAGCGGTCTTGTCTGTGAGATCCAAGAGGACAGGAAAGGTAGGAAGAGCGCTGCCACCTGTCTCTCGATGGGAAAATCAAGAGAAGCAGTTGTTGCTATTCCTTACACTGTAATTTAAGAAGTCTACCATGTGGTTTGGCAAATTGGACAAAAGAGCCTCCTTTCCTCTCCAGATCATCCATCAGCACCTCGCGCGCAGGGGCTGAGCCAGCTGCCCCGGCACAGCCGCAGGGAAGAGCTGTTCCTGCAGTAACAGGGGAAAAGGGAGGCAGGACCCCCCCATCAGCCCCGTCACTCAGAGGTAACGCTCCGTTCTGCTGGGAAAACGGCACCGGGAGCTGCTCCTCACCGGGTTCTGCTTTCCAAAAAGAGTTTGGATGAAAATCGTTTTCCCTCCCGGTCACTGCACTGCACTCGCAGCTCCTGCGAGCTTTGGCACGAGGCCCAATTGCAATCATCATTTCGTATTGATTTGGGGGGGTTCTGCCCTGCCTTGTTGGCTTCGCGTCGAGGGTGTTTCCAGTTGTTGCTGAAGGGAAAGCCACACGCGCCCTGCACCTCCAGAGCCCACTCTACTTCCCATTTCCCAGGTGTCCCAGGAGCCGTGGTGGTGGGACCAGGGGCTTATCCCACCCTTTGGATCCTTTACCTCCTCCCGAAGCCACCCAGCCTGCATGCTCGCCTCTCCAAGGCTGCTCGGCAGGGTCACTCCTCCCCAGGCACCCCCTCACTCCCCTGCACCCAACTTTTCAAGCCCACTTGTCAGAAAAGCAGACGTTTTCTGCACGTAGGGGTTTAACCGATTGTCAGACATTCCCTTGGAGCAAGAAACCAAAAACATTCCACGTGCATCCCAGGCCAGCTCGCCTCTCTCCCTCCAGATCCAGGGTATGGGAGACGCCACCAGCCCACCTCGCAGAGGTCCCCAGCTGCCCCAGCACCTCCCTTGCCCCCATCCCTCCAATGTGGCAGGGGCTGTGCCCCCAGCCCGGCTGGGCACCAGTGCCTCTTCCCCAGCATAAAGCCCTGTAGCAACCCTACAGCCCCTTCCCGGCCGGGCTGTGTCACCTCCTGTGTCTAAAGAGCACCTGGGGATTGTGGGCGTTCACGCAACGTAAACATCAGCAAGAATAACAAGCGCAATGAAGTACGTACTTCCTTTTTAAAGCCTGTGGTGCATTTGAGCCACTCATAAAACCGCTTAGGATTTATATGGGGCTTTGCATCTTCAAAGCCAGGCAGTATTTTGCTCCTCCCCAGCCCCTTTCATCCAAAGATCCAAAGTGCTTCCTACCGTTCTTTCAACACCTTTGGATGGGTGGGGAATTCCTCTCTTTCATCTTGAAAGAGGGAACCTGAAGGGGGCTGCAGGCTCCAAAGCCTCCCAGCTGGCTGCGGGGAGATGGAGCCACATCCCTGTCCCCTCTCCCTCTCCCTCCCATTGCTGCACAGCACCCATTCAAAGGGTGCCTGAACTGAGAAAGCAGAGATGAGCACCCCAAAGGGCCATGGCACCCCTGGGTGGGCACCAGGCTCCAGCCACCAGTGCCCCCCGCCCTTTCCAAATCGTGGGGCTTAGGGCGCTGGTGGCTGCTGGGGCATCAATAACCCGGTGCAGACAGCACACGCCGATCCAAAGGACACACGTCCGAGTTGTCAATATTGATAGTCGTGACACTGTGTAAATGCAACCTCTCCGCTTTGTGCCGCGCTGGCCCTATTGATCCAGGCGTGCGGCAGCACCGGGAACATCCCAGGAGCATGGATATTAGTAGGTCAGACAGAGGAAGGTCACCACGCAGCCCAGCGCTGACAAGAACCGTAACCCTTTGCTGCACCAGCAGCCCGAAGCCCACGCCAGGGTCCTCCTGGCAGCTCACGGTGACAAGCCCACTCTGCACACCCCCCTGTACATTGCAGTTTGCATCAATCAAAATAAAACCAGGTCCCAAATGCAGCCTGTAGCGAGTGGGGAGATGAAGGTATTCCACCCTGAGCCTTCGGAGACGGCGCTGAACAATGCTCTGCCATTATAATCAGCATATCGGCGCGGCATTGTGGCCCGCTTCATAGAAAATCAAGAGGCAAAATAATTGAGTCAATAGTGATACGAAAGGATTGCTCCTTCAGCCCTATTCTTGTGCTAACAATTCTTCGGTAGGGCTGAAAATTCAAAAGCTTGGGGAATCAAAAAAAGAATTGATTTGATTCAGAGTTTCAGCCCGGGCTGTATTTAACACATCATTTTTGCTTGCTCTACATATAATAGAAACTGTTTGAAGGCAGAAGGGCTGCCTTCTGCAGTGGAGAGACAGGGGAGAGCAAGAAGCACAGGGGGTAGGAGAATATTCTCGATTTGCTGCTTTTTGAAGAGCGGCTGGACCCACATGGTCCCCACAGGCTGCTGACACACCCCAGGGACCCTCCCCACACAGTGACACCCCCAGGCACTGAGCCCCCTGAGCATCCCGCAACGTCATAATCTACTGAGTCTGGCTGGGCCAGCAGGTAAAAGAAGAGAGAGAAAATGAAGGGAAGCAACTAGTGATGTGGATCATTGCTCCGTGTCCTCTCTGCTTCACCGGAGCCGCTGCTGCCTCCATCCATCAGGCTCAAGGGCAGTTGCTGCGGTTTGAGGGCACAGGACACGGTGTCAGGGACATTTCTCCTTGCGAGCAGGCAGGAGGTGCTTTTTGGTCCCTCGCATACGCAGGTCCTGGCACCGGGCCACAACACCTTCCTCCCATAATCAAGTGGCAACAAGCAAAAATGCACAATTCCCACCCAAACGAGCGAGGATGCTGTTACTGTCAACACCAGCATGAGATCTGCAGCGGGTCCATGGGTACGACAGCACCACACCAGCGCCTATTTTCTCCTCCCTTCCCAAACCACCACCTCTTGCGACGGCAGCAGCTGTCACCCCGCATCGTGAAAAATCATAGAATCATAGGATCAGAAGGTTGAGATCATTGAGTCCAACCGTGCCTGTCTCCCCACTAAACCCTGTCCCTAAGCACTTCATCTACCCATCTTGTAAACCCCTCCAGGGATGGCGACTCCACCCCCTCCCTGGGCAGCTGTGCCAATCCCTGACCACCCTTTCAGGGAAGAAATTCTTCCCAATGTCCAGTCTAAGCGACAATCTCCTACAGGGCCAAACCTGGCTTCTCTCACCACCACAGGAGTGGGCGCGTGCCTCACACAGAAGAAGGAGCCACAAGCATCTCTTTGCTCGGGAGGGACGGGCACTGCCTGGGACACCGGGACCCAGCGTGCTCATTGCTCCATGGAACTACTTGGAGTTAAACCCTTTGTGTGGGGAAGTATCTCTGACAATTATCAGATATTTGGCAAACACTCAGACATATTTTCATGGCATCTGAAGTCTTCTCTACAAGCCTCTCCTCCCTCGCTTTTTATCTATGAAAAGGGGCAACAAAAAAAACCCCAACCCATATCCCACCAGCACCCTGGTTACGACAAAGCTGAACCAGCCATCAGGATGGCAACGACCGCTTGGAGAGGTCCAGCAAGAAAAGCAACCCCTGCCATCCTCTGCCCAAGGCACACAAAACGCAGACACGTGCACCTTAGAGAAGGTATAAAAACACCAGCAACACCGAGGCAATGTGGAGCATCCAGAGGTAAGAACTTTCAGAAGAAAACTAAACTAACTGCAGAATAAAAACCAGTATTAAATATCCTGGGCACGAGAAAGGACAAGCACCAAGGCCATCCCAGCCAAGTGCATTTCTCTGCTCCCCATGCACACAAACGTCTCTAAGCTCTCCGTGCAGGAGCCCCTGCGCCTTTAAGGCTGTTGTACCCCTAACACAGCCCAGCTGCTGCGTGCTGACACAGCGGGGACACCCAAACCACCACCCAGGCAGCTGATTTGATGTGTTGACGAGCAAGTCATGTTGCTATAATAAGAAGTGTTTATTTGAATAATAAGGTCAGGGAGTTAAGTAGTTGGTATTCCACTCATATGAAGCAGTTTGCACAGTGTCACTAATAATTAAAGGGGTTTTTTGACTAATCTAGTTGCTCTTCCTAAATATACTCTACTCTGTTCAAGAAACTCATCAAAGCAGCAAAGTGATCTTCGAGGTTATTAATCTCCTTTGCTCCACAGCTGGAGCACATTTATTTGCTTGAATTAGCATGTAATAAACTTATAATAAAGCTGCCATATCCCTCGCTTTAGAGATATAGTTTGTGTAATGGGTAGTTAAATCTAGGTAATGTAGCAATAGTCTTTAGGCTCGGAGATCAGAGGGGGAAAAAAGCAGTGTATTGCTATGTTATCGCCAGTGCTGGAATTGCAATGGGATTTTTTTCCAGGTCAGGCTGCCAGGAAAATTCCCCCTTGTAAGAGACAGCTGGATGGAGAAGGGTGGAGAGTTTTTCCAGTGGGAATTCCTGGTTTTGGAAGCATTGCTCCAGCCTGCATCGTTGGGCACTCCTGGGCACTCACAGGAGAAGCTGCTGGACCCCACCAGCAACCCCCAGAAAAATGGAGCTCAGGGGTATGGTTTAGAGTGGACAGGTACCGCTGGACTCAATGACCTCAGAGGTCTTTTCCAAACAAATAATTCTATGATTCTGCGACACTGCCAACCCAGCTGGGTGTCCCAGCATCCCCTGTACTCTCCTGCCAACCAGAAAACTAGGAATACTTGAATAACAACTCTCAATACTGAAATGAGGGATACTCTGCAGAGAGGTACCTCCCCCAGGCACAAAAGGAGAATTAGCCCCAAAAAGCACTCCTGGGGGCAAAGCCCTGGCCACAGCACCCACCATGCCAAGACCTTATTGCTCTCTACAACTGCCTAAAGGGAGGCTGTAGTCAGGCAGGGGTTGGTCTCTTCTCTCAGGTGACCGGCGACACAACAAGAGGACACGGTCTCAAGCTTCGCCAGGGGAGGTTTAGGCTCGACATTAGGAAGAAGTTCTTTACTGAGAGGGTGATTGGCCATTGGAATGTGCTGCCCGGGGAGGTGGTGGAGTCACCGTCCCTGGAGGTGTTTAAGGAGAGATTGGATGAGGCACTTAGTGCCATGGTGTAGTTGACAAGTAGGAGTAGGTGTAGGTGTTGGGTCATAGGTTGGACTCGATGATCTCAAAGGTCTTTTCCAACCTTATGATACTGTGATACCTGATGGAGAGGCAGCGAGTGCTGGTTTGGTATCAAACCCACTAACACCAGCAGGATGCGTGGAGATGGAACATTTTGAGTTGGAGTGAACTTGGCACGGGGTGTCTAAGTAAGAGGAATTAATTTGCCTCCGTTCACTAAGCTGAGCCTCTATAGGTTGCGGTTTCCCTCAAACAATAAATCCTCTTGCTTCTTCTTCCTATGTAACACTCGCTGCGTGATCTTTAAATAAGAAATGGGCAGATGTAGACTAATGTGGGTAGATGTCAAAGTTCAGCTGCATGGGGAAGGCTGGCCCTCGCCCTTTCTCCTCAAAGGTTATTATTCACAGAGCCTGAGCAGTAAATAATTTTTCTCTCTCTCCATTTTAGCTCTTTCCCATTTTTGCTAGAGCTGCTCTGCGCCGGAGAAGGGCCTCGGCATTAGCCAGAGGTGTCAGAGGTGTTAGACAAGGTATTAAGGAGGTGTCAATGGTGAAATAGCTGGGATTACAGTAAAGTCTAAATAAGGTGTAAAATAAAACCAAAGGTGATAAAGTCGTTGATAAGAAAAGCTGGAGAAAAATAGGAGTGCAATTATTTTTCATCCCGGTTGTTCCCTCTCACAGTGCATTATCTGTGGCTTTGCAAAGACTTAAGTAAGATTCTTTTCCCGGTCTGCACTGTTCTCTCACTGCAGCTCAGCACAAACCACGGGCACGGCGCAGGAGGACCGCGTGCCAAGGGATGCTAACGAGCTGCGCTTCCCAGTAAGCTATGGAAGAGGCTGCTCGGACTGGGCTTGCCCCGGCTGTCCTTTACACCATCGCCCAGCCAGACCAGCGGTGTCTGACAGTGTATGAAACGAGCACGTGAAATTCCCACGCCCGCTTCGAGAAACCTCGGCTTCTCCATACGCACATTCATAGACTGGCTCAGGTTTGCAAGAAATACTCATTCCAGGCAGCTTCCCCTGCTTTTCAGGGCTTAGAAAAGATCCCATCCAGATCAGCTGGCTGTGGTCTCACAGGGAGCAAAGCCCAGCATCTACTCAGTGATTTCAGGCTGCATTTTTGCATTTATTTTCCTCCACAAGGCTCCTGTGGATGATCAGTTGGAATTGCTGATGTTTCTCCTCACTCCTCCTAATTAACACATTTTAAATTCATAGCTTTTAAAATAATAAGTACTGGAGCATCTGTTCACGATATTATTCAGGACAGATGCCCCTTCTTAAACACCATATGAGTTTCAAGAAGTGCTGGATTCCCCTTCCCCTCCCCAGGGAAGGTCTCAGGCATTACCTCGAGGAGCTTTGTGCCTTTTGCCCATCTCCATAGCCTCACATTCCCCACGTGCTTCCCCACAGCAGAAGGCTGGGCTGGCACCCCCCCCCTCTGAAGTGAAGGGTGCTGCCCACCCAAAAATAACAAGGAGGCATCAGCGTCATGTGCCTCCTCCTGTCCTCCAAGCATGGGGAGGTTTCATCAACCCTGTGCCACCCACTGCTGTTGGATGACACCTTCAGCTGGGTGCCACCCTCCCAGTCTCCCATTGGAGTGATGGGAGCCCCTGTGCCCACCCAACTCCAGCACCCAGGCAGCTCTGGGGCCCCAGGGAGAGCCAGATGAGGGATCAGTCACCAGGTGAGCAGCCACCTCCTCTCCCAGCACTTTGCCATGCTGCCAAAACACTCAGAAATCTCCCAATGGGATTCAACAATTGGAAAAACCTCATGTATTTGTTATTAAAACCACCTCTGGTCACACGCTTGTTTCCCTCTGAAATGTGGTTTTATGGCTGTGCTGACCCCCTTCTCCACCCAGAACTTAAATGTACCACCAGGGCGATTAGATGTCTCTGTGCGAGACCACTGCTCCCACCCTGGCAGCCCAGCCTGCCCCCCACCTCCTCACCTCTCAGCATGAAATAGAAGCGTTTCCGTGCGTCTCAGGGAGGTTGAGCACCTTCACAGAGGTTTATGTTCTTCAGAGAGAGACAGAGGGACTGGGATGCAGAGCAATATCAAATGCTTGCCTTGCCCCAGGGCTCGGCTGCGGGGATGCTGGAAGAGCTTACCTGGTAAAGCGAAGAAAAACTATTTACTATAAATTCAGCCACAGCGAAGCCCAACCTTTGCCCAGGAAGATGCAGGGAATTTGAGCAGTCCATCACTGAAGGGTTTTACCTTGGCTCTGCCCTCTGAAGGCCAAGTGTAGGGCTGACATCACCGCTCCAGCGCTCTCCCGGTGCTGAGGACCTCCATCCGGCGGCAGTGACGGACCCACGTACCAACCCTGCAGCGAAATGCTCGTTATCGCAGATAATTACTGCCAGCTCTGGTACCTGAAGTCCCCTCTTTATTAAGAGAGCTTAGCTCGCTGCAGTTTGTCTCCACCAGTTCCTCCCATTGGGGTGCTTCAGGCATTTGAGTGGGCTCAGGTGATGCCACCCCACTTGCCCTTCCCAAAGTGCCTTCACCAAGGGCTGGCCGTGTCCACCACCAGCACAGGGACCTGCCCAGCCACTCAGGGTCCATGGTTGCACCCACACCAGCCCATCTCAGGGCACTCCGTCTCGTGTCATGGGGCACCCAGCCCCAAGGAGCCTTGTCACCCAAGCAGAAGATGCCCAGGCATGGGTTTCACCACACCCTGCCCACAAGGGGTCAATGAATTTGATTTTGTGGCAGCTGGAAGATCAAGGACTGGCAGCTCTCCTGCTCGCCATGGTCTTGCTGTTTAACCTCAGAAAAACCACAACACCCTCACATCTTTGGTGTCTGAACCAGAATCCTTCATCCCCCGCCAGAGGACGGACAGAGCCCTCACCCCACAGAGCTGCAGGGGGCAATCCCAGACCTTACCCTCCAGCTGCCTCCCTGCCAGCCCCCTCCTCCTCCAGTTCCTGCCCAGGGATCAAGGGGCCGTGCTGGGGAGCACACCTGGGTTTCAGAGGTTGTTGACCTTGACAGGACGTGCTGTCGCACGGTGGAGAGCACAGCCCTTGCCAGCGGAGCCACAGCCCGGCATTGTCCAGGCTGGAAAAATACAGGTGTCTGAAGAGGGGGGTGTTGGCGAGGACCAGTCTCTGCCTGGCTGTCAAACCCAGCTGTCACAGCAAAGGGACTCACCTTCTCCTGCAAGAGCACATCAATCATCCTGACAGCCCTTAATCAGGCAGAGGGAGCTCGCTCAGTAGCTCGGCAGAGGATGGAGGGCTCTGGCTTCCCCCCACCCTCCCCGAAGGCAGGCAGCAAATTGTGTAGGGGGAAAAAATAATGCAAGAAATTATTCCGGATGGCAAATCAACAAATTAGCCTTGATTACTATCCGGGTCTCAAACCCTTCTTTTTCTCCTGCTCGTCAGCCGTATCTGTCGAATTATTTTGCTCCTGCAGTGCTTATTCCCACCACGGGCGCTGGAGCTCGGTGCAGCACCCCACAGGGGGACCCTCCTCGGGTCCCAGGCAGGGGGTCCCCGCGATGCTCCCGTGGGACCTTCCTCTGGCAGCTCAGCGGTGCCATCCGCAAGGGCAGAGGGGTCTTTTGGGGAACCCAAATGGGGCAGGAGGCTGCGATGGAGGAGCTCTGCCAAGGCTCCTCGGCTGTGGGCATCGAAGCCAGCGGCCCTTGTGCAAGACACAAACTGAAAAGGAGGGGGTTTTCAGTAAAAATCCAGGGCAATAGCTCTGGCAAGGGAAAAAAAAAAACATTATTTAAAACCACGTTCATCTGCAATTCTTCCACTGCCTTGAAGTGTTATTAACTGATTGGGTTTCATCACATCTTACTTTGCCACCGCGGAGGCTGATTGTCCCGTATTTGCATTTCTCTTGGACAAGCGGCTCTGCTGAACTCTGGCACTCCCGGCCCTCCAAGAGTGGGCGCGGGGCTGCGCTGCCCTGCCCACCCGAGCCCCGCTCCTGTGCTCTGGGAAGGCAGTGGGAGCTGAGCTCCACCCTACCACAGCCAAGCCACCAGGAATATTTCGATAAGGATTCCTCAGGCCACCCGGGGGTGCCATCCCCCAGGGCTCCCCGCTCGCTCACAGCCTGGGAGCTGGGAAGCAGCAGCATTTCAGACGTGAACTTTTTGGAGGTAATTTGTTTTGCTTCTTTTATTAAATGGGACAAAACTCCCAGGCAGGCTGACATCAACGGCAAAGGCATTTTAAAAAATGAATGAATACAGCCAATAGATGGATGTGCTGGTCAAGTACAACCCGGGTGAGATCAGGTACATGAGCCTGGTGTACCTTCCTTGCTTATAGTCTTCATTAATAATGTCTTTACTCCGAAACTATTTCCATCATCGCAGCTTTGCAATAGATGCCACAACGCAGCGCACCGCATCCTGCTGCTATTTCAATCTTCTTACAGAATAAGCAGCAAAATAAGTGAGATTAAAAACCAACAGAAACGAACAGCCTGCAATTTATTAGCAGGGGGAGTTATTAAAGAACGTGTTAAACACTAAGATCCCAGGCTGAGGAGAGGCAGGGCGATACGCGAGCAGGCTGCGACAGGAAGGCAGCAGAAGCATCGCCAGCACCACGGGCACCCCAGCACCTCCCAGGACCAGCTGGGTCCAGCAGCCTCGTGCACAGTGGTCATTAGAGGGGTGACATTAAATAAGAGGAGCAAGCTGAGGCAGGTGCCTGCTGGAGGAGACAGAGACCTGTCGGTCTGGTGGGACCACAGTGAGAGCAGGGAGGGCTGCCAGGAGCACCCCAAGCCTGAACCCCCCCAGCACTGCACCCCCAGCAGCTTCTGCCGCAGCCCCAGCCCCGACTCCAGAGGACTTCAGATGTGTAACAGATCTGCACTTCACTCAGCTCATCCATCAAAACAGACCTCCTTTTCCATTTCTAGGTCCATGGATGGGAAGTATTTGTGCACGGGCAACAGACGAAGCCCAGGCTCTTCCCAGCACAGTACACGACCCCTGTTGCCACCCAGAGCCATCATCACCACCTCCTACCAGCAAACCTGAGTGTTACAGAGTGAGGACAGCAGGAAAAGTACCTCCTGTTCCAGGGCAGCAGTACGTGGTGGTGGGAACTCATTGAGATGTCACAGCTCCTCTCCCCAGGGTCACCGTTTCGTTACCCAGCTCTGGAAACTCTTGGCTTTTCCCACAAAAGGTGCTGGAAAAAAGCACAAGCTACGATTGAAAAGGCTGATGGAGTGACTTGTTTGGCCAGGTTCACATTAGCCATGTTTTACACGCGCCACATGAACGGCTCCATCGCGGCACACGTGTCCCCCCACCCTGCACCCGCCGGCGCGTGACCCGTCATGGGCTGGGGTTGTCACCCAGCGCGTCCCCAGCGCTTCCCACCCTCGCCCACACAGCACGCTGGAGGGAAATGGCAACATTAAGTGGTTGATTTACATAGTAATCTGCAAGGGGAGAGATGTTCGGGGCTGCAGCTCAGCCTTAATCATAACACTTGTCATATTTGTGCTTCAATTTGAGGAGGGAGGAAAAGGGGAAATGAGTCCTTATTTTTTTTTGCACACGCTATTTTGTATGAAAGCAGGGACCTGCCACACTAAATCAGACTCAGCATCCCACCAGCACAGACCCCCCCAAGCCCCTGCCGACATCTGGATCCCCCCAGCACCCCTGGCACTGCTGTCACCCATGGTGTTTGGGGACAACGCCATGGAGGGGTCCCACCCTGCAGTGGGGGTCGCATCCTGACACCCCCCTGCACCCCTCCTGCCCCCCCCCCAGCGGCACGGGGCGGTGGGCAGGGGCAGCACAGCCCAGCTCAGGGTATGTAAGCGGCGACGGTGGCTGCGGGGTTGAGCAGAAAACCACCGGCACTGACGTTTTCAAGCAAACAGCTGGTGGCATCGCATGGTCGTGGAGTCGGGGAGGGGGGAGGTTGCCCATGGGTGCCCCTGCTCCCCTCATCAACACCTCACTGATGGCTTTAGCACCGCATTTCCACTTCTTTTTTTTAAATATAAATCCATTCATATTTATGAACAGCTCTGTCACTACCATATGCTGCACTCTTTTTCCATATATGAAACAAGCTGTTTTCAAGCTTTTTAATTATACAAAATTGAGCAAAGTCTTAGGAGAACAGACAGATAAAGAGGAGGAAGGGCAATAATTTCTCCTCATCATGTAAGCAATTGCATGAGTTTCTGTCTCCTTGCAATGACTGCAGAGATGAGTTAAATTTGGGGGCAGATCTGTGGCCACCTCAAGAGGAAGGGAATAAATCTGCTGGCCCTGTGCTAAAATCCTGGAGTCACCCCGGGTTCTGCAACGCTGAGCTAAGAAACAGTAAATTAGGAGCTGCTATTTTGCCTTTCTAACTGTGAGCTGCCCAGATAAAAGGTGCAGAGCTGGCTTTGGCCATCGCGAGTGAAACCCGAATTTCAGCTGAAGCACCGCAGCTCCAGGAGCTGGTGCCCATGGGGTGGCATCACCTGCCCCTCCTGCACCGCTGCTGCCAATGTCTCTGCACAGGGCACCACGCTGACTCCCAGACTCCCTTGAGCACCAGCACAGGGGCCAGCTCTGCTCTCAGGAACTTGGCACCAAACCTGAGGGACCCAGGGACACCTGTGTGTGCAGCCCAGGGACATCAGCAAGGCAGGAGCCACCCCATCATCCTGCTTTTGGCCCTTAACGATCCAGGCTGTGTGGTTTCTTTTTCCCATTTAAGCCTGAATTGATTTTACACAGACAAGTGTGGGGGGAGCTCCGGCTGTGCCCCTGGATGCTTCGGTTTCGGTGGAGACAACCTTTATAGCTCCGGCGTGTAAACCGAAAAGTCCCCGTGCGCAGTCCCATGGCCCACTCGCTCCCGTGATTGCTGCCTTCGCAACCTGGATCAACGCAGATCAGCTATTTCAAACCTGCCTGCTCTTATTAACGCAGCTCGCGGCACGAGCAAACCAAGATAAACCAGCCATTTCATCAGTCTCTGTGTGCAGGCGTTCGGTGTGCACACGCGATGTCCCACCCCGGCCTCGGCGCACTGGGAGATTTATAGATTAAAGAAAGAATTTGGGGGTGGAGGAGAGAATCCAGCCCAGTTCCCAAAGACTGGGACGGCAGCACCCTCCCGCAGACAAGCAGCACAGCCCTG
Organism: Neomorphus geoffroyi; assembly: GCA_033558235.1. NCBI lineage: Eukaryota > Metazoa > Chordata > Aves > Cuculiformes > Neomorphidae > Neomorphus > Neomorphus geoffroyi. The sequence continues at coordinate 2,938,002 of JAUMJM010000018.1, forward strand.
GCAGCCGGCAAAGCACGGGTTCAGGTAGCAACCTCCCTAAATCATACGATTACAGAATCATGGCCCACCCAGCGCCACCCCCTGCCACGGGCAGGGACACCTCCCACTGGATCAGGGGGCTCCAAGCCCCAGCCAACCCTTGAACACCTCCAGGGATGGGGCAGCCACCGCTTCCCTGGGCAACCTGGGCCAGGGCCTCCTCACCCTCACAGGAAACATTTCTTCCCAAGATCCCATTTCAACCTCCCCTCTTTCAGCTGAGAACAGTTCTTCTCATCCCATCCCTGCACTCCCCAACCAAGAGCCCCTCCCCAGCTTTCCTGCAGCCCCTTTCAGCACTGGGAGCTGCTCTAAGGTCCCCCCAGAGCCTTCTCCTCTCCAGGTTGAACAACCCCAACTCTCTCAGCTTGTCCTCGTACAGGAGGTGCTCCACCCTCGGACCATCTCCATGGCGTCCTCAGGACTCGCTCCAACAGCTCCAGGTCCTTCCTGTGGATCTGTTTGCATTGATGCCTGTGCTGTGGGAGCACGTGCAGGGGGACATCCCGCCAGCCTGCAGCACCCTGGCATGGCCAGCCTGCACCAGGCACACGAGAGAGCCCACCTCACAAAACACCTTTGGCTCCTGGACCCCAGTAAAACAGCAAACCCCAAAAGAGAGTTGAGCCGCATCCCTGCCACTGCCAGCACTGAACAAGCAAGCGGGGTGATTAATATTGAACATAAATAAGCAAAACAACTGAAAAGTCAACAGTTTAGGGGAAGAGAGGGTTGCAACAGGCCCCGCAGCCCTAAGGATTATTTTAAACGTACGAAATGCCATCTCTCTAAATAATCAACCCCTACTGCTGCGACTCGGAAATTGCCACCTACGGCTAATGCTCCAATTTTAAACGCATCCTCAAGTCAATCTTTGTAAATTCCACATTAAATATTGATCAGCCCCGGAGAGGGCTAATACCGCGTGTTTAGCATAGATGTGCCAAATTCAGACAGCAGCAGCTGAGCTTGGAAGTTCGCCCGCATCCTGTCCCAGGCCACGGTGACCACCACGGCAAGTGCTCCACTCCAGAGAGGCAGCAAGCACGGCAGAGAGCGGTCTCAATGGTGTTTCACAGCACAGGTGGGACCCAGTTCTGCCCCAGTAGCTCTGCATGTAATTGGTTTTCATAGAATAATTACAATAATATCAATAACAACATGAAAAATACCATCGGAGAGGTGGAAAAGACAAGGATCATCACAGGCAAGCAGAGAAACAACTACCGTGTCCATCATGCTGCCAGACGAAAGCAGAAACCTCTCAGGGCGGCGACCAACGGGGCCCCCAGGATGCTCTGGAAGGTGTTTGCAGCCTGGACACCAAACGTCCCCTCCTGCCAAAGCCCGGGGGTTTGTACCCCACTGTCCCCACTTTGAGGAGCGCGCTGGCTCCGTTCTCCCAGAAGGTCAGCCCTCCATTAGAAGCCCCGGGGAAGGTTTCAGCCACCTCCAAATGTAAGAGATTTTTTTTCTTCCCCTACATTTTTAAGCATTTTTCGTAACCGTCTTCGTAACCAGCAACCGCAGCCACTGAAAATATCACTGCAATGGAAATGCAGGCCTTGGTACAGACACCGTGTGCAAACACTGACAAGTCAGCGAGCCCAGCCGTTCGGGCTGTCTTCACAGGCAACGAGAACATCAGAAACACTGCACCGGGATGAACCCACGGCCCATCTAGTCCAGAAATGGGACTTACCGTGGACAAGCAAATTCAGTGAGGGTAAAGAAGAGACTGCCACTGATCCCAGCAGGACAGAGACGATGCCCGTATAAAATTCCTCATCTTTTCTGAAACTATTAGAAAGAGAAATAGCAACATTTTTCCTTTCACTTCTTCAGATACCACCTATCAGAGAGCCCACCACCATCAAGACCCGTGAATCCCACTGGCTGGGTTGTTCTGGCGGTGGTTGCTGCAGCCCGAAGCACAGCGCTGGAGTGACAGCGATGCCACGAAACAGCCCCCTTTTCCTGTGGGTTACGTGGGCACATTGCCGTCTCCAAGGGAATGGATGACCCTGATGCCAGCCTTTGGCCAATGCTCCACCCTACCAGGGACCGCAGAGGCACCACAGGAGAACAGCAAGGAATCATCCCCAGCAAGGTCCTGGCACTGATGGGCAGCACTTAACGATCCCTAAGGAATACTTAAATATGGACACAGGAGGGGGAAGGAGGCAGGAGCTGGCACTTCCCTTCCAGATACATCTTGGTCAGAGGGTTGTGACTGGCTCTAAACAGGTACCATCCTCTCCGTGCCAGTGACAGCTGCATGGCCGGGTAACTCAAGATTGAAGTTGCACCGTCAGGCAAGACGGGCAATTGTTCTCATTCCCAAATTCCCACCGTAACTAGAGGGCTCACAAGGGTGAGGTCTGAGCCACAAACATTTCCAACGATCCTATCAAGATGGGGGGTTAAGGGAAACACAATTGTTGGGAAATGATCCCTTTTATTTCTGAACGCTCATACACCGCGTGTGTATAAGCCTGGAGTATTACGAAAATCGTACTTGAAACCCAGACTCCAACCCCGTTTCCCAACCACTCATATAAAATTTTCATTACAGATTACTGCCCTGTAGTGGAACAGAGGGCAACTTTATTAGAAGACGCAGTGCAGCAGCCTGGCAGCACGAGAATGAGCCGGTCGACAGCTACAGATACTCCTCTGCGAGCTGCAGCAGAGTGCTGGAAATGAAACAGATTATATATAAAAAAAAAGTAATTCAGAGCAATTTCTAGTCAAGAGTCAAAGAACCATATAATTCAACATTTATATAGACAAGGCTTCAAGGGAACTCGTGAAAAAAAAGGCTGGAGGTAATGGTTAGAAACTCTGGGTTGATTTTTTTACCCCTTTTTTTTGGTATTTCTTGCCATGCTGGTTTGTGCCAGACTTGGCCTCCAGCAGCAGCTGCAGGGAAGGTCCCAGCTCTCCGTGCCTGTCTGACTGCTGCTGCCTCCCCTCCTCCTCCTCCCCCAACTCCCTACCTGACACAGGGGCGGCTCCTGCATTTCCTAATGACTTTTACCAACCAAGCAGTAATGTTTCTGTGTACAAGCCAGGGATGGGGAACGATCTTCCCGAAATGTGCCGGTATGCAGTTTTCCTCTTCCTCATCTTCCCTCCCTCATTTATCGTGCCATAAAAAGAACAGAAGAAAGACAATCCTTTTTCTCCGTGATTAATTAAGGCCAAAGCAGGACCCTGAGGCAGGGAGCAGCGGCGATACCTGTATCACTTCCCAGGTGCTGCAGCTGCGACAACGCGCTGCAGCCCCGTGACTTTCCCCCGCTGTCGTTTGTCATCGCCTGACACTGATAAAGAGCTTCTCCGGCGCTGTGTCTTTGCAAGGGAACATATCCATATCAAAGCTGCTTGGATCATCCTTTTGCAAACTATCTGCTGCATTTTCTGGCCTAGTTTCCATTCTGATCTCAAACTCTTGTTCTCTCCCTCCACGATTCCTGCACCAACAGGCACCGCTCCAGCCTGGCCAGACCCTGATGGCTCTCCAGCACTCCGAGCTTAAAGGCTCTTGGGAAATGGTCCAGGGTCACTCGGCTTCCGCATTGTTCAGCATGCCATCCTTACAAACTCAGATTAATATAGGGCATCAACCACAAACACGCTCCTGCATTTTAACTGAAGCATGCGGGATGCCTCTGGGGCACCCAAGTGCTCCCTGCCTGCAGTGGGATGCACGCTTTGTTGCCAGGGGTGGGATGCCCACTGCCCTCCCTACATCACTGCCAGGGCTGGGATGCCCACTGCCCTCCCCACATCATTGCCAGGGCTGGGATGCCCACTGCCCTCCCTACATCATTGCCAGGGCTGGGATGCATTCCCCTCTCTGTACATCAAGCACAAGTCCTACAAGCAGAAGTGTTGGAGGCTGGCACGAGGACCACCACCTGTAAGCTTCACCTTCTCTGTGAGAGCAGAGAGAGCAGCAGTTTGACACAAATGTCCTGAGCAGACCAGCTCTGCTGCCCTTTCTTAGTGTTATAGAAGGTAACACGGGGCGAAGCCTCCTCACAGCCCAGGAGGAGATGAGGTCTGCATGCCAGCATTCAACCCAAGCACGGCACCTGCCGCGCACAGCAGTTCGTGTTTTGCAGGTCGAAGTGTCTCTGTCCAGCTCACCTGGGTGATACGGGATGCTGAAAGCTCCCGTGACGAGTCAGGAGCCAGCAGGGATGTCTGCTCAGGCAGCAATGTTACCCCACATGATCTGCTGGAAGAGTTACAGATGCTCTCTGGACAATATTAATGTCCCATAATTGTTCTTCATCTGCTTGCACCAGGCTCAGACTGCCAAGGGGTCCCTGCCCACTTAACCTTGGGGTGATGGATGCTCTGCTATAGTGCCTACAGCCCTAGGTGGGTATCCGGAGGCTGGGGCTCCGATCCCAAGGAAGTGCATCCATCAACATCTTCTAGGCCTCAACACCTCAATCTTTTGAATGGCATTAATAACGTTTCCATGTGAAACGAAGACTCATTCTCAGGCAGCATCCAACATGGGAGAGAGCTCCCTGGGACACGGGGATGGAAGTGCTGCCATTAGGTACATGGAGCCGCAGCCTTGTGAAAACAGCACCTAATTCTCAACATTCCCTCAAGTCACAGTGTTGGCTTAGTAGAAAAGCAAATACTTACCCGTCCTGAGGTGCACTGCAGCTATAGGAACAAGTTTGTGCAGCCAGAACACGAGCAACGTAGCCACAGCCACTAGGAAAACCATCTCCTAGGATCCAACAGAGCAAATTTCATCTGGAAGACCTGGGAAGGGAAGAACAAGAACTTGCAGCATTGTTTTAATATAAAGGTGCTTTTCTCTCTACGATGGCACTTTAACAAGAGCTTAATGAACAGCGTTTTCTTGGTTTTGAGAGTCACAGACAGGCCAGATAAAGTTACCAATTCATTAGCATCCCGTCACGAATGTAGCCTCCGTATTCCCCAGCCATATGGTCAGCACGATATGCTTCCAAAAAACAGGGACATCTACAAAGGCTTTATTACCATCAGCCGTCACATTAAAGTAGCCTGTGGTTATATGGGGATGGAGAGCATCTTATTTCAGGATCTTTTGGGTGTGAAGGAACATGACGTGGACTGGGAGGCAAGGTGACATTGTAGGACATTTTATCACAGGCAGGTTTTTAATAGGGATAACCTCTTGGTCCTGAGCAAAATGCAGTCTCCAGAGTGGATACACATCTCCAGGAGCTACCTGCCCACGTAGGAGACACATCTGCTCCCCTCTCTCTCCAGATCAATTCCCCCTATGACCAATTAAACCTCCCAGCAGGCTGAACCGTGTGTCCAGCAATGAGCCACCTCAGCCAGGCGTGGAAAACCGAGAGGTTCTCCCATTCCCGCTACGTGCAAGCCCAGCAACCACAAGCGGCATCTGCGGATGGCATTAGGTGGCCATAAATAGATGCTAAGTGACCATATGCAGCGGCTGAAGGCAGCAATCTGTAAAAGACACTGTTCACTCTGGCCAAGGCAGGCACAGCACCACGTAAACCCATGTGAAAAAGCGCCCAGAACCAGTGTAGATGACAGAAGCACCCTGAGACGGCAATAGTCCATAAGTTATGGGCTTTCTTGGAGGAGCTGAGGAATTTGCTTTGATGTACACGGACCGGCCCAAGGAGCTGCTGACCCCTGCAGAGGGGCACACGGTGGAGCCAGCCCCTCCCTCTACCCACGCGCAATCCCAGGGACGCTTGTCCTTGGAGACCTCCAGTGGCATCTCCCACCCCACCTGAGGCCAAGCCACCTCCTCATCTCTCAGCACCGTCAAAATCTCTCTCCGGGTTCCCAGCACCACGCGCGTGTTTTCTAACGAGTGAATAACTTCTTCCTTACTCTGGAGCTCCCTTTGCAATTCAGCGAGACGCAGCGGGAGGGTTTGCGCTCCTCCTGCATTAACCGACCTGTGTCAGCATTTTATTCTGCAGCCCTGTAGGTTTTTTAGTTTAAAAAAATAAAAAAAGAGGAGTTTTCAAAGCTTTAATGGCTTTGAAAACAACATGGAGAGTTCTCTTTACTGCAGGAGAGGTTAATGATCTCCCTCTGCTACAGAACTAAACCGGACATCGTAATAAATAACCATAATAAGATAAAAAGTATCACCTGGAGTCATTCAATACGGGGAACAGGTAGGAGTTATGATGCATTTCCATTATTCAGAGCAACTGCTAGGGGTGAAGTTTCCAAAGTAAAGGCAGTCAATTAAAAGTTGAAAAGGAAAAACCTGCAATTAAAACACTACTTAAAAAGAAGGAGATTGTACCTTGTCTTGCCTGGGAAGACCAAATGCTCTGGCTCCTGGCTGGACTGCAGCCCCAAGGCTGCAACGCACACAAGTCCCTTCTCCTCACCTCTGTCCTCTCTGCAGCCCAAAAGCCAAAACACCAGCGGCGTGATGCCATGCAGCCCTGTCACCGAAGCCCACGGTGGCCCTGCAGGACCCGTCCTCATGACTGCTCTGCACAGCTAGAGATGAGCATCTCCTCAGCACCGGTCTGAGCTGGCAGCTTCGCGTTGCTCCAAGGCTGACCTTCAGGCAGAGGAGTAGCAATACCAGCCCGCGGGTGCTATGACAAAGCTCATCAGAGCAGCCCCATCACCCATGTCATCGCCAAGCTCCCAGCAATGCTGATTTTATGAGGTGCCTCACCTGGGCTCTGCCTGAGCACATCTTGGAGGGCCAGATCTTGAGAGGGGCAGACAGGCGCTTGCAGACAGCTCCTCTCCCAGTCCTCACTCCAGTTGCTCTTGGAGGTGCGACTACCTTGGCTACGTTTCCATACACAGGTTGCATTCAAGCACATCCAAAGGACACTTGCATTGATTACCAGCAGGTATTGAAGAGATCTTACAGGGACATCCCTGTTTGGGTTGATAAAGATCAGAAATGGATTGCTCAGGCTCCATTGCTACTCTGCCTTATCCCTGCGCTAGATGAGAATGCTGTTCCGCTGCTTGCAAAGCCTGGGGTGGCATGATGGGTACCTGGGCTCCAATGGAAAGCAGAGTGTTTGCGCAGGCAACAAAAACTCCACCAGAAACCTCAACTGCAGCTCTGGGGAGCAACACGACCTTACAAAACTCAGCATGAGTCAGGGGTGACAACCCAGCTGCCACCACCCTGCCAGCTGCACCACATGCACGGACCGGGAGGCAGGAGTCAATCCATCACCGGCAGCAAGAGGTGCCCCCAACGCGGTGTCGGCAAGGGGAGGGGGTCAGACTTTGTATCAAACGGCATAAATCACCTCTACACATGCTGGACAGTCCTATTAATCAGAGGCGTATCAGCCCTCCAACCCCGTCGGGCCCCTTTGTGAGGGGCTCTTCCCATCACAGACAGATAAGATTATCAGTGACGAGTGAGACACCCATTGAGTAACACCCGACTTGAAGAATGGGATTTATTTTTTTTTTATTTATCCCCCTGTCTCAAAGATGAGCTGTTTCTTGTCTTGTCAAACCACATCCTTTTCTTTAAAGAACCAGCTTTAAGAATCCAATTTGTCAAGCTGGACAATCATTTGAGAATCCGTAAAAAGCCTCAGTGACTTTATCAAAAAAAATAAATCAGAAGGTTTTAAATCGTAACTGAAAGGGATTTGAAAATAGGTTGAGTGGCCTACATCAATTAATCTTCAGAGAGCCAGGGCTTTGTGAAGCTGAAGTGGCAGAGATGTGTCAAATGCTGGTTACTGGGCTTGAGGAGATGGAAGTTATCGATATTTCTCCTCTCTTTTTTCTCGCTTTTCTTCAGTCTCTGTTTCCTCGGGACATGGTACAGTCACATCCCCTGCGACGGGCACGGCAAAGCTGAGAACTGTTGGGTGGTTGAGCCAAGAAGGCGTGAGTAGTCAGACCGAGATGGGTTGGGTGGTCAAGGCAAGAAGGGTTGGGTGGTCGAGCCAAGAAGGGTTGGGTGGTCGAGCCAAGAAGGGTTGGGTGGTCAAGCCAAGATGCGTTGCGTGGTTGAGCCAAGACGGGCTGGATAGCCAGGGCCACTCTTTCCTGCTGAGATTTTTCTGTGGTCACTCCCAACACCAGCCAAGGGTGCCCAGACCTGCTCTCCCATGGTGCTTTTTGGGTCCCTCACCATCACTGCCAGCGGATGCTGGAGCTCTTTTCTGCTCCAGACGCAGGGACAACCCTTGGAAGGAGCCGTCAGGCGCTGCTGACACTGACACTTAAAGACAGCCGGAGAGTCCTAAGGCACATTATGAAACCTAAGGGTGCAGCCGCCTCCACCATCAGCCGGGGCTCAGTTCCATCTGAGGAAGGAGGAGAGAAGGGAAGAAAAAGATAAATAGCTCCAGTTCAACCTCAGGGCTGGAGCAAAGCATTGCAAACCGACAGGAAGACCTCAGGGCTTGCAAAACAAAATGAAAGAGCTGGTAAATGAGTAAATGAGGTATTTGGCTGAACAGATACAGAGCTCTGGAACAGCCATGGATTTTCCCCACGTGCCTAATGAAAGCAGACAGCCCCTATTGCTCTTCGCTTCCCAGCTAAGCCACCACCCCAAGAAACACACGGCCAAGGGACAGGGCGTAAAGATGCTGAGCCCCAAGGAACACGGTCAAGAATTAGAGAGACTTAGAGGACACATGGGTGACAAAGTCTGGAGAATTCACTATAAAAAAAAGAAAAAAAGGCCTTGGGAGGAATCAAAACGCTGTGCAGAGAAGGGCCACACTGACACTCTCCGGTATCGAGAGCAGGATGCGAGGAGCTCCAGATGGCTTTTTGTTTTAGTGCAATAAAGAATTTAATTTGTCAGGCGAGTGTGCTGCTGGATAATAATAATAACACAAATAATTTCCTTAAAAAAAATAATGAAAGGAGTCTAACAGCTCAAAGATATCTTCATTTGCTGCAAAGAAAAGAGACTATCTGTTACTTACCGCAGTTGCAAGCATGTTCATGAGCTTTCAAATGGTATTTTGTTGCAAAAGTATAATATAAGGACACTTTACGCGCTTTCCAGTCTGGAGAAATAGATCTGACTTGGAAATCGGCCAGAAGTGCTGTAAGTTAGGGCTCTGAAGCGAAGGTGATAACTTTGCCAATTAAATATGGATGTGATTTTTTTTTTCCCCCTCTCCTTCTTCCCCTGAATACTTCTGCACTGTCATTAGGTGATGATATAAAGACATAGGCCTCCTGGTGCAGCTTAATTGCTCATATATAGAAAAATGATGAGCTCCGTTGCACCGCACGAGTACTGCCTCGGCTCCTTGCTGCCTTATTAATAGGTGATACCAACGCGAGTGTAATTCTTCTGCCCAAGGAAAAACAGAGAGATAGCAGAACCCTCATTCAGCAAAGTACTTCAGCACTCACTAAACTACTTTCCTGAACAGCACTGGACCTAAGAGCAAGTTTATATTTAATCGTGCAGTTAAATAATTTTGCTGAGTTGGTGCTTGGTGAACTGGAGACAGAACGGGCTTCCTATTAAGTGATCTTTTATTTCCATATCCTTATATTTTTCTTTCTTATCGATACACAGTGCAGATGATTCTGCGTTTTGCAATCTGCTGCTGAGTGATTTCTTGACCTGGTTGAAGCCTGGGCAAGCTAAGGACAAAAAAGGTTGTTGTTTATTTAGCACGGACCTCAGCACTTCAGAAGAGAACAGCCCGCATGGAGGGCCGGGAGTGGGGATGGACTGCTTTCCCCTGGGGATGGACAACGCCTCCGGGGAGCACCAGGATGGACTCTGCAGGGCAGAGAAGACCTTCAGCACATGGAGGTGAGCAGGGACACCTTGCTCAGAGAAGAGGGAGCACGCAGATGCAAAACAGAGCGAATTGGAAAGGTTCAAAGCCCAGATGGCCAAAGGATGCTGCCTGTTGTAAAGACAATCATACAAGTAGAGAATCATAGAACTGTTCGGGCTAGAAGGGACATTAAAGATCATCCGGTTCCACTCCCCCTACCGTGGGCAGGGACACCTCCCACTGGCTCAGATTGCTCAAATAATCATCATCACCAACCTTCAGGAAAGCAATGTAACTGCATCTTTTCAGTCTTCACATCCAGAGCAGCCAACAGGTCACCCCTAAACCCCTACATTTGTGTCTACTTTGTAACAGCCTCTCTAGGGGAAAGTTTTTAAAGACATTGACCGTCCCCCCAAAAAACAGGGAGAGGCACCCTCCCATCTGCATGAAAAGTTGACAGGCACAGGCTTGGAAAGCCTAGCTGCAGGGGCAGAGGATCTGCATTTGCATCTGTCAGGGCTCTGAAGGCCAAGTTTTATTCCCAAATAACCCGTGGTTAGGACGGGAGGGAGCGGAGCAGGGAGGGGAGGCTGCGACTAAATTGATGGCAACAGAAAAAGTGGGACATACAAATGGCTTGAGAAAAGGCGTGATGAGATGTGACTGCCTTGGGTCCTGGGACTGGAAAGAGCAAAATGGGAAAAGACCACCTGGACGAAGAGAAAGTGCTTCTGATTGCTTGGGGAAAAACGGAGTTAAAGATCATTGGAACGGACAAGGCAATCTGGCAGCCGAGCGGCGCTTTGATTGCTTCCAGCACAGTGGAGGCATGCGGGCGGTGGGCTGCGTCCCTCCCGGGGGCTGCGTCCCTCCCGGGGGCTGCCTGCTGCGGAGGCGTGATGGAACCAGGCACCGGCACCGAGCATCAGCAGCTGGGGGGGGTGATGCGGGGGTGCCACACTGACGTTGCAGGGCTGTGCAAGCACTGGCAGCCCCACTTTTGCCAACTCACGTTAGTCCTGTACAAATTAAAAAGCTCAGACCCAAGTTAGGGGCTGCGGGAGAGCTGAGAGCCACCCTGCCCACTCCCTGGTTCTGTGTGGGCAGCAGAACTGAAACAGTGATGGGCAAGAACCCATTGAGGCATAACTCAAAGCCCAGGTTGGTACGGACCCCTATGCCCCCCCTGGTTCCGATGACCTTGACCCCAAGCGATGCTGCTTCGCATCCCAGGAGTATGTGCGCTCTGGGCTTTGGATTTACACATCCAAAGATTTTGTAAAGGTTATGCAAAGGTTAATACACAATTAATGTGTTGGATCAGCACTGGAGCTCCGTTTGCCTCATTTTTTTGAAGTCTGAAGCCTACCAGGCAGCTCGACAGCACGGCTTGAAAGGCTCCAGTTCCTCCCGTGCATTTGTACTGATACTTCAGCCCTGAACCACATTCCAACGCGCAGGGCGATTGCAGTGATGAAGATAACAAGTAATAACGATGTATGCATTTCCTCTACCTTGGGCATTTTTAGGTTGTCTCATCTCAGAAATGAGCCAATTTGAGCATTTTGCATGGCGACCTGTTGGACTCTCTCAGTGACAGGCAGATGGTCGGGTTTGGATTCACACAATGCCTCTTATAGCACTAGACAGGCTGGTACGCCAGCGACTGCTCTATTTTAAGTTCCCAGATTGACCCAGCCTTCTCCAGCTAATCTGCCCAAAGCCCTCCGAACTCCCGCGTTTCAACAGGGGAGGCAGAGCCCCAGGAAGACGGAGCGCCGAGTTTGCTCTGGGTTACTAAATAAATCAGCAGCAGATTCAGGAGCCCAACTGCAGCCTCTGGCTGTAGGGTTAACACGATGTGTGGTACGTGCAGAGCTGGGTGGTTTCAAAATAGGCATAATATAGATTTTTTTCAAATGTCCCCACTCATGTTATTAATTTTATGTCTAAACACAAGCAGATTAGGATGATTTCCTTCCCAAGCCTGTGGTTTGCTCTTCCCTTTCACTCTGGAGTTTCATTAGCCTTTCTAGACAATTTCCCTGTCAGGCTTTCCACATATGAGCACAGTTTGCCAGCTCCCAGCGTTTAAATCCACCCGACCTATTCTCATTGCAACTCAAAGTGCTTCATGAACTCCTTTCCCTGTATTGCAATTTCACATTCCTAAATAAGGGGTTTAATAGTTACAGCAGTGCTCCTGACATTGCTTCGGAATTAAACAAGCCAGAAGAAAAAAACACTCTGAAATGTTTTCACTTTGAAGGTCATTTTAAAGACAGAGAACATAACCCGGCTCCTGCTGATGTTCATGAGGATTTTATCCCTCACGCGAACGAGGAATAGCAAGCGGCTCTTGGAGCACGGCAAGAAAAGGAGATGAAGTTTGGAAAAGTAAGCTGCACCTTATTAATGTAAAACAATCGTCCCAGATGTCCCACGGAGCGGGGGGGCTGGCGGTGGTGGCCGTACTTTCAGAGAGCCTGTGCTGAGAAAATAAGGAGCTGTTAGCAGCAGGAGATGGAGACCAAATAACCTTGCTTATACCAAAAATTGCAAAAGCACCTATATTTTTTTAAAAGCTGCTGTTTTGGAGGGCCCCACCAGAAAGCCACCCACGGAGCACCTTAGGAAGCAGCTGTGGCACTAAGGACAACATTCCCAAGACAAGGAACAAAAAATGACACCAGACCCATGGTGGGAAGGCCACCACGAGTTGATGAAGGCAAACTGGATCTCAGCCTGGACACCAAACGTTTCTGCCCTCCCAGGAGGTGACATAGGACAATATGAATTTCCATCCAGCAAACCTCCAGGAGTTTCACAGGCAGTAGAAGCCACTAAACAGAGTGGGACAGCAGCACCAAAGCAAATAGAAACGCTGAATAAGGGAGTTTACAGACACCCAGTGGTCAGCCCAGTATGAAATTCATACCACAGGGTGCAGGGGCAGGAACATCTCCGCCTTCCCCAGCGCACCCAGAGGAATTCATACACACACGGAGGCACCTCCTTCTTAGCTGTTCCTGCCAGCTGGTGAAAGTGTTGGTGTTGGGTGGCGTTGGTTTCCTTTCAGCACCTGAAAACTGGTGGGTGCTGGTGGATCCTCCTGCCCCTGTGCCCCTCAGAACCCCCTCGCGTGCCCACCCTGCCCCGCAGAGCCAGAGAGGAAAACAAACAGCAGCAGAAGCAGAAAACTTTCTGTCTCTCTCCTGCTAATTATGATCTTATTTTGCACAGAGAACCTGTCATTCACCCTCCTGTAATGGCTAGTTTCTATTTCAACTCTCCTTCCACCCTATTATCTTTTATAAAATTCAGCCGGGCTGGGTGATGGATTGATAAGGGATGGTCCCGTCGGGAGCTGCCTCTCTCAGAATGGCTCTCACGCACACCCAACTTCTGTATCTTTTTAAATATTTTAGTTGTTTGAGATCTTTATTCCACATTTCGATTTCCTGTAGTACAGTGAATTTATCTTAGTCACCCAGTCAAGTTCTCTCCAAGCCCCTTATCTTCTCCTCCTCTGTACAACTGAGAGCACCTACATTATCCGTGCGGCCGATAAAGCCGGATGTGGCAATCCACAGATCGCGTCGATCGGGCGGCAGCCCAGCTGAAAGGAGACCTTGGAAGCCCCACGCTTGACACCAGCTGGAAGTTCATCGTTCAAACCCAGCACCAGCCCCTGCCAAGGTGAAAGGCGTCTCCTCAGCCGAATGGGAAGCGCCCAGGGCTGCCTGTGGAGCTGAGGGATGGAGGGAGCAAAGGCAGCAGCTGCAGTCTGAGGGGTGCTGACCCCCATCCCGCTCATGGCCAAAGAGGCCAAGCTACGTCCTCCTTCTCCTGCTGCTCACCAGCACCTGCCTCCTCCCCAGCCCACCTGACCTTTGCTCAAAACGGCTGCAATGCCTCATTCCTCATCCTGATTATTCTGAAAAGAAACCTACACAACCACCTCCTGATTTTCCTGTCTATTTGTATGACAAGAAACAACACCAGAGCTTCCCTTGGGCTTGGGAGACCTGGACCAGGCTGGATCAGCCAGCCACCAGCACGGACACCGGAGCCGGGGCTGTGCACACCGAGAGGGTCCAGTGTTGGTGTGCTCAGAGGAGCCCAAGCACAGAGCTCTGAACACCAGGGCACCCTGGGAAAGCAGCACCACAGCCCCAGGGCTGCTCACTCGGGGAGAAGGGTTGAGGCAGCTCTCCCCGTGGCACAGGCTGGCAGCAATGCGGCTGTGCGGGCTGGCAGCCCTGCCAACACCGAGCATCACACAGCACGGACAGCTGTGCAGAAGCCTCCACGTCACAGATGACATTTGAGAGTATATAAAAATCCCGAGACATGTGGCTCCTTTGTGCTCCCTCTGCCCAGCCCTCGCGTCCCTCCCCTCGCCTGGAAGGTCCCACAGGCAGCACTGTGTGAAGGGACCAAACAAGGACACAGTGCCAAGGATTCCAAGCTGAGCTTTCTCCTCCCTGCTGATGCTCGGAGGGGTTCAGCATCACCTCCGTCCTTGCAGCCCTGCGGGGCAGCAGCCACAAGGGCTGGGGCCGTTTGGGATGCCCTCAGTGGAGTGGCTCCAACTGGATTGCTCCCAGCGGAGGGATCTGTGCCAGCCAGCAGCCCTGCTGAGGCCCTGGGCTGGCAGGGAGATGTGGAAGAATCACGGGCTCACAGAACAGCAGGGATTGGAAGGGCCCTCTGGAGCTCACCCAGTCCGAGCTCCTGCTAAAGCAGAGTCACCTCCAGCAGGCTGCACAGGAGCACATCCAGTCAGGTTTGGTTATCTTTAGAGACGGAGACTGCACAGCATCCCTGGCAGCCTGGTCCAGTGCTCTGTCACCGGCACAGGAAAGAAGTTTTTCCTCATGTCCAGGTGGAACTTCCTGTGCTCCAACTTGTGCCTGTTGGTGCCCAGCGACAGGACAAGGGGCACTGAAAAGAGCCTGGCCCCATCCTCCTGCCCCCTGCCCTTTAGATATTGATCAGCATTGATGAGGTCTCCTCAGCCTTCTCTTCTCCAGTTAAACTGCCCCAGGTCTCCCAGCCTTTCCTCGCGAGGGAGATGTTCCAGTCCCCCCCATCATCTCCATGGCTGCCGCTGGCCTCTCTCCAGTCCCTCCTTGTCTTTCTGCAGCTGGGGAGGCCCAGAACTGGACAGAGAATCACAGGATCATTTATCTTGGAAAAGATGTGTAACGTTGAGTCCAACCATAAACCTAACACTGCCGAGACCACCTCTAAACCATGTTCCCGAGCACCACATTCCCCCATCTTTTAAACCCCTCCAGGGATGGCGACTCCACCACCCCCCTGGGCAGCTGTGCCAGTCTCTGACCACCCTCTCAGTGACGAAATTCTTCCTAATGTCCAGTCTAAACCTTCTCTGGGCCAAGTTGAGGCCACCTCTCCTCACCCAGTTGCTTGTGTCCTGGCAGGAGAGCCCAGCACCCCCTTGTCACAGCCTCCTCTCGGAGCTGCAGGCGCCACGAGGACTCCAGAAGATGTTATTAGGGCAGAGAGGGAAATGAGCACGTGATGTCATGGATGCTCCACATGATGTCACGAGCACGAGGACACTCAGCCCCCGATGAGACCACAGGAGTTTAAATATCCCGAGAGCGAGGAGAGCACATCCCGCACTGTCCTGGGAAACCCCTCCTGACAGCATCTTCACAGTGCCCGGGCCAGGACCTGGCAGCACCCAGACCTGCACACCAACAGCCCAAACACAGCGCAGGGGGAACACCCAGACCCGCACACCAACAGCCCAAACACAGCGCGGGGGGAACACCCAGACCCCCACACCAACAACAGCCCAGAGCCAGCGCGGGGGGAACAGCCAGACCCCCACACCAACAACAGCCCAGAGCCAGCGCGGGGGGAACACCCAGACCCCCACACCAACAACAGCCCAGAGTCAGCGTGGGGGGAACACCCAGACCCCCACACCAAAAACAGCCCAGAGCCAGCGCGGGGGGAACACCCAGACTCCCACACCAACAACAGCCCAGAGCCAGCGCGGGGGGAACACCCAGACTCCCACACCAACAGCCCAAAGTCAGCGCGGGGGGAACACCCAGACCCGCACACCAACAGCCCAGAGCCAGCGCGGGGGGAACACCCAGACCCCCACACCAACAACAGCCCAGAGCCAGCGCGGGGGGAAGCGCCGGCCCTCCCGGCCCGCAGCTCCAGCCGCGGTCACGCAGCTCCCCCTGGCGTCGCCGCGGGCACCGCCACGCCGGGCACCGCACTCGGGGGGGACCGGGGGGGACCAGACTGGGGGTGACGGGTGGGAGGATGCGGGAGGGACAGGACTGGAGAGGGATGGACTGGACTGGGATGGAGGAGGGGATGGGGGGGGCCCAAACTGGGATGGAGGGGGGGATGAGGGAGTGACCACGCTGTGGTAGGATGGAGGGATGCAGAAGGGACCGTAGATCCCAAAATCGTTTGGTTGGAAAAGACCTTTGAGATCATCAAGTTCAACGACAGAATCATAGAATCAAAGATCTCAGATCCCAGACGGGGAAGGGGGGGGGGGGTGCGGAAAGGACCAGACTGGGATGGCGGTGGGGGGGGAGGGGGGCTGGGGAGGGGAGCGGGCAGGAGAGCGAGAGGGATCAGACCGGAGGGCAAACCGGCTGGCAAGCCCTCAGCCAGCCGAGGGGAGTTAAATCCTCTGCTTTCTTACACACAAGGCTCCTCAGAGAGGCGCAAACTGCAGAACGTGGTGATGCAGACGGTCAAATTCTGCCTGCCCAGCTCTGAGCACGACCCACACTGGTTGGGGGCCATATCCATCCCAGGTGCTGGGATCCAGGAGATCCAAGCGCCTTCCTTCCTGAGGACCAAGTGGGTTATGGTTCCAGCGCTGCCAGCTCCCTCCTTACTGGTCCTGTCCCTCCCTGAGCCCCTGTGGTCTCCAGCAGCCCACACCACAGCACCCGGCCTCTGGTCCAGCTACCAGGAAAAGGGGTGCTCGCGCGTCCTCTTACAGCATCACAGAGCTGCTTGGGGCAAGTCTGCCAAGACCATGCTGGAATCCAGCTATGGTTCTAGAGAAAGAAAGTGTTAGTTTGTTGTGCAGGGGTTTCTACGCGCTGCAACAAGATGTTTGTCGCAATGGGAAGAGGAAAGCGGACTTCAGTTTCAGCCTGCTTCCCGGCCCCAACACGGCACAAAAACTGACCTCGTGCTGATAAACTGCTGCTAACTAATATTTAACGAGGGAAGAAACCCGTCCTGACTCAAACCGGGGAGGTGCGATCACCAGACTCCTGTGCCTTTGACTTGCCAGTCTCTGCCTTCAGACTCCACCGGAAGGAGCGTTGGGTCTCGTGGCAGCCAGGGCTGAGGCACGCTGAGGCTGCCCCAGGAGGAGGCTAACGAGAGGGCTCCCACCTCACTTGCCCAAGCCACTGCAAAGGCTTGATATTCACTTTTCAGGAAAGGAAAGCTTTATGAAAACCCCTCTAATCTCGCAGGCAACGCAATGCGCAACCCTTAATACTGACAATAAAAGGGAAGCTGAGAGAGAGGGAGAGACAGATCCCAGCCCTGCTCTAGGTTTTGTTCAATGCTCTTGTCTCTCATAAAAGCATCCTGTCCAGCAACATAGGCTTGGGGGTGAGGGTCTCATGGACTCGTAGGAATCCAGGACCAGGACCAAAAACTTCCTGTACACCAGCCAGCAGGAAAAGGCAACTTCTAGAGAGTCTACGCTCAAAGCAGCAGCCTGGAAGTGAGGTGCTCACTAGCCTCTTTCCAGCTCTTGGAGTGATTTTGTCCCTTGGGATCAAACACAGCAGCAGGGCACCCAATAAATACGTCTGCAGGAGCATGATTTATCTGTAGGGGAAGCCATGGAAATTCCCAAACCCTCTTAAATATCCACTTCCTGGCTCTAAACAGTCAATAAGTTGCCAACTGGGGAATGTATTTGTCTGCTCCCCTCCATATATTTTCTGCTTTTCATTATAATTTGCTAAATAATACATTACCATGAGTTATTTATCACACTCGGCAGCTTTGTGATCCCCCTCCTCCATCTGGAAGAATTTCACCCATAAATCAGTTGCACAAATATCTGCTGGCATTGCCGCAGCGCCGAGCGTGTTTTCCCCTGTGCGCCCAGCACCTGCCCTGGCCGGCTCCCAGCCGGTCACCTGAATTAAATGGCATTCCTTTGTCTCAGGATAACCATAATAACCAGGATAACCAGGTCTCTCCATTGCTCCTCTCCTTGTTGCCCTCCTCTGGATGCCAGCCAAAGGGCATCGCAGCAGATAAAGAAAGCAGAGGAGGGAGATTTGCTGGAAGCTCCGTTTCTCCCACTCCTGTTGTTGGGATTGCATCGGCGGGAGAAGCAAAAGTGGCACCAACAGGTAAAAGCGAGTATAATTCGCGGAAATAAGTGCTCTCAGGATATAAAGGGAACCTGGGAGCAAGGTTGGATATTTCCAGCTCCTCCAGCAGATCACACAGCACACGCAGGGATTCAGAGCGTGCTGCTTTCCCAGGTCAGGTGAGTCTGGAGCTGCCCTGGGTGGGGTGGCATCGGCAGCACCAACTGCCAGGAGCCACCAGCCTGAGTTGAGCCCTTGGTGAACATGGCACATTTCCCCACTCATCGCACTAATCCAAGAGGGACCCAAGGCTGAAACACCTATCAGCCTTGTATCTGGACCATGCCCTGAAAACCACACTCCATCCTGGCTCGCTGGGATTCGTCATCGGCAAGGTGCTACGCAGGGGCTTCTCCTCCACCCTAGCACTGACCAGAAGGCAGCCCATGTTGGTGGCTCTGCCCATACAGACCTCAGCCCGGTGGCCACCAAGCACATCTGCACATAAGTCAAAACTTCTGCTGGCTTCCAGGCATCACCCACACCACATCCAAACCAGGATCCCAGAAGTCCCGTTGGAGACCTTCTCACCTCATGTGCCATCAAACCCATCCTTACGCCCCACATCACTGGGGAGGGGCCAGTGCTGTGAGCAGGACTCGAGCCTGATCATTCCTGGTCATGCAAGGTGGGTGATAAATGAGCTGAGACCTGATCCTTTGTCTTTGTCTGCCAGGCACATACCAAAGGAGAAACCCTAGACACCTCTAAATATGTAAATACTTTAAATGCTCCTAAAAAGGGAGGAGCAAAGGGGCTGCTGGTTTGCTCTTTGTTTGATTTTCAAGCTGCAGGAGCTCCAGCCTGAGCAACTTGGAATTGTTCACTTTAGAGGTGGAGAACCCTCAAGGGAAAAATAATCTGAGTGCTCTGGGCTGCTCTTCAGGCTGCTACTGGCACAGCCCTCCTGAAGCTGCTGTGCCAGATGAGTCTGGTGTCTGCTGGTTCTTCTTATCACGTGTGCGTGGAGAAGTTGTATTGCCAGGATTCTGCACCCAGAAGCATCCTGCTGGCACAGGGCTCCAGCTCTCCTGCAGGACATTGCTCCAACGCCTCCCAGCCACCCAGTCCGGTGAATCCGATCACTTCGACCCTTGAGCACTCTCTGAACCTGCACCACTGGCAGACAGGATTCCCAGGAATGAGTGAAGGAAACCTGGGATGGAGGATTTGAGCCCAAGGCAGCAGATCCAGGTGGCAGGGGAGGTTTAGGCTTGACATTAGGAAGAAGTTCTTCACTGAGAGGGTGATTGGCCATTGGAATGCGCTGCCCGGGGAGGGGGTGGAGTCACCGTCCCTGGAGGTGTTTAAGGAGAGATTGGATGAGGCACTTAGTGCCATGGTGTAATTGACAAGTAGGAGTAGGTGTAGGTGTTGGGTCATAGGTTGGACTCGATGATCTCAAAGGTCTTTTCCAACCTTATGATACTGTGATACTGGCACGAGGGCTGTGCCAGCGCCCAGGTTGGTGCGTGAGCAGGTTTGCTCACCTGCAGGTGGGCAACCAGGGCACAACGAGAGGCACAACATGAGGGGATGCAGGGCCAATGGAGAGCCCGGAAAAGAGAAAAGTAATGCTGGGAATGGGCCCTTGTGCTGAGGCTAAGCCAACACCAGGGAGCTGAAAGGTTTGCAAGCAAACTGGCTGGGCAGCAGCAGTTGGCGCATTGCTGCGGTGCCACCCCAAGAGCCACGCTGCGCCAGGCAAATGCAGCCGTTCACAGAGCCAGGTGCTGCTCCCTGCCCTCCTGTGTGCAGGAGTCATTGTGCCACTGCCACAGCAACCCAGGACAGGGGGGCAGGATGGCACCTCAACAGCTTTTCAGTGCTCAGCTCCTGCAGCGGGGTGTGTGAGGGTTGCAGAGGGACCCACAGTGTGCAGGAAGCTGGTATTTTTCCAGAGTGGGTGGCTGGGGAATTCCAGCCTGAGTCACGCAGCAGGAAAAAGAAATCAGTTTATTCAAATTAGCGTTACTCCCTCCCCCAGACTTGTACAGAGGAGGATTCTTCTTTCTCCCTCTGCCTTGCAAAGTCTGCCCAGGAGCCCTCAGGACACAGCGAAGGATGAGCGAGCGCCCGCACACGTGTTACTTATTGCAAGGAGAGCAGCGAGCAGATGGGAGCCCCTAATCCCCCCCTCCAAACTGACACCCAGCCCAGGAAAAGGAGAAAACCCCTCACAGGCTCCACTTACTTATTTACCAAGATCTCCTGGTGCTCTTGGGCAACAACAGCAGCTCTTGGGTAATGGAACAAGAGCTGCCATCAAAACACCATTTACATTCTGGTAACGAGCACGAGCCCTGGTTCAGAGCTCAGCCCTGCTGCACCGAGCAGTGTCTCGTCAGCGCCTGGCAATTCTTGATCCATTATTATTACGAGCACTTCTAAATATAAAAAGGAAATGCAATTTGAGGATGGAGAGAGTGCATCTTCTATAATCAAATTTTTCCAGCTCGGCAGCAGTGGAACCGGCCTGTCAGGACACATTAAACTGCAGGAGCCAGCTGTGCCCCCAGTGCACCCCCAGCCCCTCTGCAGCCAAGCAAAGTGGGCTTATCAGAGAATCACGGAATCCTAAGGTTGGAAGAGACCTCCCAGATCGAGTCCAACCACACCTGTCTCCCCACTAAACCCTGTCCCTAAGGAACTCACCCACCCGTCTTCTAAACCCCTCCAGGGATGGTGACTCCACCCCCTCCCTGGGCAGCTGTGCCAATCCCTGACCACCCTTTCAGGGAAGAAATTCTTCCCAATGTCCAGTCTAAACCTCCCCTGGCACAACGTGTGCCCATTTCCTCTTGTCCCATCGCTGTCACTTGTGAGCAGAGCCCAGCCCCCACCCCGTCACAGCCTCCTTTCAGGCAGTTGTAGACAGGGGTGAGGTCTCCCCTCAGCCCTCTCTAAGCTAAACACCCCCAGTTCCCTCAGTCTCTCCTCGTAGGACTCGTTCTCCAGCCCCTCCCCAACCTCGTTCCCTTCTCTGGACGCGCTCCAGCCCCTCCAGGTCCTTCTTGCAGTGAGGAGCCCAAAACTGACCCCAGCACTCGAGGTGTGGCCTCACCAGCGCTGAGCACAGGGGCACAATCCCCTCCCTGCTCCTGCTGGCCACGCTGGGTCTGACACAGGCCAAGATGCCACTGGCCCTCTGGGCCACTTGAGCCACTGCTGGCTCATGTTCAGCCGCTGTCAGCCAGCACCCCCAGGTCCTTCTGTGCCAGGCAGACTTGGACTCAGAGTGCCAGCAATCCCAGAGCACCCGCCTTCACATCCTGACCTCCCATGAACAGACACCGGCACAGGGCGAGGCTGCGCCCTGGGCAGCACTGCACCCCGCGGCAGCGCAGGAGTTCTCTCAAACAAAAGCTGCTCTTGTCTCCCGACAACCCAGAACCAGGAAAGAAAGCAGAAACCAAGATTTTAACTCAAATCATACATTCTCATGCCATTTTACCACCCGAGATGTTCAAAATACTTCGGAAACATTTCTGTGAGCCGTTGCCTTCCCAGGCTACGCTGATCCCTGCGGAGAGGGCTGTGACCTGCTCTCGCAGAGGAGCAGCCCCAGACCTCCTTGTCCTGCAGATGGGCACCATCCTTTGCAGGAGCCACAGACCCCCTGAACAGCTGTGCCCCACCCCACCCCCGGCACCCAGCCTGCGCTGCTCTCGCAGTGTCGGTGCAGATTATCCCCTCGGATGGCTCCAGCCCTGAAGCTCACCCAAGGGGCTGCACGGATGCCCCCTGAGCAGGGATCTGGCTGGTGCGATGTGCATCCCCCCACAAGCCTCAGCGCCTTCCAACACTGCAGGAAAGTGCGGTGAGTGCCTGGCGACGCACAGGAGCGACAGCTGGACACCTTGCAGACCTCATAGAACAGTGCAATGGTTTGGGTTGGAAGGAACATTAAATATTATCCAGATCTACCCCCTCTGCCATGGGCAGGGACACTTCCCACCAGATCAGATTGCTCAGAGGTTCCTTTTCCAGGTGAGCATGAGGTGAAGAGCTTGGCAAATAGGTTTTCATTGCTGGGAAATGAAAGAGCACCAGCTCTCGGCTTCAGTCCCAGCAGGGACACGGGGATGGAAAAGTTCTGATTCCTCAGGTTTAACCTTCCTTCTCAAGTCACCGCACTCTATCTTTGAAGCAAATTGCTTTGCAACTACTGATTAATTTAACTTTGCAACATACAGCTTAAATAAACAGTATCTTGGCTTACAGATGGGGAAATCAAGGCATGGAAAGGAAAAAAGCAGAACCAGGAACAAACCCCTCTCTCTGTGCTTTAACTACAAAATCATCTTTCCTCATTAGCAGCTAATCAGAACTACCAGAGGGGAAGAGATTACAGACAGGGCGGAGAGGGGAGTAACAGAAAGAAATACAGACATCAAAACAGATTTTCATTTATTTACTCATTTATCAGAGTGAGTCACAAGCTTGGAGTCTGCGTTAGCCCAGCAGGATTTTTGGATGCCATCTCCAAGATTTAAAAAGTTAATAGGTCACAGCCACACACTGTCTCAGGGAGGAGAAAATCTGCAGGTCTGGATTGGTCTTGGCACGTCTGATATTGCTTTGCCTTCTAGAGTATAAGAAACCGCTGATCATCCCTCACCAGCCTCATAATCTTTGTGAGAACCCAGACACCTTGTCTGAAACTTGATTTTTGAAAAGCACCCTGGTTTGCCTGGCAGCAGCTCGGGGGACGAGTTTGCAGGGGAGAGGAGGTGGGGTTTGGCACCCGTGCTGTGCCAACCAGCAGTGCTGCCAGCGGGAGCAAATCCCCGCTTGGTGGAGAAGTTCAGGGAAGGCCAACATGGATTTCAAACATCAGATGTTGGTTCTTCATCTCAGCTGCGTCCAGGATGAGCAGCTCCAGGTTGGCTGCTCTCAGGCTCCCAGGGCAGAGCCCCCAAGACCCTTGTGCTCCTCTGGACATCTCCGTGCACTCCTCCCCACCTTCCTATAGTCAGACACCACAACAAACCACCAGCAGGTTGTCAGCTTTTTTTCCCCTCCCTTTTTGCCCCAAAATGATTCGCAAGAAGCCTAGTGTTTCATTTCCTACAGGCAGAGAACATCTCGTCTTCACGCTTCCCTTTCTCTATTGCATCCTAACTTTCCAGAAGTGAGGAGACAGACGGGGTCCACAACTCATTCACCTGACCACAACTCACGGCCACCGTGCCAGGCTGGCTCCGAGGTCTCCAGAGAGGAAAAGCCTCTGGAACTTACACCACATCTGGGATGCTCGAACAGGTTGCTGCCTACACAGCCCATTTCCTCCAGCATTTCCAGCCTCACGCACAAGCCCACACCGGGAAACGAGGAACATTTTTTTAAATAAGAGGAGGAAATGGTGTCTTTGTGTCAGGCAAGTGGAAGAAATCCAGGACCAAGAGACTGCAGAGCCTTTCCACTTCAGACAGCAGGTGCTCTCCAAGATGTGGTTATGGCAACAAAATAAATGATGGATAATTGCTTTTGTGACAACTTGCCAATTAAATTAGACTCAGCAGAATAACATAATGACAATTTGTTATGCTCTGGTGGGCACTAACACACCAATCATAATTAAATGCTATGACTGAAATAGAATGCTGCTGTACACAGGAATATATAACCCCAATTCCCTCCCAGTGAAACATTATAGGTTCAGACTTGATTTCAATTTCTGGAGGATAATAGCATTAGCGCACATCAGAATGAGCTTGCAATATGCACACAGGCAGCAGCAGCACCGGGAGACAGACAGAGCCAAGGACAGCTGAGCCGCCAGCGCTCCTGAGGGGACCCTCCCGAGCATCTCTGATGCTCCAGGTTTCACAGCAACGGGAGGCACCCTTAAATCTCTGCCATGTCCTGGGAAGATTTCAAATCCCCAGCTCAGGGGAGTAAACTGGTCCCCGGGGAGCAGCCCCGCTGCCGGCACTGGGGTGAGAGCCCACCAGGACTGGGCTACAGGGGTTTCATGTGGCTGCACCAACACCGTGCATCGCTTTCGGCCAGCAAAGCGCTTGTGCTTCTGAGTGGATCCCTCGCAGCCACGGGGCAAGAAACAGCCTGCCCTTCCTTAATGATCATTAAAATGGTCATTAAAGAAAACGTACTGCAGCGCCCAACAGCACGCTCCCCCCAGAGCTGGGGTCCCTCTGGGGCTCAGCCCCTCCAGCTGACCCAGCCACAAATGAGCTCGTTAGCCAAACTGTCCATGGTTTACGTCAGCTGATGGGAAAACTGAGCAAGGAGTTGGTCAGGTCCTACAAGGACTTAAAATGTGCTGGTAAAACAGCAGCCAGCATCCTCACCCTGAGCCACCGCTGAGCTCAGCCAGGTGTTCTCATGGTGTGCTCTCTGACCTTCCTGCTGTTCCTTCCTCCTGCCCTTCCCAGGGTTGTCCTCTATCTTATTCATCCCAGAACTGTTGGGCTGGGAATCACTATCACATGGGCATTTCTGATGCTGCCGAAGCAAAACACTACAAAGAGCACCAATCCCAATTAGTTAAAATACCATTAATTTAAAAAGGAACCTAGGCAGGTGGCAGGAATGGATGCTGCCAAGGTTTTGCAAACCCTCCCAAAAGCAGAAGCTGCCCATGTGCCATCCCCTCTCCCGGTGTGGAAATTGAACACGCCGCAACCTGCAGAGCTCCCTGAGCAGACAGTGTCTTGCTCAGGCACCACGGACATTTTCCTGACAGGTGAGCGTAGAATGCCAGGTGTGTCCACCTGGTCACCCCAGGGAACAGCAGCTGCAGAGCCCAGCCCAGCCCACTGCCCCCCTGGAAAGCAGCACCAAGCCCCACTCCTTTAGGAAAGCCAGGAATTTACCAGAATAAAATCTTTCTAAATTCAGGTGGCACAAAGGCCACTGCCTTACATCGAGAGCCAAGCAAAGAGACTGCCTTGTCTCGGGGTCGCGAAGTTCATCACACTCCTTGATGGAGCTCAGCACACCTTTTATCAGGTGTTGCATAGTAAGGCAAGTATAAAGATACAATAAATTCAAGCCAAGATCCTCACAGACACAGATTTCTGGAATATTCCAAAGCTCAAAATGCGCTGGATTTGAAGACGAAATGCATGAGTGTGGGCAAGGGTAGGCAGAGGCAAATCACAGAATACCACAGTGCAGCAATGCCAACATGTGAATATCCTACTTGGAGCCACATTTTTAAAACATTAAATGCTTTATTACTTGCCTCGATGAAGCTTGGCACTGGCAAGTCCAGATCACCCACTTTTCCAGCAAAGCTGATGAATTATTTTGTCTGCTCCAGACATAAGACCCGATCCCATTAAATCCTGAGTTCCCCTGCCCTCAGCGCATAACGGCGGATAATCCACGGGCACGTGACCAGCAGTGTGGTCAGAGACGCGCCATCGCACGGCAACACGTGCCTGGCTCTGCTGAAGGGTTCGTGCATCGTGGTGGGGCAGCTGCCTTTGCGTTAAACCTGTGCCAAAGCTCAGGGCCCTGAAGGGTCAGATGAGAGGGGTTTGCTCCGGTGGGGCACATCCTGCATAGAGGCGCTGACTTTGGTAAGACACCAGGCTGTTGCATCCCTAGGAACCTTCTTTCTGCTCATTCATTGCACTGAAACACCTGCATCATTTGCTGCCTCTTCAGGGCTTTACCACCAGCGCAGGACCAGTTTGCACCACACCACTGCGCGAGATGCCTTTGCCCAGCGCTGGACGCAGCCCTGAGCAAACCTGGAATTTCCAAACAGGCAGAGGGCAGGGGTTTTCCCTCCCAGGGCTTTGGACAAACACTGTGGCTGTAGCACAGCCGCCTTGTCAGGGTTATCGCTAACGCCACCGAGACAAGCTAACCTGGGCATCGGTGCAGGTGTGGGCTAAGCACAAAACCAACAGACTTTGCAATCGAGACTTCTAGAGCCTGCAGTGGCACTTCTTCATCCTCAGATTTTTCAGGTGATGTCCACAACTTTAAGAATTGACCTTGTAAAACCTCCAGCCTGGCTTCCAGAGCTGTAGAAGGGGTTACAGAGCGCCCGCGATTTCCTTTTTCTTTTTGATGCCTCAAGGAGTAAGGAACCTTGTAACTGATACTTTGGCATTTATTGTCACTTAAAAATAGCCTGGCAATCAGAGAGAGGAACATCGATACGCACCGCTCATCTTGTGGGAGGAAGGAGGTCAGCAGTTTAGCCCCGGAAAGGTCATACGGCTGCTCTGTAACGGGGTGTAGGATCGCAAGCCAGCCACAGCCTCACTCCAGTCACTAACAAACATTAGGGCAGCAGAGGACACGTTTGCCCGGGCACAAGGAAATTACTCGACTGCACGGGCTGCCCCACGAAGGCAAAGGGCAAATGACAGGGTCACAGCTGTGTCCTTCGCCTGCAAACCCCCAGTGCAGCATTTGCCTTCCCCAGCTGTGGGCAGGACCAAAGGCCAGCAACTGGGTTCCCCCACACCCTGGGGTTCCCCCATCCCAATTCCCTTGTGCACCTCACATCCCACTTACTCCCAGGGCAATCTTAAGATTTCTTTTCAAGTATTTTTGGTGAAAGCTTGGCTTTCTCCCTAGCACCAGCCCGGCAGAGGAAGGCAAGGCTGACGCTGCCATCACACAATTTTTTTCATGCTGCTTGGTGCCCATTCTCCACTCCAGCCAGGCAGTGCAGGGTGGAAGCGAACCCCCACTGTGACACAGCTGGGTCCCCTCATTGCCTGTGTGCAGCAGGAGAGCCACGGGGGGACTGCAGCCACCTCCAGCCCCAGGAGCCCCCCATCACTTCCCTCTGAGCTCCCCAGCAAACTCTCCTCCCGCGGAGCTGCCGACCTTTCACTGGCGGCTGGAGGGTAAACACTTGATAAATAATAAATTGCTCACCCCAGGCTCTTGCTCAAACCTTTTAATTAAGGTAGCTGAGTTACTCTAAGGTCACAGTGATTGGCATTTCAATCTCAGCCCAACAAACGCATCCATCAAACACACACAGGATTCTGGACTTAATTGTGTTTTCTCCTAATGGCACCCAAAACTTAAGCTCACATTCTTTACCCAACAGGTTCCCCGTTTCTCCCCAGCCATAAAAAACCTGCAGCACAGAAGGACATCTCGAACTGCTTCTCTATCCAGAGGTATTCAGCTAGAAGCATCCCCGTGCTGTGGCCACCGGAGCTCCCACTCGAGCTCCTGGAGCTGGCCCTGCCCTGCAAGCTGCCCCCAAATCATCTCCTGATTCACACCAGCTGAGGACTCCCAGCCCCCACCCCCACTGAAAGTGTGTGCTCTCTTCTGTGTTCCCAGGTGTTCCAGGTAATTTGGCCACTCATCTGTTATGGTCACACCCGAGGTGGTTGCTGGGTGTGGATTTAGTGATCAGGACAGTAATTCCTGCCCCATGGAGAGAAACTCTGCTCCAGCAGGCATGGGGGCCAAGACCAGCTCCGGGAACAGATCCTGCAACACTCAGAGTGCTTTTCGCTCTTTGTAATGAAATCCTGCACACCTCTAGAATTACAGAGTGGAATTAGGAATAAAGTTTGACCTTCAAGGATAACTGAGCAATTCCCCTGGAGTTACGCTGCTGCCAGGAGGTGATCAAATCACACATAAACCAGCCACAGGTGTTTAAATCCTCCCTTTCACTGCCACGCAGCGCAGACTCATGAGAGGAGCCGGCATCCGCATGGAGCAGCGGCATCACAACACTGCATCACAGCGACTGAGTCCAGAGGGTGGGTACGAAACCAAAGGAAATCACCCCCCCTCCCTTGGGGAGGGGAGCCAGGCAAGGAGGGAGAAGAGATTTGACAGGATTTACAGCTGTTAGCTCGTGGGGAAGGGGTTTTAAAAAGAAATAAAATAACACAAAAAGAAAACCACAACCAGGGATTGTCTTCCATCTAGTCCTAAGCCAATGTTTAACAAAAAATAAGCTAGGCACTGGAGCTGGCAGGCATGGGAAGAATGAAATTCCAGTCAGCTCTGACTCTAGTAAATACTGATTGCTATTTTTGTGTGTTCTCTATGCACACTCACCGTGACTGTTGCTGCAGCAGCACCCAGCCTCCCGTCGCATCTGCCACGCTCTGAGGTGATCAACTTGAAGCCACCAAAAACCCACAAAGGTCCAAACTATGCAGTTGTTACAATTATCCTATTCTCAGTTTACACAAAGGATGCAATAGGAGGAGCACGTTACCGCATTTATATAAATAGCAGTTTTGCTCAACTCACTATAAAAAGATGCTACTGCAGGACTGCAAGCGGCTGTCACAACACGTCAGGGCAGCGGCTGCTGCCACTTCAGCAGCGAGACTGCCACGGGGTCTGCACCAGCAAGCGCAGGAGATTAAGAAACACCTTTACTACTGCAAATAAGACACCTGAAGAGAGAGTTCTGTTTTTTAAAGAAAACATTTAATTTTCTCCTTTTATATTCACATTTTCCAACTCACAATTTGAGATAACAATTCTTGGACCTCCAAAAAAAATTAATTTTCTCCCATTTTGCAAATAAAGAGATGGGAACACAAGAACGTGTGCCCCACTCACGACCACAGAAGGCACTGGAGCCGGATAACGGAAGCATATTCCCTGTAAGAAAACATCTCGTAACCATAAGACAGTGGAGACAAACAGTGGCTGCCAAGCAGGTGACTGCCACCACCAGGGCACATCCTGCAGCCAAGCACTCCAAGGACAACGGCACGGCTGCTAGGACGGTGACGGATTGTCCTTCTGGGCTTCTGCAGATTCTAGCATCCGCTCCTCCTGGTCTGTCTTCTTTTCCCGTACCTCCTTCAACACAGTTTGAAGCTGCAGGTGTAACACTGAGTCTCTGGTTTCATTATCCTTACGATCCTGTGGTGCTACCTACAGTTAAGAGATGGAGCACCATCAAAACCAGGGTCGTAAAATGCTTCTGTCAAAGCGTGACCGAGCAGAGCAACAGAAAGCAACAGCCCACATTTGTACATCAAAAAAACGCTAACAGAAAAGCTTCAATTCATACTCAGACTATGTAGAAGGTACAACACGGTGTCAAGGTATTGCCAGGGCAAGAAATATGAAGTGAGACTGCTGAACTAAAGCTCAAAGATGAAAGACAGTAATTTCACCTTCTTACACACTTGTTGAGCAGCGCACTTTAAGCAGAACCAGTTTCTGTTTCTCTTCACCCAGGAAAAGCACCACGGACACTCTGCCCAGAGTTAAGTGGGCAATGAGGAGAACAGAGAGCGTATTACAAATAAGAATAATTTAGCTCAAGGTGTTTAAAACTGCAGCTTTTATAGCTCACTCTTCTCCCTTCCTTTTGAGGGGGTTTGACCAAAGGACAGCATTCTTGGAAGAAACAGCAATTGGTCATTTACTACTGCAAATAAGGCACCTGAAGAGAGAGGACTTCCTGTTTTTAAAGCAAACGGGTCATGACCAAGGTAAAAGCTTTCCAGCCACCACGGAGCAGCCATGTTCCACTCTGCCTGTCACACTGCTCTAGATGCATCTTCCATTTGGGATTTTTACCCCATTTTACATTAGGAGTTATGTGACAACTGCCTGATATAGCAGGCTCAAAACTGAAGAACCGGAGCAAAAGTGTGTTAGGTGACTTAACTACTAAAACAGGATGGAAAAGGGTGTTGGTTACCCCCCTAGTGGAAAAGGGTCCCATTGACTCCTTACAGGGCAATATAAATACATATATGTGTTTCCTAACGGTTTGTACAGACACACCGACGGAAGGCTTGGGAGCACTGAAAACTGACATCTTTCACCAAGTGCTTCCCTTTCCCATCGCACAGGACACACCTCACCATGACCAGTCACGGTCACCACTGAGGAAAGCTCCTTTTGCACAGCGAGCACAGCTCATGACAGCCCTCAGGCACGCCACCGTGCTGCTGAGAATTTGGTTTGCACTGACTCAAGTGTTAAAGACCTGGAAGTGACATTTTCCAAGGCCGCTGGCCAAGAAACTATTTGCGTATTTAATACTTACCTTATCCGTTCCTCTTCTCTGTAAAATTATCCCACTGGCCAAAAGGGCTTTTCCTGTTTCCTCAAATAATTTTTCCTCTTCAATTTTTCCTTCTTCCTTCAGTTCATAGAATTTTTCAACAAACCTGCATTTCAAGGGTGTATTTTCACTCTCACAAACAGCATTTTTGTACACTGACTTAGGAGAAAGGGACAGGTCTCAAATATTTCTAGTTTAGGGATGAACAAACCTTACCTCTGGCAGGTTGATTTGTGGTTCAGTTGAGACAGGTCAAAAGGTCTCGGGCCACTGCCATAAACTTTGTAAAATCTCCTGTTCAAAAGAGAAAGCTGTTTGGGTTTTTGGCTCATCAAGGGAAGCGATAACTGTCCACAGAGGGTCTGAGTCAGTCTGGTCCTGCACTGCAGGGCTTCTGTCTGCCCACTGCCCTGCAGCCTCCAGGACAAACACAGGGAAACCAATGCACCAAGCAGAGCTCTACCATATAAACAGGGAAACCACCCCCGGAAGGAGCCGAGAAAGCAGTTGCTGGGAGAAGTGGGGGACACAGGGGGAACGGCAGGGGGACAGAAGGCGGACAGAAAGCAGGGAGACAGAAGGTGGCAGCAGGGGAGGGAATAGGGAGCACAGAGGAGATGGAGGGAACAAGAGTGACGGAGACAGTGGGGGGCAGCAGAGGAAGGAATGGGGTACAGGAGAGATGGGGGGGTCAGAGAAGGGTGGAAAGCGGAGGCGGTAAAGAAGGGAATGGGAGGCAGCAGAGGAGATGGAGGACAGAGGGCAGGAGACAGTGGGGGGCAGCAGGGGAGGGAATGGGGGGCACAGAGAGGAGATGAGAATAGAGGGCGGGAGACAGCAGGGGCAGCAAGAAAGAGAATGGGGAGTACAGAGGAGATGGATGACAGAGAAGGGGAGGCAGTGGGGGGCAGCAGAGGAGGGAATGGGGGGCACAGAGGGCAGATTGGGGACAGAAAAGGAGAGAAAGCAGGGGCGGAAAGTAAGGGAATGGGAGACACAGGGGAGATGGGGGACAGAGGGGGGAAATGCGGGGGCAGCAGGGAAGGGAACGTGAGGCACAGGGGAAATGGGGGACAGAGCAGGGAGACAATGGGGGGCAGAGGAAGAGGGAACGGGGCGGACACGGGGGGAGAAAAGGAGGGAAAAAAGGGGGGGGAAGCAGCCTTCCCTGCTGGCACGGGGCAGAGGAAGGACCCCGGCGCAGCTCGGGGCGGCAGAGCGGGGACTCACGCTCGCACTTCATCCTCCTCGTAGAAGATGGCGGGGATAACATCCTTCACCTTGCCGTAGCGCGGCCGCGGCACGCGGTACACGGGCTCCCGCAGCGGGGGGAAGGCAGCGTAGACGTCGAACCAGAGCGGCTTCTCGATGACGCCGATGCGGAGCAGGTTCCGTGTCCTGCGGGGAGAGGAGCGGGGCAGGGGGTGTCAGCACGCACCAGCCCCGGGACCCCTGCCCTCCCTCCCGCCTGTCCCCGGCAGCACGACCCCCGCACCGGCTGAACACGCTCCCTATCTTCTGCATGCGGCTGCCCGCCATGGCGGAGCCGGCGGACAGGCCTCCCCTGGCAACGCCGCCACCCTTAACAACGGCCGGAAGCGGAAACGCACTCCGCTCAGCACCGCCCGCTGCCAGGGCGCGCAGCCGACAGCAGATGGGCTCGGGAGGATGAAGGCGGCACCCAGGCAGCGCCAGCCGCTGACCGAACAGAAGCTCAGCGGGATCGTGACCCCTCCCCATTTAAAGAGGCAGCGCCGGCCGAACGCGACCAGGGCTGGGCCGGGAGGGGAGGGGAGTCAGAGGGACACAGAGAGACACAGAGATAGGGATCACAGAATCCCAGAACGGTTTGAGTTGGAAGGGACCTCAAAGCCCACCCAGTGCCACCCCCTGCCCTGGGCAGGGACACCTCCCGCTGGATCAGGGGGCTCCAAGCCCCATCCAACCTGGCCTTGGGCATCTCCAGGGATGGGGCAGCCACCACTGCTCTGGGCAACCTGGGCCAGGGCCTCCCCACCCTCACTGTGAAGAATTTCTTCCTAATGTCTGATCTAAGTCTTCCCCCTTCCAGTTTAAAGCCATTCCTCTTCGTCCTGTCACTCCTTGGCCTTGTAAAAAGCCCCTCCCCAGGTTTCCTGAAGCCACTTTCAGCAGTGGGAGTTGCTCTAAGGTCTCCCCAGAGCCTCCTCCAGGCTGAACAACCCCAGCTCTCCCAGCCTGTCCTCACAGCAGAAGGGCTCCAGCCCTCGGATCACCTTCGTAGCCTCCTCTGGACCCATTCCAAAAGCTCCATATCCTTCTTACGCTGGGGATTGCAGAACTGGAGACAGGACTGGTGGGGTGTCATGAGAGTGGAGCAGAGGGGGAGAATCACCTCCCGTGACCTGCTGGCCCTGCTCCTTTCGATGCAGCCCTTTCCCTGGGATGGGATGGAGATGGTGGTGCCAGGCCCGCGGATGGCTGCCCTCTGCCCGAATGCAGGACGGACTGGGATTCCTGAGGCCTGTGGACAGCCCCTCTCCTCAGCACACCCCTGCTGCCTTGTCCTGCACCTGAGAAGATGGAGGCAGCATGGGTCCAGCCCAGCACCCCGCAATGCCAGCTCCCTGGAGTAGCCTGGGAAGCGGGGAGCACTGGGTCTGTCCCCGCTGAAACCCATGCCATCACCCCCAGCCCAGCCTTTGTCACCCACCAGCGCCACTGGCACTACTGAGCACCCAGCCCTCTGCTTCCCCATAACACCCGCTTCTCCGGGCTGCGAGTCCAACCATGGCTCTGCACCCTTCGGGAGCTGCTGTGGGTGGGAAAAGCCATGTCAAGACCCACCAGGGTCCTCCTCAGCACCAAGCAATGACCCAGGTTGTGCTTCCCTAGATCCCCCAGCCTTCAGGCTGGAAGCACCAGCAAGCTGAGGACAGCTAAGACTCAGCCATGAGGGCAGCAGTTGTTGCCCCACATTCCACTTGCCAAACACATGTGGGCTCCAGCCCAGCGGCCTGGCTGCTGACTGCGGTGTCTGAGGGAGCCATTGGGGCTGCCCTGCTGCTGGCTGTGGGTATCAGCGAGGATGGCTGCCCTGGAGAAGAGACACGGGTCCAAGGAAAGGAGGAGTGGCTGCCACCCATGCTGTCCAGTCCCACAAGGAGGGGACATGCTGGAGACCACTGTTGCTACGCCTGTGCCTACACAGTGAGGTGTTTTTTCTCCATACAGCAGGAGAGGTTGGGGGCTCGTCTTCTCTGCCTGTGGCACACCTCATCTTCCCTGTCTGCTGAGCTCCACAATGCCACCATGGCAGCCAAGGAGGTCAGGGACTGGTAACACCGGGCTGCAAACCATCACCAGCAGCAGGATGCAGGGAGGATCAGCCTCACCGTGGTTGTCCATTTGGTGTTGGGTCTCACTGGGATGGAGACTAAGCAGTGGGATTTGCCACTGTGGTTTGCAAAAGCCCTTTTGGGGGTTGCACCGTGGGCCCAGGAGCTGGCAGCAGGCGGTGCGTGGCTGCCCAGCACACAGCCCCAGCCTGTATTTTTTACCTCAGTTAATGAAACCCAGCAGCTACACCCCAGCCACGTGCCCTGTGTGAACAGCCTTCCTCCAACAGCGTTTCCACCAACCTGACGAGAACATTGCTCACCAGCCAGCAGTGCCTGGTCACTAGGTGCAGCCCTTCGCTTGGAAATGAGCTGATGGGAAAAATAAAGCATTCCTCCTTCCATCTTCCAGCCTTGGGAAGGAAGGGGGCAGTAAATTTCCACGGCAGACTGACAGCCAGCAGGTACTCGGTGCCAGCCTGAAACACCTCCAATATTCATCGTCATCTGACCACGGTTTTCAGTCCTGAGCTTTTCTCAGCTATTGCTTTGCTTAAATTGCAGTTTTGAAAGAAAAAGCCCTGCTCCTGTAGAGCAAAAGAATTCAAAAGGGAGTTGCTGGGACCGCTCCAAGGTTGCATCTGAGCTTCTCAAAGGGCTGGGCAGGCCCTGGTCTTTTCAGCTCTTTGAGAAAGCCCTGGCTCCCCGCGGGCTTGCGACAGCTCGCTTAGCTGCGGCGGGATGCCAGCTTCCAGGGTTTCTCCAGCATTTCGATGCTTTTGACATTTAAGGCAAGAATGCCTTGATTTTATCCAGCATCTTCTTTCGCAGGGAAGGTTTCCAAGCCACACGTGAGACTAGGGAGCTCTAACGCTGCTGCTCCCAGATGGCTGGTGCAGGGCAAGCAGAGTCCGTCCCCATCCCTGACGGGCACATGGCCCCATCCCTGTGTGCAAGGGGGATGCTCCGCATGTCCCTCAGCCCCGTTGCTGCTGCCTGCAAAGCCCCACGGCCGCAGCCTCTGCTGGGGAAGAACCCTCCTCCTGCGAATCTCATCTCCAAAACAAAGAGCTTGAGGTTGAGGGTTTGGCTGCTGGCTGGGGACACGGGGTCAGCACCTTCCCTTCCCTCACTTTTGGGTCCATGTGCTGCTTTTTGAGCCTCCAAGAACTTTCTCACCAGAATTTTTCCTCCTCCAGCCTGTTGCACGGAACATGAAAGGAAGGGGAAGTCAAGCCCAGCATGGAGCAAGGCAATTCCCTACTGGAGTCATGCTGGGACCAGCCCCTCTGGGAGCGATTCCACCAACACCATCCAGCTCTGTGCTCTCCAACTTCACAGACCCAGCGATCCCGCCAGCTCGGCACGGTGCAATATGCAGGGCTGGAGATGAATAACACGTATTTCCAAAATAATTCATTGTAATAACTTATTTCCATTCCGCCAGGAGAGAATGTGCAGGAGCCAGGCTGCCTCCTTGACAGACGCGGAGGAGTTGCTGTGCGTAGCTAATGAAACAGTTTAAAGAAAACTCACACGCCCCAGCCCCAAGAGGTTTGTTATTTTCAGAATGAAGCGGGTAAGCCGCAGCGTTTTTCCTTTTCTGCTTTTTCCTGAAAGGCAGGTCCCACACACGTCGCTGGCCAAGGGCGCGCTGGGAGCTTCCCCAGGGGTCAGCTGGCACAGCCCCTCACTGCCAGTGCGGGTCAGCAGTTCTGCTCTACAGCACGCTTGGTGCCAGGGTGGTTTCCCGGGGACAGAGCCCACCCTCGCAGCCCATAGCATTGAAACCCTGGCATGGGGATGGCAGAGGGGAGCGGTGGGTGTCCCACGCACCCACCAAGGCGAAACAGGGAGGAGCAGAGACTGGCCATCCCCTGAGCATCCTCAGCTGTGCCAGGGCTTTCCTCAAATCCTGAGCTCGCGCGGCTGCTCACTATGAGCTCCCGGTGCTGCTCTTGTGCTCTCCCACAACCAGCACCCAAGGGGACCTGCTCCTGACCCAAACATCCTGATGGGTGGGAGCAAGAGTTGCTCCTGGATGGAGAGAGGAGCTCACCAGCGATGGATCTCCCACAGTGCTGGCTTTCTCAGGAAAACTGTCAGATGCAAATTCAGCGCCCTCAGGACCAAAGAGGCAATGAGCCAGGGCATCCTTTGGGCATGAAGGGAAGAAGCATTTCCCTCCCCACCCTGCTTTCTTTCTTTCCCCCCTATAAAGGAATGGCCATAAAAACCAAAACACACCACAGTATTGAGTACAACAGGACTTTATTATAGGAATTACTATTAAACATCTTTAAGAAAAAAATCACTTATGGAAATAAATTCTAAAATAGCAACACTCATAAACATCACAGATTGTTTTGTGTTGTTCTTTTTGAACCATTTTGTATAGAAGTTATGCAAACATCACTGAGAATTATATATTTTCACGTAAGAAATGCATTTTGGCTTCCAAGCCGGTTTCGGTGACCTTTCTACTCACCAGACCTGATTTTATTTTCTCTTTAAAGGACATAAAAACAATCACTCTACATCCTTCATTAAAATGATACTTTGTGCCTCCAAGATATTTTGAAATGGCTCCAGAGTGACATCATTCCGAGAGGCTTCGCCTAGCCTAGGCTATTTAAGGGCAAGTTGTTAGATTGTGTTAGCAGAGACATCCCCAAACGCCCGCGCAGCACAAGCTGCCAGCCTTATGTGCGCACGGGCACGGTGCCCACTTTGGGCGCAGGACCCTTCGTGGTTATCTTGCGTTGCTGGACCCACCTCACACACAACCTTTGCCAGGAGGGCAGACAAAGCCAGCGAGGCTGGAGGATTCGCACCCATCGTGTGCAGCGAGCAGAGGCTGCACAGTGACACCCGTCCCCTTCCCGTGGCCCCCTGGTTCCCAGCCCTGGGAGCACTGCAAGGAGTGGAGGATGCCAGACACC
Source organism: Neomorphus geoffroyi (assembly GCA_033558235.1). Taxonomy (NCBI): domain Eukaryota; kingdom Metazoa; phylum Chordata; class Aves; order Cuculiformes; family Neomorphidae; genus Neomorphus; species Neomorphus geoffroyi. The sequence goes on from JAUMJM010000018.1 coordinate 2,974,512, forward strand.
TCAGGGATGTGCTTGGCCAGACCAGCCCAAAGCAAAAGCAGAGACAGCCTGCTGCCTCCGGGCTCCTCGCCACCGGCAAACTATGGCTGGGTTATAAAGACGACTCAGAGGCGATGTGTTAACTGCTGCGCAGACAGCGGAGAGCAGGAGCAGCAGCATTTACCACTGCGCCACTTGCTGTGGTTGAAGCCAGCAGCTCCAGCAGGACTGACCTGTGACGTGATGCGAAACGTGGCTTCCCCAGCGCTACAGGCTGCCAGGGAGAGCTCAACATGATCCTTCACAGCCACAGCCCAGCTCAGCAAGGACGAGAAGCACAGCAAACAAGCCAGCTCCAAGGGCTCGGCAGTGGGGAAGGCACACTGCAACCACCCGGGCACAAGTGCTGCGCTGCCTTTCCTCCTCGTGAGCCAGACCAGCCCTCCAGTAACAACGTCCTCAGCTGGGAGAACCAGAATTACCCTCCTGCAAGAGCCTGAGCGCCTGCCCAGCTGCCTGTCGGTGCTTCCCGCGTTCATGGAAACTTTGCTGAAAGTTAAGCCCTCGGTAGCTAAGAGGCGCTGGAACATTGACAAGCTGAGCTGCTTCCAAGCTTGGTTTCCTTCCAAATATGCAGAGAGCTGCTTTGGACTGGGAGGGAGTGATGGCAGCCTCCTTCGGACCCCAGAGCCAGCCGAGGGTAGGAAGGGAGCCCCTCCTCTCCCTCCACCAGTCTCAGGCTGGGATAAAAGTCCTACCCAGGAACAAAAAGACTTTCCCAGCCCCAGCTTCACACTTAGCCCCTTGCACCCACAGCCACACTTGTGCCCTAAGCCAGGCGGAGGGACACACCGTTCCACATGCCCATCTTCCCCTTCACGGTGCAAAGCAGCCCGGTGCAAAGAGCGCTGTGCCTCTCTGGGACTTCCAGCAGCTGGGAATGGAGAGGGCTTGACCATGTGTCAAGGCAAGGCCAGCGTGGCTTGGGATAGCTCTAAGCCATTGGCCGGGATGCCACCTCTCAAAGGATGTTCCTCTCTCCTTCCTTCAAAAGAGAAGGAGCAGACACCAAAGCTGGGATCAGAGCTTGGGCCCTCTGCTCCTTTGATTTTAGGAATGCAAAGCGCGCTGGGGTCCTGGGGCACTTCCAGCCTAGTGTATCCTGCCCTCAGCACGCCGGGCTTTGGCCAAGTGCTGCTGGGAATGCTTCCTTTGTGCTAACGGGGCACTGCCCACACCCTGCAGCCCCAGGCACCTCGAAGCAGCCCTGGTCTTGGCCATGGACCAGGGAGGGGGCGAAGCCCTCAGGTCCCCAGCGATCCCCGCCGCGGCTGCGGGGGTGACAGCAGCAATGCTCAACAGGTGCACCGGCTGCGCCGCTTGCCGGGAAAGACATCTTGGCGTCTGCTTCAAAGGCATGCGGGGTCTGGGCGGGTTTGAAAAGGAGCCTGTCGGGAGCCAGCGCCTGCAGTGTGGGCTTTTGTTACCAAACCCCGCGGAAAGGCAGGGAAAACAGTTGCATGTGTGTTTGATGGCTGGGGTTTCTGCGTCTGCCGCCTTCGCAGCTCCGATCTTGCAACATTTGTGCTGGTTCGCAGGAGCCAGAAAGTGAAACAGGCACGTCTATAGCCACCTCCTGCATTTAGCAGTAAACAGATTATGCCGATAAGGGAGAAGAAAATGTGCTGGCGGGAGCGATTTCTGACTTTACGCTCATCACTCATTACTTACGGAGGGAAGGAATTTGTTTACATAATTATTTTTAGCCTGACAGCATCTCCGAATGAAAGCTGCAACGATTCAAGCGCTGCCTGCCAGCCCCCGAGCCCTCCGCCGCGCTCCCTGGTGAAACCAGCTCCTCGGGCAGGCATGAGAAAGGGTGCTCTGCTCCTGCTGCAGGGCCAGCCCCGGCCCCACATCAAACCCCACGTAAGCCCTTGTGCAAATTCTCCATGCCGAAAAATCCTCTGTTGGCCTCAGCTGCAAACCCCTCCAGCTCGGGCTTTGCATTTTACCTAGGGCAGGGGGGGCATCCCCAAGGTGCCCAGCAGCTGGCACCACCAGCACGACGCCGCACCCAGCGCGACGTGTCCGGCTTCAGCAGCGAGGGTTCAACTGATGCAAAATGCAGCCCTTGGTGCTGCCCCGTGGCGGCACAAAGCGTCCGTACTTCAAGGCAGTTTTAGCAATGCCAAAGGCAAAGGTTTAATTCAAAGTGAAACGCCTAGGAAAAGAAGGCCTTTCCTTTTATAAACAATTTATATTATTTGACTATTACCTGATCTGAATCTCTGCTCGTTACTCCTAGCAATAGCAGACAACAGCTGTTAGGCTCTCTTTCTCACGTGTTTTTGTGTTCCTGTGTGTGCGCAGAGTAAAGTTACATCAGATCGCTACAGAGATATGTTCAGGAGTGCTCCGGCCAAGCAGATCCCACGTGTGAATGCATCCTCGTTAGTACAACTGATTTCCATTTCTCCTGTGACACCACTCGGACCGAGAAAGCAGGCGGGATGCTGCTCCTGCCAAGCCTGAGCTCCACGGGCTCCTCCACGGCAGCTGCTGGCTTTTTTTTTTTTTTTTTCCTTTTTTTTTTCCTTTTTGGCTGATTTTGCTAGATAGAAGTTGTTTTCAAACCGCTGGTAAGAAAACACTGTGCCTCACTTCAATACTTGTACTTCAGAAAAGTACAGCAGCAGAGGGGAAACAGCCAAAAAACTGGGTTATTTGTTGGGTGCTTTTTTTCCTTTTTCAGCCATCTTCTTACGAAGCCTTGCGCACGTCCTGTGCCAGCAATAAACCCCAGCGCTGGGACCTGGTGGGGAGGAGAAGGGGAGGGAAGGAGAAGGGCACATGCTCAGCCCCAGCCACACCGTGGCCATCACCAGCGCCATCCCATTGCAGCACCCAGAGCTGTCACCAGCTGTAGAACCCACAGCCACCAACGGGTCTTGTCCCCACCTGGGCACACTCTGGACCTAAGCCAGAGCACCTGCTCTCCCCTCCAGCCAGGACAGATGGATGGACAGGGTCGTTTGCATGCTCACCGGGAAGCGTTCGTCCCCAGGTGCCTCTCACCATTTACTGCCCTTCCTTGGACGTCTCCTCCTCCTCCCGGAGCTGCTGCCTCCGTGCTTGGAAGTCTTCATCTGAAAGGCAGAGGCAGGCGGGGACTGTCGGTGGCCACAGCCGCTTTCATGCCAGGACACTGGTCACCGTGCCGCAGTCCCACGTCCAGCGAGTTGCCCCCAGGCAGCCCAGCCCCTGTCCCAAGGCAGGGATTTCCTCACCCAGATAATTCCCAGGGACCGGGATGTGGATATTCTACAGAATGCGCCTGAGAACACTGGGAGGAGGTTTGGGCCCACAGGGGCATTTCTGCCACGTGGTTGCACCTCAGCCAACATCGAGGTGGTCCTAGCTGGCACAAAACCCACTGCCAAGACCCATCTCTGGTCAAATCTGGGTGATGTCAGCTTTGTCAGGACGATGCCCCAACCCCATATTATCCACCCTGCAGGGCTGCACATTGCAGCTGCAAGCCAAGTCTCCCAAAAGAGGAGATACCCACCCCTGGTCACCCCAACAGGTACACACTCACAGGAGAACCGCATGGGACCTGGAGGGAGCCCGCTGCATGGGTGCCCATGCCCCCGCACAGACCTGATGGGAGCCATCTCCAGCAAGGCAATGGTGTGGGGCAGGACAGGAGCAGGCACTACGGGACCCCAGCCCACCGTGCTGAGGAAGGACAGCACGCACAGCAGAGCATGACGTGGGATGCCATTCTTACCACATGAATGTCCTTCGACATCATCGAGAAGATTTGCTGTGGAAGCTGCCGTCCCCATCCTGTTTCTTCCACTAAGGAAAACTAATTTGGGGGCCAGGATGTGGCTGTGGTACCACAATTGCCCTTCCCAGCTGCGAGAGGCAGCCGGGAGGCTCTGGCCAGACCACAGCCTTGGGGAGTCCCCAGGAGAACCCAAGTGAGGATGCTCCAACAGCTACACACACACCCCCAGCTCCCCAGCCCCTTTTAGGATACACCTGGTGCTTCAACAAGTGTTTTCTTTTCGATTTCCTCATCTTTGTCTTCTCGGAGAAGGCTCTGGCGAGTTCAAACAGCTTCTTGCGCGTGGCTGGAAGGAAGTAGCCGAGAGTTTCACCCCAAAACCCTTCCCAAAGTTGCTAGGGGCGATGGGGAGGAGACAGCCAGGGCCAGCAATGCAAGAGCCACCCATGTCCGGATGCCCTAAGACAACACCTTGGGTTTGCCTGGAAACATCCAGGTCGCATAACTGCCAGGCCTGGAGAGCCAGGTCCTGCGACCAACAGGGACATGTTGGTCCCGGGCAGGGGGTGCTGGCATTTTCACCCATTCCCTGGGATTTTTGTGCCCTTCCCTACCCACAATTGACCCGTATCTCGCCTGACTCAAGCTGCCCAAAAGCCTTGGTCTGTTTTGTGATGGGAGAAGCGGGCTATGACTTGGGAAGGAAGAGTGACAGCAAACCCTCTGTTTGCTTTTCTAGGATTCACACAAACCCTCCTCAGAAATGCTTCTGTTCCACAAAACCACTGGCATCCTTGACTCATGCTACAACCCACATGTGCAGCAGGGAAAGAAAGACAGGGCAGAGCTGGGATATAAGCACCGAGGTCTCCGTGTCCTGTCTGTCCTACTGGCACCCAGCCCTGGCATGTGGCACAGGAGCTCCCTGCCACTGATGAGGGCTGGGAGGAGCGCAGCAGAGTGGGATGCACCAGCCCAGGACTGTAAAACACAGATGGAAACTCAACCCCAAAGGGCTGCTGCCAGGGCAAAGCACCATCTTAGCCCAAGGTGCCACCACAGTGTGCAATGGCCTGTGTGCTGCCCACCGGTGTGCCAGCGCTCCGTGTCACTCAGTGGGGAATGGGGATGTGTGTGTCCAGCTGCCAGGAGAGCTGAGAAGAAATGCTGGCAGGCGGGCGTGTACCCAACGATGTGTACACACAGGCGCGTGCGTGCAGAATGGAGACGCTGGGTGAGTGGGGAGTACGGCAGCGCTTGGGTGAGCGCCAGGCAACGCTGCTGGCTCTTCCTCTGCCCGCCCGGCTCCCACTTCTCCTCCAGCCATCGCAGGCATCCTGGCTGCCAAGACAGAGCCTGCAAACCAACTCACATTTTCCCATGTGTTTCAATTTGTCTCTGAATAAGGCATCGTCAGACACGGCACCGCTGGCCTCGCTGGTTACAGAGGGAGCTACGTCACCTGGAAGGCAAACATCTGGTCACTGGGAGTGCGTGCACGGCAAGGGGAGGCTCAAGACAAATCATTTCCGTGGCTCAGTTCCAGCACTACCAAAGCGCAGAGCTGAGCAAGAGCAGGCAGGACGAGGGTACTGTCACACCGGGGCAAGCTCTGACGAGGACCCTCTGTAGATATAATCCCCGAAGCCGTGGATGCAGAGACCTCGGCTTGCAGCGCACCCTCAGCCCCACGGGGCTGCCAGAACCGGCTCACTTGGAGCTGCCAGTGAGCAGATGTGGGATGAGCAGCAGCTCAGTCCCACCACCAGCACCGCTGCGGAGCGGGCGGCCTCCCTCTGTGCTGCCCCAGAGACGGAGCCCCAAATTACCCTAGGCACTAACTGGGTATTAGATCACATCTGTGCTCAGCACTTGGGAGGGCAAGGACCTCGGATCAGGAGCAGAATGAAGCTGAGGCATCCGGTCAGGTGGACCAGAGACCCCAACAGCCATGTCCCTGTCTTCCACAGGTCTGGGTGTGGAAGTGGGGGCCCGAAGTGCTGTGTGCCCAGCCAGAGCTCCACCATGCCACCCAGCCGCTGCGCCTCGCCTGCCCCCGCACCGGGACATCGATAGACACCAGCTCTAATTCTGACCCGGGCAGCTGCTCCGCTTGCCAAGGTTAATCAGGATTAGCCGGGAACAGTCATTATGCCTCCCAGGCACAATCCTCTGCCCTGGTCAAGACAAGGGAGGGCTTTGTCTCCCCTGGGAATTGGATCTCAGCTCCCATCCACAGGGATGGATACAGTCAGGACACAGGAGCCCCTCCACGTGAGGAGGGCAGGTAGAGCAATAGCGCCCACCCACACCACCCACCAGCCCCTCTCCTGTGTGCCTTGGAGTTCCTCCTTTGAGGAGGGACCAGGCAGCTTCCTCCACTGGGAACATGGGAGCTTCGGGGCATCCCGCTGCTGAAGAGCGATGCTCACATGCATCTTGAGTTACCTGATAAAATGGAGGAGAAACCAAAGTCGTTGCTGACAGCAACACTGGTTGACTTGGATTTTTTTGACTCATATTTCAATCGATCTGAAAAACAAAAAGCCCGGTGCCCTGCTCGATCAGACCCCCGAGGCAGAGCATGTGGTTCCACTCCTCTCTCCTTTCGCAGCCCCCACGGCTGTGGAGGGACAGGCTGATGGCAAGGGAAGGAGCTTGGGCTTCTCAGCATCCCGCAGCAGCTCAACCACTGCAGGAAGGCCCTTTGCTTCAGCATGGCGACCACAAGTGCTCCGGTGGGAGCCCACAGCAGCAGGCAGGAGTACTCCTCTCCCTGCCACAAAGGAACTGTGCGCATGCCACAAGTGTGCTGGTGGTTTTCCAGCCGTGGTGGGGGTGAGCCCTGCAATGAGGGTGCTGCCAGGACCCTGCAAACCAACAGCAAGATCTTGAGGGATACGGCCCCTCAGCCAGCAAGCTCAGAGCTGGTGGCAGCACAAGGGAGGGGAAAGGTGGCTCTTTGCTCAGTGGCAGCAAAACCACCATTATCCTTGAGCCCTTCCCATGGCATGGGTCAAACAGCTGGCTGCGAGCTCACCAGGAAGGAGCAATTACAGCAAAACTGCTCCCCAGTTCAGGCCCTATCAGTACATGGAGAGGTCACACAACTGGAGAGGGTGCACAGAGGGCTCAGAGGGCATTTCCGAGGCTTCTTGCTATGGATTTTGCTGGGTTTTGACAGAGACACGGCAGAAGGGTGGGCAGGGGAAGGAGAATCTCGTGGTAGGTGGCTGAGCACCAGGAGCAGGAGCCTGGGGAGCAGACCACTGCCTGGTGTCGGCAGGTCAGAGCACCCACCATCAGCCTGGCCATGTCCTGTACTTTAGCACAAGCCACGACGCCATAGGCAGGGCAAAGCTGCCAGCATTACAGGGGGAAGCACACACCCAAAAAGCAGAGGTTTCTGAAGGCGCTTCTCACCTCTCTCCAAGGCGAGGAGGAAATCTCGGTTCCTCTGAAGCTCTTTCATGAACTCTTCGTTCTGCAGGAAGAGCGCGATCCGCTCATCCTCCAGGTACTGCTTCCACCGTCGTTCCTGCTCCAGGGAGCCCTGGCCCCGTGGGGCGAGTCCTCGTGGCACGGGCTGCTGGCAGCTCTGGGAGCCCTGGATGGGAGGCAAACACAGCCATGGTCGCTCAGGGGTCTTGGCATGGGCAGGATGCTCCCTGCTCAGTGCCCCAGGCTGAGCTTGGCCTTTTGGTGCTCCGTTACACCACGGCACCCCAGCCACTGACTGCTGCTCCCAGTGAGGTCCCTCCCTCCTGCACCAGTGCCCGACAACCCGGGGCACCATCCCCGTAGCCGGGCTGTGCTCCAGATGGTGCTACTGCAAAGGGGACAAAGGGAGAGAGGCAGGAGGGGACAGACATCCCATGCAGGAACAGGGACCCCTCGGTCTGGAGTCAGCGCAGGGAGCAATTGGTGTGTCCAGAATTGCTCCTTTGGAGAGCACAGATTTGCAAACTGTGGGGTTAAGCCAAGCCAGGACCTGATGCAGAGGCAGGGGATAAGGATCTTAGCCAGCACCTCTGCTTTTATTTCCCTCTAAGAAGCAGAGACTGCAATTTCTCACTGACAAGCATCCCTGCACGAGGCAGCTCATGCTCCCCACCGGCTCCTGGTGCAGTTGCACCTGGGGAGCAGCAGAGCCACGCTGCACAGCCGCAACCTCATCCTCACCTACAATATTTATCTGATTTGTAGCTGCTCTCAGAGTGCCATAAAAAGAAAAAGCACACAATTACCGAGGAAAGAAAAGGGCAGCTGCTCCTCTCCTCCCTCTGAGATCAAATGAATTAGCACGTTCCTATTCCCAGAAAGGTAATATAGCCTACAAAGCTCAACTTCCAGGGTAATCATTTATGAAAACATGGCAGGCTGCCTTCAGAGCCAGAAAGGGATGGAGGAGCAGATGCACAGGGAGAGCAGAGTGCCTGCAACACCCCTCAGCCCCTCACTGGCCCTGTCTGCAGTCTGACTTCTGTCTTAGTGAAGGGTTTAAGGGACACCCCGGGGATGCAGTGTGCCCACAGCAGAGCTGGGTGCCCAGCATGGTCTGTGCCTGGCCTGCTCGTTCCCCACAGGGTGCTGCCTGCCCTGCTGTGAGCAGAAAGGCACCCACAAGCCCAAGCATTGTGACTCCAAAACTGCCACAAAGCACCTAGGGACTCTGATTTCTCAGGGCAAATCCTCTGGTTTGCACTTAGCTTTCCACCCAAGCTGCACTGCACCAGCCCCCGAGCACTCTGGCAGCACTGCTCTTCCCAAGTCCTGCTGCTTCTCACCAGGGTAGCAGGTTAGATTTTCAAACAATTTAGAATATTAGTACTCTTGGGACGAACTGCTGGGCTAATGGCAGGAAAAAGTGTCAAAGCCTTGCTGGAAGCTTTCCATTTCACATCCTGGGAAGGGACAGCTGTCCATGGCCAACTCTCCACAGTAGACAACTCTCTGTTGGGAGGGTTAGGATTTAGGTTAGGGTTTAGGGCTCCCCACGGAGAGCTGTCCCAACACAGAACTGGCTGCGTAGAGTTGGTTTTGTAGAGTTGTCCTAGACCCTTCACACTTTGCTCGCTTCCGTCTTACCTTGAACAGCAAGAACCACTCCAAGACTTTAGGTTTAGTCTGCACTTGGTAGTGTGAGCTTTCAGAGAGCTGGCACTGCAAGCTCAGGGTGGCTGAGGACCAGGTTTGGTGCTCCATGCTGTACCGTGGAGCCGGGGCGCAGGCTGGAAGGGGTGGCGAGCCTCACCTGTGTGCCCGTGGTCTGCTGGGGCAGGATGCGCAGGAAGTCCTCAGGGAGGTTGCCCAGGAGTGGTGGGTTCCAGTTCCTGTAGCGCCCAGGCGCTGGGGTGCTACTGGGTGCCGGCACATCCGTCCTGCGAGGCAAGCGCAGACGGCAGCTTCAGTGAGCGAGAAACCCCCTGATGTTTGCTGCAGCCGCAAAGCACAGGGCCCAGCACGGCAGCCCCTTCCCCAGCTCCCCTGCTGGTCCTGGGAAGCAAATAACCACACCATCCCTCCCAAAACCTGCTCTGGAGAGTGAAAGCCTTCCCTAGCCAGTTCAGAATCTTTGGGAGCTGCTTTTCAAGCCTTGCTCCGCAGCTGTGCAGGCTGGATTTCACTCCTCCTCCCCATTTTGCTCAGAATCTCAGGAAACAGCCCTATGGGAGCCCTAGCACTGCAGGATTTTGCTTACAGAACTGAAGAACGTCTCTCAGCAGACGTCACACCCAGCCTGCACAGCCAGCAGTGCCTTCCTCCCAGGTGGCTGGCACATCGGTGCCCAGGCTTTCCTGCAAGCCCCAAGGCTACAGCTGAGGTGGCACTGCCACAGGAGAGCCCACACCCCACAGCGCCAGAGACTCTCGAGACTCAGCACCCTGGCGACAGCAAGTCCAACTGACTCGAGGTCTCCGGGGCCGACAGCCACAACGTGTGGGGCCCCGGCTGCTCAGCACCTGCTGTTTTTGAGCAGAGGCAAGCGCTCCCCACCCCAGGTAGCTGCGTTTTGCCATTCCACACACTGCCGGAGCAGCTTTTCAGGCCCTTCAGCTGTTCACTTTTTAGGGCCTCGGCAGGGATTTTTTAGCCAGCTGTGAGCTTCACTCATCTCCCTTGGTGTTGTCTCATCCAGCCCTAATGAACTGACGCCAGATACCCCTCGCTGGAGCCAGCTAACGTGGCCCCCCGGGTGCCAGCGCTTTGCTGGCTGCCCTGAGCTGAAGGCAGGTGCAGCCACGGCGTGGAGCTGGGGGCTCACCTGGGTGGTGGGGTGGGCGGCGCGTGAGGGTAACGGCTGCTAAACTCCTGGCTCTCATAGGCAGGGGGGGAGTAGACAGGAGGGGGCTCCTCATCCGAGCTGTCCGGCTCCAGGGTCCGCTCCAAGATCTGCAGCGCAAGAGGACAGGGTGAGCTGGGGAAATGCTCCCTGCTGGGTGGGCCCCTGCACATGGCAGCAAAACAGGGGCCGAACTGTCTGAACACCACTGCAGAGAAGAGGGGGGCAACCTCCCAGCTCCAGTTCCCCTGCGCTGGGGGTCTTTTGGTGGGGTTTGGAGGCCCTGCTCTTGAGGTACAAGGCACTGCATTTTCGGGAGGTGGGTGAGCCTGTGCCTGGGTGCACACAGCTCTTGGGGGCCCTCTGACAGCAGCAGAAGTATCTCTGCTGGGCTTTGGGGTGGGAGGAGAGCACCATCCAAGACAAACCAGCCAGGCTGCGTGTTCCAGATAAGCCAAACTGTAGCACCAGGCCCTGGCAGAAATGAGGCAGGATGAGATGGAGCTGTCGGCTCACCATGAGCCAGCCGTGGCAGCCAAGAGTCCAGGCAGGAGACCCCCATCCATAGCCGCATGCTTGGACATCACCGGCAAGGATTACCTCGGGAGGAATGCTGTCCTCCGAGTCTGAGCTGTCGTCACAGCCACTGCTATCCAGGTTCATCTGCAGGAGCTGGTCAATGGTGGCATCCACGGCACCATTGTTGGCCCTCAAGACGCATTCGATGATGTCGTAGTCCATGTTGGGGAACATGGTCTTGAAGTCCTCCATGGCCTGGTTGAACTCCAGCCGGCGGACCTGCCTGGCGGGGCGACTGTTGTTGAGCTCCTGTGCGGAGGAGCTGCCACGTGAGCTGCCATTGCTGCTGCTCCGACGGAAGAGGCTCGTCATGGCGAGACAGCTGGTGCGGGCACGGTGGCTGCTGACTCAGCTGCGGCGAGGTGGGCACCCACCACTGCTCATCACGGCGCACTGCCCTGGCAGCAGGCGGGGAGCATGGGTGCGTGGCGGGGGTCCTGCTCCCCACAGCAGGCAGCACCACGCGTCAGCCCCCAGTGTGTTGCAACATCCTCCCACCTGTGGATGGAAGAGGGGAGAAAGTCACCTGAAGGGTAGAGCACTCACAGACACTACAAGGTCCCTGTCTCAGCGAGGGAAATTTGATTCGATTTGACCCTTTCAACCACATCCCCACGGACCAGCCTGTCCCTGCAGTGGGACCAGCATGCCAGAGCCCGGATGTGCTGTGCCAGCTGCTGTACAAACAAAATGCAAGGTAAGAAAAATGGCATTACTTCCACCACCAAGGAATATCCAGATTTAACATCTCCAGGTTTGACATATATTTATAAACACAGTAAAATCGCCCTTTCAAGTGAAAAATGGAGTCGGCTCAGAGAGTTTCTGAGCAAGGGGCTAAAATACTCTGCAGCACAGCAAATCGACCCTTGGGAAAAGCCACCAAATCCAAGATTAACATTCACTTTAAAACCATAAACAGATTATACAGCTACTGCTTCTCATTTGGAAATGCAGGGCCAAATTCAGTTCTGGATTAACTCCACTGTTGAAACAGAATTACCCCAGGAACACTTTTGATCCATAATATCATTTTCAAAGGTTTTTTCCTAAGCGGCAGGCAGAGAGTTCAAGATAACTGTCCCTAAAGTGGTATTTAATGCAGAAGAACGTGCCAAGCACATTTCTTATTGAAACACAGTATAATCAGATTCAAAGCCATTAAGCAGAGCAGTCACCTCTGAAGGTCACTGGGCTCTCCCCTGCCTGTAGCAAGGCCGTGTGTGACAGCCACATCCCCAGCGCTCGCCCAGTATCGGCCACTGCACCGGCTCACAGCCCTGACCTGCTCCAAGGGGCTTTCAGAGGCTGCTCAGAGCAAAACACACTGGGAAACTCAGCACTGGGAACCCCCAGCTCACTCCCATGTTGCTAACAAAAAGCATTTAACAGATCACTCAGCCGAGAACGGTCTCCATCCCCGCAGTCACACTCTGTCCCCAGGATCATCTCCTGCTCACCAGGAGCAGAGCAGTGTTGTGTGAGCAGAGCAGGAACAATTCCGACAGCGCTGCCTGGCTGTTTTCACTGAGGAAAAATAAATCTGCTGGAGTCAATTAATAAAATACTGCTATGATGATTCATTCATAGCAAAAAGCCGGCATTGTTCGTGTTTCTGGTATTATACTTTAATTGCAATATTGCATAGCTGGTTTAGTCACTTATTAAACTGACTTATAACACATTCATGGGCACACACATTCCTTGAAAGATTTGGGATTTGGGTACTCCGAGAGGATGGGGAAAGAGCCTGAATATCAAGGAGAAAACAGCTTCTATAAGATGCACTGCAGACACACACGATTCAAATATGAAGACGAGAAGCAGAGAAGCATTAACTCAGGAATGCCATGCTAGCTCATAACCCCCAAGTAGTAAAATCACCCCCAGAACCAGCAAATGTGCTTAGAAATCCCAGAATTATTTAAAAATCCTAAGATCTTGTTAAGTCGCAAGAAGTGCCTGTGGTTGAGATCTTTTTCTCCCGATGTTTGACCTTTGAGAGTGTATTTAAGGTTCTTCCTTCTACCACAAAAGCCACTGCTGTGCCAGGCGTTGGCAATCCCTTTGCCATCCACTTGCCATCCTAATATCCCCCGGCTCCGGCGGGGAGGGACTGGCTCCTCCTGATGCAGATGCCTCTGTTCTGGGGAAGGTGTTCATCACCATGACACGAGAGTCTGGGACGACTCACCGAAACTGCAGCCCACACTTGACAGCATAACCGAACGCAGCAACGCACCGAGGAACTGAAAGCTTCTGGTCAGAAGATGAACTAAATTAGGGATGGCACAAGATATTTAGACACTAAAAAGGCTCTGCTTCACATCTGGCTTCAAACAACCCCAAGGGATCACCCTGCTGGGACCTTCCCAGCCCCTGAGTTGCGACTGGAGGCGGTGGGGCTTGCAGGAGACTGCTGTGAAGAGCACATTTGGCAAAACCAAAGCGCAGCCAGTGCCCTTGGCACAGACCAGGGTGGCTCCACATGTGTTGCAGGCAAACGCCACTGTGGGCAGAGCTGATGCCAGTGAAATACTGAAAATATAGACTTTTTAACACTATTTTTAAATTCCTGCTGCTCATTCAGAGAAATGCAAACTGATATGAGTTAAAATCCAAAGGAAAACAAGTTATGGCATTGGCAGGAGTTAATTTAAAAGATAAATAGTTGCATTTGTAGGATCCTCCCCAATTCCTGCTTGTCCACATCAGCACATCCAGGTGAGCAGTGGGGAGGGCAGCAGGACCCCCACCAGCTGCCAGCACAGGGAAGGGGCTCAGCACATTTCTGGCCCTTATTTCTGTGATGTCAATGAGGGGCTGGGAAGTTGCCAGGAGAAGTAAAATCCTTTGGATTTCCCAAAAAGGAAAGAACGCTGGTGTTCAACAGCCAGCCCAGGCGCAAGCACGGGCTCGCTTGGATGTGAGCTGAGTTTCACTTCATCTTGTGCATCTTGTTTGCAGAATTAGGCTGTGATGACTCCCTTAGCTGTTGCCTGACAAACTTTCTTCCTGCCTTAAAATAGTTCTGCCCTGCTACCATTCAAAAAGGAGCCTGAACGCTGTTATTCATTCATCCAAACTCAGGCACAGGCATAATCCTTTGCCCTTCTGTTGCACGCATCACAGGAGCTTAAAGGCTCTGCAAGCTCTGGGTGCACATGTCCCCATCCCACGGGTCGCAGGGAGCAGCGAGGTGGCGGCAGGGACCCTCCTGGGGCCAGCACTACCCCTGCACTCCCCACCAGCCCCCGCAGCAAGGGGTAAAACCTCCCAGCCCGGCAGGGTCTGCAGCCACAGGGTACGGGCAGTGCCCAGTCCTGGCTCACCCTGGGGACACGGCCGCAACTCCTGGCTCCGCCGCCTCCGCACCCCACGGCCCCAGCTGTCCCGGTGCTGACCTGTGTCGTGGAGAAAGTGCCAGGTGACATCCCAAAGCCAGGCTAGGGGCCAGGCACAGAGCCAGCGCCAGCCCTTCCAATGCACTGCTGTAGCATCAAACCCACAGCAAAGGCTGCCACGTTGCCACTTCCACACCAGTTTCCATTCGAGCGGCTCCACGCTCCAGGATGGGTGCTAGCACACAAAATGCCCGTACAGGATTTCTGTCACCACCTAGCCAGGACAGCATGGGATGCTCTTGGGCACACGGGATGCTCCCAGGTGGGCCAGATGCCCTGCACTCACAGGACAAGAGGCAACATGTGCTGCAAGACAAACCCACCACGAGCAGCAGAGGAGGTGTTACAGCAGCCCCAAGTCTTTCATATTTCCCTGAAGACATGACACTGACTTCTCTTAACTTGTGGTGAAGTGAGGAGACCCAGACATGCATATGATTTTTCACTGCATGCTGCGCCATGGCCCCTGCTTGGGCCCAGCTCCTGCCTTTGCTCATTGCTTAAAAAACATAAAATAACACTAAACAGAAGCTGACCCTTGGGATTTCTGTTCCACCGGAGCAGCTCAGCAAAGCTCGGGCTTTATGTCTTAGCATCGCATGTGTCGGCTCCCAGAGAAGCACCCAAAAATCCCAGCCAGAGTCAAACCGCCGGGCTCATCCCAGGAGAGATGCAGGATGGCGTCGGGGCTGCAAACCACACCACAGCACTGCTCTGCCACACAAACCCCCACTCACCCTGGCACAGCGCGGGGCTGGCAGAGGTGAGGGTGCACCCTGCCTTTTCTCCTGCCTGAGCCACTAATATCTTGCACAATTCAGATCCACTCTTGCCTGAGCCAGAGCCAAGAACAAGACCTTAGCAGCCACCAAGAAACCTTTAATCGTGCTCATCGGGGAGCAGAGAAGGCGCACGCAGCCTCGGGGAGCACATCGTCCCCACAGTCCCTGCTGCCCTGTGCCAGCCAGCTTTACGAAGCTGGTTCTTACCCACTGGGAGCGGGACACTCGATACCTTGCAGAGATGGACTTTTCACATTAAGGCCCTGGGATGGTCCAAGATGCTGCTCCAGCCCGGAGCAAGCGCAGTGCAAAGCGGGGAGGAGGCGTCAGCCATCCGGGAATGGCGCAAACGAGCAGCTGGATAATCCCGGGGGTTGGTCGAACCGGTAATGTCATGCTGGAAACAACAGTTGCTCAGCTCTGTGAGGAACGCAGCCCTAATGGAGGAGTGAACAGCTGTAGAAGCACTGGGACTGACTGCTCGTAGCCCTCGCAGCTCAGGAAAGAGCTTTGGCACCAAGTGCAAACGCGAATATTCCCTTCCCCGGTGTCTGCTGCAGCGTCGACAACAGATGGGATTGCTCAAACCCAGCTAAACCAGCCCAGCCCTTTTTCCCCTGCCGTTGCCAGGCCGTGTTTGTAGATCAGCCCTGCAAAGACGCTGGAGCCGTGCCCCAGGACAGGGGTGACACCACTGAGTGCTTGTTCCCCCTAGCCCAGCGCTCCCCCAGGGGCACCCACCCATCGCTCAGCGGCGGCTGCGAGCCCAGGCCTGCAATGACTCGGCTCGGATACGGAGCAGAAGGCATTTCCATACACGGGATTATCTTGAGACAAGGCCCACCAGCATCCTGGCTTCAGGAGGGAAAACTCTCAGAGGGAGTGTCAAAACTAGGGACGTTAAACCTGAAATAATAGCTTTGGTCAGGGCAGATTTGCTGAGCTCTGCCTGCAGCCAAGCCCCTGCAAAGGGCCTGCTCAATACAGGAACGAGAAGTCCAGGAACGTGACCTACTCATCAGCTGCAAATGTGACTGTAACAGAATTGAAATCAGAATGAAAAGTAAACAATTGGGAACAAAAATTACAGTAGTCTCTACCAGCAAACTGAATGGCAGAGGACAGGCTAAGGATATGCAGGATGGGGCCTTCTCATTCCCCAAAATCCCCTCCATTCCCTTTCTGTCCGCTTTGGAGGATGCACATGCACACCCCCAGTCCACAGCCTGGGAAAACTGTGAGCAAACCCTTTTTCACAGAAACAAATAAGCACCTGAGGATTCCCTTTAATATTTGTTCTATCACATATTAAAATGGCTGGGTTTAAGCCCTTTTCAAAGTAAAAAGCAATCAGGGAGGAGAGCAGAAGCAAGCCTTGTTGGAGAACCTGTGCAGCACGTACCTCTGCAAAACGAAACTCCCCTCTGGGCTCCGAGGATTGCGTTCAAAGCCAGAGGAACAGCCAGGAGGGGACCAGGGAGAGCCATGGAGCGATTCTGGTCCCGACACCGGGCATCGTCAGCATTACGACTCAAACACTCTCACCTGACAATTTAACTGGGGAGCCCGCAGCCAGCCCTGCACTCTGAAATGCACAATAACCATGTTTAAGAGAAGCAGCGGTGCCTGCTGCTGCCATGGGGCACCCACTGCTCGCCCAACTGTGGCCGGCCATGCCATCCTCCCGACAGCTTTATGAGGGCCCTTTGTGAGCTGACCAGATGCCAGCCCTCCATAGCACCCACCTGGCTCGTAAACCAACGACACCCAGCTAAAACCTAGGGGGCTGCACTCAGCCAGGACAGGAGAGCCAGGCAGGACTCTGCTGGGAACCCCTTGCCCCCTGGAGCAGCACCCGGAGCACCCACCTTCGTCTCACCGGTGCTGGGATGCAGCGGGATCCGCAGGGCTGCAAAGGGGTCCTGGCACCGCCGGCCACACCGAGATGCCCCCAGCCCTCTCTGCCAAGCGAGGGCAGAGCCACCTCCCTGCCCTTCGGCATCGTGCCACACTAATCCCTAGCTTTCATACACATTTGCCATGCCAGAATTACAGCCCCCTCCCCTCAAAACTAAGCCTATATTAACGAGGTAGCACTAGATCTTAATCAAAAAGTCGCCTGCCTTGCACTGGTTTCATCGAAGGTAATTTGATCTTGGTAGGACGACATTCCTAAAATAGTTGAGGGAATTCAAACATGAAATAAGGTTTCCAGGAAGGGATTAAAAAAAAATAGGTCAAGCAAGTGTGAGTGATTAAAGTAACCCCACATCCCTTTGTATGGTTTAACTGCATCTCTGTCCAACTCTATCTCCTATCAACGTGTAATAAATTAGATGCAAGAGGTTGCCTAAAGCAGAGAGCCGATATAAGATTATTCCATGAGGTGGCTGAACATCAGTGACCTTTTCTCCTCCAGCTTTCACCACCGGCATCAAAACACACACATCCCAGCTGAAAAATCAGCTTAGAGCTTGTTTGAAGTGGCTACACCGAGCAAGCGCTGCCCGGTGCGAAGGCACACAGGACAGCAGCACGGTCTGGGTGCCAGCGCTACCTCCGTCCTGCAGGCAAGCCCTGCGCCCATCGCCAAACTCCCTGCCTCAGTTTACCCATCCATCTCGCAGGAGGGAAGCCCAGGCACCCCTGTGCCCGCTCGCATTTCCCCTGCGCGCAGCCGTCATGCAAAGCCCTCACACCATATGTCACACAAACCCATGTTTAAGCGCTTATCCCTTCTCCTTTGTGCTCCCAGCACAAAAGCAGCGGGAAGCAGCAGGGAGGGAAAGAAAATAAGAATTCCTGTGGAGACAAAGGTGTGCGGCTCACCTTGGGGCTAGAGTCAGGTCAGGGTGTGCAAAGTCACCTCTGGGCAATTTTGGGGTTAGATTTGGTCAGCAAGCACCTAACAAGGAGCAGGGGAAAGCAAACCAGGCTGGGGGCAGGGCCAGGACCAGCCCTGCTCCCTGGATAATTAGCACAGCTGATTCACAAATGCTAATTTGCCATCTTAGGTCAAGGGTCAAAGAAATTAAAGGATGAGAGGGGACAAAATGGAAAAAGAGCCTGAGCAGAGGCAGCCCCTTCTGCTCCAGCTCTTTGCATAGCAGGAACATACTGGGAATGGACTGGAATAGACTGGGATTAGGCTGGGCTTGCCGTGCCCCAGCTCAGCAGTGCAAAGCATCTCTGCAGGATCCAGCCCTGGGCAACTCAAGAAGCCAAGCAGCTCAGGGAAAAAGCAGCACCAAGGTGCCACCCAGCCACCAGCATCTCCGGCTGCTGCTCTCCTGCCGTCAGGGTTTAAGAGCCATCACTTCGTGTGCAAAGGAAAAAAAAAACTTATTGATTCGCCCGAGGCTCCGTGAAGCAGCGAGACCGCATGGGTTTCTATGGAAACAAAATTAGTCGAGTAAAACTCTCACCGTCGGCACGGTGAATTATTTACCAGGACAGACCCCGAGCCTTTGGGGTCTGGTAAAAAGATTTAAAGGTGATCACTGCACAGGCTGCTGGCAACCCCTTAGCTCGGGGCACTAAACCACAGCCAAGGAGGAGGAGAGGCCCTGGGCTGCCGTGCCATGTGCGCAGTGAAACCACCCTGGGGCGGTTGGGGGAGCCCCTGTGGGAAAGTCCCGCGCATCCATCACCACATCTGCAGATTCAGGGGTCCTTGGGGAGAGGACGAGGGCAGCTCGGGGTAAAGACAGGGGGATGCAGCAATGGGGAGATTGCGATGAGCAATACGCTGGTGTGAAAGAGGGAAGGCAATCGAAGCCATGGCGTTCCTGTGGGTTTGCTTTTTTACAACAACTTGGCCATACTGAGGAGCGCAGGGACTCTGCTGGCTGCTCCTCGGCTGGCTACTGCCCTGCCCTCAGGGAAGGCAGCAGGCGCAGAAGCCCTGGCAGAGCCTCCCCATGAAAGCCAAGAGGGCCCTGGGGTCACCCTGCAGGTACCTCGGGTGCTGAGGTAAAACAGAAGACACCGATCTGCCCTCCCAGGCAGGACCCCTTCACTTCTCCTTCCTGCAAGCCCTTTGCTATGTGGCGTGGCAGCGATGCCCATGCCAGTCACCTGGCACTGTCACCCAGCCCTCGGCATCCAGGATGAGCCCATGCTGCTGTCGTGCCAAAGGCAGGAGCCAATGCAGCCCCACTCAGCCCACAGTGCCTCTCAGCACCACGCTTGCAAGTCGGGATAACTGCGAGCCAAGACTTGGGGGAAGAAAGGGACTAATTAAGTTGCAAATGGAGGAGCTCTTTTTTTTTTGAGTCACTAAGCCATATGGCTGATGCAAGGTATCCTGCAAAAGCACAGAGCCGACAATTCAGGCGCTGCTGTATCCTCCTTGCCCTGGGACACAACGTCACACTGTAATTGCGCTGGTCTTTTGTCCTCCCTTGCACCGAGTGACATTGCTCAGCAGAGGAGAACCTGCCTGAAACACTATACCTCGCCAGGGACAGATATTTAATTAACACCAACACATCAGGCCCCTCCTGCAGAAGCATTTCCAGCCAGCCTCAAGAACAGGCTCCTCCATCCCCAGCACAACGGAGCTCACAGGGAAGAGAAAAGCCCTCAAAAGCCAAGTATCAAGTATGCTCCATGCCTTGTGCTCCACCACAGCACATCACGGCTTTAGACGGAAATTATACAGGATGTTAACCTGGATTTGAAGTCAGGCCAGTGCTCAGATAAGCTCTCAGTCTCCTTTCAAGATCAACAGCAGAGCCTGCTCCTGTGCCAGCGCGGCCCCATCTTCCAGCAGCAAGGGAAACCCCAAGCCCCGGCTCTGCCCACTGCCCCCTTTGCCCACTTGCTGTGCCGGGCCACCAAACCAGGTCATGTTCTTCTTCAAAGTCCCACCTTCCTTCCATTTCATGATTATTAAGTTTGCATAATTAATTCACAACAATCCCATCACTGTCCTGTCCCAGATGCTTTGCACTGCCCTGACTGGTACAACTGCCAGCCAGGGAGGTTTAAAGCCACAAGGATTTCATAAGTAAGTTCAGGCTCCAGGAGCCCGGGAATGCTCCTCAAAGGCTGTTGCCAACCCCCACCGCTATCTTACAGCCCTGGTACGTGTTCCCACACGACCTGTCTCCCTCAGCCAGGACTCCGGCCACTACTCACCCCTGCCTGGCTCTGCAGAGGTGCATAGGGACCACTGGCAGGGTCCTGCCCGTGAGCTGTGCCCTGGCTTCTGGTCTCCCATCCCCACGCAGATGACACTTGGAGCTGTAGGCAGGGCTGTGCCCAACGGAAGAGGGTGAAGGTGCAGCCCATGGTGCCTCCCTGTGCTCCCCAGAGCTTTTCAGCTGCTGCAAAGGTTGCTCTTGTGCTTTCAACTGCTGCCTGAAAGTGTGGTGGCGAAGAAAAAACCCACCCTTACAACTGACTCCGTAACTGAGGCAAATATTAAAATCAGCTTTGAGCCTGAATGTCCCTGTAACCCACCTAGCAGCGTGCCCCGCTCCATTTTCTGGAGACAATCTGCCTATTTTCTCCCCGTTCAAGCTCTGCTTTCCTCGCCAAGGACAGCAGCAAGGCTCCATCGCCAGCGTGCGTGCGTGCCCGGCTGTGTGTGCCTTCCCCAGGGAAGTGAGCAAGGGCAGGGATCGACAAGCTGTCAGGCAGAAGGAAGAAATACCATTTCCAGGAGTCAGAGCTCATTTCCCAGCAATAAAAGCAGACTGGGGCTGGGGGAAAGCACCACTAATGGGGATGCACATCCCACACCACTTCAGCTGCCAATAGGAAAGGACCTAGGGGCTGCAGTTTTGAAAAATAAAATGCTTGGTTTTAAGCAGTGTAGCCCTGGCTTGGGCTCAGATTGGTGCATAAAGGATCTTCCTTTCCCCACATGTATCATTGCTGTGGATGATGCCCTCCACGTGCCAGCCCTGTCTCCCCAGCTCCTAGCTACAGCTCCTCCAGCAGATGGGAAAATAAAACATTATTGCTTCCTCTCAGGGAAGGAAATTGGTCAGATCAGCAACCTTCCTGAACATCCCCACTCTCCCTTCCTTCCTCCTCAGCCCCATTATCCCCACTCTACTCCTGCACATCATCTGGGGTCCTGAGGCAGGGCCAAGAGTACCCATTGTTCATAAACGCCACCTGGAAATGAAGACCTGAAGCGTTCGTGCTTCCCAGCAGTATTTGTGGGTGGATTTTATCTCCTTTTCCATCTACTCTTGATGGCTTTGGTGAGGAGGCTCCTTACCAGCGAGCCAGTGACCTGCCTTCCCTCTGCCAGGATCACACGCCACGGCAGCAGAGAATGTGAGACGGTCAGTTGTCTCCCCAAAACAAACCCCAGAAGATACAGGCAGAAACGCCAGCGATGGGGCCATGCCAGAGCCCGGCCACGCACAGCCGTGGCAGGAGGGGACAGATCCTGCAAGGCAGTTAATTCAGGTTTTAAGACATTTGTTTGTTTGTTTGTTGCTGGGCAACCCAGAAGATGGAAAAAAATATCAATGTCATATTGTCACCTATGAGTCACCGCTCAGCACGGCCCAGATGCCCCGTTCCTCCTGCTACCAAGCACAGGGCGGCTGGGGAAGAGCCCGAAGCACCCCAAAACCAGAGCATCGCAGCTCTCGCTGCCTGCCCGGATGCCTTCTCCATCCCAGCAGCTGGGGACACCAGCGGCCCCAGGGACATCAGTGGCCCAGGGACAACTTTCCCAGCCCTGGAAGGCAGCACAGGAATTTGCATTTAAATTTGCATTTCCTAATTGCGCCTGCGGGTTTCCTGGGGCAGCGCTGGCTTTGGTTTCCATGGCAGGTTTTGTGTGGACCCCGAGAACCGAGGGAGGCACAAAGGGGCCACAATGGAGCTGCCACTCACCCGCATCAAAGGCGGCCGGCGGGGCAGGAGGGGCCGGGGGCACCGCGGCCGGGGGCACCATGGCCTGTGCCCCAGCACCACCAACACTGAGTGGACACAGGGAGACCCTGGGCAGGGCAAGAGGCTGGCTGGTCGCCAACACTCACGGGACATCGGCAGTTTCGGCGGTGCTGGAGCAGCAGTGGGGTCACACCAGCACGGCTGCTTGGCAGAGGAGCCAAAACTCAACCATCCTTGCCCGGAGGTGGCAGCCGCCCTGCGCCTGTCAGAAGAGGTACAAGAGCTGAACCCAGGTGTTTCCCCTATTCTCATTTCCCATTATTTTCAGCCAGCTTTCCACCCAGGTTGCTTTCCCCTTCCAGCCTCCCTATTCCCTGTAGGAACTGCCTTGCTGTGAGGCTCCCTGCCCGAGCTCACCTGGCACACTGTCGACCTTGCCCAGCTCCTGCGCTGACATCGGGGAACCAGGAGACCAGCCGAAAACAGGACCAAGGCCTGGAAAAGTCTGCTCTCCAAACCCAGCACCACTGAGCAGAGATGAGGCTCCAGCCACCACCCCTCTGCATCACAGAGACGGAGCCACTGCTGTCCTGGCCGGGCCACAAGAGAGGGACCCATCACCACCTCGCACGCTGTGAAGGGCTCCACGGTATTATTTCAAGCATTTTCCATATTTCATAGTATGCAATTACCATCATTATCACTAGCTCACACTGCTCAAAAGCTTCCCAGCTCTGACCACAAGCACACTGTGACACCAGCTGGCGAGTACACCCGGAGGGTTACAGCAGCAGCCCCCTCCCATGGTCCTCCCCCAGGATTTTACCCTCACAGCACAGGCTCCAGGCGCAAATGACCCCTCCAGCTCCTCTCCCCACCGTTCCTCTCTGAATGCCAGCATCCACAGCATCCACAGTTATCTTCGCCTCCACGGAGGGTGTTTGTGCAAGCAGATAAGTACCAAGGGCACACTATCACCCTGAAACACCCTGCTTGCTCCCAGCGTGCTTTTATCAGCCCTTGGCAGAGGGGGACCACAGCACTGCCATGATGGCAAAGCCCGCTCAGCCACACCGCGGATCTGGTCATGGGAAAAAGCTGGGTGTCCGTGCGGGATTTTTAATTTAAAAGCTCTTTTTTTAATAAAATGCTGAAGAAATCAAAACTTTCCATGGGAACTTTGCTTCTGGTAAGAGGACAGGCACCATCGCACATATCACACATCTTTGAGAGAAACGCTTTTCCCAATCAGTGACTCAGGCACCAGGACGGTGCTGCAGGCATGCAGGGGTCGGTGTGCAAGGCTCGGCCAGCATCGAGCACACCCTCACTGCAG
Source organism: Neomorphus geoffroyi (assembly GCA_033558235.1). Classification (NCBI taxonomy): domain Eukaryota; kingdom Metazoa; phylum Chordata; class Aves; order Cuculiformes; family Neomorphidae; genus Neomorphus; species Neomorphus geoffroyi. Next base: position 2,997,535 of record JAUMJM010000018.1, read on the forward strand.
TCCAGGACAGCTGGACATCAGGGTGAAAAGGCCACAGGAGCAGGGTGCACAACAACAGGGAGCAACAAGAAAAGCACAGCAAGCCAGTGAAGAGCTGGGTCTCCTCTGCTGTGAGAACAGCCAAAGACTTTCCTCTAGTCCCACTGCTGGTACCAGTCAATCTCCCCTCCCAGAAGCGCACAGCTCCCCTGTGACAGGGCTCCAGCTGGGCAAAACTTCCATGAAAATCACAGAAAGCTTCGCAGCGGAACAGATGCTGCTTCAGCCTGTGTTGTTAGAGACAAACGAGGAGGAGGAGGAGGCGAGAACCACAGCCTGCAGCAAAGCCCCCGTCGCAGCCTCAGAGGTCAGCCCAGGACGGCAGCTTTCCCGTGCAGATATCCTTCCCGCTCCGTCCCCCACGTTTGCTGTCGGTGGCAGCAGCAGGAGGAGGTGTGAGGAGGAGGTACAACTCTGCTGCTTTTTTAAAAAGTAATAAAAAGGAGCCTTCCCAACCCGCCTGACGAGACAGACAGTGCCTGAGCGCGCTGCTTCCAATGGTCACTTCCAGAGGGGAGGCAGCTCCCAAACCCTTCTCCATTGTCATCTGCCCTCCACCCATCGGTGGCAGGTTCAGCGCTGGCGAAGAACCCTGGGCAAGGAGCAGCCCGGTGGGATGGTGCCCTATGGGGGGCCGGGGCCGGCCAGGGGTTCCCGAACAGCCCCGGAGGGACCCACCGATGCCTCGGCCCCGCTGCGGTTCCTCGGTGAGCTGCAGCCCACCGGGTAGAGGGGTCATCGCTCCATGAACCGGGCGCAGAGGAAAGGGATGAAGTCCTGCAAGGAAGCCGGAAACCCCCCCAGTCCTGTCCGCACCCCCCAACCTCCAGGGGGGGTTCGGGGGGCCCTGATGCTGGGCTCTGCTCCCCTGCTCCCGGTGATGGAGCTGCCTCTCCCTGTGCCCCCACACTTCCCTGAGCGCTGTCCCCACGCGGGATCCTCCCGGTGCCCGGCGGGAGCGGGGGACTCCCGACACGGCGGAGGGGATACACCGGGCGCAGCGGCAGGAGGGATGCACCGGGAGCAGCGGCAGGGCTCCAGGCACGGCGGAAAGGAAGCACCGGGAGCACCGAGGCTCCCGGCCCGGCGGAAAGGATGCACCGGGAGCGGCGGCGAGGCTCCAGGCACGGCACGGGGCTCCGAGCACGGCGGAAAGGAAGCACTAGGAGCGGCGCCGGGGCTCCGGGCACGGCGGAAAGGGATGCACTGGGAGCACCGGCCCAGCTCCCGGCTGCCAGCACGGATGCACCGGGAGCAGCGGCGGGAGCACCGGCCCGGCGGAAGGGACGCACTGGGAGCAGCAGCCCAGCTCCTGGCGTCCGTTTCCCAGCTCCCAGCCCGACTCCGGCTCCCGGGCAGCGGCTCCCGGCGCGGCCCCGGGCCCGGCCGCGGCCCCGCGGAGGCCGCCCCGCCCGCCCCGCTCGGCTCCCGCGCCCCCGGGCGGCGCCGCCCGCCCCGCCGCGGCGCACAAAGCGCTCGGTCCCGCGCCGCTCCCCCTTACCGGCGCTCGGCGCTGCGGGGGCGGCGGGAGGCACCGCTGGCGCCGGGAACCGTGGAACGGAGCCGGGCCGGGAGCCGCGCGCGGCGGGCGGGCGGGGGCGGGGGCGGCCGCCGTGCCCGGAGCTGGGGGCGGCGCGGCGGGGCCGGGGCCGGGGGGGCGCGGGGAGCGCCCGGGACAAAGCGCGGCGGGGACGGGGGTAGAAGGGACCCCCCTCGGGGGCTGAGGGAATCCCCCCGGGGGGCCGAGGGCCCCCCGTCAGGGGGTGAGGGACACCCCTGTCAGGGGTGAGAGCCCCCCCCCAGGGGACCGGGAGACCCCTCTGTCACGGGGAGAGAAACCCTCCACTTGCGGCCATGAGGGACCCCGCGCTTCGGGGGATGAGGTAGCCCCCTCAGGGGGTGAGGGACCCCCACCCTGGGCCTGAGTGACGCCACCCCTTGCGCCCGAGGGACAGCCCTCCCCCCCCCAGGGCTGAGGGACCCCCCGGCCTCTGCCCGGCCCAGGGCGTGAGGGGGGAATGGGGTCAGGACCCCCATTCTGCCCCCAGGCTGTCCCTACAGCTCGGGCACTGGAGGAGCGCTGCTTTTTGCGCTGGTTTTCCATCGGGACAGGAATTAGACTCAGAGAATTAGACTCCTTTGGTTGGAAGGACCTTTACAGGTCCTCTGGTCCAATCCCCCCGCAGAGAGCAGGGGCATCTTCAACTCCATCAGGTTAGAATCATAGTTACAGAATCATAGGAGTCGTTTAGTTGGAACATATCTTTGAGATCATCGAGTCCAACTGTTCCCGTCCACTACTGAACCACAGAATCACAGAATGGTTTGGGTTGGAAGGGACATGCAGAGATCATGCAGATCCACCACCCTGCCATGGGCAGGGACACCTCCCACTGGACCAAGGCTGCTCAGGATCTCATCCAACCTGGCCTTGAACACTTCTAGGGAACCACATCCCTGAGCACTTCATCTAGCAGTCTTTTAAATCCCTTCAGGGATGGTGACTCCACCACCTCCCTGGGCAGACCCTTCCAGTGAAGAAATTTTTCCTGATATCTAATCTGAACCTCCCCTGCTCCTTGTGGGTCCCTTCCAACTTGGGACATTCTATGATTCTGTGACCTTTCAAGCATCCCAGGCTCCTGGATTTCAGATCAGCAGCCTCATGCACGGCCCGGGGAAGGAAGTGGACGTTCTACTCCTGCCCCAAGGGCCGAGCAAGAGAGACAGATGATAACACAGCATCTCTTCGACCCCAGATAGAAAGCAGCCGTCTCCAGTAGCCAGCACTCCAGCGTCTGACAGCCTGCAGCCATTCCACATCACAGCTCAGGACGGGAAACCATCTCCCCTGACAAATTACAGGAGCCAGTTTACACAGGGCAAACACTTCCCGTTTTACAGAGACCAGAGCGAGACCGCAAACGGCAGTAGGTCAGGGCCTCCGCTTCCCTCATAGTTCTCCAAGGCCTTCCGGACACGCTGCGGGTGGAACACCACACGTCTGGGCACCCACAGCACCCTGCCACAGCCAGTGAGGCCGGCTCGAAGCATGCCTGTGGGTGCCAGGTCCTGAGCACACGTTTGGGATGGTCCAAAGGTCTCGCAGGATGGCTCTCCACGCAGTTGTTTCCCCCATGTCTGGCAGTGAAGCCAGACTTAGACTGGATAAAAGCCTGTAAGGCTTTAACAAGGAATGCAGGCATCAGGGAGAGTGAAAATATCAGAGGCAAACCTTTGGCTTTCAGCGTGTACATGTGCCACAACATTTGCTTTCCCAAAGTTAAACGCAGATCAGCACCTCTTCAGTGACAGAGCGCCTTGCAGGGAGCTTTGTGGGCTGCAATCTCTTCTCAAAATCCAGGCTGGTTTGGGGGGAAACAGGAGATCGAATTTCTGTACTGTCCTTTGATAGGGGTCTTAGCTGCTAATGACGCTAGGAAGTAAAAAGAAACGGGAATAGAAATACACAACTATGAAGAATTCAAATAGTGAATTTAATTCAGCCAGTTCCAATGAAATTGAGAATTCCCTGAAAAACAAACCTTGCACAGAAAACACAGAACACAAATGGTTTTGTCTTGACAGCTGGCGAGAACAACCAAGTGAAAAGGTGAATGGAGTATTTCTGCCTTCTCTGAAAAACAAAAGGACACCCCACAATCTGAAAATGCCCCTTGTTTTTTTACTAAATGGGTTGATTTTGGAGGTAGTTGTTGGAAAGGGTTTCCAGGGTCTCCCCTGGAGAGGTCTCTACTCTGGTCCAAGCAGTAACTTCAGATGCCCACAATGAAATGTTTTACAAACATCTGGTTTTCAAAAAGTGTTTATGCTTCCTTAAAGAAAAACCCAGATATTTTAAAAATTATTCCAATTAGCCCAGAAATGTGAAGAACAACATAAAAACACCATTATTTTTAAAAATCATAACCCCAGCTTTCCCTGTGGTCTTTACTTGAGCTTCAGAGAGGTGCAGTATACAACAAAAATATGAGGTTAAGGCTCTGGCCAGCCCGGGATGAGAGCTATGGGCAGCCTGGCACAGCTTCTCTGAGCACTGAAACACTTTTTCCAAACCAACACCAAAAAAGGTTTGTTTCTAGGTCAAGACCTCAGTACTAAATTTTAACCAGGGCCTGACAAATCTGAGCACCGCTGTAAGATGGAGTTGCAATAGCAGCTCAGGCATTCTTTTTCTAATTAGAAAACAGTCATTGAGCCTTGTGCGTTTAAAGGTGAAAGCTATTTTTGACATAAAAATTAGCACGTAGTTCCTCTGTCATTCTTCAGTTGCTGCTCTGGAAGCTGTGAGCGAATGATCCAAAGATAAGAAGCATAAACACACTGAATTAAATGAATAGGTAGGAGGAGATCATGTTTTAAGTTTTATTCTGCCCTACAATTTAGGAGAGGAAGAGATTTTTTTTTCACTTACTATTTATCCTAAAAAGCACTGTTAAGGAGGTCCACTTAAGCACTGAGACGGAGCTCAGAAACATTTAAAAATACAAAGTGCTTTTAATAGCTGCCTTCTGAAAATACTGTTAAATCTATTTTTGAGATGGATAAACTAAGCTGCCAATAAACACAGGCAGGAGTTTTCTGAAGGATCCAGCAGTGAAAAACCTTACTCCACTTCTCAACACCTCAACTCCCATCCGGGGACAGTAAGTGGCAAGACAAAAAAAACCAAAACCAAACCAATTTTCCTTCCTTTTTCTTTGGTGAGAATCTCACCCTGACAGCCTTGAAAATTAACCCCAGGCAGCTTTCAAAACACGGCTCAGAAAGGCTGTTTCTAAAATAAAAGTGAGGGAAGAGCGAGCAGAACTTGGAGGGCTTATCACCACCAGTAATGCCACCAACTAATCCCCCGGCAGCCCCGGCCCCTTTATGTAACCTGGGATTGTTGCAGCTAAAACAGCTTATTGGGGTTTGGGTGTTTTTCTTTCAACCTCTCATGGACAAATGCAAACACATTAAATACTTTTTTCTTTTGCCACTCTAAAGTTATTGTAAGAGAGGGGGAAAAAATCTTTTATTTGTGAACAATGGCAAACAGAATTTAACTTGCATGCTGGGAGAAAAACGTGATTTTATCTCTCATCCGTGATCTTGACTGAACAAAATCTTGCCCATTTACAACACTCAAGTGTAACTCTCCAATGGTAACACACAAAAGGTCGATTCCCAAATTTCTCCTCACTCCCAAACACCCTCTGGAAGTGGTGGGGTGTTCCAAATAAAGGAAAAAATGTGCCCAAGGTAAAACCATTGATACCATTTCATGGCAGCGTGGGTGGCTGTGCCACAATACTTACTTCCCCGTGGCCTGCTTCCCCGCAGCGCCTCGCCAGCAGAGCCAGGCACCCGAGGCTCTCCTTGCCTGGAGGACGAGTTTCCGTGCCATTGATCTGCCTGTTCTGACTTTCCAGGGCACAAATCCTTCCAAGGCAAAATTCAACTTTAAAACTTTCAGTCGGTGCTAAGCCATTAACCTAACGCTGAATGGTTATGGAAAGTTAAGAAGAAAAATATAAAACCCCTATTGAAGTACTTGCAATCGGAGACCTGAATGGGCTCGGTATAAAACCCACTCAAATCAACAGCAGCAATAGGCTTCCCTGGATGTTGGACTAGATCCAGCTTAAAAGTTTCCATGAAATAAACTAGGCTAAGCGCATCAGCTGCATAGAAACTAACTCGGTGTAACAGGAGCATCTGTTCTTCACATCCACCATTTTCTTACAGTCTCAGCTGCCCAGCGCTGCAGTGACACGAGCTGCCGTCCAAATCCCTCACCGCTGTCGTGCAACTACACCTCGCTGCCCAGCAGCAGCCGCCCTTCCTGCCTCCTCCTACTGTGGATGAACCAGCGATTACACAGAAGCGTGCGTGCCATACGAACTAATTGACCAGGTAGCTTTCATGTGTCAGAAAACAGCTTAACGTATTTCGTATGTTGGCATTGCAAAACAAAGTTAATGTCTGTACTGAGACAGCTGAGGAGCACACCTCGGAACCATTTAGGCACAGTACAAAGCAAATGTTTACCCAAGTACAAATGAAACAGGCTGACAATTAGCTAATGTAGCTTTGTGGACAGAAACCAGGTACATTCGAGCAGAACCAACATAAAATAAAAAGGAAACAGCCCTTTTCCTATCCCATGCTAAGAGGATCGTGGTTAGTGGTTTGGGAAGCTTCTGTCACATAGCAGAATCTCCTTGCCTGTGTTTAATGTGTTTATTCTACTGCTACTCTGCTGGGATAGAAGTGACATCAGCAGGGTGGGACGAGGACCCACTGTCCATACTACAGTAATTGACAACATACAATTAAGTCTCACACCTGTTTATTGTAAGTAAATCATAGATAACCACTTCTAGTACACATTTTCATATTGGCTTTTAATGCTTTTGGTTTGTTTACGCTCAGGGACACCCAAACTTCATCTAGGGGTCATCTCTGTGATTTACCCGGATCCAGAACGCTACACCTGCTTTGTAAAACTGGTGTGAATGGGTATCACTGCCACGGGTAACAGAGATGGCTTGGAAGCTTCACATCCCAACATGCAACGCCCCACCAGCGCGGGCTGCTCTATGCTACAGGAGGAAGGATTCTGGCTGGGGTACATTCGCCTCACATGCCTCGCTTCACCCGTACCAGCCTAAGTCATGCAGCTGCCTGCACGCAACGCTCTACACAGTGCAAAAACGAAGACCTCTACACATCTGGAGTAAGAACAGTGGTAACAAAGTCATAGCTACATATTCTTCTCTACATTTTTGTTTATTGAGACAAACTAATTAAAAGGCACAAACATAGGGCATATGTTTACATGGACATTATAACAAACATATACATTAAAAGTGTAGGAATGTGTTTCCTTTCTGCTAAACAGAAAGTTCCTAAGCTTTTATATATACAAAAGTTGTACAATTTGATGTCCTAAAGTACAAAAGATCATTTATAAAATTATTTTACACTAAGCTCTATTTTTTTTTTGTTTTTGTTTTACTATGTAGTCCAAGCCCCTAGAACAGTTTCACGTAATGATACAGATACCTGTCACCTGAGCCAGCAGCCTGGCAATCACTGCTTGTACTGACACCGCAGGGTAGGAACGGAAGCAGTCCATTTGGACTAGTCAGTCCTGCTAGCACTCTGTGAAAATGCGCACACGCTAATTCTCTGTAGCTTTCAACTTCATTAAGATAAAAACATCTCGGCTGTATTTTTTTTTTTTAATGTAGAGTCTTGGGTTTAGGGTATTTTTTTTTTTTAAACAAAGGTTTAAAAATGTGAATATGTGACATGACAGTCTAAAAAGTATATCTGTTTCCCTAGATTTTGCTTTCTACTTTATGTACAGATAAACAGGTTAAGAAATAAAAAGCACATGAGCTTAAACATGTGTGACCATTTGTGGGGAAGTTGTGGGATGGATAGTTCAAACTATCACCCCACAACTCCCACAAACTGATAGAAATGTGTTAACACAATAGAAGAATAACGTAAAAATGATGATGTTTGCAAATATTTACAAAGTTGAACAGATTTGCACAACACTTGATTAAGAAATAGGGGAGAAATTAAAAGACGCTCTCTGCTTGTCCTGGAGGGGCATCCTACCTAGTTAGTGGTTAGAATAAAAACTGTATACAATTTAATATAAGACAAAACTTCTAGTGAACAACTAACACGTCTGTCCCCTGCTGTAACACCAGCAGGCTCTGATTGGGAGGCAGAGGGCATAGAAATCATACCCAGGGCCTCCAGAATCTTCCAGCTTAAAGCAGTATTTCTTAAGGTTCAAAGCACTCCTTTGCTCCTAGATAAGAGTCCCATAGGGGTCTGACTGTTCAGAGACCATGATTACACATATTGCGACTCCTCTTCTGTCAGCCACGGCTGTTTCTCACCAAACAAGAACAGTTTTTAAAAAAAAATGTTGACTACAATGCTATATTCCCTTAGGGTAATATGTTGGGTAATATTTACATCTCCAAATATCAGGTCACAATCCCTATTATATGTTGAAGTTAGAATGATAAGTTATCATATGCTTTGCATATCAGAGCTGGTATCACCTTTCCCATAGGGAATGCTGCCTGAAATGATCATATTCCCAAAGGTAAAATGCATATTTTCTTCAAAATGCATTTTTTTTTTCAAAATGACAACATTGTAATGCATTTACTCATTAAAAAAAAAAAACAAAACAAACAAACAAAAAAAAAACCAAAACAAAAAACCAAAACATCAACACAGACTAAGATTTTACACTAGCTCAGAAACAGTGGACTTAGTGACTGGCAAGTTAGAATCAGCCATCCACCTTACTGAAGATACAGGGGGGTCTTTGCTAGTGTTTAGATTAAAATTATTTTCTAAGTTATAATTTGGGGGATAAAACTGTTTTTTAATGACTTTTTTGTTTTAGAACTGGCAAGTAAGCATCTGCTCTAATTCAGCATCAAGTCAGCTAAAAGGTAAAACTTACTTTAAATGAAGTGCTCCAGTGAAACTCAAGTTTGAACCATGTGAGCCAAATTAACAGGGGAAGAAGCTACTACAGTCTCTGATGGTGGACGCTGCCCCAGTGTCTTAGTCTGAATTTATTATTAACTAAAACAAAACAAAACAAAAAACCCAACAAAAATAAAACCCAACCAAACAAAACCCAAAAAAGAACTGCTGGTAAGGATTCCGTTTTAATCCTTTTTAATACTGTTTAGAAATTCTTTACCAGGGAGGAGACGTGGGCAAGGCCTGGGGCAGGAAAGGCATGCTCTCTACTGGCCTCATTGCTATATTTAACGGACCAGCTAACGTCATCGGTGTGGGGAGGTTCATGGGGGACGTTATAGTGACGGGGTGCGCTATATTCACTGGAGCGGTTACTGGGGTGGGTAAATTGACTGGTGTGGTGAGCGTTAATGGAGATGTCATGGATAATGGACTTGTTATAGTTACAGGATGCCCTAGGTTCATCGGACTGGATATATTAACTGCACTTGATACATTTACTGGACTTCTCATGCTCATTGCAGCTGCCACTGTGACTGGGTTTGTGATAGTCCCAGAAGCCACAGAGGACGTTATATTGAATGGAGTAGTAAGAGTCACAGGCGTAGTAGCAGCAGTGGAGGTTTGGCACAAGTTAGCAGCTTCTAAAAATGAGACATAAAAAGACAAAAAGTTTTTAACACATAAACCATGGACAAGATTTAAAAAAAACAAAACCAAAAACAAATACCAAACAAGAACAGGTACATATTCTGGAATAATTTTCTTTAGGAATTATTAGTCAGTTAAACTGTTAACATTCTATAGCCTGCAAGAAATACAAACTCTCATGCAGTTCATTTCAATTCAATATTTTTTTCCTGAGAAGTCAAGCAAGGTCATCTCATAAAGAGAGTTTCGACGTTCATAAAAACAGTTATCGTACAATCAAAAAAAGTCTTCCCAAGAGGAACATTATAAATAGAGGAGAGAGTGTACATACCGAATGGTACGTACTCTATAGCCTTCTCAAAGGTGAACTGACATTCTGTGAAGGTTTTAAAAAGTCATTATTAGGGACTGGTAAGTAAAGCTCATTTCAATATTTACCTGCTTATTTCGGTCTCAATTATTGCTATAAACTGTTCCACTGATCACAGTACTTCTACTTAGCAACTTTCAAGGCCACCCAGTCAGTACCTCTTTCAACTCCCAGCACCTCCTCAGCTTTCGCATAAGCTACAGCTCCACGCCAGGTTGTTTGGTTTTGTGGGGGTTTGGGTTGATTTTTTTTTTTTTACTTTGTTTTGCACTAAGCGGGACTGAAGTGCCGAGGAAGGAAGGCCCAGGAAGCCAGTGGCCGGCGCTGCTGCCGGTGGGCTCTACAGCAGGGCTGGACAGCAGGGTGGTGGGCAGCGGGCCAGGATGCAGAGGGGTCCCCAGGCATCCATCAGCACCATCTGCCGGCTACCCACCCTGGAAGGCTCCAAAAGGAGAAGCAGGGTGGTGGACAAGGGTAAAGGGAAGGGATGACTGCTACAGCAAGCAACAAAAAAATATTCTAGGTCAAGGTTAGGGCACTTCTAAGCCATGTCTTACTCCACATTTGTAGGGTAGGACACCAAGCTCAGTCTACAACCATGTTTCAGGAGGTAAGACAGGAGCAAAGAGTCCACTTTTGCCACATACAAACGTATCAAGACTGAGTTAACTTTGAAAGCAACATTAGCCCCCTTCAGGGGTTACTGTTGGTTCTTCAAAGTCTGTATCTAGGAGGGGTGGAAAGGAAGGGATAAAGTAAAAAAAAAAAAAAGTTGAAAATAAATCATATCAGACTAAAAATTCCCATACAGTGCGGTAAATCCAATGCAACAGGTGGCATTGGCATGGAAAGAGCAGCACGCAAGCATGGCATTGACTGGTATAACTTCACCTTCCAAGACCAGCACTACACAGCCATCTCCCACCCCACGCCCATGCCCCATCCAAGTTAAACTAATAGCATCAATCTGACACTTCTTCCCACCCACCTCCCTCACCCACCCTCGTCTCTCCAAAACCACTATTTCTGTTAAAGCACGTTCAACAATCTCAGTAAGAAAGGAAGGGAAGAGGGAACAAGAGATAGGAAGGAACAGGCAGAAAAAAACTCAGCGATTTTCTAAATCTGACACTTATTTGCTTTATGCGTTTAGTGACCTGATGCTATTTAATGTTTGTTATCACTGTATTTTATAATCAATAAGCTGTTTCTATACTGTCTGATCCCAGAATTCAATTCAATTGGCACAACAGTCAAGGTGAAAGCAGTTAGCAGCCTAATACACAAACAAGACCTAGAAAAGAAAAAGCAGTGAAGAAACTGAAAGGAAGTTTAAGAGAAAAGAAAAAAAAATGAGGTGAGCCAAAAACAGTTACTCCTAAAACCAGCTGTGAACAACAGTGAGTCATTACTAAGAATTCCTGCTAAAACATAGAATCCACATGATAGGCATTAGAAATCAAACTGTTGTGAAAAGAATAAGCTAGCAGTAACAGGAGACTTTAAACTACTATTGGCCAACAATAGGAAGCTATTCAACTTCAATTACAGCAGCACAGGCGTACGTAAGCTGTGAGCTAGCAATAATGGAAAACACGATTGCTTGTTAGTTAACTTTGTAATGAAAAAAAAAAACCCAAATACATAGAAGAGTAAATGCTATTAGCTCCATAAAACTTCTTGCAATGACAGTAACGTGATGATAAAGCAAAGGAAAAAAATTGGGAGAGAAAAGATGAAAGGGACACAGGAAGCACCCATATGCACACTGATAATGCAACAACAGAGGGTGGTGTATGTGTGTGTATATATATATATATGTACACAAATTAACAACAGATAAATATGCATAAGCACAGCTACAAACCACGTGCAAGTCAAAAAACACACACTCTTCCCTTGGAGCAGACACAAACACCCCTTTATAACTGATGACTGTTAGGTACACATTCAAGCACAGAGACTGAAGGGAAGTAAGTAGTAAGAGGTTCATTTACAACAGCTAATTTTGGTCATGTTATCCCCCTGCTAGTTTTTAGCTATTACTTCTAACATTGAGAATGAAATTTTCATGTAAGACACCCTTTTCTGACACCCTAAACTCCCTATATAACTGTAAACTCCAATATCTTATAAACCCAAGACTGTAAGTATTGTTCTGTTTTACCTTTTTTCCTTGCTTTGACGGCCTCTTCCCATAATCTCAGGGTCTCTACCTGCTTTCCAGGCCAACTTGTTACATGTTGCTGCTGCTGCTGTTGTTGCTGTTGTTGTTGCTGTTGCTGCTGCTGTTGTTGTTGCTGCTGTTGCTGCTGCTGCTGTTGCTGCTTCTGATTGCTGGTCTCTTCACTCATGCATGCTACGCCAATTAAGTAAGAACACAAATTCACCTTGAAAAGTTACTCTATTTTCTGCAGAGATCACAAAGGCTTCTTCCATAAAGAGCGTGTGGAATCTCACAGGATTCCAAGAGCAAAAATTACAGAGGTATTTAAAACCACATAATTAATTCTGTGCTTTATAAAACTACTTTCTCAAGAGCTAAAAACCAAAATGCTTTCACTGCCAAAAATGATCTTCCTTTCTGATTATTTTGTTTGTATTTTAGGAAGAATGAAATAACAGACTACAAGTCTCTAGAACTCAAGCTGATCAGCTGATTCCACTTTTTCTAAACGTCAGCTCCAGTTAAAAAAAAAAAAAGCCTTTTTACTTTTTATAGCAAGCATGAACTAAAATTTTCAGTTTTCTTTTACATCGGAGAACAACACATTACTCCTCTCTGGCCACATTACAGCTCATCATTTCCACCTCTAACAACTGCTGTAAATGCCCCCTGCGAACCAGCTTAGCACCACCAAACTGGCTTGGGGAACCAGAGCTGTAATCCTTATACCTTGAAAACTACTTCACATGCAAATTTCGTATTAAATTCAACTATCAGGCATTTTAGACATTCCCAATACCTTCAAATTATCCAGGAGCAACTGGAGCTGAAAAGATGTTGTAAATTAGTACTTTTTAAAAGGCTCTAAGGACAAAGTTTCCAAAGACATTCCTTACTTCTCCCTCTTGATTCCTCTGAAAACCTCTTTAATATCACTAACCACATGGGTTACCTCAGTTACACGTATTTTAACAGGGAAGATTTCAAAGTCAAGTCTTCGTTTGCTTACTAGGCATTCCCAGGTCTAGGCATCAGCATTTCCACAGAGTTTAAGACTAGAAGGAACTATTACAAACGTCTCATTCGAACTCCTGCACACCACCAGTCAAATGCAATTAATGCCCCAAACATATCAGGGCTGGATTTAAATGCTTTTCTTGTCAGCTACTGCCAAAGGGAGGAATCATTGAGCCCCAAGGTCAAAGCTCAGAGAAAGCAAATACATCTTTCTCCTCATTCCGATGAGCTTCAGATGAGGCTTCAAGCCTGAAACTAGGCAGATCTTAGCAGTTCTTAACTACTCTAAAACCTCCAGAACTATCTGTTGGACTTTCAGGCCTGTACAGCTCAGGAAGTAGCATTGTACGCCAAAGCTGAGAAAACCCGGGAACTCTTTTTTCTTCAGGAGATGGGTTATTCTCACAAACTGCAGGGCTTTCCTAAAGGATAACAGCACAGTCTAGCAGCAAACCAATTCCACATACGCCAATTCTTGAGCTGAAGAAGACACTATTATCAAATATCTATTTTTAATAGGTGTGAATACCCAGACTGGTGGGTAAGTTTTTGCATTTTAAGGCAACCAAAGGCAATTCTCTTTGCAAAATACATTGTTATTAGAAATGTTTTTAAAATGTTCACCTACTTTTATTGATGCCTTGTTTACAGGTATTACAGTTGATACTTTGGCTCTGCCCGTGTGTCTTTAAGTGGCTGGTGATATATGCTGCACTCAGAAGTTTACCACAGATATTACACGATACCTTTCCTTCATGGCGCACCATGTGTGTCCGCAGTCTGTCTTTGGTGGCAAAGGCAGCAGTGCACGTCTATATGAAGGACAACAGTTACACTTGAAGTGCAGACAGCATCATTACAGTACGAATTACACACCCACTGTAAGCCTATTTTACCTTGTAAGGTGCAAACAGTAGCCTAAGTATACTGACAACTTTAAGTTTTACCTGTATTTATAGAGAAACCAAAATCAAACTACTGAACAGACACTGAAAATGTAAGTTGGCTTCTGAGACAACGAGGATAAAAGTCATACTCTACACTACTTAAACTTTCTTACACCAGAGAGTTGCCTTACCTAAAAAAGCAAGAGGTAGGTTATAAAAAAGGCCTAGAACTAGCAAAGTTGGTTTTGGATATAATTTTACTGTACAAATATGAACCTGATATCTCAAATTGCTCAATTACTTCTGTTCCCATCGACATCAGAACAAGGAAACAAAAGCTTTTTCTAATGCTATTCTTTTTACACAAGACTTCCATTTAATATGATGAGTCACTAAAACACAGGTTGGAACAAGCATGGATATTCCAAGCAAAACAGATAATTGTTCAAGGACGGTCAAATTATTTCACTTATACGCAGCCATCAACTTGTGACAAATTGCTGTCATCTTCCAGCAAAATAACGGGTCCAGAATCAACTATTCCAGCCAACTTTAAATGGATATACTGAGGAACATGTTAAATTTAAACATGCTGAGAAACACACTGCACACACTACTCCAGTAATCAGCACTGAACTGAGGCCGCCATTACAATCCCACTACTAAGTTAAGTGTATCGTAAAACACAGCACCTACGCTGTTCTCCAACAAAGCAAAAAGCCTCTAATCTTCCCCAAAAAGAAGTCACAGCATCCTTTTAAACTGCCTCTACATTTACATCAGAACTACAGTGCTGCTGGTAAGGCGGATGCACCTTTATTCTTGAACTTGCTTTTCAAAGAGAAGTCCAGGAGCAAATACAGCTCTGGAAAGATTATTCACCTGAGTTTCTAACGATACAATAAGGTGCTGTTCTTAATAAAACATTTTAGCCCTTACTTGGCATTTGAAGGGTCTCTCTGTTGAGTGAACATGCTTAACGTGACAGCTTAAGTGATCAGGCCTGCAATAAAGAGAGGAATAGAAAAGAAAATACATACTGTTACAAATACAGAGTAAGGACACCTTGGCTCGCGCTGATGAGCCCTTGCAGCCCACATCCCTCTGCACGGCAAGAATAAATACATTCCCCTTACCTACGCAGTGGCTTTCAGCTAGAGTAACACAGAGTTACGCTGAGACCCCACCTGCAGTTTAAAACCTTGCACACCTGAAAGTGGTACGTTTGGTCGTACCCTGTGTAAAAGGTGACAGATCAACAGCTCTAAGGGTTGACATTTTCTCTGTCGCAAGCACAGATATAAATACAGCCAGCAGCAATGTAAGCTCCCCCACAGTGCTCTGTCAGTGCGCCTCAACCCTGCTACGCGGCAAGGAGACAGTTTGCCTACCGTGCCCCATCAGGTCACTGACCTCTGCAAAGGGTGGCAAAGGGGCCCCGTGGTCACCACCACTGACACAGATACGTGTCCTAGGAGACCTGGATGAGGTCATGAAATCACTTCAAAACACTCTCGTAAAAAAGTGACCACTTTTGGCCACTGCCCATCTGGCTCAGACCAAGACCCACGCCCTAGAGGTAAAGAAGGCTCTTTATCCCCTCACCAATCTTCTAAGATGTCTGGTTCTCCTAGCCCCTCGCTATGATAGCTTAACCCTTCTTGGTTATGAAAAGCCAATACTTGAGCTCGCCTGGGATTTTCTACATGGTACCTCGAGAAGCCTTTTCCACAAACACCACAGGTGTATGGTTTCGTGATGCCACCTTCATGAGACCTCACGTGGTAGGTCATGCGATCCTTTCTCTTGAAGCGCTGATTGCAAATGGGACATTCAAAGGGTTTTTCATCTGAGTGAGACAGCTTGTGCCGGTTGAGGTGGTAGACATCCCTGAAGGCCTTTCCACACATCTCACAAGCGTGGTTCTTCTTAACAGGCTTGCTGGGCTTCTTCGTCGTCTGAGTCACTGCCATAGCCGTTGCGCCAGCACTACTGCTGGGGTTGGTGGCAGAGGAAGACGTAGTGACTGTGGACAGGATGCCTGCGATAGTCGAAACCAAGGAACTTCGGCTGTTGTCACCAGCGATGGTCGAGATAAGGGGCACCATTGTGGTGGGAGTTTTCTTTGGCCGTGACACTAACTTTATCCCTGTGTGGCAGGACTCGTGACGCCTCAAATGGTAGCTGTCCCTGAAAGCTTTGCTGCAGTAAGTGCACACAAAGGAGGTTTTAGGTTTTTCCTTTTTAATCCCAACAATAGCATCCTTTAATGTTTCTGGCGCAGGCTGAGGTTTCTGCGTTATTGGTAAGGGCAGAATCGGCTTCTGATCGGGTGGCTCAACAGCAGAGCTCAGGAGAGGCAACAAACTGTTCTGTGCTGCCTGCTGTTGGTGATGTGAGGCTTCGTGTGCCTAAAACCAAACATTCACACTTAAATTCTATTGATGGGTGCTCACTCCGACATGGTTGAGAATGTTTACAAACTACAGGAAAGCACATTCTAGACCAAAAGCCATTGAAGTAACAAGTGGGAAACGTTACATAATTCTGGTTTTCAACAGGATAAACCGCCCGTGCTTTAAATGCATTCGCCATGCATTCTGTGTTAAGAGCAGGATGGCACACATCATAACAATCAAATAATTATTAAGTTTCCGGAGGGCAACACTTCTTATGGAAAACAACTAAGTGCTTGCCAGATCTTTTACTAACACAGTGTTTGATCTTTACATAACAGATAACTTGTTTTGCTAACGATCGTATCAGTTGCCACCTTGGAACTATCTTTGCAGCGTATGAATGTACGGGGAGTTGCAAAATAACGCCCCACCTTTAAGCCAAGCTTAGTGTACATTGAGAATTGAACTGCAGCCATGGAAAGCCAGGATGCGATAAGGCGTCTTATTTAAACAACGTGTTCATACCAGTGTGTTAATACTGAAACCAAAGCAACTTGAATCGAGAGCCATCTAAAGCCACATCTCTATATTTAGTAGGTTCCCGCCACATTTATACACTGACCACTGTGCCCTTTTTGTCTGGAAAATAATAAGAGCAACATGTTCTTTTTCTCTTCATCAGCCGCTACTTTGTGATAGGAAGAGGAGCTAATCGATAAGCACTGCTAGACACCTAGAGATGCTGGAGAACACAGCTGGGGGAGAAGGTGGTTTTAAAAAAAACAGACCTGAAAGCTGTTTCAAACCAGCTGACAGCGAACCACAGAATCGGTGGGAGAAGCTAAAGAGAGGAGGCAGAGGGTAACCCTCAGGAGCGCGTGGTGGCAAGGACTGCTCAGCTGAGCTGCAGCCTGTGCTGCCACAGGCTGCTGTAAACCATGCTTCTATTAAGCGTGGGTTATTCTAAGGTAGAAAACACTGTTATTAAAACTCCTCTAGTCAGACTGGGACAAAACCCTAGCACATACGAATTTAAAGTGGTTTAGAAACCACACAGACCAATTCAGCCTAACGGAGCATTAAAATAAATCACTCCAGCACCTTAAGCCAGTTTAAGGGTATCTGTATCAAGATGTGCCTCAGTTTCATCAGACCACTTCTAAATCGGTCTCATTATTAACACAGTGTGCCAGGTCTGAAGCCGAGTTTGGGGAAACTTGCATTCCCATTAGATCAGTACCGTAGCCTTCCAGGACTTCTTCCCTATGGCTTCCTTCACAAAATAACATGGCTCGAGGTTGAATAAAACACTGTGCCAGCTCATGACCCCCAACCTGTCTACTTTTACATCAGTTGAGGACGGACAGCATTACGAAGCATGCTCAGGCTAACGCTCTTCCTATATGAATCCATTTAATCGCCTCGTTTGGAGAAGTATTTCTAGAAAGCTCAGTTGGGTCCAAGCTCTGGCCGCTTTGCCTCTCCCAATTGCAGCAGTGACTGCAACCCCCCTCGGTGCAGCTCTCCCTCTCTGCGGGGGCTCCTGCCACCACAAGTCCTGCATCACTTCACCACTCCTTCTCCAAGAAGTCTATGCTGGTGATCTCTGAATTAAAGCCACCAGTGAACACAAACACTAACCCACATGGGTGTGAATACGTGCTCCTTAACACTTCAAGCCTATCTGACAGGAAAACAATTCACGGGAGGAAGCCCAGATTTTGGATGATAACAAGAGACAAAACTTTGGGAATCATTTGGAGCCAGGCCAGCCTGTCCAGTTTTATCTGCATGTTACATCCCATCTGTGGCGACGGATGCAACAGGTAAGCTGAGAATCACCGCAGCCACCTCACCCAACAAACAGCCTAAGGGGCCGGTTTGCAGGAGCGGCTGCTGAGGAGTTGAACACAGAACTCTCCTGGAGGCTACACTGCACTAAATCAGGGCACAGCACATGCGCTGGCATCTCCGTTAAACTTCTGCCTGACTTCAGCGACAGTTGTGGATTTTCAACCGTTTATTTTCTGTGTTTTTAAAAAGCCATTGAGACATCTACATGGCATAAACAGAATAGAGTATATACAACAGACACTGAAAGCACAGTATTAAGCAAGTTGTGTACTTAAATACAACTTTAATTTTAAAAAAATCTGAAACGTTTTACAGCCAACTTTAAATAAGCATTAAAACAACGTTGTTAAACTGCATCAGAAGACACTTAAGAGCACCTAAGGATAGCTCCAGAGATACAGTTTCAAAGGCAGAGCTAGCAGATCAGATAATAGAGAGCCCAAATCCTTTGGACAAGGTTCAGACTTATGCAGTTTATGGATATTTTTAAGCCTAAAAGAATCGTCAGCACTTCGAGGTAACGATGCACTTATTCCTACAGAATCGACGGAGACGGTGGACATAAAACAATGTATATTCATAAGGCTACAGGCTACGAAGCCGCTGCTTATATAAGTCTGCTTATCTTGGCTCCCAGATAGCCGGTGTTATTAGCAGCGCTGTCTTTCTAACCACCCCTCTCTGCAACAAGCAGTATTCCTCAGTTTCCAAGGGCTGCCTGCTGTAAAGCCTTTTAAAAAAGGATCAGGCAGTATTTTTTTTAACTGGCTGTTCGAGGAGGGAAGACAGCACCTGCTGCACGCCTCTCGCCGGTCGTTTTTATTCAGGCACAGACCAGTGTTTTATTTGACCTAGCCTTAACGTCAACTCAACATTTTCATGACGTTTTGATTCCCTGGGACAGGCTTTCGTGCAAAACACCCTCGTTCTCGCACTGATTTTTTTTCTTTCCTGGGGGGGAGTAAACAAAAAAATGCTGTAATTTGTGACCTGGAGTGGTAGGATGTAGCATTGCGAACTTCCAGTGCCAGAGGCTAAAATATTTTTGTGCTCCAGCCTTAATGTGAGAGCAACAAATTAGCATGAGTCATATCTTGAGCACTCTGTTTGATGGATGAGTCCTCCCCACATTAACAGATACAACTTTCACTTTCCAAGCAGATAATAAAAGTGATTTTCAGAAGTGATTTTCAGGGACTGAGAAGACCCAAAAAAAGAACTGCTTATTCGGTTGGTCTCACAACTGTTTCTTTAAAGAGACACAATTCATCAAAATGCCACCTAAACACAATCAAACAACTTTATTTGAGTAGAACAGTTTACAGTCACGCATCCCATCGGAAGCAAGGCTAAAAGTTAAGATATTGCAACCTCCTCTAAAAACATTCTGCTAAAAATTACAACTTTACACACTGCATATTGAACTCCCCCTTAAAAGTCCTGTCACAGCTGAAACTCACACTTGGTAAAGCTTCCCCCAGGAAGAACGAGAAGGGATATTCCAGCACTTCCATTTGTTATTTAACTGACACCAGGGAGGCGGGCCGGGAATGCTTCTAAACCCGCTTTTTGTTACTAGATTTAACTGACCGGTTGGACCTTTGCTGGTGAGAATGGGAAGAAGAAAAACTAAAGTTACATCAGGAGTATCTTAACAGTGCTTTCTGCTGGGTGCATTAGGATGTTTGCACCCTAAATCACTGGTTTTAACAAAATTATTCAAGAAACAATACTCAGCTTTTATTATGAGATCTTAAAGCTTTATTATTTGTCTTAAAGCTTTATTATTTGCGAGGAGGGGGAAAAAAATCAGAGAAAAATTTCCACGTCACAGTTTTATGAAGATGCTTCCAAGCCGCACGTAGCTAAGTACGTTAGGGAAGTGAACTGCTGACTCCTTAATTAAAAGCAGCAAAGCCTACTCCTCAATGAACGTGTGGCATCGCTATTTCAAAATACAGTATCCTTAAAAAAAAAAAAAAATAAAGTCAAGCAGCAAGCTGGACACATACTTGAAAGTATTACTTGGTATTTCTTATAGAGGTTGCTGCAATACTGTAGTGCCAGAATTTCCCCTCAAAAATGCTCCGCTGTAAGTCTGGGGGGCAGAAAAGCGATAAAACAGCCCTGACTCGGAGAGAGACGGCCCTAAACTAAGGAGATTAACTTCTTAGCGTGAAGTTTCCTACGTGCGAATCACAACTGCCCACTAGAGTGAGAAATAATTCACAAGACCTCAGCCAAACTCGATGGCATCACCCGCCTTCATCACGAAAAGGCGGAAAACCCCAGCGCCCAGCTCCCGGTACCGGCTCCCCAGAACATTCCCAGCATGTTTTCGAAGGCAGAGCACCCAGGCGAGTGACTCAGCCCTTGGGACTTGCGAGAGAATAATTTTTCCTCTCTAAAGGAATGGTGCTCGCTCTTGGCCGATTTACTCATTCAAGTCAGGTTTTCAAACTCGTGTCACGGGTTGGGTTTGGGTTTAATTCCGAGGAGGACAGCGAGCCAGAGAGCGACCGCCGCTGCGAGCAGGCAAAGAGGATTATTTTACCTTGAGAAAGGTGATGTGTGGGGCTTTTTTTTATTATTTTCTATCCTGCTGCTGCAATTACCCATTTTACATTTTCAAGCTCAAAAAGAGCAGAAGGCATCGGAAAACAATCTGGCATGAAAGGTCTCCGGCTCCTGGTCCACAAAAGCCAAGAGAGAAAATTCTTTTTCTTCATTCTTTTTTTATAGTGGATTTTCTTCAGAATTACATAAACAGCGGTGTTTGTAAGCCAGCCTTTCGCAGGCAGAAGGGGGAAAATCGTGACTCAGTTGGCCGAGGGAGGGGTTGCCGGCTCTGCCGTCCCCGTTCCTCCCCGTTACCGTTAGCATTTCGCCAGTTTTTTACAGAAAACCGGCCCGCTCGCGTCCTATTTTAAAAGAAAACAAGCTCCCTCGTCACTGGGGCCCTGAGTCAGGCTGTTTAAAGAGGGATTAATTTATTCTCCCAGACACGGTGTTTGTTCCATCGGGGTTTTGTTAGAGCCCGCTGGAAGGCGGGGAAGGGAGCGGGGTGTTTTCCTTTTTGGCGGGGGAAGCGAGACAACAAATAAACAAACAAAAAAGGATCGATTTGGAGGAGGATTTTTTGGAGGAGAAGATAAATTAAAAATAATAAAAATAAACACTGCGGGGGAGAAAGTGCGGCGGGGCAGGAGGGAAAGGCGGGGAGGCGGGCGGGAGGGAGGCCGGGCGGCGGCGCTGAGTGACAGCCCGGGCCTAGCGGGGAGCCCGGCGGGCGCCGAGGGAGGGAGGGAGGGAGGGAGGGACGGGAGGGGGGGGGGCGAGGGGGGGCCGCCGCGGGGCCTCACCTGAAAGAGGAACGCGGTCCAGTTGGCCTCCATGTCGGGGGCGTCGCGGCCCTGGGCGGGCGGGCGGGTGGCGCGGGCGGCGCGGTTCGTTCCCCCCCCCCCCGCTTTCCCTCCCCCGGGCCCCAGCTACATGGAGCCGACAACAAAGCGGCGGCGGCGGCGGCGGCTCAACATGGCAGCGCCGAGCGGCCGCTTCCGCTAACCTCCGGGCTGCACCACTGCGGACCGCGCGGGGGGGGGGGGACGCGGGACCCGCCCGCGCGCGCACGGCGGGGGCGGCGCGGGACAGCACCGCCGCGGCGCCGCCTCCCCCCTCCCCGCACCCCTCGCCTCGGGGCGGGCGGTGGGAGCGGCACGGCGGGGCGGCGGGATTTGCGCGGGGGGGGGGAGGGGGGGCGCGGCGGGGCCGGGCGACACCTCCCCCCCCCCCCCCGCGGGGCTGGCAATGGGCCGGTCCCGCGCTGGGGAAGCCGAGAGAAGATGGAGGAGCGGGCGAGGTGGCCGGGGCAGCCGGTTCGCCTCGCCTCGCCTCGCCTCGCTCGCCTTCCCCATTCTCCCCGCCCGCCGCGCGGAGGGAGGCGCGGGGGTGGCGGGGGGCGGGCGGGAGGGGGCTCAGCACGTGCTGCCCCGCCCGCCGGGGGCACCGCGGGGGCACCGCGGGGGCGGCGGGACACCCCCTCCCCCCATGCCGGGTCCTCCCCCCGGATCCTGGGTCCCGACCTCGCGGTGGGGGCAGAGCCTCCCCGGCCCCCCCGGCGCGGCTGCCCGGGCCTGGGAGCCGGGGGCTTCCACACACACCACCCCCTCACCCCCCCACACCCCCCCGCCACAAAAAAGTGCAGACTGACCGGGTGTGCTCCCGCGCGAGGCCCCCTCGGCTCCGCACCTGAACGCAAATCGAAGGAAGCCGCGAGCAATTAAGTGTATACGAACCGTTAATTACGTGTTTACACACTGCAAGCGCCTCCCTCGCAGGGGCAGGATGGGGCCCCGCGCGGGGAGGGCTCTGCGCGGCTCCCCCCGCAGCCCCAGAGAGCGGGGCGGGGGGGCAACTGGGAAAATGGAGAGGGTGTAGCAGGGACACGGGGTGGGCGCAGGGGGGACACGGGGTGGGCGGAACTGGGACACGATGTGGGCGGAACTGGGATACGATGTGGGTGCAGAGGGGACACGGGGTGGGCGCAGCTGGGACACGATGTGGGCGGAACTGGGATACGATGTGGGTGCAGAGGGGACACAAGGTGGGTGCGGAGGGGACACGGGGTGGGTGCAGAGGGGACACAAGGTGGGCGCAGAGGGGACACGGGGTGGGCACAGAGAGGATACGATGTGGGTGCAGAGGGGACACAGGGTGGGCGCAGCTGGGACATGGGTGGATGCAGGTGGAACACAAGATGGGTGGGGCTACAGGGTGGATGTAGTGGGGACATGGTGTGTGTAGCAGGGTCATGGTGTGGACAGAGCACTGAAAACGGGGCAGTGAGTTGGGATACAGGGTGGATGTAGGCTGGGACACAGGGTGGGTACAACTGGGATACAAGGTGAGCGCAGCCGGGATACAGGGTGGATGTAGGCTGGGACACGGGGTGGGTACAACTGGGATACAAGGTGAGCGCAGCCGGGACACGGGGTGGATGCTGCAGGGATACAGGGTTGTCTTAGTTTAGATGAAAACCAAAATAAGGGTGGATACAGCAGTGGAAACAGGGTGGGTGCAGTTGGGACACTGGGTGGATGCAGCAGGGATAGGGGGTGGGTGCAGTGGGGATACAGCGTGGGTGCAGCAGGTACCCATATCACCACCTCAGGTGGCACCTCAGGGGTAGCCGGCATTTCTTTGGCAAGCATTGGAAAAGCAGGAGTGTGGCGGGTTGAACGCTGTGACAGGATGGGTGTTTGACACCAGCCCTCTGGTCACAGCCAAGGGCCGGCGTCCTTGCGCTGGGGCAGATCAGGGCAGGCTTACAGGACTTTATTATTTATTTTCCCCCTGGCTCCATTCAATCATCTTTGCTCCGGCCCAGATCCGCACTGAGCTGTGCTGCGCATCTGAGACCTCGCCTACTGCGGCACCCACTTCACCCAAACCACCCAGCAGGCTGAGAGCGTGAAGAAGTCCCACCGTGTCACCACAAGTTCCCATGCAGCTCGAAGTCAGTAAGCAGGGCCATACACAGCTCCTGTTGATGAAGTTTCCGGGGCTACTTTCCCCCTCGTGGAAGAGCCGGGTTGGGTTTTTTGTCTGTGGTTACAGATAATATGAAGTCTCCCCCAGTCTGTGGGGACTGACGGGCAATTGGCATCAGGGGTCCCAGTCCACCTCCTCAACCATCACTTTGTGCAACCTTGGGCGAGTCACCTGGCTCCTGCAGCGCTGCTTCTCACCCTGCCCGGAGCGTTTCTTCACTTTCCAAGAGCATTGCAAAACAGTAGTTGTTCTGTTCAGAGTGACGCTTGCGGTTTTTTCACGCCTCTCTGGTTATCCATGAGCTTTTTTCCGTGAAACTCCAGCGCCGGAGTTGAGTGGTTATGTCAAAATCTGTTTGCATTTAAAAAAATTTCAAATTGTTTCTCGGCCTTGTGACTCCATAGGAAATTTGTGGATGTGTCCCATGGGACTTGGCTGCCCAGAGGTATTTGGCCCGCCCAGAGCACCCATGACTCCGAGTCCATCTCAGGAAGCGTTGGAGCCCGTGAATTTTTGACTGCCTGTGTCTGCCCCACAGCAGATCTCTGCCCTGATGGAGCCGTCGGGCAGCGCTGGAAATGTGCAAAATATCACCCTGAATTAAGAAAAGTGAGCCAAAAACCGGACTCGCAGGCGTTTGCTGGTGCTTGTGCCACACGCGCTCTCAGCCCTGCCGAGATCGCACCAGCCCAGCTCACCCGCGGAGCGTTTGTTCCGCTCAGCAGAGATGCTCGTCCCATCCGCGGCGAAGGGGCAGCCACAGCATCGCCCTCCTCCACCCCGCGTGCCACAGCCGGAGGGTTTCCCTCTCCTGCCCTTTATTCCCTCCCCAGCACGAGAGGAAGCCCACGTTTGCAGAGAGGGGGCCACCACTGCCACTCGTGCTTATTTCTCTCCCGCTCAGCCAGTTATTTTTGTTAACACTTCTTAATGAAGACCTGGGAGAGCTCTCTTTGTTAAGGGCTCACACTCACTTCAATTAAAGGCTAAGAAAACTACCCAAGCGTATCACTGAGTCATCGAAGAAATCCTGACGAGCACGTAGGAGGCTTAAACTCCGTGTTCTTGGTGGTTTTACAACTAAAGAACCAAGAGGGGACACAGGATCAAAACCTAGAAGACTCAAAGCCTTCTTATTAAGTCAGAGGAGAGGGACAGAGAGAGCTGGAACGCAGCGAGCCCTCTCACAGCCCTGGCACATCCCGCAGCGCGGCAGTGATTGCAGAGAGTGAGGCTGCTTGGAGAGCAAAGCGAGCTGAGGTGCTGCAGAGAATCCCCTGGGGATACAGAGCTCGCAGGAGCTGTATTTATAAAGGGCAAATCTATGCCAAACCTGACGAACTTTCCTTTACCCAGAATTATAACTGGAAATATAAAAAGCCACAGTGTTTGAAAACTCCTGTTTACATTATATATGCCCCAAAGCAGAATAAACAAAGGTTAGATTTGTAAACTCTCCGTCTTTAATTAAAGCAGCACTCCTTTGGACAAACCCGCGTAACAGGTGGCTTGAAGTGTTGTGTTATTTAATTTCTACCTCCCAGCTCCTTTAGTCATCGAGCTGGGATAACGATGGCATCAGCAGCCACCCTGCTGCTGCTCCAGTACCCGCCGCAAGTGTGCAAAGGGAATTTCTAGGGCAGCGGGAACTGTGTGGCCCATTTACCACCACCCCGAGGCTGCTCTGCCTGCCTTTTCAAACAAAAATCTCCCGTTCTTTCTTCCCCAGCTCTTCCCACACTGTTGGGAAGGACAGGAGCTCTGCCAAGCTGTCCCCTGCCCCCTGTGCCCATGCCAAAGATGGTTGTGGGGAGCCTTTGGGGGACCAGGGCAGCACAGGGGTTGCGCCTCAGTGCCACAGCTGTGCTCTGCCCGATGCCGATGATGCCAAAACCCCTGTGCAGCTCTTGCCCACTCACCTGCCCATCTGCCACCCAGCACGTGGCTCCTTGGGGACATTGACTTCCAGAATCATAGAGTCATGGAGTCATTAAGGTTGGAAAAGACCTCTAAGGTCATCCAGTCCAACCATCACCCAACCCCAACGTGCCCACCAAACCATGTCCCAGAGAGCCACATGTTCACGTTTTTTTAACCCCTCCAGGGACGGAGACTCCATCACTGCCCTTGGGCAGCCACTTCCAATGTTTCACTACTCTTTCAGTAAAGACATTTTTCCTAATATCCAATCTAAACCTTCCCTGAAGAAGCAATACCCACGGCTCACTTGGCAAACCCACCTTGCGGTGCAACTCCGAGAGAGAGGAGCTGTTTCCTCCCCTGCGCTCAGCCACGAAATGGTTAATAAAGTGCTTATTTGCACAGGCGCCATTAGCTGTCGGGATGCAGCTCCCCTGCAAACCCAAGAGCCCTGGAAGGACCATCTAACCTCTACCCATTTTATCCCGTTATCCTTGCAGAAGCCCACTGTGCGTTAGGATCTGCAATGGGACAAGAGCGATAAAATCGTGATTCACTTTTCTGCCGTCTGCACATCTCCCAGGGTTATAAAGTGAACGAGTCGGGCTGGGCGAGAGGCTGCATGTGCACCCATGCATCTTCCTCGCCCGGGACCTTCAAAGTCCCGCGTGCTTTCCCCCAGCCCCTGCTGACAGGCTGTGCTCTCATTCTGTTCAGCAAGCGTGTGCTTGCATCCCTAAGAATAGAAAATGTTGTCTAATATTTCAGCTTTAGAGGAGCCCCTTTCTGTTTGTGCTCTGCTCCTCCAGCGATGCGGCAGGCTTTGAATTTCACAGCTCCACGGGGCTGAAGAGCCCTCAAGTGTGTAAATAAGCTTTACCGAGAATGCCCTCCCCAGGGGCGGCCGCCCTTCAGCTGCTTCCCAGCTTCGTATCTTCTTTGGTTTCTCTCTTCGCAGCCTCAACTTCCCTCTCAAAGTGATCAGGGAAGCTAAAAAGAGACAGTAAAATATGTCAGTGGGAAGCACAGGTTGAAGCAGGGTGTTCTTCAACACACTTGCCGTGCCGACTCACGCTGTGGCACGATTCAGCATCCTCAAAAGAGCATCCCATCACGTGCGCAGTGCCCGCCGGGCAAGCCTGTCCCTGCCCTGCAGCAAAACACAGGTGGAAGGTGCTGCAGGGACAAACAACGCGTTTGCGAGGCGGAGGGAAAGGGAAAGCTGTCTCCAGATGGCTGTCCCTCATCATCATCTCTGCTAGACGCACGCCTGCTGCCATCCATCCCACCCTGCATCGCGTGCCCTCGGGCAGTGGCGGCAGCGATGCCCTGCTTGGCCATGCCAGGGCCCCCATGCACCCCTGCGCCAGGGCTGGCGGGAGCGCCGTCACCTTCTCGCAATTAGTGCAGCTGAAAGATGGCTCCATTTTTCAAAGGAGGAAAATAGGATGCAGGAAATTACCTGTCAGCTTGGCGGAATCGCTGCAGAAAGGCACCGCCACGATCAATGGAGAAGCAGCGAGAAGCTACTCAAAGGGAAGGAGCCTCGTTAGCAGGCTCAGCAGGGGTGGCTGAACGCTGCTCCACTCTGTTTTCATGGTTTTAGCTCCAAACTTCACGGCGCGTCGCTGCAGCAGCGATGTGTAAGGACGTGGAGAGGGAAACGGCAAAAGCCAGTGTGATGCCCACGGTGGTGGCGTTGCGCTGCCACGAGGGCCGCATGCTGTGCCGGTGGCAGAGACACCTCCAGGTCCCTGAGGAGCCGATGTCAGCTCCCACTGTGCACTTGCCAGCTCAGAGTTCCCCAAGAGCCAGAGGATGCTCGTGCCCCCCACCAGGCAGGAAAAGCATTAAGGCTGCTCCCTGCTTTCAGGCATTCCCGGGGCAAAGCATTCCCATTGCCAAAGAGCCCTGCGACGGCTGCTCCCCTCCATGCAATTCTCCTGAACTCTTCCCTCCCTGTCCCGCTCGCTGTCCCCTCTTGGCCACACTCTCACATCTGCTATGGGAAACCCTCGCTCCTTTCCCTGGGATTTCATCCTCCTCCTTTTTTTTTTTTGCCGATCCTGTGAATTCAGCACTGTGCCCTCTCCCCATAGTGCCCCAACAAGCAGATTCCCACTTTCCCACAGCCTGAGCTTTGCTTTCCCTGGACACACAGCACCACTGGGGTTGGGCTCCCTTCCTCCATGGCTCTGCCACTTCCCTCTCACCCCAGCGCACGCCACGGCCACGCAGGAGATGCTCGGTGCTTCCGGCTGGTGTGGCTGGCAGGACGTCAGCCAGCGAGCCGCGGCCGAGGAGGAGCACGGCTATGTTTAGCCCTGCCGCCTGCGGGCAGCGCGCCGGGAAAGTGGCGTTATCTCTTCCCACCTCCTTGTCCTCAGCTGTGCCGCAGCTAATCTCCGCTTGGCACCTTGAGTGGCGCAGCTGCCCCACGCCGCGAGCACCCAGCAGCCTTTTGTTATTATTTTGGTTATCGCCATCATAACTTTTTTTTCCCAACCAAGCGGATGCTGTCATCTGCCGCGTTGATGGAGCGAGAGAGCTGCCTCCTTGTCACTTGCCACACTGGCCATGGGGATGGGCAGCAGGCTGCTGGCTTTGCCACCGTCCTCGGGCACGTGCAGGATTACAGCCTACGCCCCAAAAGCAGGGTCACACATCCCTGCTGCTGCCCTCTTGGGTGCACATGTGGGGATGCCATGGGGCAGCCAGCACACGGAGGGGTGCACCGTGCCAGGGACCAATGCAGCGCCAATTGCGCACATTTAACATCAAATACCCTCTTCTACGCGTATGTATGATTTATGTCTGATTTACACAAATACACGCAGATGCACAGGGGCTTCCGTCTCACCCAAGGACATTTCAGAGGCCCATCGGAAGGTGCTCACAAACCCCTGTCCGCTCTACGCTGTCCTTGGCACTTGGCTCTCCAGAAGAGCATCTGCAGTTTGATTTGTAAACTTCCCGAGACGGAGCGTGCACCAATTACTCCGTGGCGTGCTCCTCCAGTTAATCACCAGTGACCATTTTTAGTAATAATTCCTGCAGGGCCAAGGACTGCAGGGAAACATCCGCTCCTGCCTCGCTCCCCTTCCCACCATCTGCCCCGGCTCCTCCTTCGCGCGGGATGTGCGGCAGCAGGCACGTAAGGTCAGTGCATTTAGGGAAAAACACGGCCACTGAATTAGAGCAGCCGAGCCAGCGAGGAAATCCTAGCTCTAATCCCTGATCTTTCACTGACACACGGCAAAGCTCGGGTGAGCCGGTTGCCTCCCTCCTCCCCAGCCACAGCTGGAAAACACGGATAATGCTGCATTACCTTCCCTGCAGGGCTGCTGCGATTAATAGCAGCAAAGAGCTTGGAAATCCTTCGGGGAAGGGAACAGGGATGGTGGGGATTAATACCCAGCTAGATGGCCACGGTCCCTTGGGACCCACACGTGCCTCTGCCAACATCGTGCCCCATTTTCTTTATTCTTCACTATTTAGGGTTTTTTCCAGGATCTGGGTGTTGTTTAATCTCATCTGGCAGCTACGGATTGTCTCCAAAATAATCAATGTTTGTGCATTCGCCTGCATCACTCAGCTGATCCTGTGGGATGAGCATCCAGCACTGGTGGGAGCCTCGGGCACAGCAGAGTGGAGAGAAAGCAGGCGGCCTTTTCTCACTGCCGTGCTGGAGCATGGATGCTCTGCCCAAGGTTCCTGCTGGCCAAGGAGCCAACACCGCATCGTTTTTCCAAGGGGTGATCAAAATCTTTGGTGATACCCACTGATGGTTTAGTAGTGGACGGCTACAGTTGGACTCAATGATCTCAAAGGTCTTTTCCCACCAGGCAGATTCTATGATTGCTGCCGAGCCAGGGCGCAGGCACCCAGACAGCTCTGGCTCAAATGAATTTGGGCGATGCTGGGGAAAGGTCCTGCATCACCCTGCATGTCAGGCAGGGGATGGTGCTCCCCATGCCTTCCCTCCCTCCTCCACCCTGCACTTTAAAGACACGCACGTGGGAAAGAAGTAGTAGGCATGTGTTCAAAGGTGGCAGAGTCAAATCCACCCCAGAGCTGTGCAGAGGAAATTTTTCCTAAGCTTAACGTGGTCTCAAAACCCACTAAAAACAGAGACCTGCCCTTTATCAGAAGGAAAATACCCAGAGTTCAGCAAACTGCCAAGTTTTTCATTTTTAAATTGCCGCTGGCGTGCTGGAGGCAGCTGCTTCTGCAGCCTCCCAGCATCCCAGCGAGTAAAACACTT
Organism: Neomorphus geoffroyi; assembly: GCA_033558235.1. Lineage (NCBI taxonomy): Eukaryota > Metazoa > Chordata > Aves > Cuculiformes > Neomorphidae > Neomorphus > Neomorphus geoffroyi. The sequence goes on from JAUMJM010000018.1 coordinate 3,027,188, forward strand.
GGCACTGTCCCTGCCGTGGGAGCCAGTCCAGCACCAGAGCGCTGGGTCCACGCTGGCAGATCTGCTCAGGTAGACATCCACGTGGCCTGAGCTCGTCAGCGTCCACCACAGCGACGGCTTCACAGAGGGCAACTAAGTCATGCAAGAAACGGGTATTTTAAAAAATAATATTATACCTGGAGCACGAATCGTCAGCTGACTCATAGAAATAAGAAACTCACTTAAGGGATGAATTGGAGCTATTAGAATTCAGAGGTAATTACTCATGCGAACAATGCCCTTCTCAACTCTTTAATGATTACACAAATTAGTGCATAAAATTATGTTAATAGCCCTACAACTGTTGCACATATGCACAGCCCTCCAGTTGGGAGGGGGTGAGCAGCAGCCGAGCCAGGACCTTCCCACCACCCGCGACCGAGGTAAGCATGGGCCAGACAAGGCTGCAGCTCATCCTGTAGCTCTGCCAGGCTCTGTGCCCATTCCTGGGCACTGCCAGGCTCCATGCCCGTCCTGCGGCTCTGTGGGGTGAGACAGAGTGTTGCGAGGCGCGCGCAGTGTGGTGGGTACGGCAGGCTCTGCAGTCTGACTCACTCACCTTCTTCAGGTGTGCAGGAGAGGGATTTTATGAAATATTTGTTACGCAGGGAACTTTTTGGAATCTCAATTTCTTTTCCTTTAAATTCAGCTGTTTGAAATAGCTTCAACTGCAATTGAAGATAAACTGCTCTTCGCTGTGCAGGTGCAGCAAGGATTATTTTGCACTCAGCATAGCGGACTCTTATCAAAGCTGGAGCTATTTTTAACCAGTCTAGAAATTACTATAATTTTGCTGTACAGCTAAAAACTACCTGTGTTATCAGGAGTATGAAATCTCAAGCCAAGATAAACACAGATCAATGAAGGAGTCCGCTGTTCTAAAGCAGAAGTTTCTGTTCAAAAAAACCAACCCAAACAATAAAAAAACCTGAAAGCATGGTTTCTAGGAGAAACCACAGGTTTTCTAACCCTTTCTATTTCAGCGCTAATGTCAGGTTTATGAAGTTCTCTGCTAGCAGTATGATGTGCAATTAAGGACAGATTCCCTCTCTCCCTGCCACACTTCCCAAACCGTTTGCACAATGAAGGCAGTATCGCGCTCCGCAGCCGAGGGGCAGCTGCGCCGGCCGCAGCCGGACAGCGGGGCCACGCAGCCCCAGGGCAGACAATTGCCCTCAGTGTGCCAACAAAGCGGCACTATGGGAAGCGCAGGACCATCTGAGAAGGCGGATTCCCCATGCACGAATGGCAGAGCTGCTCCAGCGCCGCAGGATTGGAAGCGCGCTGGCAGCAGGGAGGCAACGTCGTGGTTGGCTCCCTGCCTGCTTCCACTGGAGATGCGCAACCAGACAAGAAGCTCACCCGCTTCTGTCCTTGTGATGGAAACCAAAATGATTTAGGGAAGGGGGTTAAGTTTGGCTGGCCCCTCCACGTTAACAAAGGCATTTCCATCTTCCAATTGCTACGCTTTCCCTTTCCTTCAGAGCCAAAAGACTCCTGAAAACATTGAGTTTCATGAAGAACATGTTCATAAAGAAGACACTTGGTGCCTTGGGTTTGATGTGTTTAATCCTAGAAAATACATTCCTGGAGCAAGCTCTGGCAGAACTGCTAACATGGTCTGACTGCTGCCTTCCAGCGGAACCTGTTTCCACTAATTTATGTAAGACATTAAAACAAATTGAGGCAAGTTTTCCCCAACAGCCACAGCTGGGTGAGCAGACGACTGACTGGCGAGGTCCATGCCTGGAAGCCAGTGTTCCTCGCCAGGGATGTTAACCCGGCGCTGACTCAAGTTCATTGTCATCCTCAGCCTGAGAAGCCAAGTGGGAAGAGGTGGTGCAGGGCTCCTTAGCCCATGCCTGGCAGGAGCAACTGTTCCCAGCACCTGGCTCACCCCAAACCACCTCAGTAACAAAATTAACAAACTGGGAGAGATGTGTAATTAAACAGAGTACAGAAGGCACACGCTCTGATCTTTCCTAGTACTATCAAACCAAATTTATAGCACATTTCTGGTATTAATTTAATTCCTCTATTTGCAAAGCCCATTACATCACTCAGAGAGCACATTACTACTCCTGAAGATGGGGAGCCACGCTGGCTGCTGTGAAACTCAAAACCAAGGCACCTGGGGGAAAGCCTTGGCTCACTCAGGGAAGTGGGCTTTCCTACCCTCTCAACTGCACACCTGGCAGCTAGCAGTACAACAGAAGATATTTTAGAGAGAAAAAGAGGTCTAGAGGCATGAAACGCAAAGCTCTGCACTGTTAACAGTTTTATTACAGGATCTGAGCATTTTACAAACACGAGCGCTGAACAGCATCAGGTGTACATGGGAGAACAGAGGGAAGGGGCTGGTGGCAGCACGCGATGCTAGGGCAGACGCACAGCGGTGGGAACACGGACCAGCAGGAGCCTGACCTCTTTCCCCTCTGTGTGGAACGCCAAAACGAGAGAAACAATTTCAGGACCGCTCCGTTTCCTTCCATTTTCCAAGTGAAACAAAAAGACGGTGTTTCCACTGAATGGGGAAGGCGGGGATCAGCAGCCTACTCGCAGAGGCACGATGCCCACCGGGTCTTTAAGCAGCTTTGCATGAAGGTGACAAGGTCCACAAATCCTGGTGTTATCACTGCTGCCTCAGCAAAGTTCAGTGCCCTCCCACACCCCCCCCGGGGGGATCACCCTTTCTGCAGGGTGATGTTTACTACACTGCGAAGTACTCTGAGATAATCTCCGAAGCAAAAAAATGTCAAGTATTTGGCTCACGCAGTTCCGCTGCACACAAGAGAAACAAGCATGGAGGGACTGATCCTCTGCACACATCCCTCACCTGCCCACTACTCCGCGCCAGGACCAAGCCCAGCACTTTTAAAAGCCTTTCTGCACTTCCAACATCACAGCCTGCACAGACACTTCCCTATATTGAAGTCAGCTGAGCCACTCTGTAGCACATTAATTAGCTTCTTATGGACTTGCTTGGAAGCACTGGCTCTGCCTGGATCCCCTGGCTCACAACCAACACTCATATGTCAGCCAGGGGACTATAACCGCTTCATCTGCCGTGATCCTGGCCTCCCTCCTCTGTGAAGTTTATTTTTCTCCCAACTCCTATGCTGTCAGAAATCTCCAAGCACCACACCAGCTCAGTTAAATCAAACTCCTCATGTTTCCTTTTGCCAAAGAAGTTTGCTTCCCCAAGCACAGCCTTTGTCTTAAAGCTGTTCCTTCCCTGAAGAAGCAGCAGAACTGACAGATACCCAGAAGGCTTTGGGGTTTTAGGGGCCAGACTCATCCTCGCTTTGACAGCCCAGACCTGCACACAGTTCTTGCTCCTCTCCCTTCACTCTCCCACAGGCTGATGAAGGAGCTCACCCTGCTCATCTCTACAGCTCTCTTCTTTCCCACAGCCCCTCTAGCACCTAAGTCTGTTCTGTGCATCACACAGTTTCTCCTCCCCCCAAACACAGCGCTTTGCTATCAGGATTTCAGTGTTTTTGGAAAAAAGCACACCTCGTACACACATCTTTGGCAGCACGGCATTCCACAGGGAAGCACCATTCCACGACAACCACACACAGCACCCTCCTCTGTTTTACAAACGCTTGAAACCCGAATCTGCTAATCCTGGCCCAAACACAAATCCCAACTTTACAATGCAAGCCTCCTGCCCTGCTCCGTTCAGGATGCTGCGTTTTCCTGCCAGGCAGACACAGCCATCCACATCCATGGCAAGTGCTAGTGACAGACACGCTGTTTAAACATTCACCTTATCTCCACCTGCTCTGCCCTCCCTCACAATCCCACAGACTGGGATTATGATGTACCAAAAGAAATGCCCTTCTGCACCACACTGAGGCTTTGCTCTTCATCCACTGTAAATTAAGCATACTCAAACATCAGCCACATCATCCCATAAGACCACAGGAACATTCACGTACTTCCCATTAAGCAAGAACATTCCCCTAGGGAAGACAGTGTTTCCAGCCTGCGATTACCCCACGCCCACACCAGCAGTGAGGGCTCCGTGATTACAGGCAGCAATCGCCACCAGTGACCCAGCTCCTCCATCACCCGCACTGCACGCTGCCTCCAGCCCACCCGTGCTCAGGCTGCAGGCATCGGGATGTTCACACGCTACTCCTACTCCTATTTGTTCCAGGAGGATTGCAGGGGAAGTGCCCGGCCCGATTAACCTCACTGTTTTCCCTTTGTGATCTCTTTACCATTAGCAACAACATCAATACTCAAGCATCCTCCTCTAAGCAGCGAGAATTCTCTCTTTTCCCCTATTCACATAATAAATTCCACCCATTTCCCAGGGAACTGATCCTTTATTCACGAGAAGCTCAAACATCAACGCTTCCTGCGAAACACTGCATCTCTGTTGAGCACAAAAGCCTTTTGTCTGCAAACTTGCTATTTCACAATGCCACAGGGGCAGGCAAAGACCAAGACTCTCAGCAATAAATGATGACAACCATGCGTGTTTTTTTAAAAATTTTATTTGTCAAAGAAAAAAGGCAGTAGCCAATTGAAAACCTACTTAACTCCAATTATCATCTTTAAATTTAGAGAAATGACTTATTTACTTTTTTTTTTTTTTAAACAACCCCCCCTTTTTCCCCTTTAATGTTTACCATCTACTTGTGCTGAATCCTTCCAAGGAGATTGCTCCAGCGTACCTCTCCAGGTCCTCGCTTTGCTCCTTTTACCAAAAATATGAAAAACTCCATCGCGCATCTTAAGGGCTCCAATCGTCAAAAATAGGAAAAAAAATATCTTTGGAATAGCCAATTGAGTTGAATAAAAAATCCACACGAGTGCGGTTTGGTTGGGGCAGGAATCCACTCCTATGTTCCTGGTAATCTGATCCCGCTCCATGAATCCTTGTAATTCAGCCTCCCTATCCTATCCACATTATGAATCCAATGATCCAGCTCCAAGGATTGGGATCCAGTGAGCCCTCTCCAATCCAAACCTTTATAACCAGCAAAACCAAAAAAGAGGAGGCAAAAAGTTAGATACTGTAATGAAAAAATAGGATTCTGGGGAATGATCAGTTATGTTTGCCATCAATTAATACAGATGTACATTAATAACTATCAATTCCCCAAAACAAACTTTTGAATTGTGAATGCTCAGATAATTTTTAGAAATGTTAATTACTATTCGGAGGAAACATTGTAATATTTACAATATGTCAACTGAATATGCCAACATACTCATTGCTCGTAGGGTGGTGTGCTACGGGTTTTGTGGTTGCAAAAAATGTTTATGAAACTGGAAAAGCTTACTGCTAAAGCTATCCACCTACTGCGCGTCTATACTACAGCTAGCACTCCCAGCTGGAAGGTAACAAAATTAACTAACTGGAGTTTTCAAACATATCGGTGAGTCAATTGTGAATTAGTCTGAGGGGGCAGGGCGGAGACTTAAATTACTCCCAACTTGGTTTTCTACGTTTGATTTCACTCTGATACTTAAAAAAACGAAGTAGCAACGCTGTATCAGTCACACAGAGGACATGCAGATTTTAGCAGTATTGATATTATACTCTGATTTAAAGATACCCTTGAGCTACTACAAGTGTACAGACACTACAGAACATTAACACTTGTAACCAAATGCTGCATGACAAAATAAACCAATGCTCCCACCCCCGTCCCAGTTTATTCCTTTAAAAAAAACCAGAACGGATTAGAGAATTACAATAGCAAGTGATTAGCCACAATTGCAAAAAATAAATTTTAAAGAGCAATTGTAGTCTGCGGTAACTAAAACATGCCTGCAGTGCCACATAGGTGCACGCACTCCATTAACCTGTCTCTCAGTATAAGGTCAATACTGCCAAGTTCATCTGTGACAATAGCACTTGGAGTCATACCATTGCCTCCATTATTGATCTGATCCTCCTCAATCCTCCTTTTGACAATCCTAAAATGATTGACATGTGCTCCACAATCCTTTAATCCAAAGCATTCTTAATCCATCTCTTCAGATATGTCTACAGAAAGACACACGAAAAGGCAAGATAAAATATAAGATCCCCCAGAAGAGACAAGTTAGCCACAAACATCCCAACATCCCCAGCTCGTATAAACCATAGCTGAACACTGAGACATTTACACAGCAATACCACGGTTTGAAGAATGTTGGTGTTTAACTGGAACTAAGTTGGAACACTCCTAACTGACATCAATTAAAATACAATTTAGCAAAGACATGAGGGGAATGTTGATGTTCTGGAGCAAATACTCACTAGGGATTTTACACAAGAATGCAATTCAACACTTCAGCCAATTTGAGTAAAACATTTGGAATTTTTTTAAAAAAAAAAAAAAAAAAGAAAGACTGTACTAAGTAAAGGAAAACTGTGTACAACATGGGGTTCTACAAAAAAGATCAGAGCTAGTGATCATTTATGTACGAGATCGGGATCTGCTGTGGCGGGGAGAGTAGCGTGGAGATCCTCTGCTTCTTCTTGGGGAATAACTGCGGCTTCTGCTGTTGCTTCGACTACGGCTTCTGCTACGACTACGGCTGCGTGACCGAGATCTTCCATAGCTTGGACTTCTTGGGCCATCAACTTTAACACGGATGTAGGCAGTTTCTCCCTATTGAATAGACAGAACTTTCGATTGAAAAGTCTAGGCTTCAAGGCCATCTTTTTAGGCATGCTGACAGACTGAAGATATTGTTTACTACAGCACGGAAACAGACATCAAAGCTTTAAAGTCTACCTCCTGACAAACTGGCCACAGACTTCTCCAGCTGCTTTGTATATCAACAATGAACATCACACATTCCTTACCTTCAAGTCCTACTGTAAAGCCCCTTGTATCCATTTCTGGCCAAAGAAAGTAAGTATGAAACCTACCTCATGAGATCTAAATTTAGTGTTATCCAGTTTTCGCACAGCGTAGGTCATATCTTCCTTCCGTACAAACTCCACGACACCAGTGCCATCTCGGAAAACATCAGCATAACATACATCACCTGCTTCACGCATGTGATCCTTTAAATCCTGCCAACTTCCACTTGGAGGCAGCCCTATATGAAAACCGAAATGTTACTTCAGAACGCAATTTTATTCTCATCTCTGAGAGTCTCAGCGATAGCTCACAGAGAACAACAGAGCGTGGGCTGCAAGTGGGCTGCCTCGAGGACCCGTTTGTACAGTGGAGCCGTTTGCACGGTCCAAGGAGCCGTTCAGATCATACAGCAGCATTTCTCCTGGGTCAGACGAAGTGATGCTGTTTCAGGAACACCTGGGAGCTGCCTCCCCCCTGGACTGGACAGCGCGCCCGCAGGACCCCAGGGAAACACAGGAACAGAGAGATAAGGACTCACCCGAGACGATGACTCTGTACTCCGAGCGCCGGGACGGGGGCCCGTACCTGCCCCGGGGGGCACCGCCCCCGCCCCCCCCGCCGCCGCCCCTGCCGGTGCCGCGGCCGCTCCGAGGGAACTCCACGCGGAGGCGATACCCGTCGTAATCGTAGCCGTCCCGCCCGTAGACGGCATCCTCCGCGTCCCTGCGAGACGGGACGGGGCGGTGAGCGCCGCCCTACCCACGCACCGCCCCCCCCTCCCCCGCCTTTGTTCCCGCTTCCCGCCGCCCCCCCCGCCCCACGGGGCCCGTTAGCGCCGGTGCCCGGGCGGGGAGAGGCGGCTCCCACCTCCGGCCCGGGGACCAACAGGGGCCGAAGGAAGAGGGAACCACAGGAGCTCAGGGGAGAGGGATCCACAGGGGCCATAAGAGCCACAGGAACAGAGGCCCTGACGGGGCCTCCCAGGAGAGCGCCCGCGGTGTGCGGGGAGCCGGGGGAGGGAAGAGATCTCACCTGGGGTCCTCAAACTCGACGAAGGCGAAGGGTGGGCCCCCGCGGCGGTTCTTGAGATCGATGTCACGGATGGCGCCGTACTTGTAGAAGACGTCCTCAATGTCCTTGGTGCGGATGTCTGGGGGGAGGTTCCCCACGTAGATGCGGCAGTCGTTGTTGCCGGCTGGGCCGCGGATCACGCCCCCTCCGGACATGGCAAGGTCAGCAATGGCTGCGGCGGTGAAGGGCCGGAGCGAGGAGAGCGGGGTGGAAGAGCGGGCGCGGGGCCGGGCCGGGCACACGGGAGCACACGCGCCCCCTCACCCAACAACCGCTTCAAAATGGCGACGGCAGCTCCTCTCGCTCCGGCTGCGCGCAGCGATTTCACCTCGGACGCAGCACACCCGTGTCCAACGAGGCGGCGCCCGCGCCTTCCGCCGCGCCCTCACGGCTTCTCCCTGCGCATGCGCGGCTTCGGGGAAAAGTAGTCCCTCCCTTCTTGCCCTTTGGCGGCTTCACCTACGGAGCCAAACCCGTGCGGGCGGCGCGGCTGCCGAACGCGAGGTTGCAGCGAGCTCGGTTCACCTCAGTGAGGCCGCGTTGCGGGACACGAGCGCGGTGCTGGGCCGCGTCTCCCAGAGCAACGGGGCGTGTGGCGTCACTTCCGGTGCAGCGCCCGTGGGAAGAAGGCCCGGCCGGGCGGGGAGGGGGGGGTCCCACAGTGCCCCGCGGCGGCGCTTGGCGCCAAGCGCGCGGCGTCCCACAATGCACCGGGAGGGGTCCGTTCGTGGGCGCAGGCGAGGTGGGAGAGGGGGCTGTCACTGCGGCGGGCAGAGCGGCCGCGCCCGCTACCCCAAACACTATCGAATAAACTCTATTAAGACTCGTTTTGGAGTTTTTATTTCAGCCCTGGGCGTATGAGGGGGTGATTTCCATCAGTCATAGAATCGCAGGATCACCCCCCTTGGAAGGGACCCACAAGGAACATGGAGTCCCAACTCCTGTCCCTGCACAAGACACCCCAACATTCACCCCGTGGGGCTCAGGGTGTTGTCCAAACGCTACTGGAATATTGGCTGTGACTGCTTCCCTGGGGAGCTGTTCCCGTGCTCCACCACCTTCTGAGTGAAGAACCTCCCTTTTCCTTATGTCCAGCCTAACCCTCCCCTGGCATCTTCCTGCCGTTCCCTCCAGTCCTATCCTTGGTCACCAGAGAGCTCAGTGCCTGCTCCTCCTCATCCTCCCCGAGTGAGGAAGCTGTAAACTGCATGAGGTTCCTCTCAGGCTTCTTCAGGCTGAATGGTCCAAGTGACTTCAGCTGCTCCTCTTCTAGACCTTGCAACAGCTTTGTGACCTCTGGATGCTCTCCAGTAGTTTGATGTCCTTTTTATTCTGTGGCATCCAAAAGTGCCCCCAATACTCAAGGTGGGGCCACCCCAGTGCAGAGTAGAGTGGGACAATCACCTCCGTCACGCGGCTGGCGATGCCATGCTGGATGCACCCCAGGACACAGCTGCCCTCTTGGCTGCCAGGGCTCACTGTTGGCTCATGTGTAATGAGACAAGAGCTGGACATAGAATATATATCCAACCTACTTGCATGTGTATAAATTCTCCCAGCAATCTCATGCAGATTCTACTACTTTGCAAGGGCTGATTTTAATTTTGTTATGAACTTCACAACAACCAAGTCTCTGCTCATTAGAGCTTTGGAGCTAGTGTTATTATAAAAATTGGTCAAATAAAACTTTCACTGACTAGCTTTCTGGTCAGTGAATATTTCTGTAATGTTTCTGTAATAAGCATTCCATTATTATTAGTAGTAGTATTATTATTAAATATAATAATAATAATATTCCTTCAAAGTGTTTCATTTAAGCTTAACCAATTCAACTATTCACACAGTATCACAGTATCATAAGGTTGGAAAAGACCTTTGAGATCGTTGAGTCCAACCTATGACCCAATACCTACACCTACTCCTACTTGTCAATTACACCATGGCACTAAGAGCCTCATCCAATCTCTCCTTAAACACCTCCAGGGACGGTGACTCCACAACCTCCCTGGGGCAGCACATTCCAATGGCCAATCATCCTCAATTCCAATGTTTTTATGCTATGCCTTTAACATGCGTCATTAGTTCACTGTCTGACCTTACTTTCTTGAATAAGGAAAGAAAGTGAAATCTGGGAACCGCACTATTGAAAAAAACCATAGGATCGGAAGAACAGTCTGTGTCTTTCTAACTTTAAAAAAAAAATACCTGAAGTTAGTTAGAAAATTAATTTTACAGAAGTCTAATTTTACTTCAATCAAACTGTTCCACTTTTTGTAATAGTAACTACTTCTTTTATCACAGTCACACTAAAAGAGGAGAGGTTTAGGGTAGATATTAGGAAGAATTTTTTTTCGCCGAGGGTGATGAGGCACTGGCACAGGTTGCCCGGAGAGGTGGTAGATGCCCCACCCCTGCAAACATTCAAGGTCAGGTTGGATGGGGCTCTGAGCAACCTGATTCAGTTGAAGATGTCCCTGCTCGCTTTAGGGGCGTTGGACTGGATGACCTTCATGGTCCCTTCCAATCCAAATCACTCCATGATTTGTGGCTGCTCTTGCATCAGACCTCATGGTCTGCTCTGGAAGGACACTCAGATCCACTTTGCAGGCTGAACACAATGACTTTGGACAGAACAAACCTTAATGTACTTTGTGTCTGCTTAAGTTAATAAAAGGAAGAACAGAATAGCATTTGAGGTTAAGGCAAAATTGTATCTCAAGTGGGCTAATTTATGGAAACGGTGTCTCCAGGGTGTTTCTGCTTTGTGGTGTGTCTTCAGGGTTTAATGTGATATGGGTGCAGAAGAGGGCAGAAAAGGATTTTCTGGGAAGAGGCAAGAAAAATCTGGGAAGAGGCAGGAAGAGTAATGTACAACTATGTTATGAGATTATCATTTAAGTGAAGTCACTTTAGAACACCAGCCTAGTGGTCTCGTCACAAAGCCCTAACTGATGTGTGTACGCAGGCAGTGTAACATTCAACGAAGGGCTTCAGGGTGCCCCAAAGCCTTGACACGGAGCAGCTCTTACTGGTGTGTCCTGCTCATCCCATCCCATCCCAGCTCCTTCCCCTGCTCACGCCTTGCTGCTTGGTGATCAGGGCACAAATCACTTCTGAAGGGCGAGATTTTGTAAGAGATGGGGGAGGGATACTTCTACAAACGTTTGAAACTGTTGTCCTTGTGCAAGCAGGATGTCTCTCACCCATCCCTTGGTGTCTTTCCCATAGGCACAAGTGAATCCAGGTGGTGCCAGAGAGGTTGAGTCACTGTAACCACCGTGATGGGTTAAAGTAATGTCGGAGTGTGCAGAAAAACCCTTTAGGCTCTGCAGTTAATTAAGGGATTTTGAAAAATGTGTCATGCCTCTTCAGTACGGCCTGTCACGCATACTTCATTTTTCATGTGTTAATTAAAAATGCATATTCCTCTAGAAAACAGCAATCCTGGTGACTTACGGTTAGAGAAACGTTTTCAGTATAACGTCATACGTGTGTGACTGTTACAAATGCCTTTCATTTTTCTCTCGTGCAGGTTGAAGCACAATAACGTGCCCTGCTCTGCTGATTTTTAGTGATTGGTAATATCTATGTTGGATTGTGAGTGACTCGAAGGCTGCTATTAATCATGGAAAGACGTTACAAGAAAGCGCATCCTGAGAAGTGGGAGTCTGCAACTCTCTCAGGATTTTCTGCGTCTTTAAAAGAGTGTTGTGGTTTCACAGTCGCATTTGAGCCGTTGAGGCGCTGCCTGCAGTGCTGCCTTGCTTTCAGTGCTGACCTGCTTGACTTCAGGGGGTAAATACGTTGTTTGAACCTGCGCAATTTAACAGGCTAATTCAGTGATTTGCCAACTCAGTAGAAATACTTGTTGCATATTAAAAAAAAACCTCTCTGCACAAAAACCTAAATCTCAAAGACCTCAAATATGCTCCTCCCAGGTGTAGAGAAGGCTCTGCTCTTCACTAAGAAATGAGTTGTTATTTTCAAAAGCTTATTAAACTGCTGAAAATTATTCTTAAAGGCATCGTAAAATAATGGTGAGTCTGCCTGGTTTGCAAAAACCTTATTGCATAATTTCTTTTGTGTCTTAATAATCCTCATAACTGCTTTAAATTATTCCCTTAATTACCTTAATGAAGTGTCTCTTTATAGATAGAAATATTGAATATTTTCTTCCTTATTACCTTTTTTAGCTTGGTGTTATCAGCAGAGCGTCCAAAACAGTTGGATAAGCTGCTACATTTATTTGCTTTGTCAGAGTAGTTTTTGGCTTTCTGGCAAAATGTATATGTAAAGAGCCATTAAACATTAATTATGTAGAAAATAAATTACTGGGAAGGAAATGGCAAATAATCTTGCTAAAAAAAGCCAACTAGTGTAAAATGATGAGCTTTCGTTCACAAAATGAGAGTAATGAAAGACAGGGCTTTCCAACTGAGAATGTTGGTGAATAGTGCAAATATTCACCATGTAGCCCCGTACGGGAGTGTCGGAGCGTGCTGAACGTACCCAGGGGCGATAGCTGGAGCATCATTTGTGACAGCCAATCCCCAGTCTGCTCTCAGCCTTCTCGCTGGGAGAAGGAAAACCAGCAGCATTGGTTTGGCATTTCCTTACCCTCCCTTCCTGCCCAGACTTCTGCCCACCGTCTTCACGTAGAATCATAGAATGGTTTGGATTGGAAGGAACCTCAAAGCCCACCCCAGTTCCAACCCCCTGCCATGGGCAGGGACACCTCCCACTGGATCAGGGGCCTCCAAGCCCCATCCAATTTGGCCTTCAACACCTCCAGGGATGGGGCAGCCACCACTGCTCTGGGCAACCTGGGCCAGGGCCTCCCCACCCTCACAGCAAAACATTTCTGCCTAAGATCTCATCTAAATCTGCCCTCTTTCAGCTTAGAACCATCCCGCCTTGTCCCATCCCTGCACTCCCTGACAAAAAGTCCCTTCCCAGCTTTCCTGGAGCCCCTTTCAGCACTGGGAGCTGCTCTAAGGTCTCTCCAGAGCCTTCTCCTCTCCAGGCTGAACAACCTCAACTCTCCCAGCCTGTCCTCATAGCAGAGGTGCTCCAGCCCTCGGACCATCTCCGTGGCCTCGCCGGGAGTCACTCCAACAGTTCCAGGTCCTTGCTGTGCTGAGGACTCCAGAACTGGACACAGGGCTCCAAGTGAGGTCTGACAAAAGCAGATTAGAGGGGGGGAATCCCCCCTCCTTGGCCTGCTGGTCACACTTCTGATGCAGCCCAGGTTACGGTTGGCTTTCTGGGCTGTGAGCACACGTTGCCAGCTCACGTTGAGTTTCTCATCCACCAGCATCAAGTCCTTCTCTTCCGGGTCACTCTCAATACGTTGTCCACCAATTCTGTATGGCGTCATTGGCAAATGTGCTGAGGGTGCCCTCAATCCCACTGTCCATGTCTGCAACAAAGATGTTGAACAACACCGGTCCCAACACCATTTTGCTCTTTGCACATTATCAGCCCAATGCCACAGCTGAGTCTTTTTTCTGCAAAGTCCCTGAAATGCTCTATCACAGGATTACTGCTCATTTTTATATGTGATGAAGCGTAGGCATTGGCAGCAAGAGGGGTTCCCAGGGCAGGGGGCAGGGATGAGGCAGAGCAGAGAGTGGGGTTGGGCTGCAGCTCCACATGCTGGCTTCCACCCCCTTCACCACTCGCTTGGCTCCGTTAGCCAGAACCTGTTTTTCCTAAATCGCAGGCAGCCTCCTTAGTACAGTATGACCCAGCCGGGATTAGTCTTGACTAATCTCGCTTTGTTGCAAAATAACAGCTCATCAAAGCTCAGATTGTTTGGAAGAAAAGGGTCATTTTTAAAATAGTGTCTTAAGTTGTAACGGTTTTTTGGAGAGCTGAGCTTTGAATAGTCCAAACTTACTGTTTCCCTCCCATAACAGTCATTCGGAATATGATGCTTGAGTGGTTTCTTTTGGCATTCCAACAGTAACACTAAACTGCACACGTAGTGTCTTTGGAGCTTGAAATATAAAGCTGATATTTTGGCAGCCTTCAATTTTATATTAGGCTCAAGGTTATCAAAGTTATTAATTTTCACGTAGAAAAAAAGATGCAAAGCCACCATCTGTTATTTTTTTCAGACGACATTGATAATAAAAGGGAAGTGTGGCTAAGTTTGAAAATATTTCCCAGGGAAGTCGATGGTAGTGGAGCTTGTCTTGTTTATGTAGATTTATACGTAAGCAAAAAGATTGCATACGCACATGCGGTGGCATGTCTTGATGCAAACGAAAACCACAGCCCACTTTTTCCTGAAAGCCAGCCTGAAAGGACACACAGAGGTAGGGATTTAAAGAAGAAAAGCCACCCAGAAGAGCCGGCTGCGTTGGCCGGCGTCTTCCACAGCTGACACTGCTGGAATTCAAATCACACCGGGAAGGCATTGCGAAAATGCTCATTTTTAGAAATTCTGAAATGTTGTGCTCATTTCTCCATCCGAACAGCGACACCATCAGAGCTGTTGAGCACGATATGCTCGGCAGAGCCGTGCCCGAAGGTCCCTGAGAAGACTGTGAGGTCTTCACAGACCCTCTGGCACAGCCAGAGACGCTCCTGCAGCCGCCCAGCATGGGTTCACCCCCGGCTGGCCTCCAGCAACTCGCCGGGCTGGTGGAAAGGTGCAGGGAAGCAGAATCGCATCAAATTGCAGGTGGTTATTTGTCTTTCTAGTAGCAATTAAAGGTTAATTTGAAAAAAAAAAAAAAATCGGGAGTTTGATGTGTTTTCTGCTGTCTTGGTTTTGTATTATTCTGATTTTCAGCACCTGGTTTCACCTTTGATTCCCATGTGCCAGCACATCCCGTCATGGGGTGGGGAAGAGCCAGTGGTTTGCGCAGATTGGGAAGTTTAAATGAACGCCCCAAACCAGTTTTAATTGATTTCTTTCCCTGGGAAAACATTTCTGGCCGTACAGGGCTCTGCATGCTCATTCTGCCTGCTCTCTATTGCTCCCTGCCTCCTGCTGCCACTGAATATTGCAGCAGCCGGTTTCATTGCACTTCCCTCTCCCTGCCTGCCGGGATCTTCCAAAGCCCAACACGAATGGAGGAAAATATATGCAAACTGTTAATGAAAATAAACCTGCTAAGGTTTATTCCTGCTAAGGAGTAAATAAACACGACGGAGCGTATCCGCTTGGATTGCTCATTTCAGAAGGATCCTCGTGGTTAGGCGGATGCTGGCCGGCGAGGGTTTCCCCTCCAACTGCTCCTTCCCTCCCTTTTCTTTTGCTATTTTTATTTCTCTGTGTATTTCCCGCAGTTGCCTCCTTCTGCTTGATGCTTTCCCGTGCCCCAGCCATGCGCCAGGATCTGCTGGGAGCTCAGCAACCCCGCTCGGCATCTCCTTTTCCACCGCTTGTGCTTTGACTCTGAGCGAATGACACCCTCCTGATCCAGGCAACTGGAACAGCCAGCGGTGACAGAACCCCAGGGAGGTGACGCCGAGCAAGCCAGCCCTTCCAGCAAGAGCCCCGTGCTGCAGGGCCGATTGAACAAGCAACGTTTTGTACGTGGCCATTGGAGTTGTCAACAGCTCCTTGTTTGTGTGTGACATCCACCACCTTCCCCACGCGGAAGCCGCTGTGCCATGGCACAGCCGTCCGCTCTGGGCGGCCACACTTCAGCATCACAGTGGCCGTGCCTGCAAACCTCAGGAGTGTGAGCAGAGCTGAATCCTTTTGTTCTCCCAAAATAACTCCCATTTGCTGTGCCTCAGTGGGTTTTAAAAGAAGGTTTTCCATTAGCTTCCGTCAGAGCCGCTGGCAGCGCTGCGGATGTCCCCTCTGCCTCTGAAAAGAAACGATGGGATGCAGCTCCCGTGGCACCCGTTTGGGCTTGCTGATTTTTTAACACGAGGAAGTAGAATGAGTGAGAAATTCATTAAAATTTCTTTTCAGCAGAACATTTTTAAATACAAATAAAGTTTTAGGAACCGTTCCGTTCCCCTGCATAACTTCCTGAAAAAGGCAAGGGATTGCCGTAACCGCTTGAACACAGTCACGCAGCCCAAGGCAGGAGTGACACCCAGCTGTATATTTTTTACTGAGCTCAATAAAGAGCAAATAAGTGAGGATAAAATACACTCAGCGTTTAGAAAAGGTGCTCCCAAGCAGTTGGCGAGTCCCTGAGCAGTTTTTGTACTCTGTGAAATACCACACATGAGAAAGAAAGGATCAAAGGAGCAGAAGGTGTCATGGGATGAGGAGGTGTGGGTGAGGGTCCTGGATGAGGACAGGGAGCCACAGCACCAGTCCCCGCTGCCGTTCCTCCATGGGAACTGCTGAACCATCAACCCAGAGCTTTTGGTAACGTTGTGGCGTATCTGAGGACTTCACTGCTCCCTTCAGTTGCTTTTCCATCCCAGAATTTTTCACTAGACGTGCATCACTTTGTTTAAAGGGACACAGTGAGTGTTTTGCAATGGGAATGGGATTTGTTGAGTTTATCCTCTGCTTCCCCCTGTACGGCAGGCTGGTGTGAAGCCCAGCACCCCTCAGCCTTGCCTTTGGGGGGGCTTTGCTGCTCCCTGGGGCTGCCACGGTGTTCTCCACTGATGTGATCGCAGGATGTCCCAGCCTCCAGCACGGGTGCTCTCCACCGATGTGAGCCTGGGTCTCCTGGCAGCACCTCCTCTCGCTGCCCGCACGTGGGGCTGCAGCTGGGGTCTGCTGTCTCTGGGAAGCGGTGATGTGCAGCAGGGCTGTGCGTGCACGCGCTCCCCAAGGTCTCTCAGGTTTCCATTATGTCGTGCGTGGCCGCAGCGCGCTCTGCCCAGCACCTTCCCCTGCGAGGCTTTTTTGCTGTTAATGGCAGAGGAAGAATGAATGATAGATGTGCGCTGCCAGTCCTAGGGGTGAACATAAAGCAGTGCCTCCGTATACTTTTATTTGCTCTGAGAGCATCAAAGACGTCAGTGAGGACTTTTTGTCCTCTAGGACTTTTTTTGTTTGTTATTTCCCTTTTTATTCCCCCTCATCCTCCTGGTCAGAGGGCAGCTTTGCTCCCTGACTGATTGCTTGCCTGTTTGGAGTTAAACACGACTGGAGCGCTGTGATGGACTGGGCTAAAGTGCCCCCTGAGCACTGGTGGGACTGGGCTGAACTGGAAATGCACCTTCTGGACACCCACAGTGGTGATTTACACAGAGGGCTTGGGTGCAGCTCTAGCAGTGGCACGGGACCCCCAGGAAATCCGCTGGCGTCTTGGTGCTCCACGGCAAAGGTGGATGTGCCTGACGGCAGCTGGCACATGGGCTTGTGTGGAGCCTGGCATAAGAAAGAGCCCTCTGGGGCCACCGAGGGCTGTTTCTGAAGTGCATGCCGTCTGTGCAGAGGTTTGCTCTCCTCCCGCCGATATTTCCTTGCTGTGGGACCTCAGCAGCTGTTACATTCCCTTACAATAAACACCACCTTTGTAAACCTTGGCAATGTGTATTTTGTTCGTTAGAAACCTCCACTCTTTCCTTGCCGTGAAATGCATTCCTGACACCTCCTCCCCACATCGCCATGAGAAACCAACTCCCCTCAGACCAGGCTGGCCCCTTGCCCAGTAATTCCCACTGGAATTACCCTGGGGGATGGAGTGCACTCCCAGCCCTGGGCATGAGTTATACCCCAATAAATCAAGTTCAGTCACACTTTGCTGCAGGAAAGGATCCCCCCGGTGCAGCGATTTCTGTCCGTGCACCCCAGCCCTGTGACCAGCCTGCACCCACTGTGCCAGGCTTTCCTGGAGCCTGTGTTCTGTGCTGGGAGGACACTCCAAGATTTAATAAGTGGTGAAATAACAAAAGCAGAGTTTTCTTCCTGCCTCTGCACAACACAGCCAGCACTGGAGCTCCGCACCTTTTGGGAAGGTGCTGTGGCTGTTTAAGAATGTCTCCCTAATGTGGATCTAGTGCGGTGGACAATGTTTGGATACCTGACCCTCCTTATGCAGGACACTACTGCCAGAAGGAAGAACCCCATCACTGGCAGGAAAATGGGAATATTCCCTACATCCCAATGGAACAACTTGCACCTAGGCTGGAGTTTCAGCCAACTGTTTATAAATAAATCCTTTGTGCCTAGAGAAGGCACGGTGCCACTTTCCATACCAGCAGGCTTGTGACAGGAGATGAGCCGAGTCCGAAGGGTGGTGGGATCAGAGCCATGCCAGTTTAGCATCGCTTGTTTTCCTGGCAGGTGCTGGAGATGCCAGAGCGAGGTGGATACGGGCTGTGCTGCACTCTGTCTCCCTGGTCCTGCCTTTGTCCTGTTGCTGAGCCTTCGGTTTGCTGCTGGCGAGAAGCTGGGCTGTGAGCAGAGCTCTGCGTGAGATCAACCTCTGCCCCACTGCATTTTCAAGGCAGATTAAGCAGTAGGCAGAGTAGCCTTAAGCATTCCTTTAATTAAAACAAAACCCCTTGTGGCCTCCTATAAACAGAGAGATATTACAGACTTGAGGATTGTATAAAATGTATATTTATTGATTGGATCAACTGTTGCATCTCCTTCCATAGTGTCCAGCAAGAGCATTAATAGATGACTGACCAGGCTGGCGGGGAAAGCAGGGAAGAAGAGTTTGGCCAGTGCTTTCATTGATGACATCCCGCCAGGCTCCTGGCTCAGGTACCTGTGTTACCACGAGCCCCTCAATACCTGCCTGGTGTATATACATATATATGTAAATATGTATGTGTACATATATGTATACACACACACAGCTTCCTAGCTAGGCATTGCCTCCAGTGCTGCCCTGGGAGCCCCTTGTTGCTGGTCCCGCTTTGCCATGCTGATGCTGTTCGCCGGTTGTGGGTTTGCGGAGTGGTGCCCATGCTGAGTTGTTTCTGACTGCTTTGCTTGTGCATCCGCTTGCAATGGCTGTTTTTTCGATTGCAGGAAGGTGAAATCATTTCTAGTAAAGCTTCAGTAGTGATCGAGGAACGTGCTTTGCAGCGAGAAACAAACAACCCTTCAAAAGCTTCTGCAGGCTGAGATTTTGTGCTTAGCAAAATGCCCTACCTCAGTCTGAACCCCAAGAAATGCAAGAGTGTAGTAGAAATGTCTGCAGGCCTGGATTGAAACGGTGCTGGCAGATGATGCCATAACTTCCACAATGTAAACATTACAGGAAAATAGTGTAAATACGGGGGATTCTATTTTTTGACTCATTTTTTCCCTCACTCAGGCCAGGAACTGCTAGAGCTTAAATAAATCATTGCCAAAGTGAGACTGACCTAAATCATTTTACACAGTGGAGACCTTGTAACTGCTTTTAGAGCTTCTCATATTTATGCTGTGCCAGAACAGAGTTTAAGTTGTCTGTACAGCAGTAGCTTCTTCCTACGCCCTGGAGAGCTCGGAGGAAGGTGTGAGATCAGCTCGTGCGTGGCAGTAGGGCTGCTGGGGAGACAAAACCACCAGCTCACACACGGTGGGGGAACCAGTGGGTTTTTGGTGCTGTGCTGTCCCATGCAGGTTTCCCTGCTGCTCTGCCGGGCTCTGCTTCTCCCTTCCTGAACATCCAGTTGAGTCATGCACGAGTGCCAAATTAATTCATGCATAAGCGTCTAATCAGTGAATGCACAGGTGCCCAGTTAATTTACAGTTGAGCACCCGATGAGTTCATGCATGAACACCTAATTAGTGCATGCATCAGCACCCAGTTAGTTCATGCATGAGTGCCTGGGAGGTGCATGGGTGCCCAACCAGTGCACGCAGGAGAAACCAAAAAGATGAACCTGCACAGAGACTCACAGTCGGTTCACGTGTGGGTGCCGGATTAGTCCATGCATGAATGCCCAGTTAGTGCGTGCATGAATGCCTAATTACTGTGCACATCAGCAGCCAATTAGTGCACGCATGAGCACCCAAGTACTTCACGCATGAGCACCCCTTAACGTGCATATTAATGCCCAGTTGGTGCGTGCATGACTGCTCAGTTATTTCATGCATGAACACCAAGGGATTTACATGTAATTCCCAGTTAGTTCACCCACTAGCGGCCAGCATTCCCAGACTGGGAACACCCCTGGGGACTGGAGCTGGTGGGTGACCCACAACAGGGAAGGAAGGAGTGTGGCAGAGTGGAGGCAATGCAGAGCGTGGCGTGGAGATGTGGCTGCCATGGATGTGCTGCGGTGGTGCAGGAGGAAACCTCGCCTGCAGCCAGCCCAAAGCAAACTACCATACCTTGGCACCCCTGAGCTCATCTGAGGACAGCGCTGTGCTCTGCTCAACCACAAAAACCCAGCCCTGGTGAGGGCTATTGCTCACAGCAGGCTGGAGTAGACGATGACAACAGCCCTTCCAGCCTTAAAAATGTAGGAGTGCAGGGCCCCTTGCAGACAAACCGCATTGGACTTCAAGCTTGTGCTGCAACACCCAGCCCAAATGCTACCATGGGAGAGAGGATAGAAGAGAAAAATGGAAAACTCAATGAAACACATCAAATTAATGCTCATCCTTGACCTGGCCCTGCAAAGTACACCGAGTCCGTGTCCAAAACTCCTTTGCCTTGCAGTCAGAGGGACACCCCGCACAGCCCACTGCGGGAGTGAAGCCGCAAGGCACAGTCACACAGCATGTGGCTTTGATATGACTTTTCCTTAGGTTGTCTCTAAACCCACCTTTCACTTCAGAAGAGATCAGATTAAAGGGAGTTCCCAGCTCTGAATGCATCCAGCTCGTCTGGGAGCCTGGGCTGGGGTACTGAGAGCTGTGGGCTGGCCAGCTGAGCCGGGCTGGGCTGCGTCACCCCTCATCCCTCCACAGGGACAAAGGCAGTTGTTACGTTCCTGTGCTTATATGACCCCGCTGAGATTCCAGAGAGATATTTTTATTTATGGATCCTGCATGAACTGCACACCGCAAGTCACTTGCAAAGACTTGCAGAGAGCAGATGACCTGAATACATATTAATAAGGCTCACAAGTCTTTTAGTATTAGTTTTTTCTATCACGCTTGCGGGATGGCAAGGAATGCACTACCTGGCGGAGCAATGCTCAGACAAAAAGCCGTCTATAGCTTGTCATATTTTTAAGCCAGTTTGCCTTGGAGATGAGCCCAGGCTGTCCTGATATGGTGCCACGCCGCAGCTGCCTCTGCTCCAGGACAGACCTCAGGAGACGAGGAGTGATCGCTGCGTGCACGCCAGAGCCATGAAGGGCTGTGCTGGCTTCGGGGGTGGCCATTTGCATGAGTGGATGCTGTGTTTGGGGGTTTCATAGCCCCTGTGTGTGATGCTGCTGAGAAGTGTTTGACCCAGTCCTGGGTGGTTCTACAATGAAGGAGCATTTCTTCCCAGGCAGGAACACCTCAACCCCCTGCACCTGCTGCCCTGCTGCTCCCAGCAGCAATAACGGGTGAAGATCCCTTACCAGGCTGGGCAACCTGGGGGATGGTGTGGTGTTTGTGCGCTCCTGTCTCTCTCTGGCCTGAAAACCTTTGTAGACCAGGCATGGGGATGAGGTGTGCCAAGTGCAGGGAAAACCTGGTTCCCAGTGCCCACGGGGGGATGCAAGAGTAACCTGTGGGAGACAGCAGCGCGCCCAGACTGGATCTGTGCAGTGAAGAGGATGGCAGGTAGTGAAAAAGCTTTATTGCCCAAAGCTGTGAACAATGAACTGGGGAACCTGGGGTCTGATATTGATGTTAACAGACTGCTTATGGTGATCAAACCCTCAGCATCAGCGGTGGCAGCTCCCTGCGGGAGTTTTGTAGAGCATTTCCTTTTATAGGGCATTTTCTTTTTCCATGGGATTTATTCAGGTTCTAAAGCAGGGATTCAGGGAGATAATAACATACATTAACCAGGGCGCTGAAAACTGCTTCGCAGACAAGATTGATCAAAGCAGCCCAGGACTGACGATAGCAAACCCTCTCTAATGCAGTTTGCAAAACACTTGCCAAAACAATTGACTCCTGCTAAAAAATAACTCACTGGGCAGCCCTGGGGTGGGGTGGGGGAGCTGCGGGACCACTCCAGCACCGGGAAAGCTGGTGGCTGGGGACTGCAGCAATGAGCAAGGGCCAGATTCAGCTCCTCATCACCCAAAGTGGGCGCCAGTTCTTGGTATTGAGGTGTGAGCCCACAGGAGCAGCTGCTGGCTGGATCCTGCCTGGGACCGATGTGGGTGCTGGGGTGGCAGATGGCTGAGGTGCCTGGCTGCCTGTGGACCTCCTGCACCTGCTCATGGAGCAGCGAGAACCAGCGAGAACAAGGTGGTTTTCAAGGGATCAGGCTCTGCAAGGCTCTGCCCCACCAGCAGAAGCTGGACGCAGGGTTGAGCCGCTGGCAATGCCTCCCTCTCGCGCTCACAACTCATTGCTGTGCGGTTGCTTTGCAGCACATCTCTGCAAGGAGATCGGGAGGTGCTGGCTCTTCACATGCTGCATCAGCCGCAGGAGGATGATTATCAGTGACTGCGAT
Source organism: Neomorphus geoffroyi (assembly GCA_033558235.1). Classification (NCBI taxonomy): domain Eukaryota; kingdom Metazoa; phylum Chordata; class Aves; order Cuculiformes; family Neomorphidae; genus Neomorphus; species Neomorphus geoffroyi. The sequence goes on from JAUMJM010000018.1 coordinate 3,049,566, forward strand.
GTCGCTCGACGAAGGATACACACAGCTGTCCTGGCTGTGATATCCCAGACACAGCAGGCAGGACCGGATGGAAGGGGGTTGTGTTGATACAATTAAGTGGCCAAATCCTGCTGTGTGGAGCAGGAATTCTGCTCCGGGAATGCCTGGGTGTCACCGCCACCCCCGCAGACCTCAGACACACAGGGAGAGTGAGGAGGTGAATTAATAAAAGAAGGTGCCTTGCTGCTGCTGTTGGATTTATTTATTATTATTGGCAAAAGAGAGCGACTGATGGCGGAGGCTGGAGAACAGCAAGGAGGTGAGCAGAGCTGCAGGAGACACGGAGGAGGAGGAGAAGAGGAAAGTAATTCCTACAGGGAGAAGAGGCGAAGGCAGCATTTCTACAGTTGCTTGATTCAGACACGTGCTGCAAAACACATCGGTTCGCCTTGTCCATGGAGGGGCAGAGCAGAATTAAAGGGCTAAGTTGTAGCACAGTGGGTTTAGCTTAAATAAGAAGGAAAATCTCCTATGGGGGATTGGAAGTGCAGCATGGAAGTGGAGCTGGTGTGATGCTGCAGCCGCACTGCCAGCCCAGCTTTCAGTTCCCAGGCCTCTGTGTTTCTTATGGCAGATGTACACAAAGTCTGCAGTTTTTAACTTAAATTTGACTGGGTCTGGAAATGTGTCGCATGGGGAAGCGCGCGGCCGCAGGGCAGGAGGAGCACAGCCTTAGATGGCCAACTGCTCCTTGCAGCCAGGCCCTTTTCCTGTTAATCCCTTATGTGGTGCCCTTGGAGGAATTTATAAAGAAATGCTTTTTGTCACAATTCAGGAACACGTCTCCCTCGGTGGCATTTGAAACACTGTCTTCACTCAAGGCCATTCTCCTTCTCAAGCAAAGAGCAGCGCTGAGCCTGCAGCGGCTGGTGGCAGTGGGCACAGCCAGAGCTGGGCCAGGCAGGAACTCCTCCGTGTTTTCTCGCTGCTGGTCCCTTTGGGGAAGGAAGCAGGACATAACTGGGATGGGGTTACACTGGGATTACAGGAGCAGCCGCCCACCCTGGAGCCAGCTCTGTGGACCATTGTCATCATTTGGATTCAGGGCTATTGCTTTATTCCTCATCTCATCACAGCTGTGTCCCCAGGGCAGCTCCCTCCTGCCCCTGGCATGAACGGGCCCTCAGGTGTCCGAGGGAGAGGCAGGGCAGGAGGGAGGTGAGCACTGCCCCTGCACCCACTTGTACTAGGAAAATACCAGGAGGTCTGAGCGTAGGAGTCCTTGTGGGAAAGCCTTGGGCTCCCGTTGTGCGGGATAGACAGGACAAACATCGTTCAGCAGTCGCTGCCAGGCTTAAAACCTGCCAAGCCCCAGCCTCAGCTCAGGATTAATGATATTGTAAAACCAGACTTTGCAGTTGTCACAATCACACATGAGGATTAATCAGCAACTCATGGCAGCAGGAATGGAGATCTTACAGCAGCTCGGATCCCTCCCTCCATTAATGAAGCTTCTTTGTTACAAAGGGATGGTGTAGCAACACAGGCTGAGCAACCTGGCTCTGCCAAGGGCGGTGGCATCCCAACCCGTGGGCCTGGCTCACCCATGGCAGCAGCGCTGCGAGGCTGGTTGGGTGTTTGCTGGATGCCGGAGTTCTTTGGAGGGGTAAAACAGACTTTTCTCCATGGCTCATTGCTGGGAAGAGAGGCACCTGCCTGCTCCAGCACTGCCAAGCCTGCATGGGCGCTGTAGCTGGGCTCTGTGCCCACAGCACTACCACCCTAATGCAAAGTGTGACTCACTTCTGTCCTGGCAAGGAGAGAGCTGAGGCTTTGTGCCGCCCAATCTGAGATGCTCATAAAAAAATATCCACAAGACTCAGAGATCTGTTGTCCCAACAGACCCAGCAGAGCTATAAATATCCCAGCCAAGTGTTGTGCAGTGAACCTGAGCAGAGCCGGCTGCCCCCATGGCCAGGTGTTTCCAGGAGCCTCATCAGGCTCCCCTGCCCTGTCCTCGGCAGCACAGCCCTGGGAGCCTGCCCGCCTCAGCTGGGCAAGCCTGGATGGTACCACAGCCTACAGGGACATGGGTCTGCTCCGTCCCCACTCCTGGGGCTTCCCATGGGTTCCCACATCCCGGGCACCCTGCACAACTCTGACCACCTCCCTCTCCCCAGCAGGTCCTGCTCCGGCAGCTGCCCATCTTCTGCCCGGGCATGGCCTTTCCCCCCTCCTCAGCCCTCAGATCAGCACCTCCAGCCACACAGAGCCTCTGGAAACACCACCACAAAAATATTTACTCTTGCTGCTGCTAAGATGGAAGCTCATGAAGGGCTGTAGCTAAGCTTGTTACTGCATTAGCTCTGGTGTCCAAAACAGGCAAAGGCAGGAGCCCTGTTGGGGGTGGCCTGTGGTGACCCAGAGCACGTCAGTGGGTGCAAGGCATTGCCTGCATCCCGGCAGGATGAGCCTTGCCCACTCCCTCTTCCTGCAGAGGGATCAAGAAAAGTCAACCTGGAGAAGAAAGCAAGAAAAACACCGCTCCAGTGGTGCAGAGGCCAGCAGTTATTTCCCAGCGCCGTGTGGAGGGATCTCAGTGTTAATAAGGCTGATGCCTGAGGCTGTAGTTTGACAGCCACAGCCCAGCCCTCTGCTCTGGCCACGCATTTTATTTATTGACACTTTGCTTCTTGGCTGGAGCAGCTCTTGGTGCAGGCATGGGATGTTTGCAGTTCTTGTGCGTGTGGTGCCATGGAGGCAGCAGGAAACCTGCGGCCGTTGCCCGTCCAGTGCACCCTGGCTTTGAGCACTTGAGCTCAGAGGGGACGCTGACGCCCTCAAATTATCCATCTGAAGGCTGGGGGTCAGGTCCAATACAACCAGCGGTGGTCTCATAGATTTAGTCCTTACTTGCTTTTCTGCTGCTCTCTGGCTTCTGCTCACCTTAAGGCTGAAGCTCAGGTCTGCACACATTTGGGAATAGTAAGTGTTTTATTTGCTGTTGGGAGTTTTGACTGGCATCTCAGAGGCTGCAAAGGTCACACCAGGAAACATCTGCTTCATAAGCAAAAGGGACCAGCCCGTTCCATGGCCCGCCTGCTCACGAGGAAAAAGCACAGCTGAGGAGTGAACTCCAGCTTGTCCCGAGTGCTGTTACCAGCCCTAGGCTTGTCTTCCTTGAGCAATCATATTAGACAGGTTTTAGTGCCCAGAGTTGTCTCCCTGGTTCTCAAGGCCACGCACACAATTAAACCGTTCTCATTAAGAGCCAGCTGAGGCTGGGCAGTGCCGTCTCCATCTCACCGCTGTTCACACCAGGCAGGACTGTGGGGACACTGCGGCGTGGGAACGGGGATGGCGTGGGAACAAGGACGGCACAGGAATGGAGACTTCTTTGTTTTGCTGGGCTTGTCTTCAGGTGGCTTCTGCAAAGGGCTTCTTGGCACCTCTGCTCGAGTGAAATGGAGCAACCAAAACGGGAGCTGGCTGGCAGCCCGCGCAGCAGACGGGCCTGCGTGGGCAGCCTGGGGGCAGGTGTTTGCCTGGAGATGGTTTATCAAGGCCAGGAGCCCCGCATGGGCAAGTCAAGTGGCCAAAGTGCTGCTGTCGGGATCCTGCTGGCCCTGCTGCTCCCTCGCTGCCGGCCCCAGCGCAGGACCCCATGAGACCTCGCGGGCAGGTGCGTGGGCAGCGGATGGGTTACAGGTGTGAGTCTCTTCCGCTGTTTCCCTCACTGTCCGAGTTCCGCACGCGACGGGCAGTGCGGGGTTTGCCTGCCAGCCCCCCACCAGCTGTGGGGACCCTGCTGCAGGGCTGCTGGGGCTTAGAAGGACCCTGCCAAGGCACCGCAGCACTGGATCAGCCTTTCACCTTGCCCGACAGCACTGGTACCTGCCGAGTTACTCACACTAAGCTTTACCACAGCTTTACTCCAGGGACAGCAGTAACGTGAACCAGGGTATCACAGCGCTGTGTCAAGCCTTTCCCGGGACTTTGGAATGAACAGAGGGTTTTTATTCTCCCCTTTGTCCTTACCTTGACTTTCCCAGGTAGGCAAAATCTCACACGTTCTCACGGTGAAGGTACAATGAAGCTACTTGAACATCCACGTGTCACCGCTGAGCACTGGTGTGGGACAGAACCGCTTCTCAGCAGTGCGATACTCAGTACTGGGATTTCGTCAGATTTTCCACAAGACTTGACCTGGCAGGACTCACTGAAACACTCTCAGGGAAAAAGCAGTGGCACCCGCAGGATGCAGGGCTGATGGTTTATTGAAAGGTGCTCCCACCTTTGCTGGGAAACCCCCAAGCTTTGCAACCAGTATAAAAGCAGGAAAACCCCAAGAAATAAGGGAGGCTTCACTGAGGGCTCGATGAGGGGGAAATCTGTCTGGCTTTGCAGAGCAAGGAGAGATGCTGAGTCCTGTGCGGAAAACCAAGCACCTGCCTGCAGTGGCCTGAAAACCTGGGCACCTGGGGACAGTAGAAGAGGAAGAGGAGGTCACACTGAGCTCTAGGTGACCTGGATCTGTTCCTAATGGCTAATGGCCTCCGGGACCTTTCACAGGTCACTCTGTCCTGTTACTGCCTTCGTTGCCTCAGCTGTCGATTTGAGAAGCTGCAGCAATGCCAGTCAGCTTGGGAGGGTCTTGCAAGACTCACGATCAAGGACCATCAAGCATTGAAGATCTCAAGTGGGAGATGCCGTCGAGGCACAAAGCTACAGCTAATCACCACTGACAGAAGGGGCTTTTTACTCTTAGGTTGAGCTGCCAGGAACACTTTGCACATGGCAGTGCGTGGCCTGCGAGCAGCACTGCGGGTGCAGGGAGGTCTCGGGGGACCTGCTGGGTCCAGGTCCTGAGGGGCCCAGGCATCTGCTGGCAGGGAGCCACGCGCAAGACCTGATTTTACGTGTACACAGCACCACCAAAATGCAGGCACTTTGGGTGGCTGTGGTGCTTGGTGGCTGCCGACATTTGGGCAAATCCAGCCATGAAGATGGGATCAGTCAGGGTTGGGGATATGATCCCAGTGTCCTGGAGTCCCGCTCTGCTGCTCGGTTCCCAGTGTCCGGCTGAGCTGCCGTGCCACACAGCTGCCTGACGTGGAAACTAGAGTGGTGCCCGCTTAGACCCACAGCTGGGCAGAGCCTGGGGGAGGCAGGGGGGCACAGTGTGTCCGTATGGTGCTGACAGGCTCTTCTGGTTCCAGGATGTGTTTACCAGAGGGTCATTCCTGCCAGGCGATCAGGCCTCCCCAGGGGATCACGGTCCCTCTCAGGGGATCAAGGCCCTCCAAGGCCGAGGGTCCCTTCCAGGGGATGAGGGTGCCTCCTAGGCGTTCAGGCCCTCCCAAGGCCGCGGGACCCTCTCAGAGGATGCGGATCCCCAAGCCCCCGGGCCCCGCTGTGAGATCACCCCGACCCCCACCCCCCGGCCCCTCCCGACACCGGGGCTCGCCCCGCCCCCAGCCCCGCCCCGCCCCGCGCCGCCGCGCGGCATTGTGGGATGAAACAGGATGTAGGCAGAACAGCGCGGGCGGACGGGCCGGGGCGGCGGGCCGGGGCGGCGGCGCAGCCAATGGGAACGCGGCGCGCGGGGCGGCGCAGCCAATGGGAGCGCGGCGCGCAGGGCGCCGCAGCGGGCGGGGCGGTATTTGAGCGCGGCGCGGCCGCGGGGCGCAGAGCGCGCGGCGCACGGAGCGGAGCGGGCCGGCCTCATCTTCCTCCTCCTCCCCTTTGCTCGGCGTCTCGCCTCGCCCTCCCGCGGCGGCCCCGTCACTGTGAAGGTGAGCCGGGTCCTCCACTGGGCCCCGCGCATCGCCGGGCGCTGCCCGTGCGAGGCCCCGGGAACGCGGCGATCGCGGTCCTGGCCAGGCCCATGGACGTCTCCAGCCTCTGGGCCCCTCCTTTCCGCGGGCCCCTCCGGCCCGGGCTCTGCTGGCAACGCGCTGTCCGCCCCGCGCCGGGCAAGGTCACCTCTGCCCCGGGCTGCCCCGCCTACCCCCGTGAAGGTCACGCAGGGCTCAGGCTTGCAGGAGCGGCTCCCTCGGACCCCTTTACCCTGGCGGGGACGCGGCTGTGCCTGACGCCCTTCCCGAGCGGCCTCCTGTCGTGGCGGGGGAAGTGGCAGGTGCTGGGCTTGGGCCTCGTCCCTGACCTCGGACCTTATCCTTTCCTTTCGGAGGAATGGTTGGGTGCTGCACTTGGATCTTATGCACATCCTCTGGCTCCATCCTGCCCTGCTGGAGAAGCGATTCGGTGCTGGGCTTGTGCCTTGTTCCATTCTTAGGGCTCCATCCTGTGCTGCTGGAGTGGTGGTTGGGTGCTGGAATTGGGCCTTGTCCTCGTCCTTACGGCTCCATCCTGCCCTCCTGGGGGAGTGGTTGAGTGCTGGGCTTGGGCCTCATCCTATCCTGGTGGTGAAACAGTGGGTTCTGGGTTTGGGCCTCATCCCTGTCTTGCTGGGGAGTGGTTATATTATGGATTCAGGCCTTGTCCCCATCCTTGGGCTCTATCCTGCCTTACTGGGAGAGTGGCTGAGTGCTGGGCTTGGGCATCATCTCACTGTTTGGGCCCAGTCCTGCCTGGGGAGGTGAAGAGTGGGTGTGGGGTCTTCTGTCATCTCCATCCTGAAACTATATCTCGTGCTGGTGAGAGAAGGAGTGGCTGCTGAGCTTGGGCATCATCACCCTCCCACAGCTCCATTCCTGTCCTGCTGGAGGAGTGGTTGGTTGCTGGGCTTGGGCCTCATACTCCTCCCAAGATCTCATCCTGCCCTAATCAGAGAAAGATTGGGTGTTACCTTGGGCTTAATCCCACTCCCAAGGCCTGATCCTTTTCTGAAGTGGCTGCTAGGGCTGGCATCTTTTCTTCCTTCCTCCAAACCTTTTTCTGCCCTGGGGTGGCTACTGGAGCTGTTCAGTTACCCCTTCCCAGGCCCATCCTGCCCTGGCCTGGGTGCTAGGGCTTTGTGGTTTTCCTCAGAGAAGGCCAGACTTGAATGGCAAGACCTTGAGGGCCACCTGTGATCTTGTGGTTTAGGGATACAATGTGTATGTGGGAATGAGCTGTGACTGAGGCCCTGCTCTGAGATGTTGGGATGGGTGGCACTCAGAGCTGCTCTGTGCCCTGCAGTGGGAACAGGGGACCCTCCCTGCAGCAGTGCAGCCAGCTGCCAGCCCCTGTCATGGTCAGCCCTGGAAGGCTGCTGTGCCCTGGAGCAGTGCGGTGCTGGGGAGGGCAGGCTGGCCAGTGCCTGCAGCTCTACTGAAGGATGATCAGTTTTTTCCTATGGCGCTGTTGGCCCTGAGCAGCTTGGGCCTGCACTGAGATGCTCCTTGCCTAAACAATGAGGAAGGAAGATGCTTTTTGTGGGTCATTCTATGTCTGGTTATGTAATGGGAAATGCCCTCTGAACTCAGCATGCCGTGGAGGTGTGCGAAGGCCTGATGTGCATCGTAGCTTGCTTGCTCTCTTGCCCTATAGAGGCTTTCCTGGAAGAAAGACCCACAAGTGAATTCCTGCTACTTCCTTTTTCCTGTGGGCTGGATCCCCAGAAGACTTTTCCAAGGGATTGCCAGGTTTGTGGACAGTGACTCCAAATCTGCCTGCAGTTGGGTTATTCTGAGCCATGTCCTGTCTTGCCATGGTGTCTGGGCTTCAGGGTAACACCCACCGGCTTAAACTGCAGCACAGAGGGGAACAAACTGCCTGGAAATGGGTTTTCCTCAGCTGTGGTAGAGGCATGTGCTTTCTGTTGGCGTTTGAGCTCAATTCTTGTCATTCCTCCTGATCCTGTTAGTGAGCGTTAATAGCAGTGTTCTATTAAATGTCGTATCTAAAACATATAAATTAAGGTTGCAATTGAAGTCTTCAACTGCAGGCAGAGTGAAGAATTGAAGTATTGTAATCATAGGGCTGCAATTATGTAACTGGATTCTCTTTTTCTCTGGATAGCAGGCTTCTTTAGTTGCTGTAACAAAGCTACTCCTTCAGTTTTCTGGGACTCTTCCAGGAAGTGATCATTGCAGCAGATTTTCTTCACTCCCCAGCAGAGCTAAAAATGTGTAGTTTCACTATTTGAAAACATGCTTGGTAGTATTGCTTAAGACTTACAGCACTGTAAAAGGATTTAGGAAACTTAATGGTGCTCTGCAGGCTTAATTGAAGGCACTCCTTCCCTTTAAGAAGCGTAATCCCACAAAGTTTTAACATGCTCTGGTAAGAGCTGCTGCTGAGGTGAGCAGCTGTGGTCCCCCTCAGCTCAGACCTTTGCTTGACAGGTTCCGAGGATAACGTGTGCCTTCTGACCAGGCCTCGCTTGTGGCTTGGGAGCTGGGGATCTGGTGTCTGGAGGGGTGGGGTGTTGGAGTGTGCCAGCCAGCAGCAGAACTACATGGGGCTCCTTCCCCAGGGCATGTGTCATGGCCTCTGTTTGAGAAAAGCCTGCAGGCCTGGGATTGCCAAATCCCTATTTTCTAGGATACTCTGAACTGCACCGGAAACTTCCTAATGCTGGACACCTCCCTGGAACGCCACAGCAGATCTATGTTTAAATGGCTTCAGTGACTGGTGTGAAGCACCTGAGCTACCTCAGTGAAGGGAGACTGAATGCTCAGCTCCATTATACTCTCCAGTTCTTCAAAGGCTTGTTTCTAGCAGCTGTGTTGTGGTTCACAGGCAGGAGTGGGAGAAGGAGGCTGCTTCACCAGGCTCTAGTGATGGGAGCTCTGTGGCAAGGCTTACTTCCCCGTTTCTAGGCTGCAGTGTGGTGCTAACCTGTTTCTGGCTTGTTAGACCAGCTTTGTCCCATGGGAACAGATGAAGTCTGGGTTTCGGTGGCAAAGCAGTGGTGAGGGGATTATAAGCTGAATGTGGAGCAACACTCCTTCCAGGCTAAACTAGCAGCAGTAACTGTAACTCCTGGCATGGGGTGGAATAGGAAGTGCTGCTGCTGACATGCTTCCAGAGCCTCCCTGCTGGAGGTGGGCTGTCTGGGATACGTTGCTCATAAGCCTTTGAACAGATGGTGCTCCAAACCGCTGGTGCACCTGGAAGGCAAACTTGGCTGTAGCCTATGGATGTATAGGAGGGCTATAGCTCTCTGCAGATCCTGTCTCCTCCTGCAGAGTAAGCTTTTTCTGCATGTGTTTAATGCAGGTGGTGATGGTGGACTCTCTGATCTAACCTCCAGACAGTGCCAGTGCTCCAGCTGGGGACTGCTGTAGGCTACCCTGATAAACTCACCCTTTTTATAACAAGGGGCCTTGTAGTATCAGCTTGTGACGCAGCCTGCCATTGTAAGGACAACCTCTGATGCACAGGAAGCTTCTCCTTTCCTGGGAAGGTATTAAAGGAATCTATGTTCTGCCTTAGGTTCACGATGTCTGACAGAAAGGCTGTGATCAAGAATGCGGACATGTCCGAGGACATGCAGCAGGATGCTGTAGACTGTGCTACACAGGCAATGGAGAAGTACAACATAGAAAAGGACATTGCAGCATATATAAAGAAGGTAACTGTGGGATAAGGGGACTGCTTTAGCTGAGACTTTCTGAAGCTCTTAAGTATGTGTGCCTGTCACAAGCCAGAGCGTCTGAGACTTGAGACTTGCATGTTTGGAGGGAGAAGATGCTTTCTTCTTGGCTTCTTTACTGCTGTTTCCAAGAGGATGGAGTGACTTCTCCAAGGTCAGCGTAGGGCTGTGGCAGAGCAGGGCCTGGTCTGTTGCTCTGACAAGCTCTGAGCAAACAGCATGAATGCTGTCCCTCTGGATTTGCCAGCCTAGAAAGAGCTGGCTGCAATCTCTGTTTAGGAGTTGCTTCACAGATGCTACTGCTTGACTTGCAGTGCCAGTGCAGGGTGTGATTACTCTGACATTCCACTCAAAGTAGGCAACTGTACATGTATGTTTGTCTGTTGTGTTCCTGGTTCTAGGGTGGGTGGTGTGGAGGAGGGTGGGGCTTTGCACAGCCTGGCAGGGTTGTGGAAAGTGCTGCTTTAAAAACATGGCGAGCACTGCCCTGGTCTGTGAGGAGATGCCTCCCCATTTGCAGAGGCCTCATGTTTGATGGCATCAGGGAGCTGTCGGTTCCCTCTGTAGTCATTTCTCCAAATGGCTGGGTGAAGTGCTTTAGCAGGAGGAAAGTGTAACTTCATAGGCAATGCGTCCTGGCACCTGAGCTAGCTTTTGGGCCTTGCTTGTAATCTGAGCTTGAATGTAAAGGATTCAAAGGTGTCTCCTGACTTCTCAGATCACTTTGATCGGAGGCAAGACTTATCTCAAAGTGCTTGGGGCGATGCAGCCTATAAAGTGAGTGCAACAGAAGGTATCCAAAAAGAAGTTGGCCTTTATTTCATGAGTGTGTTGGGAGGAGGGAAGCAATTTGGTGAACCTTCATGCCCTGGCAAAGAAAGCTTTCCTTTACTTCAAAGGTTACCTGCAAAGAGCTCAGACTTAGTGCTGTCTGAGAACCAACACTTCCTTTAATCTTGAGTGTTGAGTCTGTTCTGGCTCTGTCTCAGGGGAGGGAAGGGTGTTCTTGGGAGTCATTTATTAATTAGAGGGAGGGAAGTGGTCTCTAACCCTGTCTTACCTGCTGAGTAGGAGACTGACTACCAGGCCAGCATTCAGCCTGTTCACCTCTGACCTCTTGGGTCTTCACGTGCTGTCTGGCCTGTGAATTTGCCTGCTCATTTTCAATGCAGATTTTCACCCTTTTATGTGAAGAAGAGTCCCAAACAGCAGAAGCAAGACTTGTAATTCCTTTTTTTAGGTGACCTTTAAGCTCAAATGCCTTGCTGGAGCAGACATGCCAGAATCTTTTTTTAATTTTTTTTTTTTATGAGTAGGCTTGGAATGGGAGAGGAGAAATATTCCTCTGAGCTAGCCTACACGCAGGGCTTGAATAGCACTGTACCAAGGAGAGCTCTTAGGTCAGCTCTTTCTGCCCAGGCCAGATGTGTGCTCTGAGTCTCAGGAGATGAGTTGCTTGTGTTGGATCCTTAAAACAATCCAGTGCAGAGGTCTGGTGGTGTCAGTCACTAACTTGTTTGATATAATAGTGTCTTGTAGTGGGGAATGTAAAGATGTTGCAGGTGGGAGGAGAGGCGATAGTGTGTGAACAGAACCAGCAAAGAATTTGTGCTTAGAGCTATTTTCATGTGGGCTTTCTTGGCCTTAATGCCTCTCTTCTCTTTCTTCAGGAATTTGACAAGAAATACAACCCAACTTGGCACTGCATTGTTGGCAGAAACTTTGGCAGCTATGTAACACATGAGACAAAGCACTTCATCTATTTTTACTTGGGTCAGGTTGCAATTCTTCTCTTCAAGTCTGGATAGGAAGTAGGAGCAAGTGAAATTTGGACTGTAATGCACTGATGGCTGAAGCCACGACTCCCTTTAACATGGCTATGCCGCTGCATGGACTGTATACTATATTTAATGTGTATATGTTGCAGTAAAAATCTACTTCTGTTTAGTTGCCTGGGAAGAAGGCGGCATTTTTTTGTTACTGCTTTTTTTGGTTGTATTGCACTAGGAAACCTGTAAATGCTTAAACAATGGCCTTTACGTGGGAAGAAATAAAACGATTCCACAACAGCTCCCTCAGTGGTAACTCCTTCTTTGAGGCTGGGAAAACTTCTTTGGGCAGGCCAAAAGACCCTGACTTCCTTACTGAGTTTTATTAGACTGTTAATCTTGTAAAGAGGAGCAAAGCCAGTGTAAGCCTCTGTACCCACCCTGCAGACTGCAGAGAGCTGGCTCTCCCAGTAGCCTCAGTGCAGGTACTTAGACCTTCCCTGAAAGCTGGTGGGGTGGCTCTTGATTATGTGGCTTTCACACACAGGTTGCACTCCACCTCAGACTGTGACAAACAGACTTGCAGCTGGCAGTCTTGGTGTTCTCTTTCAGTGCCCACTGCTGTATTTTTGGCTCTGCTGAAACATTGACCTAGACTTGTAAGCAACTCAGCCTGGTCTAGAAAGACTTCAACAAACATCCCCCTGAGTTGCTGCTTGCTGCAGAAAGCAGCATCCTGTGGCTGAAGTCTTTAGACCTTGATACGGAGATCTAAAGCCACGTGGTCCATCCCTGAAATGGAGTAGGATATCAAATTGGTGACTACTGACAACAGCTCTATTTGGCATGTTCTTAGCCAGTTGTCTCAACACTGCCTTAACTTGATGCTCTCCTTAAAGCAAGCTAGTCATGTGGAAGACTTGTAAGTGGCCACTGTCTTTTTTTATTTTCCGTAGCTGATAAGCTATTTCTGGAGGTCTGTCCTCCATGTTCTGATATCTGCTTTTGTTCTTAAAGCACAGTACCAAGAAGTTAAATTTACATGTGATGTTTGTGTGAAGGAAACTCATGTGACATCTGCTTCAAAGGCAGACAAATGTCTTGATCTCCAATAGGTTCAGCAGTGATGTTGTCTCTGTATGTACTGACTCTTGGATTACACTGCAGGAAGTTCTTTCTATCTGGGTATAGAGAAAAAACTGTGTGATGGCAAGTAAATATCTGGTGCTTGTCATAAGGTCTATTTATTGGTTTGCTAACTAATGCAGAGACAATATCGCTGGGCTGGTGAGCCTGACTTGTCTCTGAAATAAATTTGGTGTTGGTAATAAATCACTGCTGGGGGGAAGGGCAGAGTGAAAAGAGCTCTTTGAAATGACTTGATGACCCAGGTTGACCACTTCCTGAAGTAAAAGTCCTTCTTGTCTCTGTGCAAAATCCAAAGTATGCCTAATTTTGTAATATTGATAGAATAATGTTGTTACTAGAAAGAATGTAGCTGTCATAACTTCATGTTGATGGAAATGTCTGCACTGGGCTAATGTGCCTTGGACTGTCTGGGGCACTCTTGTGGTCTTGTCTGTTTGGAACTCTGCTCTGGATCTGAAAGAATGTTTTGGGTTTGGGTTGTTTTTTTTTTTCCAAGCATGAGTCTAATGTGAACCTGTTCACAGTCTCTTGTGGAGCAAGATCTGTTCCCTTCATAACTGCAATGGCTCAAATACCATTTATTTTTTTCAAACATTAAAGGTGAATTGACACATTTAAACAGCCTCTAGTTTCTTCATTGCCAAGCAAAAACTGGGCCTGTCCAGAGGATGAGCAGCAAGTTCTCTACCCTGGGAGATACTGATGACTGAAAGGAGACAGGTCTGCAGAAAGAGAAACTTGATCTGAAGAGCATGTGTGGTCCATCTGTGCTGGTGCTGACTTCCAGCCTGGCTCAAACACAGCCAGGGGGGATTGGGGGGTGGGATGGGTGTCCTGATGGGATGCTTCTGTGCCAAGCAACCTAGATAAGGAGGTACTAAGGCTGACCTAATGACTTCAGACAAGCTGGGGGTGGTACAGCACCTGGGGTCTTGGCTCCTGAGCACTCAGAGGTGTCTCCTTGCTTTCCAGGGAAGTCAGGTTTCCCCTTCAGGCTTCCTGTGCCCTATAGAAAGGTAGAGCTGAAACTCCTGCCCATTCATTGCCTGAAGCTGATGTGTGTGTGTGTGTAGTGCTTCTGGCACTGTAGGGGCTGTGGGCTTGCTTTGAACAACCCCACCAGCAGTTGTGCCCTCCCTGGTATTCTGGAAGAGCTGTGGGCTCTGTAGTGTCACAGCTGTGCCATGGGCTGTTAATGCCAGCATGAGAAACAAGGGGAAGCTGAGCTGTGTCCAAACATGACTCGTTAGGCAGCTGTAAAATGAGCTGAACCCCAAACTCTGGAGCATGCAGCAATATGCCTGTAACAGAGGCAACCTGCTATATTCTACACCTGATGGTGCTGGAACAGGTGGATGCTGTTGTGGGGGAGCTGGGAGTGCTGCTCAGTGCCTCGGTACCCCCAGCCAGCCTTTTAGGTGGAAGTGTAGGTGTAGGGCTTAACCTCCAACTGTGCTGTGGCTCTGGCCTGGCTAGATCTGAGTTAACAGTGCAGCTCCCAGGAAACATTTGCAGCCTTGTGGGGCTGGGGTAGCAGAGCCCCACTGGGCTTTTAGTCAAAACAAGGGAGCAAGAGGCAGGGAAACTGGCTCCTGAAAGCCAGCTGCAGTACAGGCTGCTAATCCAGGCCTGAGGGGAAAACTTCCAGCCTGAGTTCTGTCTGTGGGAAAGTGCCCCTTCCAGCTGCATATCCAGTGACTGTGGTGCTGGTGTAAATCAGTCCCTGGTGGCAAGTGGAGGCCCTGGAGCTGATGCATGCAAGTCAGAAGTGGGCTTGGTGTTCCCTTCAATGTGTCACTGCAGCTGGAGCCCCAGTTCAGGCTAAGGAAAATAAGCTTTAGCAATTAAGCAGTGAAACCGAGCCCTGCTCACCCCCCTGTAACCTGGACCCCAGTACTGAGTATCCTCAGCCTTCCCTCTGAACCACCTTTTGCGTAGCGCTGCGGTGCTGGAAGATGCAAACTGCCTGAAGTTAAGCAGCACTTGCCTCTAGACAGCCGAGAGCAGGGTGAGGTATTCACAGGGAGCTCCCTGTCCCTGCTGCCTTCCCCTCCTGCGCCCCAGCAGCTGCCTGACACAGCTTTTGGCTTTGACTTTTTCCATTGCTGTGCTCCACTTTGTCTCCAGTTTCCACCAGGCGCAGGTGTCCTGCATGGTGCCCTGGAGTGTTAACTGCTTCGGTGCTGGAGAGGCCAATAGTGTCCCCAGGACGACTGCTTGATTTCAGTGGGAGCATGAAGCTATTTGGGAACATCTGGATCTGAAGCATTGAGAGGAAGGTATGTATCTGGGGGGGAAACATCTGGAGAAAGAAACTGCTTCCAGATGTGTTTGGGAAAAATTACTGTTTAAATGTAAACTCAAATCTACAATACTGTCCTGCCTTACAAATATTAAGAAAATTTTTGATTGCAGGGGAGTCTGAGGTGCTGGCTGCCACTTGTGGGCAGAGGTCTGGGTGCTGGACAGTGTCTGCAGATGTGCGTGTGCTTTTGCTGCGGGGAATGCTGTGGTTTGTGGTTATTTTCTCTTGTGCAAGCCAAGTTATTCAGTTCCTCTTGAGTATTTCTTCCAGATGTGGCCTTTCAAAAGCTTTGTGGCACTGAAGAGGGCTCAGGCTGGTTTTGGGAGCTGTGCTCTGTGTGTGCAGGTATCAGTCGTTACCTAGGATTCATTCTGCTGCTGACAGAGTGTGGTGTAAAGCTGTGGGAGGAAGTGTGTTTGACTCCATTAGCAGGGAGAGCTAGCTTTGCTTCCTGCCTACCTGGCATGATGTTCCTCCCCCTTCTTCGTGGCCACCTGGGACCCTGGAAAGGGACACAGTGATGGCGATGTCCTCCCCACCCTGGGCATCCTGCACAGGGACTGGGCATTGCATCTGGCTCCCATGGGAGCACCCCGGCTGCTGGTCAGGGCTCCCTCAGCCAGCAAAGCCAGGCTGCAGCAGTGCCCTTGCAGTGTTGCTCTCTCCCAAGCACGTGGAAGCAGAGCCTGTTGCTGATAAACCCAGTACCCAATGGACCTGTTCTTTCTCAAAGTGCTTTTGCGGGAGATTTGAGATGAAGAGAGAAAACGTGGAAATCCTTGTTACCTCGCGTTCAGTGTCTGATGGGTAAATCCTTCGGAGGCCAGTGCCACGCGGTGAAGGAAGCAGGGCTGTGCCATCCCTGCCCACCCGAGGTTTCCCTGCTTTGTTCTATTTATTGAGCAACGATTCCGACACCCTTTCCCAGACTGTGACTCATAGCAACAATGTCTGTGCATAAGCCATGCGTCTCGGAGTACTTTGCAGATACAGGAGCTGCAGGAGCTTCGCAGGAGCCAACTGTGTTTATTAAAAGATGATCAGATGTTTCCTCCCTTAAGGCAGAGTCTAGCTGAGGCTGAGTAATAACTCATTACCAACGAGACAAATAAGTGCTTATCACGAGGTCAGTGCCTTCACCAGCCTTCTGTTAGTGCCACAGACACCACGCTTCTCCTGCACCACGTGCCAGTGGTCTCACCACCCAAAACAGGGGGTAGGAAGAAAGCTGGACCCTGCTCCAGTCCCCATCCTTTCCCTGGCTGACAGCCTGAACAGGGCATGCCCAGGGAGCAACCCCAGGCTCTGCTCTGCAGGATTTGGTCCTGGCTGAAGCTTGAGGACAGTTTTGTTTGGGCGTGGTGTAGCTTTTTTCCTCCTGCCTGTGGGAGCAGAGTGTTGCAGTGATTCTGTCCTGGTGATGGGAGCTGGTGGAAAAACCACTGGTGGGACAGGGTGGCATTGCCACACAGGCACTCGGGAGCACTGCTGGGGCCGTGGGCAAGGTGGGCTGTTGTGCTCCAGCCCCACGTTCACCTCGCTGCCCGGCGCGCAGTGCTTGCTCATGGGCCTCTGGAGGGCTGGGCTGGAGGAGGAGACGAAGGGCAGTGGAGAGTGGGACCAGCTCTTGTCCCCTTGCAGAACGTTGGGCCGGGACTCTCGCGGGCTTGGTCAGAGGCTTTCCTGAGACGCCATCCTCTGGCGCAGCCGCCGCAGCCCTCCCCTGCCAGATACCATGGCACCTCTCCATGTCCTTTGTTCCCTCCCTTGCTTACGCGTCTCCCTTGATTTATGGTCGTTGCAGAGCAGCCTGACCGCAGCTCAGCTGCTTGGCCAGACCCTGACCGGGCAGTGTGCCCTTGGTCCTGGCCTGCTGTGCCAGGAGGGCTTGGGGGAGAGATCAAAGCCCCCATTCTGCAGGGTTCCCCTGTATTTAAACACGTGCACGGCCTTTTCTTTCACCTCCTTCTCGCCTGGATGTGAATGAAGTCCTTTCAGGGGGAGGAGGTTGCTGGGAGCCCCACTCTCCCCATGCATTGGTTGCAGCCCATAAAAGCATCCCAGGAATTCACCATGGATAGCAGTGAAAGCCACCCTTTGTTCCTGCAGCCTTGGCTGCCCAGTCCCACACAGGGACAGGGCTGGAATCTGCAGAGCTGGCAGCCGGCACGTCGCCCTTAGCAGCCCCTGCGCAGGTGCCATGCCGCAGCGGGGCCAGCGGGAAAGGGTGTACCCATGTCTTACCCCAGCCTGGGGTGATGGGCATCAGGCGCTGCTGGGGCAGGATGGAAGGATTTCCCTGTGGTACTGCCGGGGGCACACGGCGTGACCCAAGCTTTAGCCCCGTGCTGCTTAAGCTCAGTCAGAAGAGCGGAAATCCCTTCTTACACAGATATTTTTCCATGAAGTGTTCGATTACAGGTTTGGGGTTTAATCTCGTGCCCATCTCGCCCAGTTCCCTCGTCTGCTGCGTGCGAGGCTGCTCCAGCAGCGAAGGACGGAGGGCTGACACTGAGCCAGGACGTGCCTCCGCTGCAGCCTGCGCACAGGCGGCTGGCACCCGGCCCGGAACACGGCTCTGGAAAAAAATAATTGCCTTTTTTGTTTTTGAGGAAAGCCCAGAATGCTTCAACAAGGACAAAACCTCTTCCTTAAATCCAGTTTTAAAAGTCTTGTTTTTTCTAAGGACAAAAATGACCTGGTCAAAAGTGTCTGCTCCGCCGTGGGTCAGCTTGGACGGGTCAGCTTGGACACGTAAACCTGGACCCGCATTGCAAAGGCTCCCTCTGAAACCACAGCTTGCAGGGGGACTGAGGGACGGCACCCATGCAGCCCCTTTCCAGCAGTGTCCCCACCCATGGGTGCTGACGGTCCCACTTCCAGCAGGGTCCCCACCCGTGGGTGCTGGGGGTCCCACTTACAGGAGGGTCCTGGACCTTGGCCATGTTGGAATTAGCACTGCAGAAGGAAAATGCCAGGTGACTCAGCAAGCGTCGGGAGCCAGGCCAGGGCTTTGTCACCGTCCTTCTGGAAGACTGACATGGGTGATTCAGGCAGAGCCTGGCCTGGCTTAAGATACCACGTTAGTTAAATATTCCACGGAAAATCATTAAGCAATTAAATCTGGTGGATCTCACATCCTAGGAAAATCAGCTTGAAGCCTGGGCAGTAAACAGGGCAATGCTTCCTGGTCCTTCGGGCTGTCTTCTCCGAGTCTTGACTCCAGTCCTTGCTTCGGAATAACTATCATCGTCTCTTAATTGCCATTATGGTTTAACATTTTTAGCATTTGCAAGTGCAAACTGTTACAGTTTTCCATGCAGATACAATCAGTAGCCAGGGTTCACAATGAAAGCAATTAAAATCCCGTGATTATTACAAGACTGTCTATACAACAGCATCAATCTGCATAATTTGCCAAGACGTAGGCTAGAAACTCAGACAAATATAGCATTTATTTAGGAACCCAGCAAAGCTACTACCTCTTCCTGCCTCCAATGATTTGCATCTACAGCACTTTTTGGAAGGACACGAGCGTTGAGGGGAGGGGAAAGAAAGCATTTTCTAGAATACATCCCTGAAGAATATACAGCAAAGATAAAATTATGCACATGAATTATGCATATGAATTATGATTTCACTCCTATTTTTGTTGGGATTAGCTCATGGTTGGTGTGCATCCCTGGCAGGTTGCTGGCGGTTCGGCAGCTAGCAGAGCGCTCTCTCCAACTCCCAGCAGGTCACTGCAGTTTCGGGTCCCGTGTTCCCTGCTCTGCCGGCAGCAGCCTCCGATGGGCTGCAGGGTTTCTTGGAGATCCAGCCCACTGGTAACAACAACAGCCCCTGCTCCTTCGCCCCGCTTGGGTCTGGGCAAGTAGATTTTCTGTGTTAATTTGTGGCACCTCTTCTGAAAACACGCAATGGATGAAGACAAATTTAAGTGTAAAACTAAAAAAGCAAGTCTGTGCTATTTTGTATAGAGGAGGAGGTGTTTGCAGGCTTCGCTGCCACCAGCCAGGCTTTACCGGTGTCCCCCGGGTCCCCCCACCTCCCTGGGGAAGGCAGACATGGAAACATCCCAGCTTCTGCCAGCTCTAGGAGGATAAAGCCCAGGAGAGGAGTGCAAGGGGGAGGCAGTAGCAGCATTTCCAAGATCTCCACACCAGACTCAGCTGCAGTCCCAGCTCGCAGTTGATTTAAGCCTCGTTAAATAAAGGCAGCAGTCCTCCCAGGAGAAACAGCCTGAGAATCCTGAACCCTGTTTCCAGGAGGGCTGGTGACCCCAGCTCACACGTGTTGCTATGTGAAAGGAGGTTTAATGCCCCTTATTGCAGGGGAGGAATTATCCTAATTAGCCAAATTACCCGGGCACACGCACCCAGGGCAAGGAGCAGGTGAGGCCTGAGCAAGTGAGGCTCAGGCAGCTGAGGGTGGTTCAGGTTGGGGTGGGTGTGGGCACGGGCACCCTTCCTGTGGTGGGACTGCATGGGGAGGCAAAGGGGGCTCGTGGGTGCTGGCTGGGCCCTTCCCTTGCCATCCCCCACACCCAGTCCTGTCCCCACATCCCATCTCTGCTGCTGCCTTGGAGCAACAACCCTGACAACCCAGCAGTTGTTTGCATGAGAAAATGAGATTAGAAATTTGTGTCTGTTGTTCAGTGGCAAAGAAGCCTGGAGCCAGCGCTGTTTGTGCCGGCAGCTGGCCGGCAGCTTGGGAAAACAGCTGGGAAGCCAGTGGGAGGCACCTTTGGCACAGAGATAATGCAAGGTGTTGGGGCTGAATTTGCCCGTCCCCCTGGGGAATGGGCACGGTGCAGGCAGGGGCACTCACTCGACCCTCCTCCCAAGGATGGAGTAGCTGGCTGTGCACACTTGCAGCCCCCTTCTCTGGCTGGGGGTTCCCTGGGGCAGGTCCCATTCCTTCCTTGATCTCAGCTCTGGGATTAAAAGTTCTTCTGGTCCTGCTGTCCTCAGTCCAGCCACTCTCCTGCTCTCCAACCTGAGCAAGTCGCCCGAGAACCCCCGCGGCTCGGGAGGACGGCACAACTCATGACACTGGTGTGGAGTGGTCGGCGACGCTCCGCGGGGCGCAGGCTAAACACAGGCAGCTGCTGCAGCCACGTGGACTCCCCTGGACGTGTGAGCACATCAGAGGTTGCGTGGATTTTCCTAGATCCAGGTGTTTGATCTGCTTTGCAATAGTGCTGATAGGAAGCGAAAAGCCTGCAAACGTGGACAGTCCCAGGCAAGAGGACCAAAGGCAGGACTGATGGAAACTGGTGTCCAGAAAAGCCTGGGATCAAAACCTGAAATTCCCAGCAGAATTTTAGGCCAGTTTTTCACCCAGGGCAGTAAGATTGAGTCTCTCCATTTCGCCTTTAACACGAAGAGACGTGGCTGACAAATCTGAAAGGTGAGGAGGAGGCAGGGAGAGCCAGCAGCAGCTCCTAGGTTGTCACTTTGTCAAAGCCAGCAGGTATCTGCTGTGCCCTTGAGCTCTTTATCACGGCTCCTGTTTAGTTTGGCTTCCCCGTGGCAGCTGTCACCACCCCTGCAGTATCAAACCACCTGCCTGAATTTCAAGGAACTCATCCATATATTCAACAGGAATATCAATTTCCAGGAGCTCCTGGGAGCCTTGAGATCAGAGCAGCTAAACCAGGGATTTCTGCTGAGCTGTGCTTACAGCACCAGGGCTGGGATTGCTCTTGGCTGGGAGGGCTGCAGGGAGGGGGGGGGGGGGGTGTTTAAGCTGTAGCGAGACAGGGTTGGCAAAATGCTGCCAGCCCTTGCCTGGCCTCAGCCCTGTTCCCTGGCACCCATGGATCCCACTGTGAGCGACAGCGAGGGGACAGCTTTCCCCACCATCTGTCCAGGGGTGCAGCGCATGCTCTGCCATCCCCCTGGGGCTGAGCCCGCGTGCCAGCCAGAGCCCAGCTGGGGAGCCCTGCCCGGGAGCAGTGAGCCCAAGGGATGGCACCCGGGCAATGGGCATGGTTTTAAGCCAAATGCAGCTCCTTAAATCAATAGAGAAGGCGATTCCTCTGCAGCCTGGGGAACCATCCTGTCCACATTCTTCCCCGGGGGTCTTCAAAGGAGCTGAGGATTCCAGTTCCCACTAATTTGCTTTGAAAACACCAACCTAAAACTGTAATTCCGGCATGCTGTACTACAGGGGAGGGAAGGAACCACCAGACTGTGCCTGCCTTGTTTTCCTAAGACAGGAGTTTTGATGATTTATTAAGACCTACATTTTTAACAATATTATGTTGGTTAATGTTGGAAGATTGTTCCTACAATTAATGAAAATTTCACAGGCTGACTGGGGAAGAAAGAGACCATTTTATGTCCCCTACCAGATGGCCTAAACCAGCTGCTCACTTTTTTCTTTGAACTGTGATTCTAATGACTCCTCTCTCCTTTGAAGTCTGTCTCTGAGCTGCTGAGCCAGATGTATTTGCATGACAGCAGCGGGGCGTGTTTAACACTCGTGGACTTGTTCGATTTTCCCCCCACGGCCGCTGCTGGATATCTGCGATGTTTGCTCTCCTCGAGGGTGTTTTGAGAGGTGAGTAAATGCGAAGGCTTCCCAGGCACTGGTCAAATGTGTCTTGGTGTAACCTCACTGGCTCCAGTGGAATTATTTCCCTAAATCCATGGTGTCTTTACCCTTCTCTCGGCTGGTTTCATTATTTTATAAAGCCATGCAGTGGTGTCAGTCTGCTTTTAGTCATAGATTTATTAGGGCCCCACAAAAGCGGGGGCCGCCGTCAATACGCACATTTTGGCACTGTTTTAAAAACAGAGGACGAGAAGAAAGGAAGAGCTTTAAATATGTATTAAGATATTTTAAAAATAATAAATCACAAAATAAAACGGTGACAAAAGGAACAAACCCCAAAAAGGTCCTCGAGTGTGGGGTTTGTAGAAATTTATGCCAAGCAGAGAAGTTGGGAAAGCAACACCGACATTCCTGGCTTTGGAATTCCAGAGCAAGCGCAGCTCTGCCTGAGTCTGTGCCCAGACGCGGAGTGACACGCAGCCGTGGGGTCAGATGGGACCCTGGCTCTGAGCCCACCACCCCATCGAACACACTGATGCTGCGGGTGCGAGAACGGCTTTCCAGGATGGAACAAAGTGGTGGCAGGCGCTACCACAGGGTGGGTGATAGGGGCTCTCCGTGCCACCCCGAGCCCTGGTGCTGGCAGGGTTCAAACCAGCCCAGGTGCAGCTCCCAGGCAGTGCTTACACACCTGCTGGAGGAGCTTTCACCCCAAACCCGTGTCTGCGCTTCCGCTGCCAGGGCTGAGACCCTTGCGCAAAGGCTCGAAGGCAGCCACGTGTCCTCTTTCTTATCCCGCGTCCCAGAGCACTTGCGGCACATCAAGCAGCTGCTGTCCCTGGAGCGATGGCTGGGCTGGGCTGGCAGAGAGCTCTCTAAAATCACCCTTGTACAATATTAACGTGCTTGAGGCTGTCTCTTTGCTACTTGTTTCGCTGTGCCTGCCTCAGATGCCTGTTAGGGACTTTTGGACAACAAATCGATGGACCGATAAAGGTAAAGAAGCAGAGCAATTCGCCATAAACAGACAGCCCAGGGCAAAGAGGCAAGCCAAGGGGATGGCACTGGTGGCACAGCGCGTACTCAACACGAGCCAGCAGTGTGCCCAAGTGGCCAAGAGGGCCAATGGTATCTTGGCCTGCATCAGGAACAGTGTGGCCAGCAGGACTAGGGAGGTCATCATCCCCTTCTCCTCAGCACTGGTCAGGCCGCACCTCGAGTGCTGTGTCCAGTTCTGGGCCCTCAGTTTGAGAAAGATGTGGAGATGCTGGAGTGCGTCCAGAGGAGAGCGACGAGGATGGTGAAGGGGCTGGAGCACAAGCCCTGTGAGGAGCAACTGAGGGAGCTGGGGTTGTTTAGCCTGGAGAAGAGGAGGCTCAGGGGAGACCTTATTGCTTTCTACAACTCCTAAAAGGAGGTTGTAGTCAGGCAGGGGTTGGTCTCTTCTCTCAGGTGACCGGTGACAGAACAAGAGGACACGGTCTCAAGCTTCGTCAGGGGAGGTTTAGGCTTGATATTAGGAAGAAGTTCTTCACTGAGAGGGTGATTGGCCTTTGGAATGCGCTGCCCGGGGAGGTGGTGGAGTCACCGTCCCTGGAGGTGTTTAAGGAGAGATTGGATGAGGCACTTAGTGCCATGGTGTAGTTGACAAGTAGGAGTAGGTGTAGGTGTTGGGTCATAGGTTGGACTCGATGATCTCAAAGGTCTTTTCCAACCTTACGATACTGTGATACTTTTCTTACTCAAGGTGCTCAGTCTGATAAGACAAGGAAGGGAAGGTTAACCAGAGGTAAGACAGTCTGCTGGGTGACGTACCAGACCTTGGCTTCACCTGGCTGTGACATGGAAGGAGAGGACGCTGTGCCCTGACCTGTGCGGACCTCCTGCTCCTTTCTGGGTGACACAGATCCCCATCCTGGCAGCTACCTGGTCACAGCAGGGCGGTAACGCTTGGCTCATCCCTGTTCACGTGCATTGGCCATCGGCCGGGGCCTCTCAGCCCCCTGCTTCTCTCCTGGGGTTCTGGTCACAAGGAAGTGGCAGGACACCATCAGTCAGTTTGATGTTCCCCATCAGCAAGACATCAATTCCAGATGCGATGCACATCAAACCTGGAGTTCTGTCCTTAGGGGGAGCGGTTTCTCTTCCCAGTCCAGTCCCTTGTGTCCCCAGTGCTGGCGTCTGTCCTAAACCAGGTACAGGCAGCTCTGGGACGGGGCCATGGGTGGGACAGGAGCAACCAACTGCAGGCCAGCAGCCCCGGACGGCGCTTGGATTGCAGCCGATCGCTTACTGTGGCTTCTGAAGAGACACCCAGCACCCCTGACGGGTCAGACCTGCAGTGCCTCCTCCCAGGCTGCTCCCTCAGGACACAGGGCTGCACAGACCCAGCGTGTCTGCCCTAGCCAGCGGCCAGGCTCGCTCCGGTGGGCACTGCCAGCCCGGGGGGGCCTGCGGGGCCTGCTCTCGGGCTGGGAGGTGGTGGCACTTACAGCCATGGTCACTGCACAGGGCGGGTGTCTGTGCCTCTCCCACTGCCCTGGCCCAGGAACACTCCTATAGGTGTGAGTGTATCCCTGCTGGAGCGTGACACGGCTGTGGGTGTGACACGGCTCGGAGTGTGATAGAGCTGCGAGCGTGACATGGCTGTGAGCGTGATACAGCTGTGACACAGCTGTGAGCACGATACAGCTGTGAGCGTGACGCGGCTGTGAGCTTGATACGGCTGTCAGCAGGATAAGGTTGTGAGCATGTCACAGCTGGACTGTAACAACGTTGTGTAATGCTCTGAGCATGTCAGATCTGGAGTGTGACATGGCTACAAGGTGATATGGCTGTCGGTGTGACAGGGCTGTCAGCGGGTCGTGGCTGTGAGTATGTCGTGGCTGTGAGTATGTTGTGGCTGTTGAGTGTATCCTGGTTGGAGCGTGTCACTGCTTGAATGTGACATGGCTGTGAGGGTGTCAAAGCTGCAAGCATGTCATGGCTGGAGTGTGACCCAGCTGTCAGCGTGTCACGGCTGCAAGCATGACATGGCAGTCAGTGTGACACAGCTGTGAGTGTGACAGAGCCGCCAGGGTATCATGGTTGGAGTGTGACACAGCTGCAAGCGTGAAACAACTGTCAGCATGACACGCTGTAAGTGTGCCGTAGCTGTGAGTGTGTGGTGGTTGTGAGTGTGTCACGGCTGCCGTGTGTCACAGCTGCAGGTTACCACGGATGTCAGTGTGTCACAGCTGCAGGGTACCATGGAAGTCAGTGTGTCACGGCTGTGTGTGTGACACCACCGTGAGCGTGTGGCTGTGGAAGTGCCACGGCTGGAGCATGACACGGCTGCAAATGTGCTACAGCAGTGTGTCAACGCTGTCAGTGCAGTGAGCGTCAAAGGGAATCACAGACACTGGCCGGAACACCTCTAAACTCACCGGTCCAACCATCAGTCCAACCCCACCGCGCCCACAGAACCACGGCGCCAGTTACCACCTCTGCACGGTTTTGAGCCCCTCCGGGGATGTGGACTCCACCACCTCCCGCACAGCCCGTGCCTGGCCAACAGGCGGGGGCCGAGGCGGGGGCCGGGGCCGTGCCAAGGCCGGGGCCCTCCCGTCCGGCTCCCGCCGCCGCGCCCCCCTCCCCGCACGCCATAGCACCGCCCCGGAAGCACCACCCCGGAAGCGCTCCTGTCGCCATGGCACCCTACCGGAAGTACCGCCCCGGAAGCCGCGGGTTGCCATAGCGCCGCTGCCGGCGGGGCGGGCCATGGCGGCGGTGGCGGGGCCGGAGGAGCCGGGCGGCTCGTTCCGCCGCTACCTGGCGCGGCTGGGTGCCCTGCGGCCTGGGCTCGGCGCCGAGCCGCCTGACGGCGACCTCCGCACCGAGCTGCACCTGCTTTTCGACCAGCTGATCTCCGAGAGCTGCGCGCCGGTAGCGGCGCCCAGCACGCAGGTACCGCGGGGCTGGGAATGGGGCGGGGCGGGGGATCCGGGGGCGCTGGGGAGGGGGGAGGGGGGGGTAGACATGTGGGGCTGGGGAGCGGGGAATGGGGACAGGGTAAGCGTGCCCACGCGCAGGAATGTGCACGCCGGAGGGTGGAGAAGCAGCCCGCACGTGGGTGCACGCGTCACGGGAGCGTGCTCAGCGTGGGTGCTCGCTGGTGTGGATGCTCTCACCCACCTGCACGAGTGGTGCTTACATGGGACACGCATGGATGTGCCGTTGGGCTCCCACGGGTGCGTGCGGGCTGGCGTGGAGAGGCCCACGGATCATACCTGACACCTAGGCACGGCAGCCCTGCACCTGCCTCCCCGCTGCTCCCCGCGGGCCCGGGGTTTCCCACTCTCCTCCTCACCGCCCTTCCTCATCTCTGTGTGTGATTTGGGAGCCAGGTCCCACTGGGCCAGCAGGAGGAGGCAGTGGGTGACAGCGGTGGGTGGGCAGCGGGTGGGAATGCAGCACTGTGATTTTCACAGTCTGCTCTTCAAACAGTTGGGAATTTCCGATTTTTGGGGTAAGACTCTCAAAGCCAAGTGCTGTAGTTTTGCTACTGCTTTGTCGAGAACACGCTGTGCTGCTTTATTGCTCTGCAAACAGTGCCGATTACTGATTTTTCTTAATCTATTTTGCTTTTGCTCCAGTGTTAAGTGGTCCGGTGTGAGCAGCACTCCTGCCATTTGGATGGCTGCCAGCGTATCCCTATATTGGGATGGTGTGTAGACAGCCAGGGTGAAGCTCATTAGCTGCAGGTTGATTCATTCCGTTACATTATCCATGGATATTGATGTTAGTGGTATCCACACACAGATCTGGTTGTGTGATCAAAGCCTTTGCTGATGATGTGACTTCTACCCTGGATTTGTAGGCTCCGAATAGTAAACTGAGGCTTTCTCTTCCAGGATGTTTGTGCTCTGCTCGTCCAAGCCTGTCAGCTGGTTCACCTTGATCAGGAACATCTTGTCAACAAACTTTGTCAGCTTATCCATCACTTACTGAACAGATTTCAGGTACGGAAAGCTTAGCCTCGTCCTTCCTTTTCCCGTGAGCCCACACTGAGCCAGGGGGACCTCTTGTCTCTTTGTGGGGGTGCAGGGCTGATCTTCATGCAGTGTTTATTAGGTTTTCACTGTATTGCCTATTTATTCTTCGCTGAGGTTCTGATCTGTGGCTCTAGCATGGTTCCTCATGTAAAACCAGCTCTCAGCAATGCACCATTACAAATACTCTTGGTTATACGTGTTGATTTATCTGTTTCTTAAGTGTCGACTGATTCTGTGACGGTGTGTAACTTTTAACAGCCAGATCACCTGAGTCTCTAACAGATATATCTGGGTATGTTGACTCCAGCAGCACATAACAATGTTTTCTTGACCACAGCCCTTTTCTGTTACGACAGGTGATGGTCGATGAACAGAACTTGAATGTTCTTCTTGCCTACTGCATCTCTGCTCTTAAACAGTGTAGCTCTTGGACACACGTTGAAATTCTGCAAGCCTTAGCAGCTGTTGTTTACAATAATGGACCTAAATGTCAGAAGGTGAGTTTACAAGCTAAGAGAAAGCAACCACGAAAATATTTTCACCCTTTTGCTGCTTCTACTTTCTTTCCCCCGCCCAGAAAAAGTATCCTGTTCTCAAATGGACACCGCTTTTATGTTAAGAATAATCCTATTTAAGTAGTGACTGATATTTGTGGAAAAGTTGAATTTCAGGTCTGATAGGTGTGTATTCTAATAGTCAGTAGGTGACAAGACTGCTCCTGTGCTGAATACCTCTATACCTGTAGCTGTGGGGACCAACGATTCCCTGGCTTGAGCCAAAGGCACGCTATTGAAGAAGGGCACTGGGCTTAGTCTGCAGACTAGCCACCCTAGTATGCCTGTGTGTCAGGCAGGAAGAACGCAGAGGGCTTCAAACTGCACATTGCCCAGCCAGCTCCATTGAGGATCCTGAAATTTATCCTGTAACCAGATCAGGTCTGTGGTGTGCAGTGGGCTCAGAGGTGTTTCAGACTGGAGGCTGTCGGGTATCGATCCTGAGGTCTGTATGAAGCGCCTTATCACTGCAGCATGACTGGCAGTGTTTGGTATGTTGAGTTCCCCTGCTGTCACCAGCTCTTGGCAGCTTGCAGAGCAGTTTCTGCTGTTGGGCTGGAGCACAGGGGGTGGGTTTGTAGCCTGTATAACCGTGGCAGTTTAGTGCAGCAGTTGTTACTGACTTAGCTTTGTATCTGGGAAGAAAGCATAAACTGGGACTCAGTCTGAGCTATGCTCACACTTGGTACTTTTTAATACAAAATAAGAGAACTTTGGGAATTAGTACTTTCATGTCACTTTTTCTAAACATCATCTGTCTATAGGATATGAAATTGCAGCTGACAAATGGTCTTTTGTAGCATAGATCAGTTTAGCTCCCAGACAGAAGAGGCTGAGGGACGAGCACTGACCGCTAACGACTTGTGGTGGTTTGTTTTAGTATCTCCCGGATTTGCTGGGCACGAATGGGCTCTTGGTGCAGTTCAGTGATTCCACTCAGCCAGACGTGGAACTCAGGAGGGCAGCAGTACGCAGCATGGCAAACCTCTGTCTCGGGTGCGTACAAGCCTTTTCAGGTGGTGGAGTGGATGCTTCAGAGGGTGGGCGTCTGACAGCACGCATGGCTGGTCCGCTCTGTTTGTGCTAGGAGCACAAGGCAGGGTCAGCAAGCTGCATATATAGAATCCTAAAACTACTATATCATCTGTGGATAAATCCATATACTCTCAGTCCTCCAGAAATAATGGTGGTGTGGAGATCATTTTAGGGGAGAAAACAAAAATTCGCGTGCTGTCTGGTGCTTGCAGAATCTTTGATTTAATTTTGTATAAGAAACGGTCAACTGCGTTTGCAGTGATTGTCAGCTTTTGCAATTCATCCATTTTTGCATTCCATGTGTAAATATGCCGATGCTGCAGCAACGTCAGATCTTTATTAGCTGCTACATGGGAAGAATCCCTTCCAAAAGAATTTGTTTGATGACTCTAAATTTGCTGCAGCAATGGCCAGCTCTTACTAACTGGTACTCCAGGTAGCACAGATGAAGTGGTGCGATTGCCCTGTCTCTTTGTGCAGTCAGTCAAGTGGGAGTTAAATTGTTTCAACAAGTTAAGGTTGCCAAGACTTTAAGGAGACCAGGGAGATGGCAGAAGTCCTTTTCGATGCCAAATTTTGCCTAAAAACCATTTGTGAGCACGGTAGCTTATTAAGCTATGCTTGGAGAGTCATTGTAATTGAGAAGCCGGCCACAGGAGCAGAGCGGGTGTAAGGCACACTGACTGCACTGGCTCTTTGTGCAGAAGGCTTCCTGTTCTTTACAGTGATCCCTTAAAGCCAATCCCTTTCCAAGAGCCATCTGTCCATCTGAGGCTGTGCTCCTCAGTCTAGCTTGGACCTGGGCTGGCGTAACGTTATAAAGCTGTGGGGCAGACTGAAATGCAACCATTTTTCTGTGTCTGCTTTAATTTTAGTGTGCCTGGACAGCCATACTTGGATGAGTCCTACAGAGGTGTCTGTTTTCAGACTTTTCTAAGTGTTCTGCAGTCTTCAAAAACCTCTGATGTAGATGACATCACTTTTTGTATGGTAAGTGTAATTCTGATTGTCTAGAATGCTCTTACTTAGGAGACTGCTGCTGGAATACTGGAATTTGGAATATATGAAATTTGGAACATTGTCAACTGAGATTTTGCTTAAATAGTGTATTTTTTTTTAATAAACATAAGTAACTGTCCCAGTAATTAAGTCGAGCAAAACCATAATTGCCTAGAAGGGCGCTTGAAAGATGTGAACCTTCAATGTTTTGGGAAGGAAAAGTAAGTGATTCTGTGTTTTGGGTTTCAGTTACTGCAAAATGCACTGAAAGGTATCCAGTCGCTCCTAAATGGTGGGAAGATGAAACTGATGCAAACTGACCAGATTGGATCTCTTCTTGCAGTATTAAAGGTAAATACTTAAACGTGCCTTGAGAAAGAGGCAGACACTGAAAGGTGCATATTCCAGCTGCTTGTTCAGTGGGAAACTGTGGATGATAGGAAAGAGGGAGCAGAGAAGCCCGAGTGCGATGTAGTCTAAGATATAAAGAAAAAGACACTGAGTTTCTCTCACGGCATCTTAACGCATTTCTATAAAAGAATGTGAGAGAAAGATGAGAGGCTCGTTTCTTTGGACCTACTTAATCTCCTTCTAGACACAGCTGAATTTCAGATATTGCAAGGCTGTTACACAGCCTGGGAAGAGGCAAGACCTGGGGGAAGGTTCACAGCCCAACTGAAAATGCCCTGAGTAAACAGGCAGTGAATCTCTGTGCACCAAAAGAGGAAAGAATGCTAACGTTTTTGTTGCTGTTGTAGAAATGTATGTTTCACGGACTGCCAGGACTGAGCATAGAAATGCCTGCAGCCTTGTACCCAGCTCCATTACCTCAATATGATAAAAGGTCGCCTGTCAAGCAGGAACAATCAGAAACAGCTGCCTTTAAGCAGACAGGGGTAAGCTGAAATTATACAGATGCCACTGCCCGCTCATGGTGTGTGTGTTTGTTGTGGTTGTATATTACCTGCTGTGATGTCAGTGGCTAACAGGCTCTTTGTGTTCTGAAGATGTGATACATTTCACATTCTTTGCTGTAAAGGTATTGATGAGAAATCTCTGCACTGAATAAAATTGCTTTGTAAACTCCGATGACAAGAACAAACAGCTCTGCAGACACTGGTTTTCCCAAGTTAAGCTGTGTGCATCAGTAACTCATTTATAGCCAAGAATTCTTGGCCTGCAGACACGGGTTTGGTGCCTGCGGACTATCCAAAGCTTTTTATTTTATAAGTTACATTTTCTCTCATAACGCTTGCACAATCCTTTGACTCTTTCTTAGGGAAGTCAGGTTCATCTAGAGACTGATTTCCTCCCCCCTCTCTCATCTACTCTGCTCAGTCCTTCTACAGGTTATTTTTTAACCCTGTAAACATTTTGGATTACTGATTATCTGAAAAACATTAGAGAAAATAAAGTTGTGTAGTCATGTTGAGTCATTTTTTTCAGATGTTAAATATCTACTGTAAATCTAAAAGAACTGCAGAAGTATTTACTGTTCCTCCTCTTTAATCACTCTTGTGTGAAATATGAGTTTTAACTAAAGGTTTTGTTTGGAAATCTTTTGCTTTACCGATGAGGAGGGGAAAACTTAATTTTTGAGGCTATTCAGATATGAACTGCTTACATTAACTTATCACTATACTGATGTTCTTTTGCCACGAATAAGTGGAGTTTGTAAACTCTCCGATACTAAAGAAGTGGTTGTTTGTACAGTATTGCACATACAGACAATTGCACTGATGTGCAATATTCTTGCATTGGAAGATGCTAAATAGCTCCGATAACTCTTGGCTAAACTAAATCTCATCTAAAAACTCATTTAGAAACTTCTATAATTTGATGGTGATGTACTATAGACAAGGCATGATTTTATTATTTTAAAGTCTGCTTTTATTCTGGATTAATAGTGAATCTTGTTTTCGGATGAGACCTTTTCCCTTTAGGTTTACAACTCTAAAATGTTTGCAAGTCTTTCTAGACATTATTTTGAAAGCTTAAAAGAAGTCTATTTTTTATCATAAAACAGAACCGAAGAAAAAAGTCCAAAGGGAAACAAAAGAAGGGCGAGTTTGGGGAAGAAGGAAGAGAAGATGTGGGTGATGCAGGAAATGAATCCATCCTTGGAGCAGACATGATGAAATTACACCTGGGGGATGTGCAGAACAGTCCTTGTTCGGATCGTCGGGCTCGTGCATCAGACGTTGCACACGAGCCTGCCGGAAAGGATTACTTTTCTTCACATTGTGCTGGTTGGAAAAGAATCAGCAGCAGTGAGTCAGAATATTCTGATGCTGAAGGTGGAATACAGAGCAAAACAAGGTGACTGTTGTTCATGGAAACATAAAGCAAGGGGTGCTGTTGTTCGTAACGGTTTAGGCTTACGTACCATGTTAAAGCATACCTTTGTTCCTGTAGATCTGGCACAGATTTTACACGTGTGCAGACTCTTGCCCTTCCACAGGATCCCAGCACTTTGTCCTTAATCAAAACTGTTGAGGAAAATGCTTTCCCTTTTCATTTATGTGTTAATACAAGAAAATTGGAAGGCAGTTATTCATACCGGTTTGAAAGTAAATTTGGTCTTTCTCTTCCTATTCTTCATCTAAAAGATTTCTTCTCACAGCTGGCCACTAATGTAAGTGAAAGAGGTGAAGTCCATAACTTTTCAATGCTGCTATTTCATGAATCCTTTTGTTTGTTTTTAAGATCTTATCAAGCCAATGTTCGTCAGGGGGCTCTAGCCTGTTTCCTCTCTGCTATAAAATCAATGGAAAAAAGAGTTCTTTATGGCTACTGGTCAGCATTTGTTCCTGATGCACCTGGTATTGGCAGCCCCCAGTCAGTGTCCTTGATGACTATTGCTTTAAAGGACCCTTCTCTGAAGGTGAGGCGCTTCTGAGTAGAAAAAGCCTTATAGTTTTCCCATTTCAGTCTTAACTGTTATTTTCTCTGGCCTTCATTAAATACTTTACTGTGTTGCTTGGTCACTGTGCCACAAGAAATAAAAGAGGATGTGTTGGTTAAGGAAGCTACGGATTGGTTGCATGCTGGTTACAGTTATGAGAAAAGATAGTTGGAGCTGAATTTTCTCTTGCTGGAGAAAGACTTTCATAAATTTTAAAATTTTCTGTCAGCTGAAAGGAGGTGTTAAAAGTGGGTAACAGAAATGTTTTATCATTTCAGACCCGTGCCTGTGCTCTGCAAGTTCTCTCAGCCATCCTGGAAGGTTCTAAGCAGTTTCTTTCTGTCGCTGAAGATGCTAACGATCACAAGAGAGCTTTTACTCCTTTCTCTGTAACTATTGCTTCTAGCATCCGGGAGCTGCACCGCTGCCTGCTGCTCGCCCTGGTGGCAGAGTCCTCTTCTCAAACACTGACACAAATAGTCAAGGTAACTGTACTGTAAGTGTTTCAAATGCTGCCCAACAGATGATATTGTTCTCTAGATTGAGTCTTGAAGAAAGATTACACAGAAATTATTGTAGCTGTTGAGGATTAAGGTGGTGGGGGCAAATAGACCATTGTTCTCTCATAAGGCTTCATTGACTGAGTCTTCCTAGAGAGTCCTAGAGTTTCTTTTCTTTAAGCACAATTCTCTTGTTCCTGTAGTTCTTTCGCATAGTCTTTTTGGAGCCGAATGAAACTATGGAATGATTCTGAAGACCTAAAAGTGGAATCCAAATTAGCAAAAAAAGCTTTCCATGGGCTATTGAATTTCCTTGGTCTTTATGCCAGGTCACAGTAGTTAAGTGCTTGTTCTTAGGAGCCAAGTTTGTAGCCAGTTTTCAAACAGCAGATAATTGGGGCATTTGTTTTCAGGTGCCTTCAGATAATTAGCTGTCCAAATGACCTAAATTGCAAATGTAAAACCAAATCTGTTAGAGGCCAGGCTGACATTGTAACCACTACTTCTTTGTCTGTTCTTTTGTGTGTTTCAGTGCCTTGCAAACTTGGTTTCAAATGCACCATACAGCCGTTTAAAACCTGGGTTGCTGACAAGAGTTTGGAACCAGATAAAGCCATACATTTATCATAAAGGTTTGCATTCTCTTTGGCTGGAGCCTCTTTGTGTATGCTGTATCTTATATCTTAGTTCAGCATTGGCTATTACAAAATAATTGTGGATTTTTCCACTCCCCGTGCTTCATAAACACATAAACATATGTATTGCTCCTGAATCGTATGCTGTGATCTGTCTTGTCTGATTGCTGCTCAAAAAGGATGCCAACGTGTCAGCGAGATGCTAACACACTGGCTTTTTCTTTCCCTGCCCTGTTCTTTCTTGCAGATGTTAATGTTCGTGTTTCTAGTCTCACGTTATTAGGGGCCGTAGTATCTGTCCAAGCACCATTACCAGAGGTGCAGTTACTTTTGCAACAGCCCAATTCTTCAGGGCAAAACAACAGTGGTAGCACAACCCCTCACCGTTCTAATTCTTCTGAGCAGTGGAGAAAAACACTCCCCTCAGAAGGGGAGCCTCCAGATAATCCATCAGGATGTACATCTTCAGAACCATGCTGGCTTCTCCGTCTCTGCGTTTCCATCAGCGTTCTGCCCAGAGAGGATTCCTGTTCTGACAGTGACGCTAACTTCCCATCGTTTTCCAGTGTTTATGAACCGTGTCCCCTTCGACTGGAAGCCTTACAGGTGGGGAAGGACAGCTAGCTTGTAAAATAAACAACTTGGTACAATATCAGATTGCTTCACGTCAGCCAGGCTTCAGTCATGGGCTGCCTTTGCTTGTAGCTCTTTCAGTGAGATTTAGGCTAAAGCATATGCCAGCACAGCATGTGTGAGCTGCTGTGGCTGGAAGAGCAGTAACGTTTTGACTCCATGCCTGTGGCCGCAGAATAACTCTCCCGTAGTAAACATGCTGCAGCGAGTTCATTTGCCTGTGATTTTTGTTACCTTCAGTATTTTTAACTATTACTTGTTTGTGTGTGCCGGTATCTGATGAAGACGCTGTGTCTTCCCCGTTTAAACTCCTCCATACACTAAAATTTTGCTAGGAAGCAATGTGGAAGAACCTTGCAGTCCAAGAACAATCTGCAAGGAGCTTTGGAGCGATGCTGGTACAACTAAAGGAGAAAATGTTGTGACTTGGCCTATTTTGTTTTCATGTAACCACAGAAAAGAGTAAGATTTTGTAATGTGCATCCCAAGGAGTCTTGCTTTTTGTCTGGAACAATGAATATTTGTTAAATCCAGCTTCACAGAACGCAGCAGCAGTATTGCAGGAGATACAGAATATGTTGCTCCTACAGACACTCTTGCTTAGGTTTTTAGCTACAGGAGACCTCACTGGCAGTAAATAATTCATTGTCTTGCTACCTGATAGTGCTTTTGTGGCCCTTTTTTTTGAACAAGATAATGGAATAGGGAGGTATTTAATTAGCCGTAGAATTCTAGAAGTGGTGCTGCAAGGTGTATCTGTTACATCAGAGCTTAGTATCTGGTCCCAGTGTTGATGAGTCAATTATTGTCCATTCTGTGTGTATTTGGGGTGTTTTGGTTTAATAGGATGAAAGAACACTGAATGGAATTACTTTTGTTTGTGTTTAGGTGTTGGCCCTTCTTGTAAAAGGTTATTTCTCAATGGCTCAGAGCCACTTCCTAGAACTTGGAGAAGTGGCTTGCAGATGCATGGAAGAAATGGATCCATCCATTCAGCTTCATGGAGCCAAAGTAAGAGCATGAGGAAACATGAACATTGTTTTACCAAGTCCATTTTATTAGTGTGCTTTGCAAAGACAGGTGAGTAGTGATGAATATTGAGAGCACCCTTATGTGTTTGATGTAGCCCTCTGTAAGGAGCTGGTGCCTGCTGTAGCTCTTTGGGAAATGCAGTACCCTGACATTTGGAGAAATGCATCTCCTGCTTCCAGTCCTCTTCTTTCAATAGAAAGGCTTTTCTTCCAATTTCTCCACTATCAGGGACAGACTAGAGTCCAAAACAATACTGAATCTTTTTCTTCCCTCGATAAGTAAGTATAGTCCTAGGTAAAGGTTGCTATAGTTGCATGGTATTTGAGTCATCCATGGTAAGGACCTGGTTGCTTTTTGTTTCCTTGCAGCTTTTGGAGGAGCTGGGCACAGGTGTGCTACAGCAATACAAACCCGGTTCGGCCGTTCCCCCTGATCAGAGAGTACCGGTCAGCGTGGTAAGTGTGTGGTTTCCTTCTGACATTCCTTTCTTGAACTCTTAGGTTCAAGAAGTTACTGGCATGGATACACATAAATCAATTGCAGGAAACCAGGAAGGGTCTCAGTACCCTGCAGCTTCGTAGGTGCTGACGTATACAATTTTTGTAGACTTCCTGCATTATTTTGGTATCTGTTTTTGTCTGTAGGCAGATGTGTTTCTTTTTTCCTTCTACATGATTTTAACAGTGCCTCTCTGCCTTTCCTCATCCCTCCTCTTCCTGCCTGCTGTAAGCCAGAAAGCTGGAAGAATGGCACAAATTTTGCATGTGTCATTACTGCTGCATAAAACCTAGATGTACCCTTTTAGAGTTTTGGTCAATTTGCGTTCTTACAAGAGCCAGCCTACGTGTTCTGGCTGCTCACAAGTGCAGAGGGAGTGGCCAAAACCCTAATATATGTGATTTCATAAAAAATTATTGTTTGAGGCTGTTTGGATAAGGTTGTGGAAGCTGAGGAGCTGACATTCTAGTAGTAACAGATGCCTGTTTAAGTCTTGCTTCTGTGAACAGAAGGCAAGTTTAAAAATTTCTTTGGCATAAATTTGGAGCCAGTCACCAATGACCCTACAAGATAGAAAGTGTGTCCAGTAGTACCAGGTTCCCGTTGTTTGATATGAATGTAAATTTTCAGGCAAATGAAAATACCCAGCTGTGTGGATTCAAGAACAGGATCATAATTCTACCTAATGCAATCTAATTTGAGAAGGAAACAAACGGAACTCGGTGAATAAGTACTTAACAGCAGTACTAAAGTGTCTTTAAAATGTTTCAGAATGTTAAGTATTTTAACTTCCAGACACTTTCACATGTGGTGATGGCACCTGCTGTGAGTATGCCTTAAAGATGATCATAGAAAAAGACAATCTGTTGTAGAATTTAGGGATAGTTGCTGAGTTTATATAGGTAAACCTGGCTGCTTCCTCTGTAGGTTGTAACTTTCTGGACCATGATGTTAAATGGCCCCTTACCCGGCACTCTTCAGAACTCTCCCCATGCAACTCTTCAGACAAGCGCCTGTGATGCCCTGTCCTCTATCTTGCCAGAAGCTTTCAGCAGCCTCCAGGTAAGAGAGCACTCATTTAAGTGGGGCATTTTTACTTATTGAGGCTTTTTGCTTGTCTACCAGATTGCATCAGTGTGAAGCCTTTTATAAGCAGAGGCTAGAGGAATCTTCCAGATTTTTTTTGTAACATTCCAAACAAGTTTTGACTATTGAAAACTATAAAAAAGCATCGTTGGCAGTAATTAGTCTGTCAGAACAACTGAACTGTGGGTCATGGAAACTGTTTGGCCCTGCCGTGAATACTCAGCCTTGGTGGTGATGCATGGGAGATGGAGGGCAAGAATTTCTTTGCATGAGGGAGGGGTGAAGGGTTAGTATTTTGCTGGTTAAGTGTTTGAAGAGACAGCTGAGCCATGGACTGACGTTGTTCACCGATTTGCATGCATGTTTTTCCTTTTGGCTGGCTTTTAAAACATAAAACTGCGGTCGTTGCCCTGGCAGAAGAAAACAAATGTGTTGGCCTTACTCTCCTTTTGCAACATGAAATATGCTTTCAAACATGAAAGCCTTGGCAGTGTATCACCGGTGCATTGTGCAGCTCCTTTTATGTCACTGTGCCCTTCTTCATGGGGAGTACTCTGCCAGATCTCATTTGTCCAAGAATTGCTGGTACAGCAGTATCTCTGGAATTCAGTCTCTCCAAGTACAGCATGTACTTCATCACTTTGTACTTTGATCCCATACACTCTTGGCCCTGTGGCCACGTGGGGTCAAGTCAGTGCCCACTCTGACCCTTTGCTGTGATGAAACAAAGATTTTTGTCATGGGTTGGTAAACTAACAATCTGTCCGGGATGAACTTAACCTGCCTCGCTGTCCTTGTTAATGAAGGGGAAAGAGTGAAGTAAGAAAGGAAAAAGCAAGTGATCCAGTCTGTTTTGCCTCTGATGGGCCATGCCTTCTGTGTTTGGATAATAGGTGATACTTTGGTTTTCTTTGTAGTTTTATATAACAAGAACAAGATCACGTTTGCTGGAGGCATTCCTGTTTCCTGTGTGGCATCCTGAAATGCCAGTCAGTTTACTTTAAAGAAAAGAGTACACTCTGAATGGGGGCTTCTATAGATTCCACATCTTGGGGTCTTTCAGAGTATTTGTCAGTTGTCTTTGTGGGACAGAGATGTTTTGGTTTCTCTCCATTGCCGTGGCTGCTCATCGTTGCAGAATGACCAGCAGATACTGTGCGTCACTCTGCTGCTCGGCCTGAACCACAGCGAGAACCCCCTGGTAAAAGCTGCTGCTGCACGTGCACTTGGAGTCTACATCCTCTTCTCTTGCCTTCGGCAGGTCAGAACTGGATCATTTTTCTTATTTTAAGCCATTTTATAATGAGTTAGATGAACCGTAAGATGTGGGACATGAGTTCTTTTGGAATAAATTGCTTTTGGTCTTTAGTGTGCCTAGTTTAGCATTTCTTTCCTGTCTCCAGACCCACTCCTGCCTTCTGTGTGGTGAACAGAACCGGTGCAGTTGGAGATGAAGCAAAAGCCAGAGTGCCTCAGAAGTGAGAGCAAAGGAAGGGAGGTCAGGATCTTCCCCAGGTTCTCAGGGACAGAAATAAGAAAGGCTAGGGTGGCACAAAGGGACTAGAAGAGATGAGGTAAAGCTGGAAAAGAAAGGAACAGCTGTACAGCCCTCTGTAAATTTTAACCAGTTATTAATGTGAATGCTTGCTTAAAACTAAATAGTAAAGCTTATTTAGAGAAAAATGCTGGGTTTTTTCCACAAAAACCACTATTATCTTAGCTTGGCTGAGCTAGAATACTCTGTAGTTTTTCCAGTGTGGCCAATGTTGAGATCTCAGTCCAAAATATTTTGAAAGAAAATCCTCTACCATAAACAAGGGAGTGAAAATGAAATGTAATGTGCTATAGAAAACAAGATTAGGCAGCTCAACAGAGGGTTTGGAGAAGCCAGTACTTAAGACTGGGATTTGATGGGTGTAAGATTGACAGTCCAGGTAATTATGGTAAAATCCAAAGTAACCAAAGCACCAATGAGATTAAATAATGCATTGAAAGCTTTGAGCAACAGCTACCCAAGAGTGTTGAGCTTGGCCAGCCTGCAGGCTTAGATGTTAATTAAAGATCAAACAAGGCTGTACCGAGAGCACCATAAACACATAAAAAATGGTCCCTGGAAAAAGAGGAGTGTGCTGTAGAGCAGGTCTCTGTGCAGGTGTCATTTTCCCTAGGAAGGTCAGAATGTGTATGTTTCTAAGGAAATCAGTCAAGTTTTTAAACCTAACTTTGCAGCCGTTTTTACTGTTATAGGATGTGATGTTTGTGGCAGACACAGCGAATGCTATTCTGGATTCCCTCCATGACAAGTCTCCAAACGTCCGTGCCAAAGCAGCTTGGTCCCTGGGCAACCTTACAGACACTCTGATCATCAACATGTACGTAAGAGCACCTTGGCCTGGGGAACTCCTCGCTCTGCCTGTTGCGTCTTGCTGTCCTAGCTTTCCCAGAGCATCACACAGAGGGTACTGATTTACTCGGCATCAAAAAAGCTGAAATTTGGTTTGGATGCTTCTTTTTAACCACTCTTCAACTCATGTAACTACCAGCATGTGATCCTGTATTATAAATATCCCATATCCATCTGGGGTTGAATTCTACTAAACTGCTTGGGTTTGGATCTTTCTAATCATTAGTTCTAGAGTGTATTGCAAGTTTACTCTTCATTGTTTTGTTATTTTACGTTGCGTGTGTAATTGCATGTTTCCTGGTTACTTTACTTCCAACATAACACAAGTAAAATTAATAAATATTTAACACTTCCTCAAGCCAGAGACTGAAGGAAGTCTAACCTACCGTTACATTTTTAACAGGAGAAATAGTTATCATATATTCCTGCTACGGAATCACCTCTGAGCAATTCATTGCCCTCTGTTTTTTATTACAGGCTTAATGCATTGCTAACCGGCTTTCTTGCATTGATAGTTTGGTTTTAAATTAATAAACATAGTGGTCACATGTAGTAAGGTTTGCCTTACATATTAGCCTTCTAAAGAGTGAAGGTTGTTCATACGCCTCTATAAAGGATTGTATCGCATCTTTGGGGATGGATCCTCTGAGCTGGCCTTTCATGGTGTGATTCTTCTGCTAGGGAAACGATGGGACAAAGCTTTCAAGAAGAATTTTCTGATCTCCTGCTGTTGAAAATGTTGCGGTCTGCGACTGAAGCATCAAAGGACCGAGACAAGGTATGACTGAGGAGGGTGGAGTTAACATAGCGTGGTTAACTCTTGCATTTTTATTTAAAAAGAAGGATAAAAGGCGCACATTACGTTGGAGTGTTTTGCCCAAACGGACAGGGAGCTGCAGCTCAGCATCCTCTCTTGAGGGCTGGCGTTTGGAGGTTTCCCATGTTGTTTAACCTGCGGGGTGTTTGCGCTTCTCCACAGTGCAGGGTGGGTTTGGGGTGAGGTTTTTTGGGTTTGTGTTTTGGCTTTTTTTTCCCAGGGTGACCATTTGCAGGATCTTTCTGGTGACATTTAGGGAGTTACCATCTGATAAGACACCAATCCAATTCCACACGGGCTTTGTGTTGGCTCTGAGCATGGTTTTGTAGCAGGCTGAACAAAAACTGCGTCTATAAGCTGAAAGCCAGAATGTTTTTACTATATATATGTTCCAGGTAAAGAGTAACGCGGTCCGAGCCCTGGGGAATGTGCTTCATTTCCTTCAGCCCTGCCACATAGCAAACCCCAGGTTCAGGGAAGCTATCGAGGAATCTCTTCAGGCCCTTATTTCCACTGTTGAGAGTGAAGCCACTATGAAAGTGCGCTGGAATGCTTGTTACGCACTGGGGAATGTATTTAAGAACCCTGCCTTGCCACTCGGTGAGTAACTTGTCCCACTGGCTTTGGATTTGCAC
The DNA here is from genome assembly GCA_033558235.1 of Neomorphus geoffroyi. Taxonomy (NCBI): domain Eukaryota; kingdom Metazoa; phylum Chordata; class Aves; order Cuculiformes; family Neomorphidae; genus Neomorphus; species Neomorphus geoffroyi. Next base: position 3,089,639 of record JAUMJM010000018.1, read on the forward strand.
ACCAGGTTGTGGTTTTGATAAGAAGGTCTCTGTTACAAACGTGTCGGGGAGGAGGGGAGAAAGCAAACTGAGTTGCGTCTTGCTGTCCTAGCTTTCCCAGAACTCCTGTCAGTGAAATAGGCTCAGATCCTGCGAATACTAATACAGGGATAACTGTGCTGTGTAAGGTTGGATCTGTCATGTTAGAAAAGAGCGTGAGGATGGGATTATAGCTGTGAATAAATGCAAAATGCCACTTTTCCTCTTACAAAACTTGAGAAGATTAGTTAAAAACTAGTTAATTTTTACTTTCATAACCCCTGATTTTCTCATTTAGACCAGAATAAATACAGTAAATGTAAGCCCATTAGATATTTAGGAGATACATTTACAGTTCCGTATATTTTGACTGATTGAAAAGGGGGTTTGGGGTTGTTTGTTTTTTTTTAGGAGAGACTCCTTGGACAACGCAAGCATATAGTGCGCTTTCTTCAGTGGTGAAGTCCTGCAAGAATTTTAAAGTCCGAATCAAATCAGCCATGGCCCTCTCCATCCCTACCAAGAGGGAATGCTACGGCTCCACTGAGCAGTTCTGCCAAATCTGGAGTGCCTTGGTGGTGGCCTTGCAGAAGAGTGAAGACACTGAGGACTTTCTGGAATTCAAGTACAGTGCCAGCCTCAGGACGCAGATCTGCCAGGCTCTGCTGCATTTGTTAAGTCTGGCAAAGAGCACAGACCTGCCAGCCATTTGGGAAACCATAGCAGAAAACAGGGATGCAATCAAATCCTACTTCTTGCAATATCTGAAAGCGGGAGTTGAAGAAAGTGAAGCGGAAATGCACGTGGACTTGGGCGAGAGGGAGAGAGCATTAAAAGGTGCTATCGAACATCTCAGTGGGGCAGAGAAACAGCTGGAGGGCAAAACCAGGGTAAGAGTGTCTGGTTATCTAGAAGATGTCTTGACAAACCATGCCAATGCCACGGAATTAACAGAGGCTTAGAAAGAAGCACCTGTTTCAGTGACTGATAACTTAGACTTCTGACTGGGCACAGGGAAGAAACACGCTGCTGTCACTTAAAGAGTGTCCAGAGGAAAAGTTTCCTGTTGCTGGTATGAAACAATCTATTTCAAACTTGTTAAAATAATTCATAACGCCTGAGGAAAAGATCTATAGGACTTCATAGGTATTTTTTTATTCTTGTGTTTAGTGAACTCTGATGTTGCCCTCAGTTGGTTTTGTTTGTACAGTAACACCACTTGGAAAACAAAACGCCTCTGCCTTCTTTTTATGTTTTATAAAACCAGCATGTTCTCTGAGCATTGAGTCATAGAATCATTAAGGTTGGAAAAGACCTCTAAGATCATCCAGTCCAGCCATCAACCCAACACCACCGTGCCTGCCAAACCATGTCTCCAAGCACCACATCGACATGCATTATGAACCCCTCCAGGGATGGAAACTCCATCACTGCCCTGGGCAGCCTGTGCCAATGCATCACCATTCTTTCAATAGAGAAATTTTTCCTACTATCCAATCTAAATGTCCCCTGGCGTGACTTGAGGCCATTTCCTCTTGTCCTGTCACTTCTTCCTTGGGAGAAGAGACCAGCAGCCACCTTGCTACAACCTCCTTTCAAGAGCAATGAGGTCACCCATCAGCATCCTCTTCTCCAGGCTAAACAACCCCGCTTCCCTCAGCAGCTCCTCATAAGAACTGTAAACTTACAAGACTTTTAGCTTATCTGAAAGTGTTTTGTTACTATTGTTGCTGTATTCAAAATCACGTTTTTAAAGGAGGGATCTGGAAGAATTTTGTTTTCCTGAGCACTGCAAATGTTGTCAGTCTTGTGTTCCGGCAATAAACCCAAATATGCCAATATTTGAATAATAGCGTGAAGCAAACACACTTTGCCTTTATCCGTTTGCATTCCTGGTGTCAAACACCTGGCCTGTGCCTCCCTGCTGCCTTTGCTCATCCTCAAAATTCATTATTTCCAGGGGGATGGTACTGTGCTGCCTAAGCCAGAAAATTAAGAGGCGGTGTTGCGGGGCTGGAGGTTTGACTCTTCAAGCAGCGCTACCCCTGGGGCTGCCGCCGCTCTCGGGGGGGTTCAATGAGGTTGTAAACTGCATGTGGGCTTGTTTCTGCTTCTGAAGTTCTGTCCCCTTCTCTCATTCCTTCGTGATGCTGTTACTTGCTCTGTGTTTGCTGTGTGCTTACTGCGCTGATAACGGTGAAGGACTGAGCTCGCTGGCGTTGCTGGGGACAACTCTGTGCGTCCAGGAATGAGCCGGTCTGCGGGCGCTTTGAGAACTGAGTGCCTGCTGTCCTAACCTCCGGGTGGATGTTTGATCAGAGCTCAGCGCGGGCCCTGGCTGTTGTAAAAGCTCGGGATACAGCATTTGTCTGCTTTTTTTTTCCATCCTCAAGTGATGTGAGTACCTGAAACACCTTCAAGAGTGATGGAGCATTTTTTTGCTGGATGAGACTTCTCTTTGTGACAGCCTGCAGTGGGAGCATCTCTGCCAACGTCTGGCATATGCTCAGACGTGTCAGAATCACAGAATCATCTGGTTGGAAGAGACCTCTGAGATCAAGTCCAACTGTACCTGTCTCCCCACTAAACTATGTCCCTGAGAAACTTGTCTACATGTCTTTTAAACACCTCCAGGGATGGTGACTCCACCCCCTCCCTGGGCAGCTGTGCCAACCCCTGACCACCCTCTCAGTGAAGAAATTCTTCCCAATGTCCAGTCTAAACCTCCTCTGGCACAACTTGTGCCCATTTCCTCTCGTCCCATTGCTGTCACTTGTGAGCAGAGCCCAGCCCCCACCCCGTCACAGCCTCCTTTCAGGCAGTTGCAGACAGCGATGAGGTCTCCCCTCAGCCTCCTCTTCTTTAAGCTAAACAACCCTAATTCCCTCAGTCTCTCCTTGTGGGGCTCATTCTCCAGCCCCTCCCCAGCCTCGTTCCCTTCTCTGGATGCGCTCCAGCCCCTCAATGTCCTTCTTGGAGTGAGGAGCCCAAAACTGACCCCAGCACTCGAGGTGGGGCCTCCCCAGTGCTGAGCACAGGGGCACAATCCCCTCCCTGCTCCTGCTGCCCACGCTGGGTCTGACACAGGCCAAGATGCCACTGGCCCTCTTGGCCACCTGGGCCACTGCTGGCTCACGTTCAGCCACTGCCAACCAACCCCCCCCCAGGTCCTTCTGTGCCAGGCAGCTCTCCAGCCGCTCTGCCCCAAGCCTGTAACGCTGCACGGGGTTGTTGTGTCCCAAATGGAGGACTCTGCCCTTGTCCTTGTTGCACCTCATCCCGTTGGTCTCAGCCCATGGATCCAGCCTGTCCAGATCCCTCTGCAGAGCCTCCCTGCCTTCAAGCAGATCCACACGTGCACCCAGCTTGGTGTCATCCGCACACTTGCTGAGGGTGCACTTGATCCTTTTGTCGAGATCTTTGATGGAGATACTGAATAGGACTGGACCCAGAGTGTGTGAGTGCTTTGAAAGGCTGAGGCTGAGGAAGACTGCGGCCAGGAACTGGTGAAGCACGAGGTGCTCGGGGCCAGCAAAAGGCAGCACCTTCCCCACCCCGGCCAAGGTTTTATTGTCCTGCCTCTTTATTGTTGTGTTTACAAGCCAGGCGCTTTATAGGTTTTCCTATGAATAGTTTCAAGGAGAAGGTAATTACCTTATCACATGCAGGGTGATTTATAGCCAAGGTGGCAAGGGACATTCAAGCTCCGTTTGAAAGACAATGTGCCCCTTCTTCTGCACGGGGTCACTGGGTGGATGAAGACAAAAGCGCTTTAGTGCCCGGCCTGTCCCGTCCCAGCGCTGGGATGTCTCCTGTGGCCGAGCCCCACAGGGAAGGTTTCCCTGGGCTGTGCCCACCTGCAGCCCCGTGGGTTTCCCTGGGGCTACCCATGGTGATGGGCTCCGCCCTGCAGAACCCAGCGTGGAGCAACCCAATGAGTTCAAAGCTCGGGTTGGAGCTCAGGTTGGAAGCTCTTATTGAATCGCGTTACCTGCATCAGTGATGCCCGAGAGGTTGCGTGGCCTCGCTTGGCACCGATGTGCCCGGCCGTGGGACTGGGTTGGCCTGGGCAGGGACGTCTTGGGGAACTGAACTGCTCAATTTTACTGATTTTGCTGCGCAAATCTCCTCTCCGGTGGCTGCACCGAAGTGCGCCTTGGTGGGACCCCGCGGGGCAGGGATGTCTTGGGGCGCTGAAACTGCTTGATTTTACTGCTTCGGTTGCTTTTTGCTGGGCAAAACTCCTGTCCAGCGGCCACAGAGCCAGCTCGCAGAGCCTGGGGGGGCTCTCGCACATCTCTTGCCCTCACGTGGAGGCTGGTGTTTTCCTTCCATTTCGCCGCCCCGGACCTGTCTGCGAAGACAAGAATCCCCCTGTTCCTGGCGGCGCTGCGCTTTCAGCATCCCGGGAGGGCGGGGGGGGCGGGAGGAGAAGGGCCCGGGGGGGTGGAGAAGGGGCCGGGGTCCCGTTGCCCCCTCCCTGCAGGGCCGCCAGGTGGCGCCGCGCCCCCGCGCGGGCTCGGTTGGGGGAGGGGGGGCGGCTGTGGCGCGACCTTCGCGCGGGGGTGGGGGGGCCCTTGCAGGGTGCACGGGGGTCGTGGAGTTCTCAGTTTGAGGCGGCCCGGGGCTCCTCGTAGGGTGCACGGAGCAAGGGGAGTCGTGGGGGTCCCCCTCACAGGGTGTGCGGCAGTCCTAGAGCTCCCGCTTCCGCCATGCGTAGGGGTTCCCCTTGCAGGATACCTGGCGATCCCGGGGGTCCCCCCGACAGGGGCACAGGGGTCGTGGGAGTTCCACTTGCAGGGTGCACCGAGGTGGGGCAGCTCCCACTTACAGGATGCGTGGGGGTCACGGGGCTCCTTATTGCAAGGTGCCTGGGGGTCACAGGGGTCTCCCTTGCAGGATGGCCGAGATCCCATTTGTAGGGTGCCCAGAAGTCGTGGGTCTTCCGCTTGCAGGGTGCACGGATGCCCCCTTGACGGCTGCCCGGGGGCTGTGGGGAATCTCCCTTTCAGGGTGCACAGGGGCCATGGGGCTCCCCTTCCAGGCTGCATAGAAGTTATAGGGTCCCCCCCTTGCAGACCAGGGATGTCACCTGCCCGTGCAGCCACTGTAGGTTCCCGCTGGGCCCCGGTACCCCCAGCGCATGCCAGGAGCTGCCCTCCAGCAGCGAGATCCAAGCAGAGCGCTGGCACAAGGGCACAGGCATGTTCCCCTGTGTGACAAACCGAACCTTTCTTCTCCCGGTGCCCAGCCCGGGTGAGGCCGATCCTTATCGCCTCCACTCTGCTGGGTGGCGGGAGCACTGCTGGGACGGTGCCCCTTGGGACGCGGGTGCTCCGTGCAGCCCCAGCTTGCGCGTGGCCTCGCCACTGCCCACCTCTCTGAGCGAGGAGAAGGGGGATTTCACCCGGGCTCCTCCATGGGGCCAGGGTGGTGGAGTTGGCAGTGCTGAGCACTGTGGGGCCAGGGCTGCGGTGGCAGTAACGGCACATGGGTCCATGAGCAATGGGGTGGTGATGGCAGGGGTGACTTCCAGTGGCAGGGTCAGAGGGAAAAGGCTGATCCTCAGTTCATGCCTGCTGTCTCTCTCATAAAAAATGGCTCCATGCAATCCTGCAGGCCCTCCCTCCCTAGGACCTGCTAATTCGGTGATTTTTATCCTGTCTGTTTTCCTTTTCTCCCCTCTGCAACCTCCCGCTACTCCTCCTCGGGGCAGCTCTGGGGTCACACTGATGGATGGCCCCCGGCAGTGCCCGCACAGAGGAGGCGATGGCTGGTGAGGGGGCTTTTGGCACAGCCCGCCCCCCCTCCAGTGGGTCTGACCTGGCTGTTGGAGCAACCTTTGCTGAAAGCCCATTGCAGGAAGGATCAGAGCAGGAAAAGTGGACGCGAAGGGGGAAGGAGAGCAGAAGAAAGCCATGATGTGCCCCAGGCACAGGCAGTGCCAAGTGGGGATGGGGACAGAGAAGATAAAGGGGCTTGGCGAGACCTGGGGGAAAGGAGTCTCACTTCTCCCTGTGCCACCCCTGCGGAAAGGAGCCCGCATTGCCCTGGGGGGTCCTCCCGCTCCCCAGGGGCCCAGACTGGTATTTCAGTCTAGACGTGCTGGTATGTTTTCAGTCCAGCAGATTTCCTTGATGGCCCAGTGGTGAAGCATGAGCACGCTTGGCGCATTGGCATGGGCGGCTACTGGAAGGTGGGGGGTTCCTGAAGGGGCATGGAGGGGGCGGAGGCTGGGCATGAGTCCTTCTGAGGCTGAGAGGGACCAAGAACGGGTGAGGAAGTGACCAGCACACCCAGCACCCCCTCCCAGGGAGGCAGGAGAAACATTTGCCCTGCAAGGGGAGGGAAAACTATGCGAAACTTGAAATTCCCTCATAAAACCAGGCTTGCGGGGTGGAAAACTTGCTGTATCTTGCTCGAGCATTGGCCTGGTCTGCAGAGGGCTGCAATGGGCTTGCGTGAAAAGCTTTATTCAACAGCAGCAACGTTCCTGCTGCGCTGCATGCGGCCACCTGGTCCCGCGCACCCAGCAGGGTTGGGCTGGGTAAATACTTTGGGGGGCACGACAGGCTCCGGAAATGTCGCGGTGACTCAGGGGTCAGTCCTGTCCCCTCGATGCTGCAGGCGCTGGGCTGATGGACCAGCCGGTGATGGTCCTCCATGTGCTGCCTGTCCCGAGGGAACCGACGCCTGCCCTGGGGAGCAGCCGGGCAGACAAAGGCAGCTTTCAGGGCCCCGGTGGGACTGGCTGTGCTTGGGCAGCCTCTGGGATGTGTGAAATTCAGCTTTCGCCCGGCTTCTTCCTGGAGCGGAACTGTTCTCAGTGAAACCATCCCCGCCGCCCGCTCTAATGGCTTTTCTCTGTGCGCCCGCATTAATGAACGCGAGGCCCAGCCTAATCGGAGGGAAGCCATGCAAGTAATTGCTTGAATTTTTAATTCGGGGTTATGATAGGGGAATCAAAGTCACACGGCAGCCGCTGAGGCCGCCCGCGGCTCCGCACCATTGACTCCCACAATTTGCTTTTGCTTTTTGCCCTCCCGGCTCCCCCCACGTCCCAGCACAGACCCTGCTGGGGGCTGGGGCCAGACCCTCCCGGGAGGGCACCCAGCAGAGAAACGCACTCGGGGCAGGGGTCCCAGCTGTGCCCGGGGCTGGCTGAGCTTGGCCAGTGTGGCCGTGCCCACGAAGGGGCCCTTCCCACAGGTGTGAAGCCATTTGCGTTTGCTTCCCTCCAAAATCCCTCTCCCAGCGACGGCCACACCTGCATCTGCCTGTGAGGAGCTGGGGTTCCGTTTTCTTTTTGCATTGTGGCAGCTCATGCCCTCGGCCCAGCGAGCCGCCTGCAGTGACCCCAGCCTGGTGCCGCTGTTCTCGCACAGAGGGGCAAGTGATGCACAGATGGGCACCCATAACCACGGGGTGAGACACGGGGCGGCAGGGTTGGCCGGGGCTGGGACTGGAGTACCCGGGCCTTGTGGTGCAGCTGGAGCTCACACTGAAGCTGCCTCCAGGGATGGGCACACGGTCATGGAATCACGGAATGGTTTGGGTCGGAAGGGACCTCAAGGCCCATCCAATCCCACTCCCTGCCCTGGGCAGGGACACTTCCCACTGGGTCAGGGGGCTCCAAGCCCCATCCAACCTGGCCTGGAACACCTCCAGGGATGGGGCAGCTGTCACCGCTCTGGGCAACCTGGGCCAGGGCCTCCCCACCCTCATCATGAGACACTGGAACAGGCAAGCGGGGAGCTCGTCCAGCCCCAAGCATCGCTGGGGCCACAGCACGCTGCCACACTGCTTTTGTTTTCCCAGAAAACAACCCCACCTCCCGCCCTGGTTCCAGCCCATTTCCCTTCCTCTTGGTCTTAATAAATAGTCAGAGGATGTGTGGCTGCTTGGTAAAGCAGAAAGGCATCTGCAAAATGCCAACTCTGCGTGGGGAGACAGTGCTGGTGAGGCTGCCCCTGCCTCCCTGTGTGGCACTGCTCGGGCCCAGGCCTTGGGCAGTGGGAGAAGCCGTGCCGTGCTGGTGCCACGCTCCGCTGTTGGCACAGCCATGCATGGAATGCATGGAGCAGCCCAGCTCCTCTCAGGGAGCCGCTGGCTGGCGGGCTCTGCCCCGTGACCCCATGTTTGGGGTTTGGGCTGCTGTTGTGGTGTTCTTTGTGCCGCGATTCCTGGGCAGATAGCATTGTTTGCCCTGACACGTAAGCCGGTGACAACCTGCAAGAGCTCTGGCATGGATTCCGGCTGTGCGGCTCCCAGCCTGCCCCGCTTCCAGGGCCTTTTTATAGCCCAGCAGAACTTGTTTTGCTGTGGCAGTGAAGCAGAACCCGAGTGCGTGCTAGGAGCTGCAGGGGGACATGCGTGTGGCTCACGGTGGGTGCTGGGTCACGTTCGCACCTCCCTACCCCCAAAACGCTCACGACGATGGGACCCTGCTCCCCCACAGTCGCTCAGCTTGCAGCGCTCACCTCCAGCTCAAGACTTGGGGAGATCAAAAGAAGCCCCCAGGCTCTGAAAATGGGAGGTTTGGGGTTTTGAAGGGATCCCAGGGAAAGCTGGGAGCATGCTGCCAGGGAGGGGATGCAGTGGCCAGGCTGCCAGCACGGAAGGGCACAATGCCTTGGCCATGGGAACACATGGAGCCCTGCTGCCTCTCCCCCCAGCAGAGGGGTCCCACCTGTGAGCGGGGGGGCTGCCAGCACCCCTGTGCCCCTCCCCGCCCCGAGCAGCAGAGCTTCGGCAAAGGACGGGAGGTGAAACCGGATTATGAAAGTGTTTCTTTGCTTTGCTTTTGAGAAAGGAGAACTTCAAAGGAGCCATTTATCACCAGACAAAGAGAGTCGCAAGTTATTTGCAAAGTGTAAGGGAGAAGCATTAATTATCGGAGTGACAAACGCCGGTGCCGGTGTCCTCCTGCCCACCCCTCCGCCCCATCCCCGCAGCTCCCAGCAAGCCTCTGGTGGCACCAGCACTCCTGTCCCTCCTGCTGGGCTTCTGCCTCATCTCCCCTCCATCCTAGGGCTTGGTGTGCTGGGTGGTGCCACAGCACTCGAGTTCCCGCCTGGCTCTGGGTGGTGGGACCAGGGCAATGGATGGCCCCAGCATGGGTCCTGCAGCTGGAGGGACAACATGGAGAGGTTTCCTGCTGCATTCCCCAGCGCCGTTCTCTGCTGAAAGACTGGAAGCTGCGGGCTGGCAGAAGCACTGCCAGAAAAGATTATGTGGTGCCCCAGCCCTGCCCAGGTGCTCCTGTTGGGTGAGACAAGGCCATGGTGGAAACTAGACAGGTAAAAATTTGGTGCCTTGAAAGCAGTTCAGCAGCCTGGGAGCATCTCTCCCCGCAGCAGCCTGGCTCATCTCAGCTGCCTGCAAAGGCCAGGTTTGCCCAGGATTTGCTCGAAGCCGGGGGCACATGGATGGAAGAAGAGTCATCTCTACCTGCCTTGCTCTGCAGCTCCATGACCCCTTGGGCACATCCCTTCCCTGGGAGCCCTTGCCCACTTACTGAGCAAGATGTGTGGCAGAGCTGGTGATGAGGCTGTCCATGGGATGTGGGGTCTCTGTGCTGGGGACCATGGGTGACAGCTCATGGCTATGGCCAGCAGCTGGGCTTGGGGATTGGACTTTTGTCCCCAAAGCTCTGCAGGGGGAAAGCCATGTCTCTTTCCATCATTTGGGAGTGAGAAGACAAAGAGTGGGAGCATTGACATCCCAAACCAAAGTGCCAACATCCCAGTCACCCTTGGAGGATGAAAGTGGCATCAACACCACTGTCCCCACCACTTCTGCAGTGTTGGAGGGCTGCAAATATTGGGGTGGCCAGGATCTGAGGGCTCCCCGCAGCTCTGTAGAGTGAGCCCCACTCAGGGCAGGCAGCTCTCCCTTTCATGTCTGATCCCTCCCGAAACCACAGCTTCCCTTCGCCCCACACGGGGATCAACCGCGGGTCATATTTAACAAAGGTGGGGATGGGAGAAGGCTTCAAAACATTACGTCACCTCAGTGTGGGGGAGGCGGAGGCAGGGAGGGAATGTGAAAATCTCGGCGCAAGTGGGGGCAGAGGAGAAAAAATATCAGCGATGGGGATTTAATGGCCCTGTTTTGGTGGGAACTCTCTTGCCCACTGCCCACGAGGTCAGAGGCGGTGTGTCTGCACGCGCTCAGGCGTTAAATGAAACTGTAAGAAAAAAATGAGAGGCATATACAAAATGTTTAAGCGTGTCCGTGGCAGAAATCCCCCGGTGCCATGTGAGTCACAGCACTGTGCCCAGCTTGCCCGCGGTGGTGGCTTGCGGGAAAAATTCCCACTGGTCCCCAGGTCCCTTCACCTCTCCATCTCCACGTTGCCTGGTGTGGTGGTGGGCGTGAGGCTGTGCTGATGGGGACATGGGGTGTCCTTGGCAGGGTGCCCCCGCCTGCCCTAAGGCTTTCTCTGCCTGAGATGCAGCTGCGTGGTGCCAGGAGCAAAGTCTGCTGTGCCACAGCCTTGCCCATGCTCGACCCTGCGGGGCTGGCCAAGGCTCTGCTGCCAGTTCCTGCATGGGTGATGGAGCAGGCTGTGGCTGCAGGCGAGGGATTGCCTGGCCAAGGAAATTGCACCAGTTTGGTTATTCCCTTGTGGGGATTGTGGTGTGATGGACTTCTAGTCTGGCACTGGGGAGCCTCTTTGGTGCTGTAAGTGACAGGGGAGGAGGAGGCAAGGCTGCCTCCAGCCATGGGAGGTGGTGGTCAGCACCAGGCATCCTGATCTTCCCGCAGCACGCATGGGCTGTCTGCAAACCAGGTGGCTTTGGAGGACTGGGGGCAGAGCAGAGCACGTTCAGCTTAAAAAAACCACTCTGTGCAGCTGTCCTGTGTTCCCAGCCACAGTCACCTCCTGGTGAAAGCTCGGGTGGATGCTCACACCAGGCTGATGCCTTCCCCGGGCTGGGAAACTATGTGCTCCCAGCCCTGCAGGGCACCCATTGGCCCCCCTGAGCTGTAATGACCACGCTCTTCTGCTGAGAGAAGTTAATGAGCTGTGCCGGACAACGATGGGAAAAGGCTGATTGCAGTGAGGCTCCTGACACCGCTCAGAGGATCTTGGCGTGGAGGAAAGGGGAAGAGCAATAGGGTGAGAGAGATGGACCAGAAAACGATATCCACTTCATTAGCCAGGTGGCTCCAAATGTGTGGAAACAGGACAAGGTCCAGGTCACCCACTGTGAGAGAACATTATTATCATGCGATGCCATGAAGCCCGTGCAAAGACCAAGTCAAAGCTCACCAGCCCACTTGAAAGGGAGAGGGGACCTTCTCAGAGCAAGAGCCAGGCTGTTCCCAGGCCAGCAGCAGGGTGGGGGTTATCTGCAGGAGGGCACAACCTATGCCAGGGGGTCTGGGCACTCAGATTGGATCCTGCTTGCCCCTGGCACCTGTGGAGCATCCCCCAAGCTTTGCCCTGGGCAAGAGCCTGTGAAGGGGCAGCTGTGGGAGAACAGCCTGGCACACAGCGGGTGTAAGTCCATGTCCTGGTGGGAGCAAGTTGTTGCTCAGGGATGGCAGCAGCTCTACATGGACCCTTGGTCCCAAAGCTGGGTGGGTGGTTTGGCATCTCATCCAGCACCTGTGATCCAGGGAGATTTGGGGTGATCAGATACCCTCCATGGAGTGAAGGGTGAGAGCACCTATGAGTGTGAGGGACCCAGCAGGCACATACTGCTTGCTTGCCCTCACAGGTGGGACACTTGCCCAGCACCCTGGTCTCTGCACCCTACAGATATGGAGAGGCGTGGGTGCTGGATTCCCTTGGAGCTGATCCAAGCAGGGCTGGCATTATGAGAGGACAAACCCGCTGGCACTGGGCACAGCAGGATCTGGGACCCTCACAGCCCCCCAACTTGCCACAGGTGCAGCAAAGCGAGGGTTCACCAGGCGCAGGATGGGAGTAAAGGGGCCTTTGCCTCCCTGGCTGTGCAGCCCCGAGCATGCAGGAGCAGAGCCAGGGAAGATTCTTGGCTGGGCTGGAGTCTCCAGCAGGCGGAAGGGGGAATCTGAGGGGCTTTTCAGTCCTGTCTTCTACAGGTTGTGCTCAGCGTGCCATGAGCCCATGAAAAACCCTGCACAGCCTCTGCACGCTGACCCCAAACTCCCTATCAAGCACACAGAGAGTTTCTTGCTCCCTTAGAGATACTCTTACCCCCAGCCCTCCTGTCCCTGGGTCTGGCGCTGCCCCCCATCCCCCGAGGGGCAGGGGAGCTCCAAGGACACAAGTGCAGCTCCACAGAGCAGGAATGGTTTAAATCATAGAATCATAGAATAGTTTGGGTTGGAAAGGACCTTAAAGATAATCCAGTTCCACCTCCCTGCCATGGGCAGGGACACCTCCCACCAGACCAGGCTGCTCAGTTTAAACTGTTTCTGCACAAGTGCGCTGAAGCTGTGCAGCTCCCGGCACGCTCACTCCTGTAGGCTGTTCCCAGCTGGGCTGTGAAGCTCTTCCCTTCGCTCTCTCTGGCTCTGCTGGAAGCGCTGCCAGCTCCCCAGAGCATTTTGCCAGGACAGAGACCCATGGCCAGCAGTGGCAGAGACACACTGCCAGGCTCCTGTGGGGCTCCAGGGCTGTGCTGCGAAGCACTCGGGGTCTGCCACGGGTGCAGGTGGCTGATAGGATTTTCTGGGGGCTTTTGAGATGGGCAGGTAGCTACAACTCTAGGTATTCTGTAAAAGTACAAATGTGGACTGGATACGCTGGGTTTAAAGCTGTCATCCTCTGCCAGGATTGGTGTCCAGGTGCCAGCCAAAAGTAGCCTCTGAACTGGGCTACCAAACTCAAAGTGCTTCGGGAGGCTGGAGGGATCATGACCGGAGGTTTCAGACACCATCCCTGCCTTCCTCTGCAGGGTCCCAGGCCCCTCCACATTGTGCTGCAGGTGTGGTGGTGCCTCTCTTGTATTCATGTCTGCTTTAAGTGAATTTGTTGATTTAGGGGGGAACTCAGTGCATTTACCACATCAGGAAAAGTCAGATCCCAGAGCCAGCTTGGATCTCTTCTGCCACTTCCAGTCTCGTTCACTGCTCCCACCTCTAACGGCTGCCAAGCTTCAATGGGGGCTCTGTGTCGCCTAAGCACCCCTGTCCCTGCAGGGTTCCCTTTGCCAGCTTGATGACAGTCCTTCCGTGCCATGCACAGCTACATCACGGTGAGTCTGTGCTGAATCTGTCCCCAAAGCCACCCCACAGTGGGAGCCAAGACCCCTACTGGAAACCCCTGGCTTGGCTCTCCTGGGGCCTGGACCCTCACCTGCTCTGTGCTGGGGACTCAGGTAAGCGGGACACAGCGCAGTGGGGATGCTGAGGGGACAAAACTCCTCTGTAGGGAGTTGTCTCAGCTTAGTCCCCTTCCAGCATGGGGTCAGATCCACTGTGGGAAGTGGGCAGAGGCGTGTGGGTGGGAGGGTGCCCATTGCCACTCCAGGGCTTTCAGAGTGGGGGATGCCTGTGACGCTGGAGGGAACAGCACGGACACCATCCCTGAGGCTGTGGGCAGAGGGATGCCCATTGCTGTTCTGGGACTGTCGGGGCAGGTGATGCCTGTGATGGTGGAGAGGGGAGAGCACAACCCTGTCCCCAGGGATGTTAGCGGAGGGGTGTGTGCATCCCCATCCCTGAAGGTCCAAGCAGAGGGATGCTTGTTGCCCCTCCCAGGGCTGTCGGGACAGGCAATGCCTGTGATCCTGGAGCAAAGAGCATGTTCCTATCCCCAGGGGTGCTGGCACAAGGGTGCCTGTTGCTGCATCGCGATGGAACATGTCTATGATACTGGAGAGGGGACAGTGCATCCCCATCCCCGAGGGTGTGGGCAAAGGGGTGCCAATTGCTGTCTCAGGAATGTCGGGATGGGAGATGCCTGTGATGCTGGAGAGAAGAAAGCACAACGCCATCCCCAGGGATGTGGGCAGAGAGGGGGGGTGCATCCGCATCCCCGGGGATGCGGGCAGAGGTGTGCCTGTTGTCACCCCCATTCCTGGGGACGCAGGCAGAGGGGTGCCCGTTGCTGCTCCGGGACTGTCGGGTTGGGGGATGTCTGTGATGCTGGAGAGGGGAGAGCACATCCCTATCCCCAGGGATACGGGCAGAGGGGTGCCGATTGCTGCTCTGGGACTGTCGGGGCAGGCGATGCCAGTGAGGGTGGAGAAGGGAGAGCACATCCCTGTCCCCAGGAACGTGGGCAGAGGAGTGAGTGCATCCGCATCCCCGGGGGGTGCGGGCAGAGGGGTGCCTGTTGCTGCTCCGGGACTGTCTGTGATGCTGGTGAGGGGAGCACATCCCCATCCCCGGGGGTGCGGGCAGAGGGGTGCTCGTACCCGCCGGGGCAGTCGGGTTAGGCGATGCCGATGCTGCCAGAGGAGAGCACACCCCATCCCGGTGCTGCGGTGGCCCTGGACCCTCGGCCATTCCCCCGACGGCAGCCGCGGCCCCAAGTCCCGCCCGCCCCGTCCGGTGCCGCCGCTCCTCCCGCGGCTCCGCGGGCAAAGTCCGTCCCCGCGCGGGCGGTCAGGGCGGGGGCCCGGGCGGCGGCCGGGGGGGAGGCCGGCGCTGATTTGCATAAGCTATATTGCCTAATGGAGGCGGTCATGGCTCGTTAGAGGGCGGCCCGGGCCGGGGCGGAGCGGCAGCGGCCGCGCGGAGGGCGGGAGACGAGCGGGACCATGGTGTCCCAGCTGAGCGCCCTGCAACGGGAACTGCTGGGAGCCCTGCTCAGCTCCGGGGCCACCAAGGAAGGGCTGATCCGAGCCCTGGAGGACATGGTGCCCGCCGCGGGCTTTGGCGTCAAGCTGGAGAGCCTCCCGCTGTCCCCCGGCGGCGGCCCCGACGGCAAAGCCGCCTTCGCGCCGCTCGCCAACGGGCACGGCAAGGGCAAGCTGTCCGGCGACGAGGGCTCCGAGGACGGCGACGACTTCGACACGCCGCAAATCCTGCGCGAGCTGCAGGCGCTCAACACCGAGGAGGCGGTGGAGCAGCGAGCGGAGGTGGACAGGATGATCAGGTACCGGCGGGGACCGGCACCGGCACGGGAACAGCACCCAGCGCCCTGCCCGGGCCGTGCACGGGGCTCCCTGCCTGCCCTGTGGCTATTCCTGGTGGTGGATCCCGGTGTTCCTTGCCGGTGTTGCCTGCCCGGTGTGTCCTACCCGATGGCGGGTTCCGGTGCTCCCTGCCTGCCCCGTGGTTACTCCCGCTGTCCGGTCCCGGTGCTCTCTGCCCAGTGTGTCCTGTCCGGTGGCGGATTCCAGTATTCCCTGCCCCTTGGTTACTCCTGGTGTCTGGACCTGGTGCTCCCTGCCCACCCCGTGGTTATTCCCGGTGTTTCCTGCCCGGTGCTCCCTGCCCGGTGCTCCATGCCCGGGTGTGTCCTGGCCGGTGCCGGGTCCCGGTGCTCCCTGCCCTCCCCGTGGTTACTCCCGACGTTCCCTGCCGAGGTCGCTCCCTGTGCTCCCTGCCCGTTGTCTGATCCCGGTGCTCTCTGCCCGGTATGACCTGCCGGTACCGGTGTTTCCTGCCCCGTGGTTAATCCCGGTGTCCGGTCCCGGTTGTTTCCTGCCCGGTATTCCATGCCCGGTGTCTTCTACTCGGTGTCCGGTCCCGGTGCTCCTGCCCGCCCCGTGGTTTATCCCGGTGTTCCCTGCCCCTTGTTTCTTGTCCCGTGTTCCCTGCCCGGCTGCCGGTCCTGGTGATCCCTGTCCGGTGCTCCCTGCCCGCTGGGTCCCACCTGGGGTCGGGTCCCGGTGCTCCATGCCCGGTGTGTCCTTACAGTGGCGTGTCCTGGTTCTCGCTGCCTGTGCCATGCTTTGTCCCGGTGTCCCACCCGGTGTCCCGTCCCGATGCTTCCCTGCCCGCCCCGTGGTTGTTCCCGGTGTTCCCTACCCGGTGTTCTCTGCCCCGGGGACGCTCCCGGTGCTCCCTGCCTGCCACATCGCTAGTCCCGGTGGTGAATCCCGGTGTTTCCTGCCCGGTGTTCCTACCCTGGAGTCCTTCCTGGTGCTCCCTGCCCGGGGGTCCTGCCCGGGGATCCTACCCGGTGCCCGGTCCCGGTGCTCCCTGCCCGGCGCGTCCCATACAGTCTCGGTGCTCCCTGCCTGGCCCATGGTTAGTCCTGGTGTCCGGTCCCGGTGTTCCCTGCCCGGTGCTCCCTGCTCGGTGTCCGGTCCTGGTGCCCTGGCCCTGGGAGCCTGCAGCGGGCAGGGAGAGGGGCCAGGACCCCGGTCGGTGCTGCCATCCTGGGGGTCCGGGGGGGGGCTCAGAGCGGCCCCGTCCCTCTGCACCGGGAGATGAAACATAAACGGCAACACGTGGAGCCCCGGGGGTTATTAATTTATTTCTATAAATCATCAACAGAAAGGTACACAAAGGGCCGCGACGAGGGCGAGCGCGGCACGGGTTGTTCATTGTCGGGGCTGTAAACGGGACGGGGAGCAGGGACGGAGGGAAACCCCGAAGGCTGGAAGGGGTCTAGGGGGAAACCTCCGAGCTGATCCGGGCTGTCGGGCCGCAGTGGAGCAGCCCTGGTCCCAGGAGGGCACAACGGTACCACCCATCAGGGCTCATACGGCCCCGTCTCCGCTTGCACCCCAGGCTGGGGGTGCGGGGGCGATTACGATTCCCCCGATAGAGGTGTAGGATCCCTGTGGGAACATACCTGCGTGGGGCAGGGGCACCTCTCTGACCTCCACACCTTGCACTGTACTTTTCATACCTGTCCTGGTGCTGCGGAAGCACTCGGAGTGTGGCCCTGATCCTGCCCCTGGTGCCTGAACCCTCTGCCAGCTCACATTGCCCAGCCAGCCCCAGTTCCTGCCCCCAACAGCCCTGTGTGTGGGGCTTGCCCGCTAACAGTGTGCCAGGGCCCAGCTGGGGATGGGGACACCGCAGTGGTTGGTTTGCTGTGCACGGTGCCCAGCTCCACGCCTGCTCTGGTGCCGGCAGGGCAGAGGGAGACACTGTCTCTTGGGGACGGGGCTGGGCAGCAGCACCCGCACCTGCCGAGGGTCTTGGCTGGGGTCTGGTGGGTGCTAAAGAGGTTCTGTGTGTGTGAGAAATCATTGCAGGCCTTTGCTGCTGGGTTCCCAACCACCGTGCCCTGCGCCTCCGGGTGCTCCTGTCCCCTGTCCCCCTGTCAGGCTGCTGCATCTGTCCCTGGGGGTGCTCAGGGTGGCAGTGGGGGTGCCAGGAAGGCTCAGCCCCGGCATCGCTGCGCTGCCACAGGTGTTTCTGTGCAAAGTTTGCCTTTGGTGCAAACAAGAGCAGGCACATGTCCCCGAGGAGCCTTTGCAAAGAGCTCGTGTTTGCTCTAAGAGAGGCCTTTGTACTTGGAGAGGGAGCCAGGTAGGGGAGTCGGGAACCATTTATTGCAGCCACACACCGGGGCCAAACCCCTCTGCTCCCACTCCCCTGGCGTCAGCGTCCTGACTGCAGGACTGCCTTCGTTTCGGGCTGTTCCTGAGGGAACTCTTCTAGGGATCGCAGCGGGGGCTTTGCTGCCCACCTATGGCGTGGCTGCAGGCCGGAGTTGCCCATCGTGGTGCTGTGGTTTGGCCTGGCTGCCATCCCTCAGCAAGCGGCGCCTTCCCTTGGGCCTGTTCAGGGTGCCCAAAGGCTTTAGTTGGTGTGGGTGGGAGAGGGCAGCGTGCCGCACCGCCAGCAGGCTGGGCCGGATGCTGGCACCGCTCTTTCCCGCAGAGCCTGGCCAGAGGGGTGCCAGCGGCACACCAAGCCCAGCTCCGGGGCGAGACACCCCATGGCTCCTTCCTTGCCCCAACCCACCCAGACCCCACTCGAGAGAATAAATATCCCAGGATCACCCAGATCCCAGGGGTGTGGGGACTGCGGGAAAGCCACCAGCCCTTGGGGACCCGGCCAGAGATGCCCCAAAGCCTTTCTGAAAGGTGTGGGGAGCGGCGGGCGCAGCACAGCTCCCCGCGCCGATTCCCTGTGTGCACAGGGAGATGTAGATTAGATAGATCATTTCTGTAGGGAGCCGCGTTTATAATCCATCCGTATAAATTCTTGGCATATTTCTCCAAGGATGTGGAGTGTATTTACCTGGTTTCAAGGCTGACAAAGGGGGTGAGAAGGTCTGGGAATCCCTGGGGAGAAGGATGGGCTTTGCCCCCAGCCTGTGTGAGACTGGGGTGGGAAATGTTTCTTTCTTGGGCAGCACTGGTGGCCGGGCTTCATCTGGGTTAATTTTGTGCAAGAAAAAAACACTTTTTCTTCATCTCAGTGGAGAAGGACCACGGAGCCAGGGCTTTAAATATTACAAAGCACTCCTGGGTTGGGTTTGGATTTTTTTTTTACATGTAAAGTCCTGGTGAAGATTGGACAATTAATGGATATTTTTCATTTAGGTGACAGAACCAAAAAAAAAATGAGCTTGTTTTGAATCAAAAGGTTTTCCTCTCTGGCATTTTAGGTTAACCAAAAAAAGAAAGAAAAAAAAAAAAAGAGGCCAAACAAACACTCAAAGGTTTCATTTTGGGTCAAGTCCAAACATTTTGTTTAACATGAAACAAAATGTTTGGGTTTGGTTTCAGGTTGTTTAACCCTTTTGAATACGGTCAAGTTGATTTGTAAAGAAAAATCACCGCTGAGAAATTAAGAGCTGAATAATTGTTTTGAAAGGGCAAGTGTGAAACTTGCTGGAAATATCGAGGGGAAACCTTTCTTGAAATAATAAAATGAAGGAAAATATTGGATTTTTTTTCCCAATTCTCACATATTTTTTCCACCTAAAACACTGCCAAATCGTATTTAAATTCAGAAATCACGTCCATAAGCCCCAAGTTACTCATTTGGCATTTTTAAAGTGGGTTGTATTGCGCGGGCTCAGGATTTAACTCTGGGAAAATGATGCCCTTGGCTCAGTTGTGAACCAAACTGCTGTTAGAAATGATAATGAGCTCTGTTCCATTAACTTATTATTAATCAGTAATTAGTAGGATCAGTTACGTGACACGAACTGCTTGTGACAAAGATCTGTGTGATCCCCTCAGCTTGGGCACAGCAGCTGGTGGGCTTTGTCCTGCTTCGCCTTTCCGGCAGGGAAGGACGTGTAGAAGGGAATTGCGGTGGAAGGGCATTTTCTTCACATCCTACTTGTTGGCTTCTACCTTCTCCTGGGGGAGGATGAAGACGCCAGTGCCCCGAAACCCACTTTTCCATGGCTGTTTGTGCTGGCTCCTGGTGCCAACCAGCTTCCTCGCGTGGGCAGCCAGCAGAGAAGTGCCCTTGCCTGCTGCCAGCACCCACCTTGGCTGTGGGGGCTGCGGAGCTGATGGCCTGGCCGCACGGTCTGGACACAGGAGCCAGCTTTGCACCACGCTTAACCCAGGTAGGGATCTGGGCTCTTGGGAAAACTGGAGCCGGTGTGTGTCCGTGCGCGGTGCCACGCGACCATCGCCATGTAGAGGACACCATGTATACAATGGGGTTCCTCTGCCCAAAGGACGCAGGATTGGGCGTGCGGACAACATCTCTGGAACGGCTCGGTGCCCTTCTTCCCAGGGTGTGAGTAAACCCCTGCCGCCATCAGCGGGCTGGCCCTGGTCGGGTGCTTTTGCTTTGGATCCAACCAGCTTTGTTTTCACGCTGCATTCAGGACAAAAAGTAAGAAATCTACTTGTTGGGGTTTTTTTTCTCCCATGACAAGTTGAAGGATCCAAAATAAGTAATGAATTGGGAAAGCGGTTGGACGGTTATTCCAAGCACAGTGTTAGAGTATCGCATTATTTGAGTGCATGACTGTGACCAGGTTCAGGCTCCACACCGATTTTTCAGCATTAAAGCATTTCCTTTTCGTCCAGCATCCTCCTGTAGTGCAGGATAAACCCAGGGGTCTCAAATAGTGTATTTAGCCCATTCCTCTGCTGTCGCATTGCGCTTTCGTTGGAGCTACAAAGTACAGACAGCATTTTGATTTTTGGTTGTAATTTTACTTATTCCCTAGACTTATGTCAGCTACCCTAAGGACACCAAAGTAATGCAGATTTAGGACTCATTTTATACCTGGATCTTGCAAGAGCCAAATTCAAATGCTTAAAAATATTCAAGAATGACTTAAAATTATTGGAAAGAGGTTGGTTTTTAGTTTTTCTCTTGGGGAGTTGCCTGGGCTTGCGTGCTTGGTTTGACCTTCACTTCTCAGCCTTTTGCATGTGGGCCCATGTGTGTGCATTGCTTTTGTGGGAGCGTGGAAATAGGGTCTTTTTTAAATGAATATTGAAATTTTTTAGATAATTATCCCTGCAGAAGGGAGAAGATAAAGCAGCAAGCGTGGCGGGTAGTGCTCAGTGGCCGCGCGGGGGTCCCTGCCAGTCAGTGGCACAAGGCACAGTGCGGGTACCGCACCAGGGAGCCGGGCAGGAAAAGCTTCTTCAGCACCTCCGTACTATGGATTTCTCTTTCTTCAGAGAAATATCCATAGTGGCTTCCCATATCCAAACGCGTGTGTGTCTGTATATCCCGTCCTGTGTGCGTATCTTCAAAGGGAGAAACTGCAGTGAATGTAAACCGGCAGAAATTAATGGATGGGCTGCATTTCTCCTTGAAGGATCTCGAGGTGCTTTACCAGCATCAACGAGACCTGGATGTGTTCCGTCAGGACACTGGGATTTTCTTTTCCTCTCCTTCTCTGAGCGAACAGCCTGGTGGATGAACCTGGGGGTCCGGAATAGCAGTTTGGGAAGGATGTACCATCAAGGGATCTTATGCCCTTATGATACTGGTATAATAATAATAATAATAATAATAATAATAATAATAATGATAATGGATTTCCATCATGGGAAAAAGCAAATACTGGATGCTTTTCCCCCACCAAGAGAGATTAACCCTTCATTTCCCTCCCCTCAGTGAGGACCCGTGGCGGGCGGCGAAGATGATCAAGGGGTACATGCAGCAGCACAACATCCCTCAGCGGGAGGTGGTGGATGTCACCGGCCTCAACCAGTCGCACCTCTCCCAGCACCTCAACAAGGGCACCCCCATGAAGACGCAGAAGAGAGCTGCCCTCTACACGTGGTACGTCCGCAAGCAGCGGGAGATCCTCCGGCGTAAGTACCCGCACCAGCGATCACCTTTTGGGGCTGGCAGGGGGCAGATGGGTTCCCCATATCCTGGGTCTGCCTGAGGGTACCCGGCAGGTCCAGAGCCGAGTGAGAAGCAGCTCTTTGCCCTCTTCCCTGGCAGAGCCCCCTGAACCCAGGCTGCCCAGAATCTTCTCCAAAACGGTTTTACAAGCAAAATGAATTTAATGCACAGGAAAACGGGGCAAGAGCCCCTTTTGGTCACAGTAGCACTGTGCAAGCTCCCTGAAGCCCATCGACACAGCTGAGTTTATGTATATTTATATTTGTTAGAGCTGGGAAAGCAATTAATGATTACACACAGCTAGAAGCCTTTTCCACCTCTGCCCCCTTTTCCTCTCTGTTTCTCGAGATCGCCCATTTTCTGCAGCTACGTGCAAAGAAAAGTTAAGAGAGAGAAAAGAAAAAAACCTATAAATTGCTCCAACCTGTAGCACAGTCTTGGGCAGCCCCTGCTATTTAAAATGTAGATGATTTTGACCAAGTACACAGATCATTGCTTCAGTGCACCTCTCCCACCCACCACTGCCCCAGGGTTGGTGCTGTATTGCTCAAAGCAGCCCTGGTTTTGGCCAAGCTACAAGTTGGGGTACTGACACCCCCCTTAAAAGGGCTCTGCCTCCCTCCTCCTAAAGGATGCGATATCCAGCGGACGGGAAGTGCAGAAAAGGCTTTAGCACCAAATACCATTGCTTTGAAAACACACCTTGAGACATGAGAGCAAACAGAGGCTGCTGCAGCCTTGCCCTACATTTCCCCCTTGTCACAGGGGGGAAAGCCATTATAAAAAGAGGGAGAATTCCCCTGCAAAACTGAGAATAATAAAACCCTCCCATTAATCTCTCTTTACTGCCGTGGTGACAAACACCAGGTCTGGGGCGGGCTGCTAGGGAAGGTCACCTCTGGTGTCTGCCTGCCTGCCTGGGCACGGGGCTGGCATCCCACCGCGCTGCGACGGAGCGGGAGCCGGAGGGGAGCTCTGGGCAAGCAAAGAGAGGCACCCTCTCAGGGGGCTTTGAAGTTGTCCTGCCTGGCTCCTAGCTTGCAAAAATCCCCCTGAAACAAGTGCACGCCGGCAGAGCCCCTGCCCATGAATATGTATGCCCTGCACATGCTTCCCCATTAAACACCATCCCCGAGGGATGGTAATAACTCCCACACCAGCATGCAAGGCGGGCCCCTTCCCTGGGCTGCCCACTTCCCAGCGGGGCAGGGAGCTGGGACTGGGTGCACCATGCTTAGAGGGAAGCGTGTGGAGACATGGGCTCAGGGTGCTGCGGGAGGGGACGTGGGGGGGGCCACTTCTGCGCGGGACGGTGACTCCGAGCAGCGGCTACAGGCCAGCTCACATCTGCTCCTTTCTCTTTCAGAATTCAACCAGACAGTCCAGGGTTGTGGAAATATGACAGACAAAAGCAGTCAGGATCAGCTGCTGTTTCTCTTTCCAGAGTTCAATCAGCAGAACCAGGGGGCTGCCCAGCTCGACGATGCCTGTTCCGAAACTCCTAGCAAGAAGATGCGTCGCAATCGGTTCAAGTGGGGGCCGGCCTCCCAGCAAATCTTGTACCAAGCCTACGACCGCCAAAAGAACCCCAGCAAGGAGGAGCGCGAGGCTCTGGTGGAGGAATGCAACAGGTATAGGTTGCCCCATGGTGCCTGCCACGTCCTTGCCTTCACTGCAGCCTATCTTCCAAAAACTCCTGGCTTGCAGCTCCAGCCGCTGGATTGCGGCACGGCTTTGCTAAGCTGCTTGGCCTCTTTTTGCCTTGTTTTGCCCATCTGGGCAACAGCTGGGGCCAAGCAAACAAGCTCCACACTGGGACAGGGATGCTGCAGGGATGCCACAGAGATGCTGCAGCACCACAGCAATCTCAGAGGGAGAGGGGATGGCCTTTACAGCATGGATGTAGTTGAGAAGAGCAGGCGGGCTTGTAGGAAGGGCTTAAATGTTCCCAAATTCATGTGTCCTTCTGAAGCCCCCTGTCTGGTGGTGCTGATAGAGGCCCCCCCAGCAGCACCCTTGTTCCAACGTGTCTCCTTGCACGTGCAGGGCCGAGTGTCTGCAGCGAGGGGTGTCTCCCTCCAAGGCGCACGGGCTTGGCTCCAACCTGGTGACGGAGGTCCGCGTCTACAACTGGTTTGCCAACCGGCGGAAGGAGGAGGCTTTCCGCCAGAAGCTGGCCCTGGACGCCTACAACTCGGGCCAGCCCCCACACAGCATGAACCTGCTACTGTCCCATGGCTCCCCCCACCACAACCAGCCCAGTGCCTCGCCCCCCAGCAAAATGCCAGGTAAGCGCTCACCAAGAGTGCTTGGGCAGTGATGTTGGGGCAGTTGCAGTGCTGGCTACCTGTTCTGCTGGGGAAAGGGGTGCTCAGCCCTCAGGGCCATGTATGATAAACCTCAGGGGGAAGATGGTCACCGTGTTCCTTGCTGCCACTTTGAGGGGTGGTGGTGGTGCGGAGAGGAGAGGAGAGGAGAGGAGCAAGCGTTGTCGCTGCAGTGTTGTGGCCAGATGAGCCATATGGTGGGGGATGGATTTCTGTCCTGCTGAGGACAAATTGGCATTTGCTTGTTTGGTTTAATTCACTAGAGTCGCAGTGCAGGATGGGCTGGGCAGGGGAAGGCTGTGCCTGGCAGGACAACCTGCTCTGTACCTGATGTATCAGTGCTGAGGTCTTGGGGTGCAACCCACTGGTGAGCACTGGTTTTGGAGCAGGGATGCACAGGCGATGCTGCAAAGCCTGTAGCAAGATGTGGCAGTGTGGTATGGCCTCACTGCAGGGCTGGAGCTGGCCTGGGCTTGGTGCAGGGCTAGAGCTGGCCTAGGCTGGTGCGTGGGGTTGCACCATCCCTGTGCCAGAGCAGATGGAGGTGGATGATGAGAGCTACTCAGGGCGTGCAGAGCTCACTGCAACCTCCACCTTTCCACACCATGGTCCAGCCCCAATGTGCATAGTGAAGAGCTGGCTGGGGGAAAGCAGACCTACCACAAACCCCCAGGGGATTTAAGCAGGAGATAATGCCACCACCACGGAGGGGGCTGTGCTCCCAGGGAGGCTGATCAGGATGG
Source organism: Neomorphus geoffroyi (assembly GCA_033558235.1). Taxonomy (NCBI): domain Eukaryota; kingdom Metazoa; phylum Chordata; class Aves; order Cuculiformes; family Neomorphidae; genus Neomorphus; species Neomorphus geoffroyi. Next base: position 3,113,865 of record JAUMJM010000018.1, read on the forward strand.
GTGGGGGGCATGGGGCGAGAGGCATTGTTGGGAGAACAATCCCTGTTGTCCCTCTACCTCTGCAGCGAAGAGGAGCAGACATTTGGTGGTGAGGGGTCAGCATGGGGGCTGTAACCCTATCACTTTGCATCCCCCCCCTGCCATGGCACTGGCACCAGCACAGCCTGGACAGGGAGGCTAAAACCAGCCACCTCTTGAAAATGACCCTGCCTGGCTTGTTACACACACCCAGCTCGTTACAAAGGCAAATTAAAAGAAACCCATGTGGCAGAGAGTCCCTGCGGGAAGGGCAAGGTGCCTGGAGAGAGGAAGCTGAGAGCTGAGGACAGTGCCAGTCCATGGCTGGACACAGGTCGTTGGGTGACAGCAAGTAAGGGCAGACGCAAAGTGGTATCCATGGGATGCACCAACCCTGGGTGGGTGCGCAGCATCCGACTTGCTCCCACTCATGCGAGGGCCAGGCAGCATCCAACCCAGCTCCCGGACACTCCTCTTCCCATAGGGCCAGCCGGCGGTGACCAAAATGTGACCCTGCCCCAGGAATGCCCCACACAATGGTGGGGACGGGGAGGACGTTTGCCCTCCTGTCACCGGCTGATTGCTTACAAGGTGCCCTACAAGCACATTGTCAGCAAAATCAGCTGTTTTCAGTGTCGGTCGGCGGGCTTTACAATACCCCACCAGCATGCAGCCCCGCGTTGTCATGGCGTTGTCTCCCCGTGCATGCTTAATTGACAATTAAGCCGGGGCTTTGAACGAACCCCGCTGCCTTTGATGTGCCCCCATCCTGCCAGCGCGCATGCAGGCACCCCACGAGAGCCTTTGTTTTCTTCTATTAGGGGCCTGCAATTACTGTAACCGCGGGCATTTATCTTGGGGCTGGAGGGCCTTTAAGCCCCAACCTTTATTTTCCGTCAGAGCAGTGGCCAGCAGGAGCCGGCTGCGGCTATAGGGCCCGTGACAGCCCATTCGGAGGGGCCTTTGAGCAGGGCAGGAGTGATGACCGAGGCAGTGGCGAAGGGCCCCTCCGGAGGGGTCAGGAGGGCTTGGTTGCGGGAATTTGTTGGTGGCCAGTGCTTGTATCCATTTGCCTCACCGAGGAGGAGGTGGGCACAGTGAGGGCCACCACGGGGCTCTAGGGCTGGTTTAGGGGTGATGGACAGGTATGGAGCCCAGTCGTGACTGCTTCAGGGTCACTTGAACTGAGTTAGATCTGGCGGGCTTGCTTCTCATGAAACATCACTGGGTCCATCACTGCTAAATGCTTCTCCAAGAGATATCTGGGGACCTGCTGCCTTGGCAGGACACGAGGCAGTGCTGGTGGGGCCAGCCCCACTACCTGGGTGACCCCATCTGGGGCTGGCCATGCTGGGATTTGAACTGCCCTTGCACTGCGTGCGGCGGCGTCTGGAGCGCTCAATGCCTTAACAGCTTAATGATGGCGCTGGGACGCTGCCCGCGTCCCACCCCCGCGTGGCCCTGTCCCCCCGTGATGTCCCCCAGCAGGAAACGATGGGGCTGGCGGCATGGGGCAGCTGCAAAATTGCTCCTATGCCCACAGACAAAGAGGGATCGCCTGCTCCTCAGGACGTCAATGGAGTCTTGCGAAAGGGCATAATGACGGCCGGGCAGGGATAAGAGCTGTAAAAGTCAAACATCCTCACGGCCTCTTCTTGGGAACCCATCTGTCAAGCCTCAAGCCGTAGTTTTTAACTATTTGGAGGTAAATACTTAAGGCCTATCTACTAGGAGGCTTCTCTCAGACTCTGGACTTTTCCCTTCCTATGGGGTATTATCAGCAATCTTGGTTCCCTGTTTGATTTGAAGGTCACTCGAGGCTTTATCTCAGTGCTGTAGACTCTGGCTTATGCCATTTTTATCTTCAAGAGCCCCGAAGACAATCAGTGCATTGATGAGATTAGGTGACGCACCGCCCCACTCCCCTGCCGCCCCCCACCTCCCGCCCTGCATACAAAGGGCTGGCCGGCGCCCATCGGACCCCACAGAGCCCTGTCCCCCCGGCTGGGGGACCCAGCGTCGCCTCCAGCCCTGGGGACATGGGCATCCTGCCCCAAGAGGTGGTCAGGGCATCCATCCATCCATCCATCCATCCATCCATCCATCCATCCATCCTTGCTCTGCGAATACCAGAGTAGCAGAGCAATATCAGAGCAATCATGTACATATATAGAAGAATATACATTATTTACATATATTTTTAGATATCTCTGTAGATGTAGATAACAAATATAAAAATAATTGGGTACCACCTCTGAGGTTCTTCCTAAACTTAAAGGCCAATTTAAGTGTTTTAACTTTTTATTAAAGAAGAACCTGTCAATAAACCCTCAGTCCAGAGGTTCTCTGCTTTACATCTGGATCCTACACGTTGTTTCCTTGGGGTATGTGCTGGTTCTGATTGTGGACCCAGTGCCAGTGGTTATAATATTTTACTGTTGGGCACATTGTGGGGCTCTGTGGGTACAGTGTGCTGTTAGGAGCTTTTCCCTGTTTTATGGGGGGTAATTAGGACTTTATGACAGCAGCAAAATGGGAGGGTCCAGTCCCCATAAACAGGTTTATAATGGATATAAACTATGCACCTCTGTAACTTAGCAAGATTAACACTTTAGGGACAATTTGAGTGGCAGTCCAAAAATCAGAGCTGCCCTCAACGCTGCCTGGACCTGTGGCTGGGAGGGTGAAATGGTCCCATAACCGACTCAGCTGCTTCCATGATGCCAGTAGGTGCAGCATGGCCGAGTGCAGCGTGGTCACAAGAACTACACTGCTGCTTTGCCTTTCTCACCCTGCTGCCAGGCTCCGCGTCCACGCCAGCGGCTGCATCCCCATGGTTGGGCAGAGCAGAGGCTGAATCCCTGCTGCTGCCTGAGTCACCAGTGACCAGGCGCGTAGTGCGCCCGAGTGTGTTTTGGGGTTGGGCATCACTGGTGATTTGCAGGATGTTTGCAAAACTCCAGCTGACTGTGCAGCCTGGTCCTGGGACGCTGCTGCCGGAGGAGGTTGGGGTGTGTCATGCAACGGCAGCAGCAGGGGCTCCCGCTGCATAGGAAATACAATTAGAAGTACAGTGATTTTATTTTTTAAAGTACAGTTTAATCATATCGATATGACTTAAAGCAGAGGAAAACCAGATTACTTCATTGCTTTTGCCTGCCAAAGACACAAGACTGGTGTGTTCCTAGAAAATGGCACAAGCTGGCGATGAAAGCAGCACAGACATCAATTGCTACTCTAACTCCCCATTGCTCTCCCCACCCCAAGAGTTGGGTTAAGAGAATAGGTCTGGCACCTCTGAGAAGCTGTGGGGTGCTGGGGGTGGCTGCAGAGACCCTCTGTGCCCTGAGGGATGTGGGGCTAGGGACTGGCACGCCATCCGTCCCCGTCAGCCGAAACACGGGGTTAAGGCTACGGGAGCCAGACCCCGCGGCTTGTCTGGAAACACGGGAAAGCAGTAAAACATTTCACGGGCTCTGCAGCTCGGGGCCCACACAATAGCTGGGTCCCATAAACAGACTTTTATATTATGGCTGTAGCTCCAGTAAAAAAAAAAAAAAAGCCTTAACAAGGGCAGGTTCCATGGCCAGGCCCATTCCCGGCGATCCCCATCCAGGATTCCCTCTCGGACAGCCACAGGCAGAGGCTGAGGAGGAATAAATGTCTTTGTACCGGAGCTGCTTCCAGCTGTGGAGGTGCAGGAGAGCAACGGGAGAGCAGTCGAGCTGGGCTTCAATGGCTGTCTGAGCCCCTGCTCATAAACCCAGCGACTGCAGAGCCTCCCACTCACTCGCTCTGGGAGGAAACCTTCATGTCCCAGTGCAAACTGCGGGAGCCACCCCGGTGCAGTCACCCCAGCAGGTGGGGTCTTGTGGGGTCGTGCTGCCAGGGGATGGCTGTCTCCCAGGGCTTGGCCAAGCGTGCTGAGGAGGGTCTGATGGGAAGCCTGGGCACGGGTTACCTGCCCTGCAGCACCGTGCTGCATCCCAAGATGTTCAAGGCCAGACCGGATGAGTCTTTGAGCAAACTGATCCACTGGAAGGTGTCCCATGGCAGGGGGCATTGTGACTGGATGAGCTGTAAGGTCATTTCCAATCCAAACCACTCTATGATTCTGTGATCCCAGCGCTGTGCAGAGCAGGGATCTGCTGCTGTGGCAGAGCCCAAAAGCAGGAAAACAAAGGGCTGGCAAGGTGGCTGGGGAGGAGTAATGTGCACTTGGGGCAGCCTGGAAAAAAGCCTGAAGGTGGCTGTCATCTAGATATACACTTTAGGCTAGGCTGGCCTGGAGCCTGGTGTGTTCACTGGGAATGGGGGGCCAGGAGGAAAGGTACCCACCGTTGTCAGGGAACTCTGTGTGTTATGGCAGGGAAAAGAGCAACACCAATAATACCTTGTGCTGCTTTCCAATATTAATTATCTAATCTGCCTAAATCCAACCTAGATCTGAGGGCGTATTAATAACAATATGGGAATGGGAAAAACCCAAGCAAGGATAGTTGATAGCTTCCAAAAGGTCTGTAAGGTGGCTGCAGCAGAAGGCTTTTACCCTCCCCAGCAAGCAGTTTCTGGGCAGACCCAGGTGTCCAGGGCTTTGGGGATGCAGGACATCCCCTGCTTCTGCAGGAGCCTCTGTTGGTACCCTACTGCCACCATCCCCAGAGCCTGATCTCGTGCTCCTCGGGAGAGTTAATCTTCATCAAGACTCAGAGTCTTCAGCGGTTTTATCTAGAGACTCAAAATCTTGGTCACCCGACTATCTGAAAATCTCAGCATTGATTATTGTTTCTCAAACAATAAAAGTTCTGTCCTTGGGATTGCAGAGAATAGCTTGCTTTTAACCTCTCCTGTTTTTAAAGACAATTTCATAACTATAGGCATCTTGGTTCATGAGTTACAAGCATCTTTATTTGGGTAAAGTGTGATTTGAGGATTAAAAGAGTTTTTTTTTTCCTTACTGAAAGCTTCACCAAACCCCAAAGAGATTGAAGACTGAGCAGAAACTGATTTTCTTTCCAATAGGAGCCGCCTGTGTTCCTTGTCTATCTGTAAGATCATGCTCAGAAGAAAGGGCTTTATTTTATCTCCCCTCCCATTGTTTAACCAGCGCTGCAGGATCTCAGACCGGCAGCGGCTGAAGCACACTCTGCACGAGGCCAGGACCGCGGGGAAGAATGTGTGTGACAGTGCCCTGGTTGAGTAATGTTTACCCTGTTCACGGCAGGGACATCCACTCGGACCGGCAAATATCCACCTGCCAGAGGACATTCTTTTATTATCAGGGATAAAAGGAGTTTGCTGGGAAATGATCAGGAACCAGACATCGTGGGGAGATTCCTATCTGTGGGATGTGTTTAACCAGCTGATGAGGAAAATTCGGAGGCGATTAAAGAGTGACTTTGCCATGGTTTGGGTGGAGGGTGCCTCTAGCTGTCCGCACTTTGGCAGGTGCTTTTTGGAACTTGTTGAAAGCTCCTGGACTCAGTTATCATTTCTTTCCTTTGCCTTGTTTCAGAGGTTTTTAGATTTAAAGCATCCTCTGCTGAGCCAACCTGCATCAGCCCTTCCCCTCAGGCATCTGGGAGAAGGAGATCCCAGAATCCCAGGAGGAAGATCCTTTTCCAGGGTGGATATTGTAGCTGGGGGTGTCTGTGCTGTGCTGTGCTGGCCAAGAAGCCACCAGCATCCTCTGCAAGTTGAACCGCTCCAGCTGGTGATCATTTTGGGGAGCCATCCCCAGTGCCCCTGGGTGGTGGTGGGGCAGATGATGCTCTTGGTGGTCTCAGTTGTGAGAGTGGGCTTTGCCGCTGTGGTTTTGTTTCCCAAGGAGGGATGTGGGCTGGCTGTCTGTCCATCCACTCACTGCCTTGATCCCGGGGCAGTGCAGTGAACCCAGCCGCGAGCACGGTGTCGGACTCCTCATAATAAATGGGTTTCCACCGTACTTGTCAAGGCAGCCTCGTAAAAGACGCTTTTGTTTCCCGTGGATTTTCCTTGGTTAATTATTTGTGATCTGTAGATGCCTTTCCATGACTCACGGCTGATCATATGGTTATCAGTGCGGGGCATTTTAGCCAAATTAAATATATTTGTACAGAAGACCTATGCTCGAGCCAGATTTCCCTCCTCGGCGGTGGAGGGTTGTGGTCTGATTTGGAGGCTTGCGTGAGTCTGGACCCTGCATCTTCCTGCAGTAACCTGTTAATCATACACTTGCTGAGAGGGAAATCGGATGTAGAAAGGCCTGAGAAACAAGTGAGAGCCGTCGCTGTTTAGAGCTGTGCGGCGCTGGGCTGGCCAGGGGCTGCGAGGAGCGGAGTGAGCCTCGCAGACGGAAAAGCTGGAGGATGCAGAGTCACTGCCCACAGCTCAAGGCCTCCAGGCCGGTGTCCGAGAGCTGTGGGGACACTGCAGGATTTTGCATGATGGGTGCAAACTGTGCATATTAAAGCATGAGGGATGCAGATGCGTGTACAGGCTGTTGGCCCAGGTTGGGGTTTTATAGGAGCAGCCCTTTCTGCCCCACAGCATCAGGGCTGCGTGGGGGCTGCAGCCCCCGCTGGACATTGAGCATCCCTCACCATAAACTTCTTGTTAGAATTTTAGAAGATGGGGTTGGGGAGAAGCTGGGAAGTGGCACATTGTCCAGTGCCATCCCTTTCTTTTATCGTGTAAAGGTGTCATTTAAGAGCTTGCACATCTGTTTGCATCCTCATGCCACACACCGAGGGAAGCAGAGAGGGAGGGCTGGGGGAGTTCCCCTTTGTAGGGACACTTTCAGAGGGAGTTGGCATGGCCAGGGCACCTCACCAGGGTGCCCATGGGTGATGCCAGCACCCGGTGATGTTTTGCAGGGGTCCGGTACAGCCAGGCAACGAGCGGCGAGGCGGCATCCTCTGGGACCATCAGCCACCACGGCAGCGGTGCCATGGTCACCACCAGCCAGGCGGTCCTACAGCAGGTCTCCCCGGCTGGCTTGGACCCGGGCCACGGTTTGCTCTCGCCCGACGGTAAAATGGTGAGTACACCTGGCCTATTGTGGCGGCGGTGCTGATAAGATAAGAGGGCCCAGCGGGCAAAGCAAACACGCTTTCCCCAGGTTTCACACGCGGCCCGCGCTGAACAATGGGGCATTGTGGGGCTGGGGCCGTGACGCGGGTGTACGACTGTCCCCGCCACCCGCCTCAAAGGTGGCGCTTGGCCCCTGCACTCCCTGATGGGCAACAGCATTTTCCAAGCGCGGCCCATAAATCTGAGAGAGCCCTGCTCTGGGTTTTTTGATTGCAGATTGAATGGGTGCTGGGTGGGTCACTGTTTTCTCCTGCCAATGACATGGGTACTGATAAAACGCTCATTCATTTTTTTTCCCTAAGCCATCCCAAATTTGGAGTTTTGCCAGGGAAGTGCTTTTCTGACAAACAGGGACCTCCTCATCCCAGGGCATCACCCAGGGCATCTGAACCACTCCAGCCTCAGAGCTCCTGCCTCTCCCTGTCCTCTCCCCATCTCCATGCTTGGGGTTCTGCTGTGAGGGCTTTGCTGGGCAGAGCTGCAAATGCCAGCGGTGGCAGGCAGGAGAGAGGGTTTAGTGACTCCCCGCTGGGTGCCTGGCACCTTCCCATGCCAGATGCTCCAGGGCCATTGAGAAAAATCAGTTGTAACTGCAGGGCTGGGCTGGGTTTCTAATGCCCAAGCATTTGGGCTGCTCCTTTTTTGGGTGCCTGGCTGGTGCAAAGCCCTTTGGAGGCGTGTGAAGGAGTGGGGCAAGGAGAGGGCACAGGGGGATGGGGCAGGGTGGGACAGGAGAGCACAGCCCTTCCACGGAGCAGGCTGGCAGAGGTTTGCGTGTGGTGGTTGCCCTTCTCCGGGAGGAGGATTTCCTGCTGAAAGCGAAAGTCAAACATGGCACTGGGTGACAGGGCCAAGCCTTCTCTTCCTGGGTTTTCACTTCCGTTTTCGGAGGGTTGGCCCTCTTCAGCCGTCACGTTGGTCTCCTCGCAAAGCTGTGTGGTTGCAGAGGGGCTCGATGTCTCTTCCTTCAGCTATGGCACAGCTTAATTTTGCCTTTCCTTCCTCTGCTTTCTGGCTCACGAGGGTCTCTGTGCAGCCCTTCGAGCCTGAACTCTGACCCTGTAAATCCATGCATCCCCCATCGAGCAGGGAGGATATTCCGGAGCAAAAGCCTAACTCCCCCCAGCATGCTCTCTCCACCCCCAACGCACCCATATCTCCCCAGGGGTGTGTTGAGCCTTACAACCCTGAGCCCTGAAGTCATAAAATGAGTCAGGAATAAAGGCGGCAGCGGCAGCAGCAGCAGCAGGCACTTGAGTGCCCGGGGCAGGGGTCTGCCAGGACAAAGCGGTGCAGAGCTCGGTGCCAGAGGCTGCCAGCACCCTCCCTGCCAGCTCCTTTTACAGGGGCCTTATCAAAGGAGTGGGTTTGCCAGAGCACAGAGAAGGATGCATGGATGAGGCAGAGGGAACCAACAGCAGCCGGGCAGCACGGGAGAAATCTAAAAGGAAATGTAGCGGATTGAACTGGGAAAAGCAACTTGGTGAAGTGCAGCAGGCAGAGGTGTGCAGCAGGAAAAGCCTGCTGAATTACCCCTGCAGCACAGGTATTGCACAGCACCGTTTGGGACTGCTCTGGTCCCCAGAAGCACGCGGCTGTGCCAGCTTATCTCTGATCTTTAAGCAGGACTAGCTTGTGCTTGCTAGTGGTTTAATAAAAATATGCTGTAGGCTGTGGTTTCTAATAAGTAAACATGTGTCTTTAGTGTCCTGCATGAAACCAAAAGCTGCCAAGGAAGCTGCTGCTTGTGAAGGCAATTGATTTTTTCAGGGAGGAGAATTATGGAGGCTGCAGAAAGCTTTAGTGGTTCACTGTCTCATGCTCCAGAGTTGCCCTCAGCTGTGGTGGTGCCAGAGAGTCTCCACCAAGGATCCAGTGTCTGTAGGGTCTTTTCCAGTCATGCAGTCTCCAGAGGATTTATTTTGGGTGCAAGTGCTCTGGATCTGAGCCCCTTTGAAATGAGCCTGGGGTCTAGGTGAGCTGTGTGCACTCATCATGAGCTGTTTGACTTGTGTAGCCAAGTGTGATGTGATCTGGCCTTGAAGAAACTTTGAAAGTAGAAAATACCGATCAGGAAATATGAGTTACTCCTAGGCTTTGGAATTTATTGATGCACTTGTTTCAATTGCAATGGGGCTATCTTCAACTCACACGTGCAAAATAAACAGGGTCCTTGGACAGGTGTCCAGAAATGTCACATGAAGAGCTGAAAGGAAGGCTCTAAATTTGGATGAAGGTTGCTCAGTGCAAGAAGTCTAACAAGAGGGATTAGAGGAATGTGCAGCAATTAAAGAAATGAGACACTTAGCCCCCTATTTGGCCTGTGGACCAGCTCTACTCTTTTCAGGACACTCCAAGTGCCTCTGTTTTTCTGATTCTTAAATCTTGGGAACTGGCTCTGGCTGAGCATGCCCACCTTGCCTCACCAGTCTCCTGCCCACCTGCAAAAGTGATGACTAGGATCATCACCCTGAGGTCCTTATTATCTTCTGTCTGTCTTTTTTCTTTGCCTTCCCGCGTTCCTGTTCCCAACCTTCCCCTACAACATGATGATGGTAAGTTAGTGAGTGCTGAGAGTCCTCAGCTGTCCCTGAGGGCAGGAACTTAGACCCGGGGGAAAGAACAGGAAAGGCTCAGGATGTGCCGTGTCCTGGCACCGTGCCCCAGTGGAGCTGGAAGCCAATGCCAGCTAAGTCCTTCCCTGCTGCTGCTTTGCTATTTATTATCAAGAGGTTCAGGTGTCCCAGCTGGGGTCTGCAGCCCCAGGGTGGTGGCAGCTGTGTGCAGCCCATTTGCCCTTTGGGAGGGGCCTTTCCCAACCCCTCCATGCAATCTCCCCACTGAAGCAGGCAGGTGGCAGGGAGCAGCGCCCCTGGCTGTGTCTCTCATGGTGACTGTCTGGCCTTGCTTCTTGGCAGATCTCCGTTTCAGGGGGTGGGCTGCCCCCAGTCAGCACCCTGACCAACATCCACAGCTTGTCCCACCACAACGCGCAGCAGTCCCAGAACCTCATCATGACACCGCTCTCAGGAGTCATGGCCATCGCACAGAGTAAGTGCATGCCCTGAGTTCATCTCCGCACCCTGCGTGGACCCCTCTCTTCTGCAATGGGGAAAGGGACACCCTGATTACTTGTGCTGGTGCTGATGTCCCCATTCTGCTCTCTCCCTCTTCCCAGGTCTGAACACCTCGCAGGCGCAGAGCGTACCTGTTATCAACAGTGTTGCTGGCAGCTTGGCAGCTCTACAGCCAGTCCAGTTCTCCCAGCAGCTCCACAGCCCGCACCAGCAACCGCTGATGCAGCAGTCGCCCAGCCATATGACGCAGCAGCCTTTTATGGCCACTGTGACTCAGCTGCAGAACTCGCACAGTAAGGGTCCAGGTGGTAGCTGCATAGGGAAGGGTTCAGAAAATGAGTTCAGATGGAAAATAAGCTTGTGCTCTCTTCCTGCGCTCCCCTGCCCAATCTTGCACCCTCCTCTGCCGCCTCTCTCCCACCAGTACCAGCTGGTGCAGGGCTGGGAGCGGGATGCACGGTGGTGCAGGGTGGCCACATCCTGCCCCATCCTGTCCTTCCCCCATGCCACCTGCCACGCTGCATCTCCCATACTGCTCCGCTGTTGCCCTGCGGGTGGGCTGCAGCCCCCACCTCTCTTTTGTTCCTACTTTATTTTTCCTTCTGCGTTCTTATTGCTAAAACATGTGCTTTGCCAAAGGAGGTGGCTGGGCTTGTTGCACTCCCTGCAAAGCAAATGCTTCCCTGCTGTGCCCTGAATGGATCAGGATTCACCCCTCGGGCTCATCCATCATCCTGGCCATGGCACTGGGCCTTACGGAAAAGGGGTTACAGAGCTGCTGGTCTGCTGCAGCCACAGCCCTTCGGTCCCCGCTGATTTCCCTGGGCCAGCTGGTGGCTGAGAAAGCGCTGACTTAGAGGCAGGCAGTGTTGCTTTCCATGGCTTGTTTTACCTCATTTGTGTCTCTGCGATGCTCGGTCCCACCCAGCAACCCTACGCCCTGCCATAACGCAGCGCTCGGCTGCTCTGCCCTGCCACAAGGCTGTGGGTGGCTTTTCTGTGACAGCTGCTTGTGTCCCTTCTCTCTGCAGTGTACACACACAAACAGGAGCCTCCCCAGTATTCCCACACCTCCCGCTTCCCCTCAGCGATGGTGGTGACGGACACCAGCAGCATCAGCACGCTGACCAATATGTCTTCCAGTAAGCAGGTAATGGCTAGGCAGACGTGGCCGAGGGTGTGCAGGGGTGGGTGGGTGGAGGGGCAGCAGGACTGTTTTTTCCCTGGAAATGGGGCTGAAGGAGGGTGTAGCAGAGACCCTATCCTGCTGCCTGTGTTGGACCCATGGGGGCAGCTGAGGACGAGCTCTTTGGTGCTGAAATCCCTGTCCCAGCCCTTCTTGGGCTCTGAAAAACCTGCTTGAAGATGGCACGATGGGTGTTTAGGTGATGGTGCTACTGTGCTGGACAATGAGGAGTTGTGGTAGTGCTGTTGGTCGTGCTCACCCCTGGGGCAACTTCACCCACATGGGAGCATCCTGCTGGGGTTCAAATGGGGCTGAGAAGGTCAGGACCAAGCAGGCTCTGCTGCCCTTGTGCCTGGAGTGAACCAATGCTGGTTAGAGTCAAGCGGAGGAGCCAGGATCCGATGTGGCCTGACTTGCCCAGCCCATAAACCTTTATCATCTGCCCGATGCCAGTGTTGGTGTAAGGCAGGACTCACCCCGGTTCAGATCAGGTGCGTGAGGCCTTCTCAGACAATAGTCCCTTTCTAAAAGCCAGCTCTGGGGACTGTGGGAAATATGTGGCCCTTATTGATCGCTAGATAAATAAGAGAGAGCCTTGAACTTGCATTCAGATAAACTTTCTTACCGGGGTTTGACAGGGGAGAAGGAAAAAATGTCTGCAATGACCACAGAGTAAATACAGCGTGGGATTGCTGTGAGACCCCCCGCCTGTGGATGCCCAGGGGGGTGAAGGAAGGCTGCAAAGGGGAGAAGTCAAGCAATGGGCTGCCGGGAGGGTTAGGGTACCCAGGAAGGAGTGAGGAATGCCACCGCTCCCGGCTTGGGTCGGGCTCCCACTCTTTGTAGTGCTCGGGGTGACCATTTATCTGTGCCCGCACATCTCAGTCCAGGAGGCGGTCAGGCACGGCTGCGCTCCTCAGGAGCACCATTTCCTCCGCTCAGCTTTATCAGCCCATCTGGTGTGCGCTCAGCCCGAACTCCCCCTGATTAATTGTGCTCTCCCACCATGGGCAGCCTTTGATGCTGGGCTCCCCAAAAGGAGCTCTAGGCATGCAGGAAATATCCCTGGCAGGGAGAAAGTGCCCAGCCATCCCCGCTGCCCGGCAGGGCACTGCGATCAGCCTACCTTGACGCTGATGCTGCCCAGGGTGATGGTGGCTCCCTCAATTTTCCCCCTCCATCACGCTTTTGCACTTTAATTAAAGCAGAAGGCCTCAAGGCCTCGAGGGGAGTTGGGGCTGGGTCCCTGTGGCTGCTGTGGTGGACGGGTGCAGGACACACACCCACCCCGTTAGCCCTCTGTACTCGGTGAACAAGCACGGGCTGGTCCTACAAGCAGAGGGCAGGATCTGGCCCCTGGCCCCCTGCACAGGGCTGGAGCAAGTGCTGGGGTTGTGTCCCCCCCAGCACAGCATCCCAGCCCCTGCAGCCTCTTTTCCTACCAACTGCTCGATGTTAAAGCTCAAGCTGAAAAACTTTCTCCTTGAACAGAGATTTTTTTCTCAGTAGTCACCCGTTTCATTAGCAAGGGACGAACAAAGTGCTGCAGCGGTGGCACAGGGGCCCTGCAAATGCTGCTCACCCCCCAAATGGCTCATTTGCCTCAATATTTTTGGTGATTTGGGTTTCTGTTGGTGGCGGGGGCTGACAAAGGCCATCCCTTGGTTCCCCCACACTTTGGGTCACTGTAAGGTGGGCGCCACTGGGCACAAGGATACCTGGCAGCGATGGGTTCCATGAAGGACAGAAAGGGTGGGAGGGTCACTTGAATCCCCAAAGGATTTGTAATTTTCGGAGCGTGGTTTGCTGGGTGAGGGCTGGGTGCTGCTGGTGGGGGTGCACAGCCCACGTGAAACCCCAAATCTGGGGCCCACGATCCCTGTGCAACCCCTTCTTTGCAAGAGGAGAGGCAGCCTTCTGCAAAGCAAAGCTGCTGCCACTCTCCAGCAGCCCCTCCGCACCCTGTTCTGTGGCAGAGCCCGGCTGCTCCTGGTCCTGCCAGAAGGGATGGAAGCTGGAGAGATGTCCCTTTTCCCCCCACTTGTGCGATGCTGTGGATTGCTTATCTGATGTTGTTGTTTAGGCCTGGAAGGGGCAAATACCTCCCGGTTCCTTTGACAACGCTTGAGGCCGAGCCACCATTTTTATTACGTTAGCAAACACCTGATAGCCGCGGCCCGTCCTTAATGACATGTCACGGGAGGCTCCTGGCGTCTCCTTATCTCCCCGTTACGATGTTTGCTCTGTGCTTCAGCCCACAAGGTCACCCGCAGCTCCCGGCCCCCACCCCACCAGTGACCGGGAGGACCCCAGTTGGGGGATCCATCTCAAGGGATGGAGAAGGGGCTGTGGTGGGATGGATGTGGCACTGAAGACTGCTCAGCTCCTTCCCTGTTGGTGACAGCAATGCTGGGGGACAGCAATGTCTGTAGTCCCCAGTTCCGCTCCCACCCAAGCACAAGCTCCTGCACTCAACCTCACGCCTGGCTGCTCTTGGCAGCATTGCTGAGTTGTGTGGCCCAATCTCTGCAACAGCCTGGGCACAAACAGGACCTTTATTATTATTATTATTATTATTATTATTATTATTATTATTATTATCATTATTATCATTATTATTATTATTATTATTATTATTTTGGGGAGGGGGTGGTAATATCTGGCTCCAAAAGTATTTTCCCACTGCCCCCCCTTCAGGGGTGCTCGGAAGGGGTTGGGACTGAGCAGGGCTTGTGCGGCCCCACTGAGGTCCCGGGAGGTGAAGCCTCCAAACACTTTGCAATGCCCTTGGAGAGCCCCCCGCAGTGTTGCCTTCACCTTCTGCCTGCCTGCTGGTCACTGTGCTGCTCTCTCCCTCCCCAGTGTCCCCTGCAAGCCTGGTGATGCTCCACACCTCGCTGCTTTTGCACATAGCAACGGGATCTAATTTTCCACAACATCCCGCCGGTGACCCACGCACTGAGCCCGGGGAGTCGCCAGAGCGAAGCCCAGCGCCGCAGCGAGGAGCCCAGCAACCCGAAACGGAGCCGGAGGCTTGAGACTCCCCATCACCCTTCCGCGCCTCGCAGGGGACGAGCCCGAATTCGCGGGGTGCCCTCCTGGGACCATGCCTCTCCCTCTCTCCGCGCAGTATTTCCAAGATGCGTCTTGGGGATTTTTTTCTTAAGTATTTGCCTTCCAAGAAGCCATTGGCTCTCCCGAGGAACTAGAAACAAGCTGTACTGGGAACAGGCAGAAGGGGAAGATGAATAATATTTAAGTTATACTCCTCCACTCAATGGACTGAAAGGGACTTGGGTCTGTTACTTGGCATTTGGAAGGAGGAATTGCATGTGCTGTTGAACTGAGCCAATTTAACTGTAAATATAGGTACAGTCTACTCCATCCCCACCCTTCCCTGCTCCTATACATAAAGATTTATATAAAAGAAGTAAATTTTGTCCAATGGATGTAAACTACTGTAATTAAGTGCAATTCCCCTATCTGTATATATTGTTCCCGAATCTCTTCTCTCTCTTTATTTTTTTTTTTGTAAAGGTCAGAGCTGAGGATGGGTTTGGTTTTGTATTTCTCTTCTTCCTTTCAGTGAGTTAATTCAAAGACCTGGGCCTATGTAAGGACGCTGGTCAGGCAGCACCAGTCTCTGCTTGCGGGAGGACAGGAACACATGTGCTCTCTGCGTGGTGAGATCTTGCATGAAGAAAGGGCACGGGGTGAGCTGAGCGGAGCCCTGGCCAGACCTCGACGATCTGCATGGGGACAACTGCTGTTATGGAGACAACCTCAAAAGACTGTTCTGCTTTTTGGGACTCTCAGATGGACTATGGTGGGGTGGAGAAGCACTCAGCAGCCCAGCCAACACAACCAGACTGCTGGGAAGCATCTGGCATAGGCAGGTTTCAGGTGAACCTGTAGCATTTGCTGCTACAGAGGTGAATAAGGCTGCAAGAAGTTCTGGTTGGTTCAGATGCTGTTTTCCTTTTCTCCCCTCCTTGGGGCATGGAAGGGACTAGGTGCCCAGTTACCGACTCACCTCCTGCCCAGTAAATGGCCAGTACAGGTGGCTTATTTTTCACCATTAGCAGGTTGATGAAGAGCCTTGTTGGCTCCACCCTTACCAACAAACATGGTGCTCTCATCCTCTTGGTGTTCCGTCCAAGCTGCAGCTGGATAGTTCCTGGGCTATGAGGTGAACATGCTGGTCCATGGTCCCTGCTGGCTGCCTGCCTTGTCTCACCTGGCAGTGGCTCTTGGAGGAAAAGCTTTGAACCAAGATCTGCTGCTTATAAATGAGCCCAGTTCTGCGGTGAGGACACATCCCAGCTGTGCACCTGCTGAGGACACCACACTCTAAGCTCTGCAGAGCCCCGAAGAGCTTTAGGTGCCCAAGTCCTACTTTGCAAAGCTGCCGAAGCTGTAAAAAGCAAAGGTATCATCTCCTCTCCAGTGAGATACAAGCTACTCCGTACCTGTATCCCTTCAGAAAAGGATCCAGTGCTCGCCAGCTGTGTACATTTTTCTTAAACTTTGCAGCGTGTGCCAACTGCTGAGAGTGACTGAGAGATGGAGAGCAGCAGAGGTGCCTGTGTTCAGATGACCACTAGCCCAATGACTAAAAAGAAAAACACTGGATGCTTTCTTTAGGGCAAGAAAGGCTCTTTTGCTCTGTGTTTGTACAATTTCTAGCACAGTGGGACCCTGAACCCTTGCTGGGACTAATAGGAGTTGCCCTGTGGGGAATAAGTCATCATGAACTGGAGACCAATATTCAGAATGACATCTAATTTAATGTATACCATAATTAAATACCATTTCTTCTGACTCACTGCTGCCGTGTGGTCTGTAACTTCCACAGTTATCATCTGCCGTGGTTTGGCAGGCATCGGTCCAGCAGGCAGCGAGAGGCAGGCTGGGGCAGTGACACATCCATCCTGCTCTCCCTTGTGATGCTGATCTAAGTTTCTACCTGCCTGAATGTGGTGGTGACTCAGGTGTTTCATATGAAGCTCCAGATATCAGCCAAAAATAGCCAGAGGCTCTAGGAGGCTGGGAGACCCATGTCCTCACCCTCCTAATGACGCACTAATGATGTTGCCCATAAGTCCAGCACAGTTTATTCCTCATCCTCTGCTAATTTTAGCAGCTGAGTGTTAAGCAAATCAATTAGGAGCTGAGTGCTAGACAAAGCCAAACCCCATCCATTTTGGATATGGAGCCACTAAAGCACGAGGGGGAGGCAGGAGGTTGTGCTGCTTTTGAAGATCTTTGATTGCAAAGAGCTGACATAGCTGAGTGACTCGGAGCACACGAGTGGGAAAGGGTGATCCTTCTGGAAATGCAGTGCTTTGGTTTTAATCACCTTCAAAATTGTCTGGTTTTGGTTTAGCACCCTTTTTTTGTTGTTGTTATAAGTTAGATGTGTGCTGCTGTGGGACACTCAGAGCAGCAATCTGGTGCTCACCTTTATAGCCAGAGCAGGACACCCCAATAAAAACCTTTCCACGGAGTTTTCTTGTTTGTGTGATTTTCGGCTACCTCACATGAAAAGCGGAAGCACAAAGCTGAAAGATGGGAGACACGAAGGCTTCTTGATGTCTTTCATGCAAACTCCGAAGAGATGCTCTCTTTTAGCAAAATGTGGGGAGAAAAGACACAGATTATTCGGAGATCCCCTTTGCACATCCCTGCTTAGCAAGTCTTTTCCAACACACCTGAATGCCAGGTCGAACCCTTTTCAAATCCTTAAATATTGCATTTCTACTGGGCAGGGTGGAAATTACTTGGATTCTTCTACCTATGCCAATTGTGTTTTGCTTTATGAGTGACTCATGAAGCTGAATTAGCTGAGCTTTCCCCAGCTGATGCTTTCCTACAGAGGGAAGGAGTGAGGAGAGGCACTATATAACCTGCTGCATCTGAGTTGTTGCTCCAAGGGGAGCAGTGCCTTTTGGGGCTTGATTTCTGCACCAGCTTTAAGACAGACACAGACTGAGGGGGTTGGGATGTGACAAAATGTGTGTGAAGCACTGTTTACTGGTATCTGCGCTGCTCTCCAGAAAGCCCTGCAGAGAAGGTAAATGGGAACCTTGGGGAAAGCAGACTGAGATGCAACCCCACTGGAGAGGGAAGAGGGGACAAGAAAACTGGGGAAAAAAGACATCCAAACAAAAATACTGGCAGAGAAGATGACTACAATGGAACAAAAAGTGTGTGGTAGAGCAAGCAGGATAAAGTCAATGACATGAACAGAATAAATGATTAAGAACAGATAGTATTTACCCAAAAGGTATGAATTTTTAAAGTGGCCAGACAGGTTGATGTGTGCTGCCACTCAACTCTGGGCACCAGGAGACAAGAATGCAGAAAGCATGACAGGTTGCTAGAGGATGCTGTGGATGCTACACACATTGATGTGTTTGTGGGGAGAAAGGTTCCCCTGACTTGGATTTAACCTTTGACTGAGAAAACCTTTCTGTCCAGGGAAGAACCACCCAGAACTGCTTCCCTGAGCAGCCTCTGTGGCAGCTGGCCTGGAGCTAAGGCTGTCCCTGCCCAAACATCTCACCTTGTGTGAGAGAAGCACTGGGTGGGGTGTCTGCTCCTGGAGACACCCTGACCACCTCATCAAGTTGTTGGAAAATACAATGTAATGTCAAATGAGGTTGCTGGAAGACATTATTTTTTCCTCCCGTTGCTGTTAGGCACATTGTATTTGTCTGTGATGCAGCTGTAATGCAGCAAAGAAACCAGCAGAAACACGACAAAGTTCATTTATGACCAGTACAGTTTTACAGGGCTGGGTGATTATTTTACAGTTCAAAGCTGTTGACAAGGGAATTCTTTGCACATGAGGTTCTGCAGGCTGCCATGAGGCTTTACTGGCCATTCTTTGTGATATTGTGATACTGTGAGGTGACACAGGGGCTGAGCTCTTCTCTCTGGTGACCAAGGATAGGACTGGAGGGAACGGCAGGAAGATGCCAGGGAGGGTTAGGCTGGACATTAGGAAGAGGTTCTTCCCCCAGCGGGTGGTGGAGCACTGGAACAGCTCCCCAGGGAAGCAGTCACAGCACGAGTCTGCCAGCATTCCAGAAGCATTTGGACAATGCCCTCAGTCACACAGGGTGAGCGTTGGGGTGTCTGGCGCAGGGACAGGAGTTGGACTCCATGATCCTTGTGGGTCCCTTCCAACTCAGGTTTCTGTGATTCTGTGATTCTGATTCTTGTTCTTCTTCTTCTTCTATGTTCATAAAAAAAACCCAGCCTCCTTCAAGGCAGAGCACCGGGACAGCGCTGCACTTAATCTTAAGTACAAGTGTAGATGGAAAGGGAAAATCCCCCAGGTCTGAGGCTGGGGGGTAGCAGCCAGGGTTAGGGCTGTCGTGGCTCCCTGAGATACCAGGAGCTGTTGTCTCCAGGGAGGGTGTTAGTCAAGGCTCGCTCTGTTTTGATGCTCCTTCTCCAGCTGGGATGCGCAGGCTGTGGGGCAGGAGATGCTCACAGGGAAACCCCAAGAGGTGTGGAGGTGGGATGCAGGAGGGCTGGGCAGGAGCATGACCTCCAGAGGAGAGCAACAGTCCAGTGGCACCTGCTTGGATGGGTAAATCCCGTGCCCCACCTGTCTTGCCTTTGCGCTGCAGCACTGGCAATGCTGCCGGTGAAGTACTGGGTCAAAACCAGGTTAGCACCACCCTCATTGCCCGTCCCAGAGCTGAAACAGGTCTTTATTAAACCGAGCACAAGCCCTGGGGGTGGGGCTGCAGCCATCCCCAGGGAGCATGGCTCCTTGGTGCTTATCACCTCCATAATTGTGGGAAAGAACGGAGCTAGGGAAGCCCCATCCAGGGCCAAACCCTTCGTGCTGGCTGCTGGCCAGTGGGCTGGGACATGTTGGTGCTGGGTTCTGCATCCCCTGGTGCATGTTGGCAGCCTGGTGGTGATGCAGACCTCACTGCCAGAGCAGTGCCAGGGCTCAGCAGCCACCCCCAGTGTGCCAGGCTCTGGCTCCGCTGTGGCCAGTCCAGCTCCCATCAACTGGCAGTGAGCGTGTGAATTGCCAGCGAAGGCCCAGGTCATCCCTGTAGAGTAGCAGGCATCCTGCTGGCTGTGAAGATAACGGCCTCTCCAGGGATACCGAAACACATATGAGCTATTTCAGCAACTTTAAAAATGTCGTTTGCTGCACATATAAACGTAACGCGCAGTTGCACAACAGCACTCAGCTCCGCTGTGCAGTCTTTCCAGACTTGTTCTGCCAGTCCAGCCAGATGGCCCGATCTGCTGGAAATTTCAGCAGGAAAACCAGTGGCAGCGGTGTGGAGCTGTGCAGAGCCATGGCTTGGCTGGGGCTATGCTCCCTGCCACTGCTGCCTGCACCCCACTGCCCAGTGGTTCCAGTGCTGCCTTCCTGCACAACGGGTCAAAAGGGAAAGCATTGTCAGTCCCCTGTGGACAGCAAACATGCATTGCCCTTTGAAGCCTTTGAGAGGATTTGGTTGGGCTGGTGGTGGAGTTTGAGGAGTACACACAGAGGAATGCAGAAAGTGCTTGTGTTGGGAGGCTGGGCTGTTTGCAGACTTTGCCAGCTCCCTGCTGCACTGCGGTCTGACTGCAGGAGCAAGTATACAGAGCTGGAGGAGCCCCCACGCCAAGTGGTGGCAGCTTCAGGCAGTGTACGTTGACCCCTGCCCTGCTGACATGGGATTTCCATGATGCATCTGCAGGAGATGTTCACAAGTCTGAAAAGGTTTGTTGGGGGAGAGATACGAGTCAAAAACTCTGGCAGCAGCAAACAGCACCAGAACAGTCTACTGTCCTACACTGATGCACTGCTGCCAAGCACCTTAACATGCTCTCCACAGCCGGAGATAACCTCACTCTCTGCCTGCTCCAACTGTCTCCAATTACTCCAGCAGCTCTGGTTGCTGACCTCCACACCTGCTGCCATGCTGCCCAGCACCAGCTTCCCCTCGACAGCCAATTGACGGAGCCTTTATATCGTACCATACTGCCACCACGACAGGACAATGCATGCAATGCTTCACAGCCCACAGTGGAGGATCCAGGGCTGCTTCTTCATCTGCAAGCACCAGCAGATCCAGACCTGCACACCCCCAACTGCAGAGTCTGGTCAGCAAACCCTGTGAGCTGCTGTGCATTGCTTGCTCTGCAAAGATCCTTCACAGGCAGATGCTCAAGTTGTGCACTTGCCTTCTAACTGCGAGCGTACAAGATCTCCCATGCGGATGAGATGGGCAAGACTTCACGCTGGGTCCTCTGGAGACGAAGGATGGATGCTTTGTAGGATTCTGACTTCACTGCGTGTGGTCAGGTTAAACATCTGGCATGAAGAGACTGAGCCATGGACTGTGTTACATGGGCTGGGACAGCTACTCCTCGGTGTGGACAGGTGAACAGCTAAATACAAGCCCACAGCTCATATTCCCAAAGGCAGAGACCCATGAGATGCTCTGGGGCTTGGCCATTCAGCTGCCATAGGGAGCCCGGCTCCCCTTGGTGCTTGCAGGGTGCACATTCATTTCATGCTGAAGGGTATTTATTTCTCCCACTCTGCAGATGGTGAAAGGCTGACAGGTCCTGTAGCAGCATCGGGGCAAAAGAGCAGGATGTGCTGCACGAGCCAGCAATGGGAGTGCTGTGGGGGCCACCAGTACTGGGGGATGAGGACTTTATTTCTTGGATTCAAGGATAAGCCTTAAAAGTCAAAAAACTCCCATATGCACTAAAGAGTTGTCCCATCCCTGTATGTGTGTAACACAGAGCAACACAAAGCCTGAACCTCAGACACTTCATGTTATCTTCTAATTCCAGGAACTTTGATTTTACTTTTATATTCAGCAAAATTAATTCCCCTCTCTGTAATTAATTTGCTGCTCAAATGGATTCTTAATTACAGATAAATCACAAATCTACACACTCAACTGTTATGCTTTTCAAGTAATAAAAGAGATCATTTGTCTTCCTCAGATGAACAGAGACCAACTAGCACACCATTTCCCCCTTTAGGAAGAATTCATTTGCCTTAGAAAGAAAGTCTTTAAAAAAACATTGCAAGGATTTCTTGAATAGGGGATCAAAGCTCCCACACTGTTGGAAACCATTTTTGCTAAATAAGATGTAAGTAAAGGGAAAAAAAGTAAAAGTTTGTTGGTAGTGGTTGGGATTACAACACCCTTGGGAGGGACAAGGATGTGGGGTCAAGAAGTTGTGACCAGGTTAGCAACACAGGGAACAGAAGGGGAGGACAAAGGAACAGAAAGTGGAAATGGACAGATGAATGAGGAAGCATGTTTCTTTGCCAAAAGAGAATGGATGCTACATCAATTCATACTGAGAGCTAAAGGATGAGGGCCTGTTAATGGATTGGGGGACACAGCAGGGATCAGAGGTCACGAGTGCACTCAGCTGGGGTAATTGACTCTTATGTGCATATTAGTGATGATAATGCAGTCGGATAGTGGGACATGGGGAGCAGATATGCAAAAGTTCCTCTGACAACGCTGTCCTATAATTCCTGTCTTACACCTGCTGAACAAAAGCATGCTGGTCTTAGCTGGCCTTCCTCAGGAGGAACAGGCTACAGGTGAGCATCTCCGACCTGATGATGTGGATGAGGAAACACACTCGCTCACCGGATTTCCTTTGCAATCTTATGGGGTCTTATTTCAGTCCTACGTGTTTGGAACGGCCCAGTGATCTGATCAACATATCTCTCCTGGGCTGCTTGCACACACTCACAGAGGTGCCCTGAGCACCCCTGCAGGATGGGGTCCACTCCAGGACCCTGCTCTTCACCACCCGCCTGTACCTGCTATGGTCCCAGGGACTGTCTGCAAGAGTGACAAATGAAAGGGGAAAACGATACAGCCTGGGCTCTTCCCCACATCCCAGTCCTGTCCGCAAGCGTTCTGCCAGCAGCCAAAACAGGGCCCACGCTTACCCTCCTCTGCTACAATTTTATGCCAACCCTGGTGTGTCACAAGTGCCGTGTTCCCCAGCACGTGCAAGAAGGTGCAGGGGGTTCATTGAAAGACCATGAGATGGTCACATTATTCACCCTATCCGAGCGTGGCTGTAGGGCATTGGTGCCCCTTAGCTGGCACAGGCAGCTGGCTCTTGTTTTCGGTGGTGCAGACAGAGCGAGAACTCCCTGGCAGGAAGCACTTTGCTTGCTCTTTGCTGGTTTGGATCAATTATAGGGAACAAAGCAAATCACCCTTTGCCTTGTGGGATTTCCGCAGTGTGCACCTGAGAGGCGCTGTTCGCTGGGAAGCTTTAGGTCACCTTGCTCAGCGAAGCAGAAGCAACCGAGAAAAAGAGCGAAATAGGCTTCAGTCAATCCAGATACAGCAACAGCTTTGGAGGTGAGGTGCAGTTTTGAGCTGACTTTTGAGGAATCGAGCTCCAGTCTGGCAAGCACTGCTAATGAAACAGGATTGCCCAGGTTACATCAGGCTGCTGAAGCATTAATCACTGCTGGGCTGAGCCGAATGGCCTGTGCTCCCCCACCACTGCACCCTGCAACGGCTTCGCTGGTCATCTGGTGTCAGCGCTGACTTGGCAATTAGTGCCAAGTAATTGATAGAGCAGCACCAGGGAAGCAAAGATAAACCTGATGCTGTGATGAGAACAGTTTTGCTTTCCATTAACTTAAGTTGCTCCATTTTTTTTACTTCACTGACTTCTCCCTTTCATGCTGACACAGTACATGACCCCTCGCAGTCTGGCCCATCTGACCACTCCTGACTCTGGCATAAGGCAGTTCAGCCTCTGGGGCCGCATGTGCTGGAAGACAGGAGTGTGCTGCCAGGGACTGCTCCTGCCAAAGAGATCCCCTGATCCTGGCACACAAATATCTGTCCAGCCAGTGCCTGGCGCTGCCGCCTTGGGAGCAGAGCTCCTCACACAAAGGGATTTCCCCGTCGACTGATGAAGTGAGTACGTCCTATTTCCTCACCGTTGAATCTGCTGACAGCATCTCTTGGTGGGTGATGGATATTGGAGATGATTTATAGTTCTTTGTTACACAAATGCCTCCACATTCTTCCCCATCCTGTCACAGCAACCATTAGTCACTTTTCCCAGTGGAAAAGAAGAGCCTCAGCCCAGGAACAGCCCAAAAGATGTGGTGTCGAGTCTCTCTCCCGTATTGGCTTTATTTGCTGTAA
The DNA here is from genome assembly GCA_033558235.1 of Neomorphus geoffroyi. Lineage (NCBI taxonomy): Eukaryota > Metazoa > Chordata > Aves > Cuculiformes > Neomorphidae > Neomorphus > Neomorphus geoffroyi. The sequence goes on from JAUMJM010000018.1 coordinate 3,137,405, forward strand.
ATATGCCATTGAGGACATCAACGAGGGAAGAACCAGCGCTGTGGAGCTCAGCACCCACCAGCTCTCCATGCGGCCACTTCCATCCGTCTGTTGGGAAGACAAAAGGTTGGCAAAGAAACAGCACTACAAATCAGGCAGAAAGGGGCTGCGGAGAGTATGGCGTTTGTGCAATTTTTCATCTCAAAGTTTGTAATTAAAGTAGTGAGTGTTACAGGACAAAGAGCCATTGCCTGTATCTCTTAGGGCGCTCAGATTTCAGCAATGAAAACATTTAGCCCTTGAGACTTTTATTACAGATGATAGGTTTTGTAATGTTGTTGCTTAATTGGATTTCTGTTTGTTTTACTTCAAGAACATCAGGAAAAAAATATCTGTATTGTTTGATCTGATACAGATTAGGAGAGTTCCCTGTACTGTGGAGTCTCACAGTTTATGAATAAACGCATGAAATAAATAAATTCTGATCTCAATCTATGGAGTTTCTGGATTTCTCAGAGCAGCTGAGCCAGTTGCTGGGTTGCTCCTGCCATTGCCTCTAGCATTTTGGTTTTTTTCAAACACAGTTGTGAGGCTGGATTGTATCAGAGGAAATCAAGGATTAGGTAAATTAACAGGCACATTCCTGACTCTAATTTTGATGTCATTAGGACTGCTGAGTGGCTTCAAGAGACCCATGCTGAAATGCAGGGTCTTAAAATTGGGAGAGTAGTGCAGGATTGAGCCCGAAGTATTTTTTAATCAAATGTGTTTGAGTCAAACGAAGAGAGAACATTTCAGTGAATGCAGAGGGAAAGGCAGAGCTGCTCATTGTGGATCACAAAGGGAATTCCTTGTCAATCCATGAGAAGAATACAAACCAAGAGACGATATAAAGACAGGGATCTGTTGGAGTGGGTCCAGATGCCGCCAAGATGATCAGAGTGCTGGAGCACCTCCCATACGAGGACAAGCTGACAGAATTGGGGTTGTTGGGGAGAAGGGAAGGCTCCAGGAAGACTTTAGAGCAGCCTCCCAGTACCGCAAGGGGCTGCAGGAAAGCTGGGGAGGGGCTTTTTATCAGGGATTTTAGTGAGAAGATGAGGGGAAATAGTTTTAAGTTGAAAGGGATAAGATTTAGATGAGCTATGAGGAAGAAATACTTCCCTGTAAAGGTGGGGAGGCCCTGGCCCAGATTGCCCAGAGCAGTGGTGGATGCCCCATCCCTGGAGGTGTTCCAGGCCAGGTTGGATGGGGCTTTGAGCAGCCTGATGTGGTGAAAAGTGTCCCTGCCCATGGCAGGGAGTCAAAACAGGATGGGCTTAAATATCCCTTCCAGCACAAAGTATTCCATGATTCTATGATCCAGGCAACAAAAAGTGCTAATAAGCCACTGTTTTACCTGCTCAGAAATACTGAGGGCTTATGTTTACAACTCTGAGAGGCAGAGCAGTTGTGCCAGCTGAGCTGATGATCTCTATGTACCAGCCCTATGATGGATAGAAGAGAAATCTTCCTCTGAGACCGCTAATGATACTGTAAATCAACAAAACAAGGACATGGGGAAAAAAGGGAATGGAGCACCAACAAACACAACTTCGCTGTGTACCACAGAGTACCACAGAGGATCTGGGTACCACAGAGGATGCCTGGAGAACAGGAGGCTGAGAGGAGACCTCATTGCTCTCTACAACTACCTGAAAGGAGATTGTAGTGAGGTGGGGGTTGGTCTCTTCTCCCCACAGCCAGTGACAGGACCAGGGGGAACGGCTTCAGGATGCACTGTGGGAGATTTAGGTTGGATATTAGGAGGAATTTCTTTACTGAAAGGGTTGTCAACCACTGGCAGAGGCTGCCTGGAGGTGTTTAAAAGACAAGTAGATGTCGTACTTGGGGACATAGCGTAATGGCAGACTTAGTAGGGCTGGGTCGACGGTTGGGCTTGATGATCTTAAAGGGCTTTTCCAACTAAAACCATTCTGTGATTCTACGGGTTCCTCCCAGCTGGACCTTTCCAGACCCCCAGCAGAGCTACCATAACGGGCTTGGGTTGGAAGGGGCCAGACGGGGGAGACCCACGGCCACACATCTGCCCTGGAGCCCTGTGGGACAGCCGTTCCCACCTCGGGGTGGCTCCTCCCGGTGCCCCGGCTCGGTGCGGCCTACAGCAGCGAGAGGCTCGCCGGAGCCTGCCCTCGCGGTTGCCTTGGTGCTTGGCCCCGCCCCGCCGCTCCCGGAAGTGCTCGCCACTTCCGGGTGGGGGGGGCGCGGCGGCAGCATGGAGGCATGGGATCTGTTTCGGCGTTTGGGTGCCGGTGCTCGCTTTGATGTGCGGCGGTTTGAGGAAGACGCGAGGCGATTTGGGGTGCGGTACCGTTGGGGGAAGGGGGCGCGCACCATCCCCGGCGCGATGCTGGCCCCTCAGTCCCCGTCCCTTCAGCGCAGCGGGACCTCGGGCCTGCGTGGCCAGGCTTCTTCACCGTCTTCCTTGCTCTTTTCCCTCAGGTAATAAAGGGGGGCGGCGGCAGCGTCTCGCTGGAGAGCCTCGACTTCTTCGGGCGCAAGGAGGAAGCCCCTCTGGGATCTGCCGAGAGTCTTGTAGGGGCTGAAGAAGTAAAGGATGAGGAGCAGGAGGAGAATGGAGCAGGGGAAAAAGCTGGAGAGGTGTCAGGAAAGAGAAAAAGAACGGCAGAAAGCAGCGAAAGGAAAAGAAAAAAGAAAAAGACACGAGGTAATTATATACACATAACTATGCCCCGAGCAGAATGCCCCGGTGAAGTTAATGCTTCTTGGAATCATAGAATGGTTTGGGTTGGAAGGGACCGTGAAGGTTATCTAGTCCGACTTTCATGAAGTGAACAGGGACATCTTCCACCGGATTGCGTTGCTCAGAGCCCCATCCAACCTGACCCTGAATGTCTGCAAGGATGGGGCTTCAGCCACCTCTCTGGGCAACCTGTGCCAGTGTTTCACCACCCTGAGCGTAAAAAAAATCTTCCTAATATCTAGTCTATAACTTTTCTCTTTGAGTTTAAAATCATCACCACTTGTCCTGTTGCTGGGGGCCCAGCTAAAAAGTTTTTCCCCATCTTTCTTATAAGCCCCTTTTAAGTATTGAAAGGCTGCAATAAGGTCTCCTCAGAGTCTTCTCCAGGCTGAATGCCCCCAACTCTCTCAGCCTGTCTTCACAGGGGAGGTGTTCCAGGCCTTTGATCGTTTTGCTGGCCTCCTCTGGACCCGCTCCAACAGATCCATGTCTTTCCCGTGCTGAGGGTGCCAGAGCTGGATGTGGTATTCCAAGTGTGGTCTCACCAGAGTAGAGTAGAAGGGCAGGATCACCTCCCTTGACCTGCTGGCCATACACTTTAAATCTGCAGGTACAGTAGGTCATTGTACCAGGAAAAAGAAGAGGCTTTGGGTTCTTGGGCTGGCTTGTGACAGGGCTGATAAAATAATTTGCCCAAGATTCAGTGTTAAGGACTGGGGATGTGGTTGCTGTCCTTCTGGAGGCGTCACGAACTTTAGTGACAGTGAAAGAAAAAAGGGTTCTGAGGTGAACTTTGCTACCAAATAATTCTTGATTGGATTTTGCTAATGGAAATTTCAATCTTTTTAAACTTTCAGAAGTGGCGTCAATACCAGAGTTGTCAGAAAGTAATGGAATAAAGTGGATGTCCTCTCTGGAAGCAAAATTCGAGGATGCAAAAGACAAAAAACCTACTGCAGAAAAACTGGAACGCTTGAGAAGAGAAAAGGTGGGACTGCAAAATTCTAATGTAATGACAGATCGCTTGGTTTCTGTGGGTGTTTCATTGAAAAATTGAGATTCATTTGTGATAATTTCTCTTGGGAGGTGGGTGGGTAATTGAGTATGGGGAAAATAACCAGAAGGTGAATCTGTATATGTTTAGTTTTATGTTGTCAAAGACAAAAAAGAAAGAAAGAAAGTGTTTGTCTTTTACCTTTCAGATAAACCGCTTCAGAAATCGACACAAGATTACTGTTCAAGGAACAGATCTTCCTGACCCCATTGCCACATTTGATCAGCTTCAAAAGGAATACAAAATCAACCCTAAAATCATGGAAAACGTCCAAGCCGCTGGCTTCCATGTCCCAACGCCAATCCAGATGCAGGCTATTCCTGTCATGCTTCATGTAAGTTTTCCAGTACTGAGTTTTATTACGGGCATTGTGGCAAAACTGGGACAGTGGCCTTTTTGTAGGGTCGGTGGTTGACTGTACAGCTTTAGAGGTGCATCAGCTGCATCAGAGTTAAAAACTTACCCATTACAATATTATCTATTTTGGGTTAGTCTGTAGCATTAATATTTATGTGAATGTGATTTTGGGGTGGTTTTTCTCTTTTTTTTTTTTTTCTAGTAAAAGCTATCCCCCTTCTTGTTTTTCTTACAGGGTCGGGAACTTCTAGCTTCAGCTCCTACTGGGTCTGGAAAAACACTGGCCTTTTGTATTCCTCTCTTAGCACATCTGAAACAACCTCGGAACAAAGGATTCAGAGCTCTGATCATATCACCTACCCGAGAACTTGCTAGCCAGGTGTGTGTTCAGGGAGAAGGCGTTGTTGTATCAATATATTTCATGGTTTTCACTTTGAATCAGTAAAATGGCAGCTTAGTAAGTGTTTTTTTCCTTTATTACCCTAATATATCAGAAGAAGCTGTTTTAAATGAAATAGCAACATGTCTAGCATCTCTCTCTAATCTAGATGGTTAGATGAGAGGCTTGAGATTCTTTGATCATATTTTAAAACTCCCAAGTGCTGAGGTTCTCTTAATATAAACCTTCATATTTGAGACTGCTGCAAGAGATTGATTTGTTATTCCAACACAGAATTTCAATGAGTAACTTTATGTTGAGGCTTTGTTATTAAACTGAAATAAAAATCACAACTTAAGGCAGAGTTCCATTTTTGTTCAAATGGCAGAGAAGGCTATGGGAGCTACATCATTAGCATCAAAATACAATAGTCAGACCTGTGAGAGCTTTCGACTGACTAATGCCTGTTAGAAAGCTGCGTTTTATTATGCTAAGAAAATGAGGCAGCTTTCTCTTAGCATTGAAAGCAGAGTGATGTTTGAAGTTGCGTCTTTAGGATTGACTGCAGTTTTTCAGTTAGAAAAGCTCCGTGTGAAAACCTGATCTCTTGTGCTGCCTCTTCAGACGCATCGGGAGCTGGTGAAGTTGGCTGAGGGGACAGGCTTCAGAATACACATGATCCACAAGGCAAATGAAGCAGCAAAGAAGTTTGGGCCCAAGTCTTCTAAGAAATTTGGTAACTGTTTTAAATATTGAAGTGCTGCTGAGAATATTAAAAATGTCGTTGTCTTTCCTCTTCTGGCATGTGTGGTTTTAAAGAGACCAGTTAATGCCACTCAAGACATGCAACCTATTGCTCAACACTAAAAAAGTAGCTGGTGTGGAAGGAATAGGAAGTGAGCTCGAGGGTGGACCTTGTCACGTTGTAGATGGGATTGGAACTTGGTTTTCTTGGGACTCTGTTTATTTTGTGTCTTTTTTAATGTTTTGCCTCATTTTTTTTTTTGTAGATATACTAGTTACTACTCCAAACAGACTCATTTATTTGCTGAAACAGGATCCTCCAGCAATAGACTTGACCAGGTACTGAGAGTCTTTGTCAAACCTGACTTTGCCACCAAGAAGTGGATGCATGCATCGTCCTTGCATCTGTGATGGTCTGTTAGAACTTTGCCTTCTCCATGAGTAACTCTTACTGAAAAGCAAACCTTTCTGTTCATAGTGTGGAGTGGCTGGTGGTGGATGAGTCAGACAAACTGTTTGAAGATGGGAAGTCGGGTTTCCGAGACCAACTGGCCTCCATCTTCCTGGCATGCACATCCCACGTGGTGAGAAGGGCTTTGTTCAGTGCCACCTTTGCACGTGATGTAGAGGAGTGGTGTAAGCTCAACCTCGACAGCGTTGTTCTGGTGTCCGTTGGAGCAAGGTTGGTGTGCAGTTGTGCTCTGACTTGTGTGGTTTTTTCCTTTCTTGGGCAAATCGCTTGCTTTCTTTGCATCATCAGTCCATGTGGTTGTATGTCTCCGTTGTTCGTCTTAGTGCTGCGGGTTGATTGTCTCCAGGAAACATTGTGTAGGCATATGGATCCTTCTCACATATTGGGGAAAGAGTTGTTTTCTTTTACCCATTTCTTTATCAAATAAACATTAATCTTAGAAGTGTATACTGGTGAAATAAGTCTGTTGTGCAATATTTCTCATTCACCCAATAATATTTTATGGGGTTTAGTGCTTCTAAATATATAAGCAAACTCTTAATGGTAGCACACTTCTGTTGTGTTTCTGGTTTCAGAAACTCTGCAGCGGAGACAGTAGAACAAGAGCTATTATTTGTTGGATCTGAGACAGGAAAACTAACAGCAATGAGAGATCTTGTTAAAAAGGTATTTTGGAGAGATTGAGCACTTTTTGCTAATACTGCACTGTTCTGTCAGAGACTCATAATTTGCTAGGGCAAAGACTTCCCTGTGACACATGTTAAACCATTGTCCAAATCTGCTGTACAAAAGGAAGAATAAGTACCTACCTATGAAAACTGAGAGCGTTCCCTATTCTGGGTTATATATTTGAGTCTTGCTTAGGAGCAGTTTGCATTAACTGCTTGATTTTACTTGGTGGTGTGAGTCGATTTCTTGGCATTTGGTGGAAGAAAGCCCCCTCTGTGTTTCTGTGAATGAAAATGCAGGCTGATGCTGAGGTTGGGAACCATTCCATCAAAGGCAGTGGAGCTGAACTGGCTTAGTTCAGACTCCCAAAGATTTGGCTTGTCAAAAAAAAATACCGTCCTCTGAGATGTGAAATAGTACAGCCAGTGAAGTTTCTTTAGTGGCTCAGTGTCTGCAACCAATAATGGTGGGAAAAGGACATGGACCTTCAATGGTCTTATTCTTTTGCAGGGCTTTGCTCCTCCGGTCCTTGTTTTTGTACAGTCTATTGAGAGGGCTAAAGAGCTTTTCCATGAACTTATTTACGAAGGCATCAACGTGGATGTCATCCATGCAGACAAAACTCAGCAACAGGTAGGATGACAGACTTCTCAAGAAACACTTTACTACATTCTTGCCTTCACTTTCTTTCTAATGTAACTTTAGGTAACTTTGACGGTAAATCATTGCAGGTTTTTGTTAGTGGTTTAGTTTTGTTCGTTAACATCATGATGAGTTTCAGGAAACAAGTTTACCTTCTTTCTCAAATTACTAATTAGGCTGTTTCCAAGTACCTTTTTTCCCTTTTTCCTAGAGAGATAAAGTAGTGCACAGTTTCAGGTCTGGTAAGATCTGGGTGCTCATCTGCTCAGCCTTACTAGCTCGAGGGATTGACTTCAAAGGAGTGAACATGGTCATTAATTACGATTTGCCAACAAGTGCGGTGGAATACATCCACAGGATAGGTGAGTGATTTTTCACAGAGTATGTTCTTTTTCTCATTTCCTGGGTCTTTAATGTAGCTGCTCTTGTTCGTGAGCAGAAATCCTGAAACCAAGCCTCTGCTATTGCTGCAGCGCTGACTTTGACATCACTTGAGCCAGCTTATATCAGAGGTCAACTTTCTGTGAAACTGCATTACTTTTTGTCAGACTTCTATCAACCTTAAATATTTAGATGCTTCACACATACCTGTGCTTTCATTCAAGAGGAACAGTCTTTGGAGATTGGCTGCTTGGTAGTGTACTAACACATGTCGGAAGGCTAGGGCTGTGAAGAGGGAGAGAATAAAGGGATATATAATATAATATAAAGGGATATATAATAAAGTAAAATCTACTCTTTGCAAAATTTGTGTTTGACAGGTCGTACTGGAAGAGCAGGGCACAGAGGAAAAGCAGTCACTTTCTTTACAGAAGATGATAAACCTTTATTACGGAGGTAAATTGGAAACCTGATACAGCAAAAATGCTTTTTGCATTTTGTTTAGTGTTCTGCTGAACCTGATGGTTGTGTCTGGTACCCCACACCTTGTACACAGCGTTGCCATGCTCTGGAAACCCACACCACTCTATAAAGCTCTTACAAATAGAGAAAGAGAACTCTATATCGAGATGGTGAAACTGCATAATGCTACCACAGTATGGGACAGATTGAGAGCATTTCAGTTTTAAGGTTTCTTTTTGAAGCCTTTTACTAATGCAGTAATAGAAGAACACTTCTCTCGTCATGCTGCCAGTAGACAACAATGTGATGGCTTACTTGGTAGTGCCTTTCAGTGAAAGTCAGTTATTCTGACTTGAGCTTTGCTAAAGGGCAGGTTCAGCAGTCCTTGCAACTCACTTTGCTCTTGTTCTGGCTTTCCTGAACCTTTGGCAGTGTAGAAAGTAAGACTGCCTCATCCTGTGCTTTTTGTCCAAAACTACTTGATATGATTCTCTGGTCTGGCTTTTTACTTTTTCTGCATCTCTATTAAGACTGTTCTCTCCTAGAGTTTCAGTTGGTTTAAACTGTCCAGATGGAGTCAATAGTTTCATTTAGTTTCATTTTTGTTTCTTCTTCACTGTACTCCACACTTGCTTTTGTGTCTTTATTTCTGGCTTAAAAAAACCCCACAACAAACAAAAAAACCCAACAACAAACCAGCCAGTTATTGAGGATTGCTGCTTTCACGGAAGAAGCTTACTTCTTGTCTGAGCACTCGCTCAAGATAATCTCTTCTGTCTTCTCGTTTCCAGTATAGCCAATGTTATTCAGCGCGCTGGCTGTCCTGTGCCAGACTACATAAAACACTTGCCCAAACTGCAAAGGTAGGTTAATTTGAACACTTTATCAGTTTGTTTCCCACTTGAAAAGCCTGTATGAGTGATTCTGGGTGCATAAGGGTTACAGAAGATTTAATTGTTTGCAATACAGTTGCAGGAATTTTACACAGGCTGATTGTGGCAGTTTTTTATCCAGACAAAAATGGAAACAATAAAGAATTCTCCACTTAAGGTTTTCCTGGAGTTAACTATTTTTCAATGAATTCCCTGAAATCTGCTTTAGACTTCCTAGGCCCATACTCATGAATTTGGCTTCTGAGATACATAAAAGTAAGTCCTTCATTTTTAGTTACCTTTAGAAAAATTGGTGTAGGGGTATCTGCAGATTTTTTTTTAATTAGTGCTTCTTTTTACGTTTTTCAATAACTTCTAAGAGTTACTAAAATTAGAAATCCTTTCATGTATATTAAACATATTAGAAGTTTGTTTGAATGTCTTGGAGATCATGTGGCTGAACTAATCTTGGAATAAACAAGACTGGAAATGTATTAAGGCCCATAAGTCCCTAACAATCAGTAAAGATTTTCTGTTTTACTTCCTTTGCTTATTAATTTTTGCCCTTTAACCTAATCCTTCTTCACTAAATGTCATTCTCAGCAAAGAAAAGAAGAAATTCATTAAGAAACCATTGACAAGAGAATCCATTTGTACCACCCCTGAGTGCTTCTTAAAAAAAGGCAAAAGAAAAATGTAAGTTTCTTTTTCTGAAGGGAAGGTAAGAGATGCTGTTTATCCAGAAAGGGCCCAGCAAGCTTCCTCCAAAATTACCAATAACTTGGATGGACCAGACCATCAATTCATAATGATTTCATAATGAAGTTTTGGTGTCAGTGTCTGTCTGCTGAAATTGGATAAATGCCATCAGTTTGCCATACGTGGTGCCATATATCAGGTGATAACAAGTGGAGTTTAAACCATTGGCCCTAAAGCCAGACTTCAGACCTAACTCTTGTATAACAGAACTCATCTGTTCCTCTTCTGGCAAAGGGCTGGCTTTGTTTGTAACCCGTGGAGTATTGATACAAGAAGCAGATTGTAAGTTGTAATGGCCAGAGCTTGCAGAAGACTGGCACGTAGCGTTTGGTTTAGTAGAAGTGGTCCTAAAGAGCAGCATTGCCCACAGTTTGGAGTGTTGCTACCAAAGGATTTGTGTTCAGCTGCACTAATAGCATATAAAACACGTAATGTCTGTGTCACTGCTCTTTACTTCCTATGTGATGTTCAGATGTCTTGGTCTCCACTGTGTTTCTTGTAGGAAAACTACAAAGGAAAATATTAAGGAGAAAAAGAAAGTTAAAGAAGGTAAAAAGAACAGCAAATTACAGAATGTTTCAAAAAGCTGAACAGCAGCAACGTACTTGTGAGCTGGGGCTGACACCTCTGTCCATGCTGAAGAGTAGGAGGATGAAGATAGCAACAAAGGGGAAGGGAGAGGAGTATGTTTTTGGGGGTGTTTCCTTCTGGGTGAGGATGGATGTTTACATGCAAGAATGTCTCTACTGAAGTACCAGCAGAGGATTCCTGAATGCTTCTTATAGGAGCTAAGAGTGTGCTTTTGCAGTAAATGCCTTGTGTTTCTGAACAGTGGTTCGAAAATAACATCCATTTGTGTCACTGTACCTTAGTTCCTTGGAAATACTGTTGGTTCTGTGTTCAGATCATCCCAAATAGGTTTTTTAGTCTTCCAGAAGATTCAGTGGCAGAAAACACAAAGCTTATTGTTAGGCTTGATGAATCCATCTGTCAAAGACTTCCCTGAACACTTGAAAAACAGACCAACCCCACTAGTATTGTATGTGAAAGTAAAGACTTGCTCCCCTACTTTTTTCTTCTATAAAATAATTTTGAATTAATACTTCACGTGTCTGTAAACTCTGTATTGTACTGTTTCATATTTAAGTCTCAAAAGAGAATAAACAAAGTCTTGAAGAATTCTAATCCAGGTACGTGCCTGTCTCTACAACCCTAATGAAACAAGTCCACAGGCGTTCTTCCACACCTGTTATACAAAAAGGATGGGCTTTTCATTTTCCACCTCCTCATCTATGTGTGTTCTCTGTCCACTTTGTGCCAGACTTTTGGTAACGCAGGAACAGTTTCTCCCTTGCAGCGATAATGCTTCTTTAAGCCAGTGTTCCTGTAAAGGATCTTCTTTCTTTATCAAACTTAATCCCATTTGGAAATGGATCCCAGGTCTGTATCACTCTTTACAGCAGAGCACAGTGGCCTGGCTTAGGATTTGCTCCCATGTAAGTTTTGAAAATCTGAGGCTACGAAGACCAGCTTTGCCTGAGGTTCAAAGAATGGGTCCAGAACTTCCCAGCTTTGCTGCATATGACCAGATGGACAAGCTGCTGCTGTGCGACGGTGTCTGTCCACTAAACCACCTTGTGCCTCACCAGGAGCGCTTACTTTACAGCTTCTGAGGCGTTTGGCTGGCAGTGCCCATGCCATAAGTTAACATTTCCCAGCCTTCTGCCCAGGCACCTTCAGCAGTGGCTGGGTCTTGGGTCACCCCTGCAGGTGGGTTTCCTGCCTCCCCGTGATTTTGGGGCTGAAGGGCAGCAATTCTTCCTTCTCAGGGGAATGTGCATGTCCAGAAGTAACACTTCCTGTACCCTTGGCCTGGGCACCGTCAGCAGGGTCCTAGGTCAGCCCTGCGGTTGGGCTCCCTGTGTCCCTCTGATATTTGGGACGAAGAGTGGCAATTTCTCCTTTGCGGGGAAAAAGAGATTGGTTTTTAAGGTGCGTGAAGTTGACTTTATCAACACCTTGGCTCGATTTTCACAGAGTTCTTGAAGAGAAGACAGAGCCCTTCATCCCCTCGCGTCGGGGCTGGTCCGTGGGCTGCGGGGCCGGGCTGTGGGCGTGGGGCCGGGGCTGCAGAGCCGGTCGGTGAGGTCGGTGGGTGGGCGTAGGGCCGGTGGGCGGTGTCTCGCGGCCGGGCCGCCCCGGAAGCCGGCGCCGCGCACTGACAGGCGCTGCCGGGCCGGAGCGGGAAGAAGATGGCGCTGCGGCCCAGACCCGGCGCGGGGGGCGCCGGCGGGGCGGCGGGGGGCGCGGGCGGCGCGGCCGGGGCCGCCAGGTGGGTGGGGGCGAGCGGGCGCTGCGGGGAGGAGGGGGACATGGGGGGCCGAGATGGGAACTGAGTGGCACATGGGGAGCCAGAGATAGAAGGGGGCTGAGGGGGACACGGGGGGGCAGAGACGGAGGGAACTGAGGGGGACACAGAGGGGGACGAAGTGGGCTGAGACAGAGCGGGGCAAAGAGGGCGGGTGAGGGGGACAAGGGGCGGGCAGAGGTGGAGGGCTGAGGGGGACGTGGAGGGGCAGAGATGGGGGCTGGGACTGAGGGGGACACGGGGTGGGCAGAGATGGAGGGCTGAGGGGGACATGGAGGGGCAGAGATGGGGGTCTGAAGGGGGGATGGGGGGCTGGGACTGAGGGGGACACGGGGCCAGTAGAGATGGAGGGCTGAGGGGGACATGGAGGGGCAGAGATGGGGGGCTGAGGGGCCAGGGACCGGGTGGGGAGTGTGTGCGTCCTGTGTGGTGTGTGGGGAGTCCGAGGTAAGGTATGTAGGGTGCTGGGTGTGGTGCTGTGGTCCTGAGTAAGTAGGGTCCCTGCTAGGATATCAGGGGTCCTAGGTAAGATATGTAGTGTGCTCGGGGAGGTGTGAGGGGTCAGGGGTCCTGAGTGGGGTGTGGGGATCCTAGGTAGGGTATGTAGGGTGCTGGGTAGGGCGTGGGGATTCCAGGTGATGTGGGAGACACAGCCATGGTGGCTTCGTGGTTCACTGGGGTGTATTTGCCTTTTGGAAGCCCACCTTATCCCCCAGCTCTACTGGGGTGGGAAGGGATTTCAGGATTTCTTCAGCCCTGTGTGGGTGCTGCGGGTGTCGGCAGCAATAAATGTTACTTATTGCCAGCAGACAGGTTTGGGGCCACTGCAGGACAGAGTTGGTGCTTGTCTGCTGCTGCTTTGGGGTTTTCTTTTCCCCTCTGTCCCACAAAGGGCACTTCAGCGATGAGAAGGGACCGAGGGATGGTGTTAGGGAAAAGAAACACTGGGTAATGAGGTATGTGAACATGTTGTGTTTCTGGAAAGGCTAGGAAGCTGTATTTACTGCCTTTGAAGACTTAGTAATTATTTTTGTAACATAGGCTCTTGCATGCTATTTATCCGTTGTCCTACTTCTAGGAAGGCTGGGAAGAGTGTGCACTTGACAAAAGAAATTTAAGTTAATTGAGTTCTTGGATATCTGAAGCCAACGTTTTTGTTGGTGATGCTGGGAGTGTGAGGAGGGCAGGTCTGCAGCGGGGCAAGCTTCACCTGGGTTGCTGCTCTGCACTGGGGAAGAGGCATTTTGAGGGCTCTGGGATACTTGGGAACAGACAAACTGAAGCCTATATGTCTGCCCATGCGTGCTGTGGGTAGGGTGAGAGGTTATCTTTGTGTTTTGCTGTGTGTGTAAATCTAAAATACTTCTTGCAAGGGGCTGGCGAAAGCATCGAAGCTCTTCGAGCAGCACTGCCTGCTCAGCAGTTTAATGGGAAAGTAACAAAAATGGGGAGTCAGTGGACTCTAGGTTTTGAAAAATAAAAGGATTTAAAAATCAACGTTTCCTATTGTTCATAGCTTGATTTCTTTCAGAATGAAGTCTGGAGGTAGAGGAAAAGTTTTGTTCTCTGTGTCTGTATGGGTTTTTGGCCTTGTTTACCTTCAGATATTGTGGATTTCTGCCATTCAGAAATACTGTGACAATCTATTTTGTGCTGATAGAGTTGTACTGATTAGGAATTAAGGGGTTTAAAAATCTACTTGTAGGTAGGAAAGTGTGTGTAGTTTGGAGCTTTTATACTGAAGTATGAATACAGAAAAGGACTTCTCTCCGCCTCCTGCATTGACTGAAGATGTTCATTGTTTGGTTTGTTTGTTCGTTTTAAGCTCCATATTTCAAATACTTATCTGATGGGAATTTACAGATTTATATTGCTACCTTATAAGGCTGCTATAGGGTAATTGCTTTGTTTTCTTTATGTTCATTTTATTGTGTGCAGTGTATCCCATATATTACGTTTTCTTCCTGTGTTACCCAAAGTGTTCTGGTGGGTTGCGTCAACACAGGTGGTAAAGTGCTTCTGCTGTTGAAAACTACAGAAATATCTACATAGGCATTTAAACCATTGTGGAAATAATAAGGACTAAGAAACTATATTAAAATAACTTGCTTGATAATAGTCAACTGTTCTGTGTATTTAAAGCATTGAGGGTCTTAAAAGTTTGCATTGTCTAGAAAGTGCATTTGGTCATTTAGAGCACAGTCCGATGGCTGTAAATGTGCTTTCAGCCCCTGTGTAGTATATTGGTCCTTACAAACAGCTTAAGTTATCATGCTCGTCTTTTTTTTGTCTTTAAAAATAAATAAGGGAGACTATTCTAATTTTGTCTGTTTATTCTTAATTCTCCTGTCACTTGTTATTTTGAGATCACTGGAATTAACATGTTTTTTTTAAATGAAAGCTCCTTTTGACATTGCTCCTATCACTGTATGGTTATCGAGTCCTATCATTTTCTGTAGCGCTTCAGGCAATGTAAGAAATGCCTGTGCTGGCTTTCTCAGCAAGGAGAATCAGGTGGATGCCTGATTTTTCATTTCTTTTGAATCTCCAAAAAGTAGTTAAAAAATGAAGTTCCTGTTGCTCAACTGAGTAAGCTAATGGGGTTTGTGTACGTGTGTGTGTGCCTGCAGTTGCACAGTTAAGCCTTAGAGCGAGGTCCATGATGAATCCGAGCCGAATGTACAGAGTGCTGTGCTGCAGGAGCTCACTCTGATACTTTTAACTAGCTGTTCTTCCAGTGCCCCCTAATTAGCAGCAAGCTTTTTTGTTCATTGTTGGTTTGGGTTTTTTTTTTCAACAGAGACTTCTAAATAAATCAGGAGCTCTGTAGGAAGGGATAAATATTTAATAGTTTGGCCTTTATTTGCTTCTTAGAAGCAAGTACCTTGCTATGCTCATTCAGTTGATATTACATTTGCTGATTTGGAAGGATACTTGTTGACTGAATTCCCCTAGAAATATGGAAAATGTGAAACTTTTGAATGCTTTTCCGTACTTATGAGCTTTTCAGAGATAACTTTTATTATTTCATCATTCAGATGAAACTAAGAGTGGTGTATTTTTGTGATGCTTAAAATTACTGCACTCGCAGATCTGGCTTACAACCGAAGCACTACGCATCGGAACTTGCATATGTTTTAAGGGGGTGTATTGCCAAGGAGGCACCGTGTACTGACAGCCGTTTTCGTAGATGAACCCAAACGCAGGCAAAATACAGTCAATTCACTGGGCTTCACTCCTTGAGTGGAGAAAACAGCTTTTCTGATCAGCACTGACGTATTCAGTCTTGGGTCCCTCTGTGGTGTTCACACAGCTGTTTGTTTTCATGATGTTAATATTTGTATGCTAAGAAATTGATTAAAAATGGGACCGCAATCATTGCGTAGACCCTAATCATGGTTTGAACTGAACGCAAGCCAGAGAAGCCCAGCACTTGTTTTGAAACAAGATAGCATGTGCCTGCACAGTGTTTCAAAGAGAGAAACAGTAGTCAGTGATGGTTGAGGATAATGGGATCTGGACTCGTTGGAAGGCGTAGGTGTGTGTTTGTTGTGGCAGGAGAAATTAGCACATAGAGGTCAGGGTAAAGAATCAGCTTCAGTATTAAGGTTCTGAGTTGAGGATGAAGTGAAGAGTAACATGGGTTGTCTTGGTGACCATGTAACCTGCTGCCTGTATAGTGGGTAGGTGCAATTTGCTCCTGGATAAATGCATAATTTAAATTCCTTGTTTTATCTTAGTACTCATGTTACACAGCTCTTTTATATTTATAAACCAGGTTGGCTTTCAGAACTTCCTGCAGATTTTAAAAGACTGTCTGCAGTCGTTTGAGATAGCTTTTTCTCCTTTACTCTTCTTTTACGTCCACACTCGTGCTGAGGAATATTGAATACCCATAACTGTTTGCCTTCCATGGTGTTTTGATGCAGTAGCTTCCTGGGACACTGAGAGAGTTTCTTGTTTGGTGAATTACTGCTGACCTGGGCTTCTGAGAGTTGCTTGCAAATGAGACTTTTAAATGAGATCCTTTTTCTGCTGTTTGGCAGCGCTGCAGTTTGAAAGTGAGGGCTAGTAATTTCCGTTATTATTTCGGTTGAAATTTTAACAGTTCTTCCTCCAGGTGCACTTGATCCTTGATATTCAAATTAATATTTTTTCCAGGGCACTATTTTTCTTACAATTAGATATAATTTAGAAAATAGAAGCCTCATTATTTTGTGATACTTGGTGTTTCAAAGTGGGGGAGAAGGCAGAAGTGGTGGGGTTTCATGGACGGTTTGTTCCTCTGCAGAAAACTGCCACAAAGTAGGTGAGAACTATTGTCTGGTGCAGTTATGGTCTTGCTGAATCAGGTACTTCCACTGGGAGATGCTTATTCATTCTGCAGTGCTAAAGGCCTAGCCTACACTAACAACTGACCTGTTACCAACCTGCGTAGGTGCTGAAACTCTCTTGTGGGTGATGTCGATGAGTCAAAGCCATTTTAGTGCTGCTGTGGAGGATAAGATCTATGTCTTCCTAGCTTAGCAGCCTGTGACGGTGCTGGTAGGACTTCCTGGTGCTTTGCGGGATCCCTGGGAAGGGTCACCTTTTCTCAGGAGTGGGGCTGGGTCTGCCAGGCCTGCAGGAGCAGATGAATGTGCTGACCAGAAGGCAAGAGGCACTGGGTAGTGGTGCTGACATGCAAGCCAAGGTAGCTTTTTCATTCACTTATATTTGCACTAAAATGACAGACTTTCATGTACCTTTGTTTTCCTCCGGCAGCTTCATGTTTCCTGTTGCGGGTGGTTTAGGCCCCCCTCAAGGTATGTATGAACTTGAGATTTTGAGCACGAAGTTCTTTGTGTTGTTTAGATACATTGAACAACTTAAAAATAGTTGTGATAGATGCTGAGAAGCATACTTATTAATTGTACTCCACAGCTGTTTTTCCCTTGAACTCAATACTGGTAAGCTGACTCTTGCGAGTCTATTTATAAAACTTTCTATGTATTGTTCATGAAGAAGCTTTACGGAATGCTAGGTTAAAGATATGGGAAAATTACATCTCCATTTTTAACCTGAATTTGCCTTTAAGATTTTTGTGTTATTTTGAGGGTGGGATTCAACCTCTTTATGCTTCATCTCCCAGCTGTGTATACCCATATTGTGTGGGTGTTGCAAGACCTGGTAAATATTTACAAAGCACAGCAAGACCCTGGGACAAGAGTCACAACCTGTGTGGAAAGTATTAATACAATAGGAGAGCCTCAGCCTTAAATTACCTTTGTTCTCCTTCCTGTTGCGGTGCTGTTTGTTTAATTAATGGAAAACACAGAGGGAACTTGTCGGGAAAGTGGAGAGTGTTCTTATAAAAATCTCAGGGACTGATTTATGGATTAATGCTGAGTCTGTTGTGTCCCTCCTGGAGGGCTTTTGCATGTAGTGTTCAGTTATGCACAGTTATAATTATCTCATGGTGTACTGGTAACAAATGTGTGTTAGTGTACGTCTCCCAAGATAGCAAAATATGAGATGTGAAGATACTGAAACATGATCCACTTGGCTTTATTCAGTGAATTAATACATTCCAACTTGATTTGTCCAATTTCATTGAAGTTTAGCTTTTACTGAGAAATATTGCAACCCTTCTAATATATGTATATATTTAAACAGTTTTTTCCTTCCCTTTACTGGTTTAGTTAAAAACATAACTTTAACACTAACTGGGAGCTTACCTTGTTTAATGTTTCGTTGTAGGGATGATTCCTATGCAACAGCAAGGATTTCCAATGGTTCCTGTTATGCAGTCCAATATGCCAGGCATGATGGGAATGAATTACGGTTCTCAGATCCCTCCTGGACCTATGACCATGCAGGTGTGTGGCAAGGAAATGTGGACTAAAATGAGATACCTTGGTGCCTGTCTGAAAGGTGACAGCTGATGCCATAGCCCTCTCACATGTGTGGGTATTAGTCTGTAGTGGGACATCATATTTTATAGTTGTTTCTTTGAAGAGATTGCCTTTAATTTAAAGAATTCTCCAAGTTCTGTTGGGATCTGGATAGAGATGGCAAGAGAGCTGGGCATACGTTCCTCAGTGAGAAATACCGCAAGGACGGTATTGGTAGTATTTAAAATAACTTGGATGTTACAGCCCATTCAAAGATGTCAGGACCCGAACTTTCATGTCATTACACGTGTTATGACACCAAAGTGGCATAAGAGAAGCATGGTTTCTGAACTGTAAAGGAAACAAAAGAATCCTCAAGATGTTGAAAAGCTACCAGGTACCACCTACTCCAAAATGTGGTTAGTAATAGTATTGAATCCTAGAGAAACTGTATTTCAAAACTCCCACAACATAGATCATCTGCCTCTTTAATTTTGCTTCGTGCTTTTTCTTCTTTTGCTTTGGTTTCATGTTCTTATCGCTAAGGTAATATATTGTGTAGTATTTTAAATGAGACCTTTATAAGCTGATGATAAGTGACTGTGTACGCATTCTGATTGATTACGACCAATTCAACAAATTGTTTTATCCTTTTGCAACTCAAATGCTGGAGTTAATAGAATTAAGTTTCCTGAGTGTAGGTGTCAATTCATAAACTTTCCTTACTCCCTAGAACAAGTATTTAAAAAGAATCTTAAATGTGGTGTATTTTCTCACGTGACCGGTTTTCCCATTTGTCCTCCTTCCTGTATTTCATTCTCACTCTTTTTCTTGCCTAAAGTAACTTTGTCTTTAACTCAGCTGTTGCTAGTTGAGGAATAAGAATGAAATATGAGTAGTTAAAATGTTATGTTTTCTTTTTCTCAGTCTTTTGTTTTCTATTTAGCACCATATGTGCTTATGTACAACTTTGCACTTTGCTGAAATTTAATGTTTTGCCGTGGCTTTGTAGCCAAATTACTGTGTGACAAACTGAATTTATTGTGTCTTCCCTTCCCACCCCCACCTGGAATTTATTAGATTTATTTAGTAAAATTTATTGTAGGAAGATGTTTTTATGAGAGCTGGTCTAAAAATAATAAACAGCTTTTGTTCTCTTCCTACGTGTTCTGATACCAAATACAAAATGAATGGTAAGAAAAGTAAATTAATTTCTGCCCCCCTCTATCTTAGACAAGCTTTGCTGCTATGGATGTACCAGAATATGTTTTTCAGCAAATGTTTCTGTAATAAATGCAGCTTATTCAGGCAAGTCTTCTCTTAGCTGTTGTTGTGTGCTGTCTCCTTCCCTCAGCCCACTGGATAAGCTATGTTTGCAAAATGACTAGACCACATTTTGCCAGCATCTGTTGTTGGTTAGGAGTGTGCATCTCCAGCAAGGAATTTAAAAGTATTATGCAAACACATAGAATAGGAAACAGAAAACCCAAACGCACGATACTGAACCAGGAGTAGTGGTGTAGGACGCCTGTAACCTTTCTGCTCTTGAGGCAGGTTGTATGGATTTGAAGTCTCGATTTTTGTGTTTGACCAGGAGACCATCCTGCCTTCTGAAATCCGTTAAGAATTGTAACTCATTATTGAGAGAGAAGAGTGCCATCTGCTGAATGACCACTGCTTTGTTCTGTAACAGCTCATCTGTGCTCAAAGATTGTTCATCCAGCTGTGCTTAATGCTCTTATAATTTTACGAGATCTGCCTGGGTCATGGAATTGCCAGGTGCAGGGTGGAATTGCCAGTGTGGAAAGTTTTTTTGCAGGGTGGAATTGCCAGTGGTTTGGGTTTTTTCTGTGAAACAAACAACAAAAAATGTTGGAGTTGTGTTATTTGTTTTGTTCCAGGGTGGCATGCCCTTAGGGCCGATGCCAGCAACTGGAATGCCTTACATGGGACAAGCTTCTTTCTTGGGAATGCGGCCAGCAGCCCCACAGTACACTCCCGACATGCAGAAGCAGTTTGCAGAGGAACAACAGTAAGTGACTCTTTACTGATGCTTGGGAAAGTCTTCCTTTTTAAGGGGGAGATGTAGTCTGCAGAGGTGGTCCACACAGTAAAACTATTGATAGCTTCTCTAGAAAAGTAGTCCATTTAGTGCTGTAGAATATTGTTGAGATCATTCTGTTGCATTTGAAGGCCATCTTTGAAGTTACTAGTGACTGTCATACAGTTCTGAGAAGAAGTTGAAATGTGTGCACCAAGCCGTCTGAATTGGACACAGAAGAAATGGAAAAATCCAGCAGAAGCTTGCCATAAAAACTATAATGGAAAATTATTTTTAGGGGTTTTTTTAAATCATTTTTCTTCAGGAAGAGGTTTGAGCACCAGCAGAAATTCTTAGAAGAAGAAAGAAAACGCCGCCAGTTTGAAGAGCAGAAACAAAAGCTGAGACTCCTAAGCAGTGTGAAACCTAAGGTATGACCTAAATAAGTGAAGTGTGTGTTTCTTATTTTCTTCTAATATCTTTTAATGGGATGGTCTCTTTCAACAAGCAAATAAGTGGGGACTTATATGAGACACTAGATTACATCTTGAAAAGCATCTGGAGGAGTCAGTTCTTTACACACTCTTGGTATAATGTAAAAGTCTGGTATTGAAAATGAAATCAGGTTTTGAAAAATAAACTAACCTGATGTATAACACTTGGGAACAGATTGAGTTTCTAGAACAGAGAATGTTTGGTTGCTTGTTAACTTTGTCCAAAGTTTTGGACACTTGCAGTGAACTCAAAGGCTCTTATATGCAAGGATACACATAGCTGAGTAAGGTTTGTGTATTGTCCCTATGCATAAAGCTATGTCTAAAGACTGAGAAACACTGTTATCATGTTGTCTGCAAAATAAATGCTTTCTAAATATGGGAGTTATTGTTGATATGCTTCAGGAAGGCACTGCTGGAGAAAGAAAGCTTTAATCTAGCAGCAGGCATTGCTGATTTTTATTTTATACTGAATATTGAAAGAAAATGGAGCTGTTTTGTACATTTTTCAAAATGTGTTCTGTGGTGTTTCAGACAGGTGAAAAAAGCAGGGATGATGCTTTGGAAGCCATTAAAGGAAATTTAGATGGCTTTTCTAGAGATGCTAAAATGCACCCAACACCAACATCGCATCCAAAAAAGCCAGGTGGGTCATTTTCTCATCTTCCAACTGAAAATAAAACTCTCTTTGAAATCTTAAGAAGGGAGAACTAATGCCGTGAAGTGTTTTTGTTTGGTGGTACATAGTAAGTGCATTAAATGTTTCGTAAAATAGTATCATTACAGCAACTGTTTGCTTGATCAGGTTATAAGGATGAAATATTAGATACTGCTTGTATTAGAAGACTGTTTTTAAGCACAGTATGTTAGGCTCACTTTTAATGTGAAATATCATAGAAATTGATCATGTGTTTGTTCTTTTCTAGTCAAAGCATTAATTAATGTTTTGCAGAGTGCTTTTGAAGCTGAGAAGTGCTATCCAAGTGCTAAGAATGATCAAAACGTTATATAATGACTTCAGTGGACTGTAATAGCTTACTTGTGTACCATTGCCTGAGCATGGTCGTACCAAAGCCTTCTGTATTCTCTTTCCAGTAATTACTACATCTGTAACAATTACTACTAAAGATTTCCTATGGGTTGCAGTATAGTTTGTTCTGTGTCTATGCTGAAACAAAGCTTATCTAGACAAACTTCCCCGTACAAAATCTTTATCTGTACTATGGATTTGCTCGGATAATTTTGAAGTTACAGGTGGCTTCTAACAATTTTCTGTTGACTGTAGATTTGCCCACCCTACATCAGCTCTGTTAAAATGGTTAACTATGCAAGGGATCAAACAGGTTGTCTAAATGAGTACACATTTCTTATGTATCTTATAATACATTATTGAGATTTTGAGGATGAAATGCTCCTTTCAGGGAGATTGTCCCCCTGTACGCACCCTCATTATGTCCTGTTTGAAATTATACCTCTGGATTTGTTTTGACCCAGTCTTTTTAAAACAAACGGAATACTTCCATAGACAGTGTTAAGAGCCAAGTTTCAATCAAAGCATTTACATCATAAGAGTCTGGGAGAGAAGATGCATAGTTGGAAGTGGCTGCTCAGCTTTACCTTATGTGTTTGTTATGCTGACAATAACTCCACACATCTGTCAAGTAATGCATTGGCTGCTGTTTCCCCTCACCCATTTGCTATGTGTATCCAGTATTTGCCACTTTCCCTAGCTTTCTACCTGTGAACCGTTTTCCTCATCACTTTGCATTGTGTGTTCATTCCATTTTACAGATCATCCCACATCATCCCATTCTGCTGTATCTGTTTCCCACTCTGCTTTTCTCGATGATGAAGAATTTAGTGACTTTATACAAGGGCCTGTTGAAATCCCCAAACTGGTGTCTCAGCCCACCTCTCAGCCTTTTCAGCCTTTCCATTCTGCTGCTGAGGCTGGGCAACTGCTTTCAGAAAAGGCTGCAGTCCAGCCTCTCCCTCCAGCCCAGACTCCAGTGTTATCCATCCTGCATGGTACAGCTGGGCAGGTTCCTTATTTTCCTACCTCTGCATCTTCACCCAGTATACGTAAACCAGGTAACTCTAAAGTATCTTTTTTTACATGTCACCTTCTGTCATAGAGCTACAAAATCTTCACTCGTTTTGTTGGGTATTTTTTCAGTCTGGCTGAAAGAAGTAATGTATAGGCAATTAAGGAGAAACCTGCTGATCCATGGGAAAAGATGATTTAAGTCCTCTTTTTCCTTCCTTTAGAACTGCGCTGTAAAAGCAAATTACTTATGGATCCAAAGATTGCTTGATATCCATATTGTGGGTCTTAAGGGAATTAAGTCTCATGTGCTAGCATCTTTGTAAGTCTGTATAGTAGAAAGAGATGCAGGTGAGATAGTGGTATAAAAATAACTTACACTAATGCACAGTACTTGTGTACTTCCTCTCAGAGAGTAAATGGATGTTGGCGAGATTAATGTAAAGAATTTTGCAGATGTCAGTAGATATTGGACAGTTCTGCTGATGCCTAGATGATTATGCAGTGGTAGTCCTAATACAGAAAATAGTTTTGTGTATTTCTTCTACTTGTTGCTTTTTGTTTGTTGAATTTGTTGTATATGCACGGTAAGTAAAGGAAAGAATCTGGCTATAAAAGTGCTTAAACAGGGTGGTGCAGTTGGTCTGACTTGGGACAGATGATCATCTTAACTTATCAGTGGTACCAATAATAATTATCCCTTGAAAGCATGGAATTGCAGTCTAGGTGGTTGATAACAAAATACAAATAATTCCTCCTGCTGTTTATTCAGGCTCTTCCTTGGAGGAGAAAGTCTTAGATAATGGCTCAAATGAATCTGAACAAGAGCAAATAAAACTTAGAACATCCGAAGTTGGGCACAAAGCCTCAGCTGCAAGCCAAGTTCATGCCAGTCTAACCACCAATGACTGGGATGTTGTAGGTGGACACGAAAGTGGTACCACTGCTGCAGAGGTGCACAAAGCTTCAGAACAAAACATAGCAGTTGAAGAGTGTGGTGAGCAAACAAAATATTTGACAGAATTTAAACCTAATAAGATACTGCTTGGATGCTAACACTCTGTACACTAATTCTAAGGCCAATCCTGCATAATTTTGCTCTGAACGCCTGCTTGAATAATATGTCAGTGCCTCCTGCTCCTTGCTAAAAGTATAACAACTGTGATTTTGCTCTGAACTTTTTCCATGTGAATTTACTGCTGTAATCACTTTTAACATGTTTGTTTAATCAGGTCTACTGTTTTAAAATATTCTATTCTCTTTCTTGCGGGGGGGGGGGGGGGGGGAAGATGTGCTCTCTTGAAGATTTGGTTTTTTAAGTATTTAAGGAAAATTATTACTAAAGATGGTCAATGTCATGGTGGATTTTCATCTTTTAACTCGGAGGAGATAAAATCTTATCAGATTAAAACTCCTAGCTAGTTAATACTTGTTTCCCAGATAATTTGCTGCTCATATGCATTATAAATAAAACTATTTGTGCTTTAGGGATCAAATTTTCAAAAGCTGGAGTGGATGAAAACTGTAAGTAAGGTTTAGTTCCAATTTGGATTTTATTAAAACTGACTATTGACTGTTTGGGTTTGCTTTATTCCAGTCAGATGCAAGGTCTCTGGTGCACCTTGATTAGTGCTCTCATGTTGTGGTCAAGGGTTATTTGAAACGTGGGCTCTGCTGTAGTCAGGTATGATAAAAATACATGTAGTCCTTTGTGTAATTTCACTTACTGGGGAATGTGAGGAGACAGTGAAGCAGAAGGCTCCTGGTCTGTAGATAATTGAATTCAAACTCTTTCTCAAGCAGTTATTTCTTTCCTAGAAGTACAGTAACTTTTATTAATAAAAGCTCCTGTGTTCATCTCCTCAGTCAGTGGATATGTTGCTTTCAAGTGTTTTCTTATCCAATATACTTTAAAAACATTATTGGATGAAATGAAATTATTTTAATGGACAGTTTTAATAAGTGGAAGGGCTTTGTAATACACAGTAAATTGATGAAAGTGACATAAAAACAGCATGAGGTAGGAGGTGTTCATATATTCATAGTTCAGTTTTTCATTTTGTACCAATCCAACACAATATGATGACAGATTTAAAAAAAAAAAGCAAAAATGGGTCAAGGGAGAGGCGGCAGGAAATGCCCTTTGTTTAATAGTGTAAGATAGTGAGTTTAGATACAGCCTGCAGATCAAGATGTTGGAAGTGATTGTGTAGAGCAACAATGTTAAGAATAATTCTAAATATTAAGGGTGCTTTGAAGGATGAGCGGAAGTACTCTATGAGGAACAGAAGTTTAGTATTGAAGTGATAATGCTGAAAAATGGCAGACTCTTAGTCACCTGGATATTTTCAAAGTTTTGAGTAAGACTCTCCTACCAAGTAAACATGGCAGAGAAATCCTTTTCAGTTCTTATATTTGATTTTTAAGGGGCTGAATTGTGTCAGAGAGATGCAAGGGTCAAAAGCAAGAATTAGTAGGATGCAGAAGTGTATGAAAGGATGGCTAAACATGAAGAGCAGTGAGATTGGAGGAAGTGGCAAATTTATTTTACTTGGCTGGTGAAATGAAAGGAATTGCTTGTATTAAAGTGTGGTTGGAGTTGTGGAATGATTAGAAATTAGGCTGCAGTCAGGAGAGAATCCATGTGAATGATAAGGAGATGCAAGTGCGCTAGGAAAGACAATGGCTTCTGAAATGACTCTGATTATTTTGTCAGAGTTCCATCCAAGATAAGCGTAAAATCTGCTTAGAGAGAGCTTGATAGGAAGTAAAGCCACAAGTCTGAGGAGAAGAGCCCACACAGTGGAGAAGGAAATAACCAGTTCACAGGGAGGAATATGTGGCAGATCGTGTTATGAAAGCCTGTAGCGGTGAAGGCAGCTGTGGTGTCTTCTGGATCTGAAAAGTAGGAGCAATGGGGCACTGGAAAAATTTTTGAGAACATGGGAAAAGGTCTTGCTCGGAATCAGTCTGATATGCTGTTTATGAGTTTCCCTGATAAGGATGCTCTGGTGGAACATGGTGGTTCTTCTGGCAGGTTTGAGTTTATTTGTTCCACAGGTAGCTTTAGTACATATTCCTGCAGTAGCTTTTTTTCCTCTGAGCACAGTGATTCCTCTCTGAAATCTTTGCCTGAAATGCTAAATGATACTGACCAGCCGCGATCTAGTGGCCAAGATCTTTGTGCTCTGAATATATGTATCCTAATAGAGCTGTCTGTCTTTTTCTTACTGAATTGAATACTTTCAGGAGTTGGAGTATTCCCTTCACAGGACCCAATTCAGCAAATGATGCCTCCTTGGATTTACAATGATAGCTTGGTCCCAGGTAAACAAAGAAAGTGGGCATTTTAGCCAAGTGGGCAATGTAAGGTGTGAATGTACTTGTGCTTACATTGCCATTTATTGATCAAAGCATTAATCTTCCGTCATTAAAGGAATTCTGTATCTTTGATAAGTTCCACATTTATGGTGGCTTTATCTTATTTTTTGAAGAAGTATGGATTTTTTTCAAGCATGTTAAATGTTTGATCTAGAATTTGTTATGAAGGAAGATTATGTTGGTAGAGGTTGCATTGCTGACAATACTGCTTTCGTGGGTAGTCTGGTTTTTGGCATGTCTTGTAATTAAGCAGGCTCATTTCTTAAGGCTGTTTGTCTTATATATGCAAATAACATAGTAAAGAGAAAATGAAATGCTGTAGTAACTATTGATTACACTGAGATTTAACTACATAAAGCTGTTATAACTATGGTTTTATATGGATTATCCTGCAATTCCATTAAAGAAACATGTTTTGAAATAGAGTACCAACTGTATTTTTGTGAGCTATTTCTTTACTTGTTTTAAACTTGTCTGTATCCAGTAACGTGTTTAGATGAAACATTACGATACAGTACAATGCCACTATAGTGTTGCCTGACCTTACGCTTCCAGTGTTACTTATTTGATGTAATGTTGAGTTTGAGACAAAATAGAAAAGCAATCTTAAATTCACTTGAGAACAGCAGTTGTCTCTGTCTAATACTGACTCCCTCTTAACAGAGTTGTATAAGAAAATTTTAGAAAGCACTTTGACTCCTACTGGAATAGATACAGCTAAACTGTATCCTGTGCTGATGTCGTCTGGATTGCCCAGAGAAACCCTTGGACAAATATGGGCTTTAGCCAACCGTACTACCCCGGGGAAGCTCACAAAGGAAGAGCTGTACGCTGTCCTGGCCATGATAGCGGTAACTCAGGTATGACTAACACGTCAGAGATTAGTGCAAAGAGGTAGTTCACTTGATGGATCAGGTTGCATGTTAGCACAAGTGACTGGTTTACCACACCTGTAGTAAACTAGTACAAGGAGAAACTCCCCTTGTAACCAGTGGGATTATAATTTCATCCCCTGTCTCTACGTTTCACTTACTCTTTTCTTTAGTGTCAGTTGAAGGTAGTTCTTAGATATACCTACCAAACATGTGTATGTATTTCAAGTAGAAAATACTGGCTGTATTTCTTCTGTTGTATACGTATCTGTTTGCCTCAAACTATATGGTTCCCATATCCCTTAGTCTGCGAATAGCAGGTAGTCTGCTACCTCTCTCCCAAACCAGTGAAGTGTTAATTTTAGACGTCTGTTCTTTGTCAGCATGATGGCATCTCTTCGCAGTTTATTTCTAAATACCAGTCCTACGTGAAAACTAAGGCAAGCATATCCTGAGCAGTGAAAATGGAAGCTGAGGTGCCTTGTTGGAGTGGTGTGTGGGAAAGGTGACATAGCACCTTTCAGTGTAGCTTTGGTTGCCAGTGCTTAATAGATTGGTAAACTAAAAGCCAAACAAGTGTGCTGCCACGTGCCTCTGCCCACCCAGGCAGTGTAACTCCAACAGTCAGGGTGTTGGATGTGGTTCGCTTACACGGGCTCTTGATAGCATGTTTTGCTTTGAAAGGTTTACCTGAAGCTTGACCGGTACCCTGTGCTTTCACGATTTCAATAATACAAGCTAGAAATTGGAGCAAGGGTCGTAATATGCCTTTTTACTAACTTGTACGTGTGTATGTGACTGTCTCTTTGCAGAGAGGAATACCTGCAGTGAGTCCTGATGTATTAAACCAATTTCCAGCTGCCCCTGTTCCTACTTTAACTGGATTTCCAGTGCCACTGCCCGCCACAGTAAGCCAGCAGCCTCTGATGCCCTCTGCACCACCCGTCTCCTTGCCCCTGAGCATGGGGCCAGCTGTGATGGGACTGAACATTGCAGCACCAGCTGGTGGAGCTGCAACACAGCCCTCGGGAGGGTTTCTCCCATCCTTCCAGCCCAGCCAGGTGAGCTCACTCTCCTTGTGTGGCACATCTTCATTGTCCTAGGAAGAGAATTAGCCTGGCTCTTTCAGAGCTATATAGTGACAGCAGATGTTAAGGCAACAGCAAAAAATGGGGCTGAAAGCTAGCACGTGACATCTGGAAACATGAAGTCATGCCACTAAGGATGATCTTTTATTTTTTCTGTTTCTTTCTGGTGGCATTAGAAGAGGTGCAAAAGAGTTCTCCATTACAGCCTGATTCTTTTGAAAGAGGATTTTATTGTAGTTAGGATGTTGTAATGTACATAAAATGGAATTTTAGGTTAAACTGCGCAACAGACTTTATCTGGTAAAATAAATCAGAGTTTTCAGGAGAAGCTGAGAACTATGAAGACCTTTGGTTTACAACATTAAATTTTGTGTGTTTGCAAATAATTTTGCTGTTTGCAAAATATGGTCCATCTTTCTTCAGAAAGTATTTCTTCTGATTTTTTTTCTGTGTGCATTGATTTTAAATTATTGATTGTCTTAAATTATTAATATTTGTCCTGTATTAAAAGTTTATTACTATGATCAATAATACATTTAATGTGAAAGGAACAGAGTTCCTTATTCATGTTCTTCATGCATCCTGCTTGTAATCATGTATAACTCTTGTGTGTTTGGAGTTGGGTGAGGTGCAGGCGAAGTGGAAACACTGGTTGTGCTGATTTTTTGTGCTAATGTTAAAATGTTTTTTCCTTCTTTTGATATTTTTTCCCCTTAAGTTGATCATGCTGCTCTGAGCTGCTTTCATCTATATGACAATTTGAAAAGGCAACAGTGCAGCCCTTTACGTGTTGTTTGTAATGCAGGTAGTAAAAGCAGAAGATGATGACTTCCAGGAGTTTCAAGATGCTTCAAAATCTGGCTCACTAGATGACTCTTTCACTGATTTCCAAGCAGATGTAGCTGGCTCCTCCAAAGCAGGCAGTTCACAGCACCGGAGCAGGTAGTAGATCTTTGATTTCCACCCCTTCAGTATTTTAGAACTCTTTTAAGAAACAAAATGTTTTCCTCTTTTGTGGGTAGCTTTCTAGTCTGTAATTTTCATCTGTCACCTGATTTCTACTCTGACAGTTTCTTTTGAAGGTTGTTACAACTACAATTAGGCCTTATGAATCAAAAATGACATTTGTTGTGCCATAGGTGGTTGGCCATTCTTTAGCATGCTAGTCATCACGCTGAGGTAAATTGCATTTACAAGGTATGGGGATAGGTTTTCAAGTGTTCATACTACTGCCCAGGCTATTTAAAGATACTTCGTACTGTGCATTCAGGCAAAAATCTTACAGAAAGCTATTCGTGAAAAATACACTGGGACAGAGGAATTCTGCATTTAGTGCTGTATGCTTCCATTAAAAGTACTACCCCATGCTTTTTGGAGTTGATAGAAACCATTTGCTGACATGAAGGTCTTTCTTCAAGCCCTGAATATGGACCTCAAAATTCATGCAAAGAGCATGACGTCGTCCTCTTTAAATGACTGAAAACTCCAGTGGAGGGGGGGTTTTGTTATTCCTATAATTTCTCTCTCTGGCCAGTGCTTAAACTTCCAATAACTGACTGTAAATCTCAATTGAAATCTCATTCAGACTTAGGCAATCCTGGCTTTTCATTTGGGAGACTGCCAAAATATAATTCCAGATCAGGTAAATTTTGTATAACAAAATAAGCGAGCATGTTTACTCCCTTGGAGAATTTATAATTAATCTTGCAGAGTCCTGTGATTACAAAATTTCAGTCTTGTTTCCTTTTGCTGCTCATGGCAAACTTTTATGTACCTCCCAGGTGTCTGATTGTAGACATAGAAAATTTCTGTGTATTGAACTGACTGTTCTTAGTTGCAAACAGAACTACTGCTTTCCAAGTAAGCAGTGATTACCAGTTGCTTCCTCAACAGTGATGTCAAAAGCGGTTACTAAAAGAAATGTTCCGTTACACTATTTGTAATGGCATTCTATGCAAGAAATATAATTTTGCTGATGACGGTGAATGCCACCTGCATCTGAAGATGCCCTACTTTAGGTGTATCTTTAGTTATATCTTAATTTGTGTTAGACATCATTTTGCAATTAAAGCTGTTCTGTTACTGAAAGTTTTAACAGAAACCCTGTAAATTCTACAATGGGAACCAGGATAGGATCCTAAATAAACTATAAAAAAAATAGGTATTTTTTATTCACTGCAGCAATTCTCTTTGTTTAGTTGTAAAAGTGTTCAGTTTTGAACAGAACATTACAATGAGCTATAATCTAATTGCTTATGGGCCTTTATTTTAAAAAAGCCATCTGTAGAGTACAGATGATTAACCATTACATTTGCCAAGATTGCATATCTAATAGCCTGTTTTGCAGTGATGTGAAATTTAATTATATTACCATAAGCTATATTTTTTTGACATTGCGCTGCCTGTCTGCAAGCATCACAGACCATCATTAGCACGTGTGTGCAAGTGCTAGGTTTGTATGTTGCTTGTAAGCTGCTGATAAGGAGATTTAAATGGCTCCAGAAAGATTCTTGCTTCAGGGTGAAGAACGCCAGAGAAATTCATTCACGTTTTCAATGTGTATGGTATTGAATGGCATAAACTGGAGGTAAAGCACATCATTCATATGTAGAGGATGTTGTTCTGTAGAGCTGCCAGGGTGTGATAAGGGGGTTTGTGTGGAGGGCAAGCAAAGCTCTCGCAGAATGTCTTCTAAATCTTACAGCAGTTGCTAACAAGGGGTTAGGTTATTCTGGCAGTTTTACTATATGAAGTAGAGTGTGTTTATGTATGTGCAAAAAAGATTTGCTTGTGTAATTGTGGACTAATCCTTATTTTGCTGATTAGATTGCTACCTAAACTCACTGATTTGTGCTGACAGAGTTATCCTTTCTTTCCTTTTGAACCACTTTATTCTCTTATGTTTGCAATATGTAATGAAATACAATCAAATGTAGATAAGCTGAAAGTATGGAGCTGGCAAAATCTCAAGCAGTTTTAACTCTTTGCTGTGTCTGGTTCTGTCAGGGAGAATTGTCCTTACACAGCCCTGTGCACAGTGATAAATGAAACAGCAATGATTCCTGGGGTATGTCTATGTGCGTATTCCCTCCTGGGCTAAGAATTCCTGTGGTATAAAGTTCTGAAGTGTTTTGTTCATGTTTTAGTACAAATTAAAATGAAGAAGAATGAAAATTGACTTCTGGCTTGAAAAAATATGATTAGATTAGAGAAAGTGCAAATTCACCCATCAGTTACCCAGCTGCGTGTTTACATGCTATTATTCTTAATAGATATTGAGATAGTTTTCATCAGATTCTCAATTAAGCACTCCTTAGGGTAAAGGCTTAGGTTTAGTGATCCAAATTGTGGAGTCGTAATAAAAGCCTCCTTTAAGTAAAACCTGGTAACGTAGATTTCTTATGGATAAATTAAGGAACTTTGCTTTTTTCTCTTTTGCTTTTAGTGTTCCTTCTTTACTGATGCCACTCCCGGGTAATAAGACACTTCCATCAACTGATAAGTATGCAGTGTTTAAAGGAATTGCCTCTGAGAAGACTTCAGAAAATACAGCTACTTTTGGAGGTAAAAGGAAAAATATACAACCACTATCAGCAATTTATTTCACGTCTTGTTCTTTGCACTGAAAAAATATTGCTATTTTAAAAAATCAGAGCAATTACGTCAATATAAAATTTGTGATATGAATTCCTCATATCTTTATGTAAAAATATTTCTTTTCTCGTATTCACTAGATTGTGGAGACAAGTATAGTGCTTTCCGTGAACTAGAGCAACCATCAGAGAGCAAATACTTAGGTAAGCAGTACTTTTTTTTTTTAGCTGCTTTAACATGTTTTCATGATTACTTTTATAAGCTGTGGAATTTCTATCACTAGAGTTCTAGAATCATGATGCTTCTGCTCCCCCAACAACTTAGTAGGATGTAGCCTGGAAAAATAATGTAATATACTATTGAAATGATCTGCAAATTGTATTTCTAGATGATTGGCATCTCTCTTGGATGCTTCTGAGTTTTATTTTAAATTAACCATGTGGCTGGAATTTGTTCATTTTAACTAAAGAGTCACGTATCCTTAGAAGATGGAATAAGATGCTTCTAGGCAAAATTGCAACTTTCTGTCGTTAGGGCAGAATTCAAACTTTTTCTGATCTGTAGTGCTCTAACAATAAATCTGATCACTTATTTTGAAATTAGAATTTAACTGGTTTTGACTGGGGAAAGTAAATCCAAGTGAATGTGAAGTGCAACATCTTATGATTACGAAAGCAGAGTCTCCCTAAGCATTTTCCAGAACCATTCATGTCTCGCTCATTTATGCAATATGTGGTAATCTTTATCTTTTTTTAATCAGATGGGGGAAAACTTTCCTATGTTATCTATAGACACATCAGAAGATAAACATACTACTAACATACCCTGACTTCCACAGAGCTATGTTATACCCAGCATTTTGTTTTACTGTTAGAAGACAACTTTAGGTTCTTGCATAAAACCACTTACCTGAGTTCACTCCTTCTCCTTATTTATCAAAGCCAGAATTATTTTTTTCAAACACTGAGTTTCAGCTCCTGTAGTGTTTTGTGAGGGTTTCATGCTCAATACATTTTCAAGATTAAATGCATGCAATTAAATGAAATAACAACATTTTATTTCTTTCTGTGTGTGTTCTAAAATACAGAAAATTGTTATATTTGCCAGCTATCCAGGTCTGACTACTTTTAACCCTTTCACCAGCTTACATTTCTAATGGAAAAGTTTGCAGTTCATCAGTAAGTTTAGTTTGCTGTGATGTTTTAGTTTTGATCAATGAATAGCAATTTCACAAATATTTGTGTTGTTGCTGGGCCACTTGAATTGATTTGGAGGGGAGGGAGAATGGAAGAATACGTCAGGTATAGTCAAGATCTTTTACCACCATTATAAATTGTCTTCTTCTAAATCTTGGTTAAACTAATTCGAAGTCTGACACTGTGGTAGCTTAAGAATTAAATGTTAATGGTGTACTTCTAAAATAAAAAAACAATTTATTTGTTGCTTGTCTTAAATTAGGCATCAATACTTCAAAATCACAAGTAGACTAAGCACATATGTGCTGGTGAATGGGTTAAACAGCTCAACATTTTTCATGTTTAAAAGAAATTACTTTATAAAAAATATTGTGTACAAGCAGGAAGAAACTTACAAAATTAGTACACCAAAATATTGAATGCAAATTCAATGAAAACTTCGTTACCTAATGTTTAATCAGGTTTAAGCTGTATTCGTTACGTAGTAGTATTTTACATTCAGTATGAAGTTGAACTAGAGGTCTGCAAATCCTTTGATTGATCACGCTGACTTCATGTGCAAGTCTGTCTCCAGGCTGCCTAGTGAAACTGTAATCAGTCTTAGCAGAGGCAGGAAGGCGCCTGAGTTTTATGTTGCGTTTACTGAAGTCCTGATTGCTTAACACTTTTGTACATTTAGGTGCACCTGGCAGAAGGAAAACGGGATAGATTAAAATGAGAACTTAAAAATTTTCTAAACCAACCTATTAGGATCACCACCTTGTGTTCTTTTTTATTTGGGACTTTGTCGCCTCCACCTGTTGAGTTCCCCAGTATGCCCAGTTGGATAGGCTGTTGGCTGTCTGCCTCCTGGACGTGAGCATTTTCCAAAATAGCTTCAGCCACCCAGCAAGTCCGGTTGATCTCTCCAGTGTCCCCTTTTAGCTTATCAGCCAGGAATGCTTTAGTGTCAACCCTCTTTTGACGCCTCACGAAGAAACTGCATTTAGGCAATATTTTGAAGGGAGGGAGGGAAGAATTGTCTCAAATAAGAAGGTGAATACTATATTGGTGGAGGTGAAATTCAAGCTTACATTCATTGGCAAATATGAGAAGGATGAAATGGGAAAAGAAGCCTATGTGGAAGCTGAATAAGACAGTAAAGATCACCTTTTGAATCTGCTGGCCATGATGTGTTTTGATATTAACTCAGTGTAAAGGGAATTTAATATGACTTTGAGGCTGTTTGGAAGACTTAACTGTTTGCTGGAATGAGTGCTAGAATTGCTGACCTTGAAACTGGTGTGGTTCATAGAAGTTG
The DNA here is from genome assembly GCA_033558235.1 of Neomorphus geoffroyi. Lineage (NCBI taxonomy): Eukaryota > Metazoa > Chordata > Aves > Cuculiformes > Neomorphidae > Neomorphus > Neomorphus geoffroyi. Next base: position 3,171,190 of record JAUMJM010000018.1, read on the forward strand.
AGTTTGCAGTTCTACATGAATCCTGAGGTCTTAATTTAAATAGTTTGCATTAAAAACTTCTGACACTGCATGAAATAATTTGCTTGCTTGCATGGTGTGAGTGTGGTGTATTTGTTGTCACTGCAGCATCTTAGTGTTATTCCGTTGTTTTTATTCTCAGGAGATAACCTTGCAGAATTCAAGCCTGCAGGAACCGATGATGGTTTCACAGATTTTAAAACCGCTGACAGTATCTCACCATTAGAGCCACCTACAAAAGACAAAACTTTCCCTACATCTTTCCCTTCTCTGCCCGTTCCATCAAAACAGCAAACACAAGCAAAGACCTCTTTGAATCTAGCAGACTTGGATCTCTTTTCCTCTACTGGTGAAAACAAGCAGCCATCCTTTCCGCCTGCATTCAATACATCAAAATCAGGCCCCTTTCCTCCCCCACCCCTTTCATCTACCACTGCCCAGCCAGCACCCAGCAAAACTTCAAGCTTAGCTGATGAGTTTGGAGAGTTCAACCTTTTTGGAGAATTTTCTAATTGTGCATCAGCCAGTGGACAAGATGACTTTGCAGATTTTATGGCTTTTAACAATAGCAGTGGATTTTCCGAACAAAAAACAGATGACAAATACAATGCACTTAAGCTAGAGGCCAGTCCTGTTCCTCAGTCTGGCTCATCTGCCAGCACGGTGAAGAGTGGGCAGAGTTCTGCCACTGCTGCTACGCCCACCAAATATGATATCTTCAAACAGCTTTCTCTGGAAGGCTCTGGAGTAGGCTTTGAGGAGGGGAAGGACATCACGCTTTCTTCAGTGAAGAGTGATGATGATTTTGCCGACTTCCACTCTAACAAGTTTTCTTCCACGTGCAACAGTGCAGATAAGTCCCTAGTGGACAAAGTTGCAGCTTTCAAGCAGGCCAAAGAAGACTCTGCTTCCGTGAAGTCTCTGGATCTCCCTTCTATTGGTGGCAGCAGTGTGGGCAAGGAGGATTCTGAAGACGCGTTGTCTGTTCAGTTTGACATGAAACTGGCTGATGTGGGAGGAGATCTTAAGCATGTCATGTCTGATAGCTCTTTGGATTTGCCAACAGTTAGTGGCCAGCATCCACCAGCAGCAGGTGAGGAACTGGTTAGATTGCTCTGGTAATGTAGGTGATGGAGGTTTCAGTGTTCTTCTGTGTGCTAAATTACAGTATTATGCACTAGTCTTTCAGTAGCGAGAGACTCCTAAATCTGTGCACCCGCTAGCCAACGGCCCCTTAGCAGGGCGATGTTTACTTTTTGTCTTAGAAGACTAAATAGATCGAACAGTTTGAACTCCATGCCAGTTTATTTCTGAGATTTGACAACATCATATTACTGGTACCTGTTAGCTGTTGTCACTTAAGGGACTGGGGTGGCAATTTTTCTAATGCAAACGTCATTTGGTTTGTATTAGCAAGATGAATGGCAGCAAGTCCCACCTTAATCGCTTGGTTTCAACAAAACACTTGGCTTGGGGACTTAACCTCCTCTGCACTTCTGAAAGGGTAGGCAGAACACTAATTTGTGCTGTTAATGAAAAGCTGTCTAATCTACAACACTAGTGTATTCCCGTTGTGGTTGGGCTTAATCTGTGTAGCCAGTATTTTGCAGGACTGCAGGTAGAAGAATTACATACACTTTTTAGAGTTAAAGCCCTCATTGGAGTAATTGTGCAAAGGGCCTGTAAACGCTAGTCTCATGATTGATAACTTTTGGACCTAATTTAAAACCACGGGACTTTTACTTTATCCTTATCAGGTTTTTACTTTCTTTCATTTCCCTTTATGAAAGTACTCCTCAGAGTGAATTGACCATCTCTGATCTGATCGCATATCATAAACAAATTTCCCAAGTGTCCTGCTTTTTCTTTTCGTATGTACATAGGGAGATAAGATGTAGTTAAATGTTCTGTGGCCTTCAATAATACAGGAACCATTAATGTTTTCTAGCGACAAGTAGTATGCAGTCAAAGGCTTTTCTGAACAGGGGGGAGCATACAAACTGTCAATGTAAAAGCTGTTACTGCAAGAATTGGTTATTTGCGTATGAACTATTTCTTCCATTTTTGCAGATATGAGTAGAGAAAATATACAGTACTGTAATTTTGCATTATAGGATATTTTTAGGTAGGGGAGAGAACTAAGCTGGCAACTTTGACATGGAAGATACTCTATAACAGGGTACAAAATATCAGGAATAATTTATTAGCAAAGACGTTTAATTTTCATATTATTGCTTGGTAAAGTTCCGAGTTGAGTGAGCTGTCAAAAACGTAGCACCTACAGTGTATTCTTGAATGTTTACTTTGGTTTTGAAAGCACTTTTTCCTAATATTTTTCTAGCCTCTTTTGGTGATAGTTTGACTTATGTAGCTCTTCTACAGGATGTGAGCTTTTGCCACAGAAATCAGTAATTAATAATTGCCATTTGTGGCAGGAAAGACTTTTTTGGTTTGTTTAAAGGGGTTAGCTGACATGTGCTTGTTGCTAAACTTTTGAACTCTGAAGTATTAATTAGAAGCTATTTTTATTAAACTTAAACAAGTCTGTATTCTCCTATGGTGCCAAGCTAGATGTTTTTCCACAGGGAGGGTTTTACTCCATTTAAGTCTGGATCTCATAGCAGAACGTGCTCTGGACGATCTGTTATGAATACTTCTGTGCTCATGCGTTCCCTTTTGTATGTTTGATGCATTTCAAGCTATGAACTGCTGATGTTCAAGTCCCTTTTTTTTCAGTTTACATAAGTTAAAAAATGGATTTTTTTCCCCTTCTTAATTTTCTTTGATCTGTAAATCTAATGTCAAAAAGGGGCAGTATCCCTTTGTCATCCTCAGTGCTGAGAAATAGGAGAGCAGTCATTGGGAACAAGCACCGTGTAAAATCTCCAGTGAGTCAGCAGCGGGACAGAGGTGCTGATACATGATTTGACTTTTCTGACGTACCGATACGGAGGTCTTTGTCTTTTGGCTATTGAGATTTTACGTTGCATAGCTTCCAGGTACGGGCAGGTAGGTCATTTACGCTGGGAGTTAGAAAGAAATCCTTGAGTTGCTTCCCATGCGATAGACTTTGGTCTCTGGGAGAGAAAAGAGTTTCAGTTTTGCTCTCTCCAAAGGGGATACTGTCTCTTTAAACTTTGCTATAATTCTTTGTGTGGAAGGTAGATTATACTAATGTTGCCTGATTTCTCTTGCATTTACTTCGTATAACCCTTTGAGCACGGGCTGCATGCTCTTAGTTTCAACCAGGCTGCTTCTTTTAAATCAAATTTACGTTTCACTCCAAGAATAAAGAATTTTAATTAGCATCTAGTTCTGTTACGTGAACCCAGTTTGTTCTGTGTCCTGCCAAACATTGCAGCGTGAGCGTACCCTCGCCCGGGTATTCTCAAAGGGTTATCTATTTGCTGCACTTACAAATCTGTAAAATACCTTTTTCTTTGGCATTATTGGAGATCTCTGTATATTTTAATCAACTTCAGTTTTTTTGCTGCTTTTCTAATGTCTAATTTCAACTAAACATTTCCTGTGTGAATGTGCCTTCTCAGACCTGCTTTGATATCTTTCTTCTGCAAGTATTGACCTGCATGCTTTATTCTGATAACGCCCTTATGAGCTCCTCTGTATCACTATCTTTTGTGATCTGTAAGTCCTGCTGTGTTAATAAATATTATCTTGGCATATTTTGAAAATGTGAGGATGTCTGTGATTTGTTGCAAACCAGCAATGTGTATCTCTATCCTGAAAAATACAAAGTTTAAAGTCATAGTATCCCCTCAGGCTGGTGGATGCCTTTCTCTTGCAGAGCAGTGTGTGGTTGAGCTTCTTTCTCCTCTTCCAAGGCTTTGACCTCACTTCCCCATGTACGGCTGAAACTTTACAGATCAGGCTAAGCAATATTTTTTAAAAGAGCCATTTTTGAGAGGGATTGAATAGAGGAGATGCGTGGATGGCAGGATTGTTTCTGTGCATTGACTTTAAGGGGATTGTTGTAGTTCAGACTGAAGATACAAATGCTGTTTCCTCTGTCCCATTGTCTCCTCATCTGGAGTTCCCTGCTGACAGCCAAGCTTATGATACACTTTTGGGAAGGGGACCAACTGGAACATGTGTTGCTATCTAGGCTTTTATGAGTAGGAGCCCGTTAAACAGTATTCTGATACTTATTTAGCTAATCTAAAGTGACTTTGTGACCAAATTAAAGGGCTCTGCTTCATTTTTCTCTCATTCAGTAAGTCCTGGCTTACTGAATATTGAAGCTTTCAAACAAGAATGACTACTGCAAATTTGTGTCATGTAATTATGTCACTTCCTGGGCCACTACAAGTGTGGGATTAAAATAAAATTAGCAAACAAGTTAAAAAGCTAAAAATAATTGAAGTATGGATTGAAGCAAATGTGTTGTGCCAGCACAAACCGGGTTTTGTAGTTCCTTGCCACAAGTGCAAAGGCCACACCAGGAATCAGAATGTTTTTTTCTTTTTTACACCAACCTTGAGAGACTTTTAAAAGGAAAAATAATAAAGAGAAAACAAAAAACCCAAACACCCTCCCTCTTTCATTCTGGAGAACCAGTAGGTTATGCCTAGCCCTAAAGCTTAAACATAAACCTGAGACTTAATTCTGCCTGGCCTGTGCTGTTACTATTTGTTGAGTTAATCATACCTGGAGGAGGGAGAGTGATGTTCATAACTCTGTACTTTATTACATTTTTGTCCAGACTTGACAGTCAGATTCACTTACTTGCTCTTATTTAGTGTAATTCTGCAAGGAGAAGAGCTTAACACTGATTTATCCTGCAAAGGCCCTTGACAGCAGGGTGGGTACGTGTTTTCTGAACGCCTTCCAAGCTGAGCCAAAGGGCACAGAGATGCAGCAGCTGCCCTGGCCTTCTGCAGGACTGAGCTGTCTTTCTGCTTCCAGTGCAAGCTCAGGGGGTCTTTGTTCTGCTGTGAAATGTTGTTTATCATGATAATTAAAAAATAATTAGCAAATTCTTTAATACCACAATGTTTGAAGGCTTTTCTCTCCTTTCCCTTCATTTTAATTTATTTTACAGTCAGCCTTCTTGATGGTTTCCATCTTTGCAGTGCTAGGTATCGCCGTTCTTCAAAAGTAAGTTGGAATAACTCCCTTACTGTTAACGTTGTTCCACACTTCAGCTGAGAAACGAGCTTTGAATTTTCCTGATTGCTGATAGGCATGGCACAGGCAGCAGCAGTACTTACAAGCCTGTGTTCTTCCCATTTCATGTCTACCTTCATCAGGTGAAGCCCCGCTGGGAGCGATGAGAAACTGGTGCCTGTCCCCATCCAGTCTCTGGACTACTTGTTGCTGGTGATATTCCCAGTGTAACTACTGTGGTTTTGGTGTGTTGGTGCTGTTCCACTAGGAACAGAGCTAGCTACCACCCGCATCACAATCAGAAAATGGCAGAAGAGTTGTATTTATTAATCAGAATTTAATATAAACTGAAATATAAAAACCTGAAAGTGTCCTATGTTGGTTAAAATCACTAAATGTGTTACAGTCATCTGAATTGTCTTTTTCAGTTTTCTTTAGAATATCACCAAGGCTGTCAAGGGTTTTCCTTAAGTGATTGCACTGTTGACATTAAAGGCTCCAGCTTGTAAATTGCCTCCAGCAATAACTTAATCCTTGGTAGCTGAAATAAATTGTTATAGTTGGCTCAAATGAAGGATGTCAAGTTTTTCTGTAGATGAGATAATACAGGGTTGTAACTGTATTTCATCCTCTGTCAGTGTTCTGCACGTTCTGTGGCAGCTATTGCTTTGCCCCTCTCTGGCAGCTGCCTGGCTAGCTCGTGTGGCTGTGGCTGTTCCAGGTGGTGGTCAGGCAGGTTGGGATATGGTTCCAGTAGCTCAAAATGAACGGAAAGTGAATGTTAAATATTCCAAACTTTTTCTTTGGAAGAAATACAGATTGGGTTTGGTTTCTAAACCCTTCAGAAGCTCACTGTGCTCCAGCGTGACTCCATGAAAATCACTTTTTCCATTCTTCGTTCACTAGAAAATATTTTTAAGGGAAAAAAATGTGGTTACATGATTTTTTAATGAATTTTACTTTGATTTTTATAGACACACTCACACCCCTGTCCCACTTGCCCCATCTTTAAGTGATTTGAAAATCTGTATGCAGTGCAGTTAATCTGGGGTGTGTTTTGTGATCTTACCAGTGCAAAGCCGACAGTGCCAATGCCATTTGGCTTTCATTGGGAGTGAGAGGTTTGGGGTTTCTATATCAGATCTAGAATCAAATCTGGTATCATTTCTGAAAGACACCACAGAATTGCTACTGAAATTAGTAAGGAATACTGTTATATGATGGTAAATTTCACTGAAATCTATTGATATATCTCTTGTGGTAGAATTGTAGGATTCCTAACACATGATCAATTCAAGCTTGGCCCTGCTTTGATGGGTAATTTGATTTATACTCTCCAAAAAATGCTGAGAAATCAATTTTAACCTGACAAAAAAAGATTGTGTATCCCCAAACCAAATAATTTTCGTAGAATTTTGAATGGTTTGAGCCATTGCTCATGTTTTTGGATAAAATTTGATGCTCCTCATCAGTTCAGAATTCTGTTCATATTGAAAGTGTCCTCCAGAAGGAAATGGTGGCAGCTCCATAACATCTGTCTTTGTTAAGTGTGATGCTTAGTGAGAAGAAATTAATTTTTTTTCTACTTAATCATCTCTTGCTTTGAAAAAAGTGTCACTGATACACATGCATCTTTTAAAATTTTGAATTGCTACACCAGCAGAATGAAGCTTTCATTACATCAGAGGCAATAACTGAAGCTTTTATATTCATTAAACACATCTGTGGTCTTTAAGAAAAAGGCTGTTGTAGGAGCAGTTCTTAACGCTGCTTAATAAAACAATCTTTTTGCCAATAATAAAGATACCCACATCACAAAGAGTTCTCCAGGGTCAGCCAAGAAGTGCTTTGCACATGGAAACTGCTTCTTTGCTTATTAGTCTGGCGGCAAGTGGCTCTGCTACCTGTCGAAGGAAGATGCTCCTCTCTCCATTATGCAGCAAATGTGCTAAGAGCTCAGAAAAGCCTTTCGTTTTGCCGTAGCTATGACAAAGGTTATGATTTTCCTTCCTCTATTCAAAAACATTTAACTAGTGGCAAACAATTCTATGAAGTCCAGTGCAAAATGTTGGGGGTTTTGCAATGGAATAAGAATCCCTATAAAAGTTACTTTTCTTGGATTATGGACAGTTACACATCCTTGTTTTTCATACTTTTCAGTAAGTTGTTTTAGGACTGCTTTAACTGTAAACACTTTGTCTCTAAACACGGTGTTTTCCATGGAACATAATATTCTCAGGGAAGTTTATTCACTGTCCAAATAAAATGTATAGAATTGAACCTACTACATTTCATCTCAGCTCTCACACCTGTGCAGATGGGTTTCATGTCTGTGTGAGTTCACATAGAGAATCTTGAATCTTAGTTTGTGAATAATTAAAATATCGTTCTGCATTCCCTGCCATGACCTATTGTTTGCAGGTGAAGCACAAGGAGGTCAGGATTCCCACGGAAGTCTGCTGCTGGTTCTGCTTGTCCCTGAGCTAGGATGGGATCAGAAGGAGCACACTGACCTGCTCCTTCAGGATGTGTTTTTGGCTCAACCTCTTAGCAGTTATCAAAAAAAATCATTCACAATAGAACATGAATGTGCAGATCTTCACAGCAGGATCATGCTTTCATTTCCTGGTGAACACTGAAACAATAGCGATACTTAAATCTTTGCTGGGTTTTGGAGTCAACACAGATGGAAAATAAAGAGAGGCTGCCTAGTACACTGTGTTGTTTTCAAGATCCAAGGATTAATTACACTTGGCTAGCATTTTGTAGGTTATTCTGGCTCCCTCTTTAATGCTAGCGAAGCTTTCATTTAGTTTCTTTAAACAAACCCGTATTTTTGAGAGCACAAGGTGTGGTTTCTGGTGATAAATTACTGATCCCTTGCAAGTCAGCTCCTTTTCACCTTGGAGCCTTCTTTCTCTTCAGTTTTGCCATAAGCAGGTGATTTCATCTCTTGTCTGCTTACCTTCTGTAAACTGCTTGCTCTACAAATTTAATATTTGAGTAGCACTTTGAAATCTTGCTGTATATATACAAAGTGCTCGTGTTTGTTACTGAGATGCTGTCATGTGCAAATGCAGGAGCTGCAGCAACGCTGTCCCTTAGGAGGACCTGATAGATGACACGTCGTGCCTCGCTGACCCATTGCAAAGGGCTTTTTATTGCAAGAGCCTTTAAACTCTATCATTATATCGTGTATTTGTTGGACTTTTTAATTAGCTGTGTATGTGGGTCACGTCTGGAAACCAGCCTAAAGCATAGCGTGCTCTCCCCTTCCAGTAAAATGAATAAATGAAGGCAGAAATGTTTTGTTAAAATGGCTTAATCCTCGGGCTGGTGCGGCCAGATTGAATAAAGAGGGCAGCTGGAAAGTCAGCTCATTCCCATCCTGGCTGTATTAAACCCAAGTTGCTGTTACTGCGTGCCAGCCAGTTAAGACCATGATGTTTATCAGAAGAGTCTCAGCTAAAATGTTGCTAAGAGAATGTATTTTCTGGTCTGGGTTTGCTTTACCTCAAGCCGGTTTGACCCTAGGCACTGAGCAGTGGCTGAATGTCTAATCCAAACTGACAATTGTTAATGCTGGAAAACAAATGCCAAACGTAGTAGAGTAGGGCTTTTTTTTTTTTTAATGCTTTAATGAGAACTACCCACCCCCTGGCTCTCTGTGCCTTCGCTATGGATCAATCTCAGAGTAAACGTGAAAGATCAGTTCAATGAGTAGCGGACAAAGCCCAGCAGACCTTGGTCACTGTTTAGGCTCCTTTGCTGGCTTTAATGTAAACAACCAGGCTGTACCTTATATCTGCTCATGGCAGTGAGAAGAACCTGTGGCCCATATAATTACCAGGTGAGTATAAATGTTTGGAGCTTTCTGCAGAATATTTGGAGTTTGTCTATACTTAACTGAATAAATAGTTAATAAAAGCTAAACCAAAATCTTTGCAATATTCATGTAATTTCTGGAAGCTGTAAGTTGGAAGAGTCGGCCGTGCGGCACTGCAGGAGCTTGAGATAAGCTTAAACAGGATTTCTGTTTTTCAAAAATTCTTGCAGCACACTTCTATATACATTATTTGTATCAAATCATGAATATAAAATTAAAGTGCATTAATACTTCATTGGGGGGAATGGGAAAGTTAGCCTGGTTGTCTGTGTGGTTGGTTTTGATAAGATGAAATAATGCGATAAGATATTTGAGTTGCTAATGTTTACATTTTGATTGGAGATTCTGCAGCCACCATCAGAAAACTGAACTTGTGATCTGTGCAGTCGGTACTGTCTAGAAACATTTGATTTTGTAGCCTTTCTTCACTACTCTTGGTAGGATAATAACTTTCAGCCTAAAATATAAAGCAATATTCACAGGTCAAGGCTTAAATTTATTAAATGGAGAACTTTTTTTGTATGAAATGCTTAGCTGTTTTTCAGATTATATTTGTGCAAACTGTAGTTCAAGCTTCATTGAAACATCAGTTCACTGTGTTTGTTCTTGCAGTTCTTTAAGACTCTTAGTAATCTGCTATTGTTTTTATATAGCGTAGAGAGATTAACATTTCAACTTCAGCTTCTAATTGTAGGGGTTTGTTTTTCTCAGATTTAGATGACTTAAAATGTGCCCAGTTTGGAAGCTATAACAGTGGGTCTGCAGTCAGCAGCCTGGCAAGCTATGACTGGTCCGACAAAGAAGACGTTCAGCAGGGCAAGAAGCTCTCCTCCATTGTCCAGTCTGCAGGAAGTGGATCCTCTGCGGCTACTTCTGTTCTCCAGAAGAAGGAGACCTTGTTTGGCAGTTCAGAAAACATTACCATGACAACGGTTTCCAAAGTGACAACCTTTTCTAGCGAGGATGCTTTACAGGACGTTTCCTTTGCAGCCTTTGCAAACTTTAAAGACTCTGGAGCAATATCCAGTGGCCCCAGTGACGATGACATTGGAGACTTTGGTGATTTTGCAAGACCTTCCTCAGAAGCACAGGATGCAGCAGCAGCTGACTCAAATCAAGAGGCAGACTTCCTCGCTGGCGAGATCTCTTCTGAACTGAGAGGAGAGGCTACAGATGACTTTGGAGAATTCCAGAGTGAAAAGCCAAAGATCAGCAAGTTTGACTTCTTGGTGGCAACTTCCCAAGGCAAGGTGAAATCTAGTGAAGAAATGATCAAGAGTGAGCTGGCTACCTTTGACCTGTCCGTTCAAGGTAAGCCTGCTGAGAGCGGAGAAAGCTCATGGTGCATGTGTTTATCAGAGGCTAATTTTTCTGACCAGATTATAAATCAGTCAGTGGGGATTGTTCCAAAGGCTATTGGAAAAAAACCTGAATCTGCTTATAGATTTCTGTGGGATTTGGAGCAGGTCACTTTCTGGAAGAAAAATACTGTGCTAAAAATTGTTGGAAGTGAGGAACTGGGAAAATTTGTGCCAATCACTAAGTAAATCAAGGGCTTTGTTCTTCTGTACTAGTTGTTCATCCCTTGCTACCACTATATTCATTTTAAATAGTCCACGCCTTTGAATGAAAGAACAACTTGATTATCTCCTAACTTTATAGGGTCTCATAAAAGGAGTTTAAGCCTAGGCGACAGAGAAATAAGTCGTTCTTCACCTTTACCAGTTTTGGATCAGCCATTTAGAGATCGTTCAAATACTCTGAGTGAGAAGCCTGCTTTGCCCGTCATCAGAGACAAATACAAGGACTTAACCGGGGAAGTTGAGGTAAGGAATTAGCTGAAATAAAGTAAATTGACAGTGACTTTGATCAGTGTGATATTAAGCGTGTTCTGTATCCAGCTCTTTGGGACTTCAGCTGTTTGAATTTAGGGTATAATTCTAAGGTGGCATCTAGGTCAGGTTAGATGTTTTGATTGGAAACTGCTCATAAAGGAGGTTTCTTCTTTCCTGTCCTTAAAGTCTTGTTAAGTGGGAAAAAATGCTGCTGTCTGAGTTAGTCAGAATCACTTGACCTTGCAGTCCAAGCTTGTAACTGGAAATTAGTTATGACTTAAAGCTAATCCCAGTTTTGGCACCGAGACCATTGGCTTTGAGGAATGGCTTAACATATTTGGCTGTGTGGTAATTATTTCTCTTGCTCATCTCAAGAATAGATGGTAAAAGGATTCAGATTAAATTCTGCTAATCCCCATTTCTAGAACCAGAGACCTGTAACAAACGTGTTGGGAGGAGCTACATGCAATGCAAACTTTTTGCCCATTTATATAAGTTCTTCCTTTAGAAACTAGTTGTAACTCCCAGAAATCAAATCTAGAGTTCAGAGGCAAAGAGAATGTTTAAAGAATGGGGAAAGAATTCAGACTAGGTATGTTAGAAGTTTACATAGCTAATCATGGAATGGTTTGTGTTGGACGGGACTTTAAAGCCCATTCAGTGCCACCCCCTGCCATGGGCAAAGACACCTCCCATTGGATCAGGGGGCTCAAAGCCCCATCCAACCTGGCCTTGAACACCTCCAGGGATGGGGCAGCCACCGCTTCCCTGGGCAACCTGGGCCAGGGCCTCACTGCCCTCACAGGAAAAAAAATTCTTCCTAATGTCTAGTCTAGTCTCCCCTCTTTCATCTTAAAACCATTCCCCTTTATCCTGTCCCTGTACTCCCTGATAAAGAGCCAAATAGTCTCTTAAAATACCTGACTACTGGATGTGTGTTACGAGAAAGGGAAATGTGTACAGGAACAACATTCTAACTGTTCTTTTCTTTCAAACAGGAAAGTGAGAGGTATGCATATGAATGGCAAAGATGCTTGGAGAGTGCCCTGCAAGTAAGTGCATAGCCCCTCCCAAAACCTTTTCCTCCTTCCTATAGGTGCCACTTAATTCAGTGTTGGAGACCGTATGGGCATGGAAAGGGTGTGAACCAGCGCAAGTGATTATAGTTTTTAAACCAAAACTGTAAATGCTGTTACCAGATTAGATAGCAATGCATGCATACTCTTAAAACTGTTATTTTGGTAATGAAAATATTTGAGGGAATACGTTAAAGTTTTAAATGTTCATACTGTTCCCTTGATCTACTTATAGTTACAGCATGAATGTATAAAAGCATGTGATGGAGTATGGCAATTATTTAATTTGCCTCCTTTTTTGCGTAACAGTTTCTTTTGGGGACAGTCTTGTTCATAATAATTGTTTTAAGATAGATAACACCACCATTTTGTGAAATTCGTTTCCACCAGGTCATAAAGAAGGCAAATGATACCTTAAATGGAATAAGTAGTTCATCGGTTTGCACTGAAGTTATCCAGTCTGCTCAAGGCATGGACTATTTACTGGGTATGTTTTAATTTACCATGTCTCTTACATTGAAAGTTCTCCTCTGGAACACAGTAATATAAAATCACTCTTTCCAAAATGTTATATTTTTTTATCTTAATCCTTGTCTGCACTGAAATAATGAACAACTCTTCTGCTAAATTAAGGTAACTCCTACTTTGAAATAACAATCCATGACCACCTTCTGTGTGCCATGCCTATTTTGTGCTATTTCTGAGTTAAAGTTTCAAGAAGTTGTGCTTGCAGTGAATTCTCTGCAATCCTCCACTGTGTTTTATATCAACAGGGGTCGTTGAAGTCTACAGAGTAACAAAGAGAGTTGAGCTGGGTATCAAAGCAACTGCTGTTTGTAGTGAGAAGCTCCAGCAGCTGCTGAAGGATATTGATAAATTGTGGAACAACCTAATCAGCTTCATGTCACTTGCTGCTTTAACGGTAAGACCAAAAAAAGTCATAATTTTACGTAAAGTGACTTCACTGGTGCCCTAACTTTACAGCCTCTGTTTTTCTCTTGCAAAATGGAAATGCTTGTATTTATAATATCCACTTCAAAGCTCCCTGTAAGAAAACTTGGTTATGTGAAAATGTAATGTTATCTTACTTAGTGTCTTAATGATTTAGATGATATCCTATGTGTCTGTGGACCTCTCCAAAAAGCGAAATTTAGTAAAGTTTAAATAAGCCATTTTATGAAGCCAGAATAGTGCGGGCAGATCTCATCTTTGTAATATCCCTGCAGTTAGTTTCAGTGCTCACAACAGAGGACCACACAATTTAGCAGCACAGGAATAACTAAGCTGTTCTCTTTTCTCTCTGCATTTGGGAATGCCCAAGTTTGTTTTGGTTTCTGCTACAAACTAAATAGCTTTTTCTCCACTGAATAGAACTGACAGAAAAAGCTCTGAGACAGTCTGGTAGGAGTTTTGAGAGCTTTCTGCAAAACTGGGTGAGTGCTACAAGGAGGTGTGGGCTGGTCTTTGTTGGAAGAAACAGCCATGGGAAGGATCTGCAAAGGAACTGGAAAAAAGAGGGGCGCATTGGGGCCAGGTACAGAACACACACAATTAGAAGGCAAGAAAACCACCTTGCCATTAAATACTCTGCACTTTTGTGTGTGCGTATGTTGCAGGAAATACAGTGTGCAAATTTACATTTTTTAACCACGGTAAAACTGGTTTTAGGGAATAGTCCATCTGTAGGTGCTTGGTATAATCTTGCATAATGCATCCTTTAACTCAGCATTGTAATTGACAAGTAGGAGTAGGTGTAGGTGTTGGGTCATAGGTTGGACTCGATGATCTCAAAGGTCTTTTCCAACCTGATGATACTGTGTGTGTGATACAATTAAGGAGGATTTAACTCTTGATATCAGTACCTCACACCAAGTATCAATAAGTAGATCGTTACTGTGGTTGTGTTTTCTTTCACTGAACGTTTTAATTTCTGGCTTCCTTCTTGCAGTGCAGCTATGGTCACTAAAGACTTGTTTCCCAATAACACTCATTTAAATGTAACGCACTTGGTTTCTGCTTGAAATAGCTGTTTTCAGCTCACTGTCGTTCCCTGAAAAACAGGTATTATAGAAGATCAGTCCCTTTCTACACACCTTTTGCACACTTCAGACCTCTCTTATACAAACAGTTGGGGCAAACAGGTGTTTTTGGTGATGTCCTGTCTTGCCCAAAGCCTGTCACAGTATGAAATTTGTACTTTCAGTAATTTACTGCTTGGCAGACAAAGTTGATAGAGTAGGATTCGTCTGTTTGAACTCTGCCATTGTTGATAGTAACTATCTAAAAAGCTGTCAGGATCCTCTCCTGATTTAAGCAAGTGGATTAAAATTTAGTCCTTAAAGTGCTTTTCCTCGGAAGATTACAGGGATTACCTTGAGGACCGATACTTGGCTGCGTGTTCTCCGAGCTGCAGCGGCTCCTGACCGGTAGCAGTCCAACTAAATTTTAAGCACACTAGGAGCTGCGAACAATGACTTCTCATATGCACAGACAGTACCTCTGAAGTTATCCAGGAGACAGGGATTCCTGGCTCTGGTAGCTCTCAAAATTATTCCTTTCTGTTTCCTTTCTCCTCCTGGGTCACTGGAAGATGTGGAATCCATGCCTCTTTCCCAGGTGCAATTGCAGATCCCAAAGGATGCAGAAATGCCAATTAAGTAGAGAGAAGTCTTCTAGCTCAGAGGCATGTGCTTGGAAAGGTTAATTGTATCTTTTAAAGGATTTTGTTACAAGGTAATTCTACGCACAGCCTTGTGGTTTTTCCCTGCAAATTACAGGATGACCTTCTGATTTGCTTCACTCATGCATTTGATAAACAAATATTAGAGTGCCTTTATTAATTTGATTGATCTACTTAAAGATTAAAGGGTGGGCTTTTTTCAGAATTCCAATTATTCTCCAGCCATTCAGCAGGGGAGTATGATCAGCATACGTTGAGTGTGGATTAAGCGTACACGTGTTCTAGGATCACACTATTTTCTTAAGCTTCTTGCATTTTTAGTCATTGTTTTTATTTGCACTGCTATCTTCAAGCAAAACTTCAGCAGTTTTATACCATCCTTATGCAAAGTTTTAAATTATCTTGTGGCTCAAATGTAAGATTGTGTACTGGAAAAGTGACTATATTTCTTTAATACTTGCTTACAGGCTTATTATCCCAACCTTTGCCTCTCTTTAACCTGAGATTGTGTATGGCTGGTGACCTTAATTCTCCCATGGTTTGATTAACCTTAATGTCCAATTTTGTGCCATATTCTAATTATTTCTGAAGGCTTTTCTCAACTGCCCTTTTCTTGATCAGGCAATAATATGGAATTCAGTTCAACCAACACTGATACAGACACTGCTTCAAGTGCCAACTAGTGAAAGCAGGGCTGGCCAATGCCTCGTTTCCTTGCAGCTGCACAAATAGTTGTTGCATACCAGTGTTTATCTCCATCCAGTTCTTAATACTCTGCAGTTGAAGTATAGCAGCCGCCGCCTGGGCTCTTTCCTCAGAAGTTGCTTCCTCTTTTGATGTGGGATCATGGAACTCAAGAGTTCTTTCCTTTGTAGTCTAACCCTTTTTCAAGAGCTTGAGTGTTATAAGTGAATGCTGATGGAGATTGCGTAGAGGACTGCAAATACATACTAATGGCTTTGATTAAATCACACATCAGTCTATGGGAAAATGTGATATGTCATCTCTGCCACGTTGCGGGTGTGATACCATGGCTCTCGATAGCAACCAGATCGATAATTTTTATCATGATGTCTGAAACTTCTTCAGCCACTGAAAATGCCTCAATTTTATTGTCTTGTTTCTTTAGCCAGATGAAAACTCACTGGATTTCTCTTCTTGTATGCTGCGTCCAGGGATTAAAAATGCCCAAGATCTTGCCTGTGGAGTGTGCCTCCTAAATGTAGACTCCAGAAGTAAAGTAAGTATAATGGTCTCTACTGTTAAACTCATTTTTAATTTACAGTTTGGACTTTCATTTAGGCTTTGGGTGTCTTTAAAAAAATTTCACGGCTATGATTTGTAACTGTGGCAAAGGCGAAATCTGACCTGTATGTGGGACTCAAATAATGATTATCCTGTTTTCATTGGCTTTAGGTATGATGCAGATGTGGAAAAAGGATTGAGTTAAATTGTTCATAATGGGGAAGAAATGGGGATACTAAGACTTTTAAAGTATATATATTTTCTAAAATATAAAAATCTTTTAATGACTTTTCGTTATGAAATACATCTCTGAGGATCACCAGGAGGGGACTGTTGCAATTAGCGGAGCTGGGAGGGAATCCCAGGATATGTACAGATTAATGCCAACCCATTAACATATATCGGCAGTTTTGCTGACTTTTTGGTTTCAACGTTATTTCAGAAAGAAGAGAAACCTGTGGAAGAGCTTCCTAAAAAAGTATGAATCTGTAAAAAACACATCCTTTCTGGAATCATTCTTAGTTGAGTGTGGAAGGCTGAACTGCTAACTGGCCTTCAGCTGTCATTCTTAATTGTACCAATCATGAATCCTTTTCTTGCAGTCATTTTTTGTGACCATAACACTTGATCCGATCAACTAACACGCTCTAGAGCCTCCCCTTTGTCTTGTCTGCATGCTTGTATCTTGTGAATAGCTTTCTGGTTTTGTGCTACTTCTGTCGTGTGGTAGAAAATTCACTGCAGTGAGTTTCTGAATTTGTAGATGCCTGTGTGTCTCTTACAGAAGGGGGGGAACTGTAGGGGGTTTTTGCTACAAATATTGACTTTTGGCTATGTGGAGCAGGCAATGGCATTTTTAGAAATCTCTGCAGGAAATCCAGGGTGTGGGGAGCAGGGTTAGAATATTTTTTTAAATAGGCAGCTGTGAAGCATTGGAAAGCATCTCCTAGCAACAAACATCGAGATGTTTCAAGCTGGTTCATGGCTTCACATGCTGTTCAGAAGCTGCTATTGTAAAGTAGATTCAATTAACAGAAGAAAGTAGATCAAATTCAGCCCGAAACAACACTAATGTCAAGAATTGCACCTACTAAATCTCAGTAAAATTTGATCCAGTGACATAAATACAGTAGCTTTCTGCTGGATGGCAAACCAAGCATTTATATTGTATGGGTTTGTAGCAGAACTAGGAGAAGCTTGAAACAAGGTGAGTTAGTAACCGGTTGCCAGATCAGGCAGCATGCTCATCAGATGGCTCCCTTAACATGGGGCATAACAGGCGAAGTATGCATCGGGTGTGATGTTGTTTATGTCTGCCTACAAACACTTCGCAGACTAAACTAAAATGTTGTTTACTGGATGGTCTGTTCAGAGTGCGAGGGCTCTACCACGCTGTGCCATTCTGGGGTGATAACTGTGCTGTATCCATTTCCCACTCTAGTGTCTAGATCCTGGATTAGATGAGGCTCTCACGCTTGTTTCAATTCTTGTTATTTTAGGCCTTTAATTCAGAAATGGATAACTTTAAGCTGGCATATGGAGGGCACCAGTACCATGCAAGCTGTGCAAATTTCTGGATCAACTGTGTGGAGCCAAAACCTCCAGGTCTCATTTTGCCAGACCTGCTGTGAAAGGAGTTGCGCTGAAGGTGGAGTATTGGATCTAATAATGCCAGGACACTTGGGGTAAATGGTGTGAGAGGGTAAGTGCAAAGGCTTGAGGTGTAGTTAGTTAGTGCTTGAAATGTTTCAGTTTCATTTTTGTACCATAATGGGTTAAAGCTGCTGTAGCATACAAGTCGCTTATGAAGAATTTCACTTGAAATGGCCAGGATTTCAGAAATAACAGGAAAAAAATGTGGCATTTCAGTCTTTCTCAAGATGAAAGCAGGTCAGTCTTCATAAAAAGCAGACTGCTAACAATGTGCAGAAACCTCTGAGAGAGGCCAGTACCTGGCTTCCAAGGAAAACTGAAATGCTGGACTGATTTGCAAAGAAGTGACCACTTAAATACTTGAAGTATATTTGCAAAAAAAATATTTTCTGTAATGTTTTTGGTATATGGACCGTGATATTTTTCTTGGAATATTTGCTGCTATAATATTACAGCGCATACAATGCACGAGTCACTGTAACTTCCAAGGAAAAATGAATTACTGACTTAGAAGGAATGAGACTGTGCAGAGCCATTGTATATTTATACTTCCACTGCTCCATATTGTAAATCATACTGTATTCGTAAGCGTAACTGGTTTGTACTGGTGGATAAGGACTTGAAAAAGTTGTTGAAATTTTCCCTGTGATATCTGGATTCTTTAGTACAGGCAGCTGGATTTTAAAGCCTGTAGTCTTTGCTACTCTGTTGTAAATATAGATGAGTTCCTTCCTTGGGCTTGTCCTGAGCTACAGGTATGATTTGTTACCTTTCATCTGACCTCCTGGTAGTTGAGTGGCTGCATCACTGTTGAAAATTGGACTCCACTGATACAGCATGTCTGCTCTTTTATATATATGTTACCTTCTTGGTATGTTAATACGCTTTTCTTGATGGGCTGCCTGTGTGTGTCTTGTGCAGTCTCGTGCTACTCTGTAATAACGTGTTTCTCAGACTGCCCTTAGCTCCTGCTGAAGGTGGATGTGATTTGACACCGAAAGCTGGTGGTCTGGAGCAGGCTGGGGTTTGAAGCAGGGTATTGCACACCTGCACTTCTGTTACTCCGGATAGGCACACCTGTCTGGAGAGGAGGAGGTGTTAGTCTGCAGTGAGTGAACTGTGGTGTACGTCCATCAGGTACCACTTGCTGCTTAGTTCTTTGATTTAAGTTTCTAGGATCCCTAAAAAAATCTCGTTTCTCTCCAAAGATATCAACAGCTTTTCTAAGTTCATCTTGCTTCCATTATGAGTCGCTGACACTGACTGGCGGTTATTTGCTGAAATTGAAATTGCAGTGAGGGAAAACGATGCTTCCTATTTAAGAAAAATAAATACATTAAATATGCTAAACTGTGGAACAATCTTGGCTAATAAGAGTGCTAGGAGCCTGCCCCTTATTTACACAAATTAAAATAAATCTTCCTGCTGCCTAAAATCAGCTCACTTGTATAGTAAGCAACTTGTGCCTCCAGTTGCAAGATCAAGCTCATCAAGTGGTGGATTTTCAATAGTGCGACAGTGACTGCCTGCCTTCTGTTGCCCAGTAGTTATCAAAGAAAGGGCAGTCATTCATAGCTCGCTCTCCATTGCATTTATTAGGTGTGAAATAGTTAGAGCAGTCAGCACCATAGCTTTTGACCACATACATTGTCTTCCGTCGTAATTCAGGGCTGCTGTATACATCACCGGTGCAAGTGTTCCCATTGGTGTTTGGGATCTGCTCGGTACCGTAAGCCAACGCTCACTTTTGCGAGCTGAATTGCAGAAGCACTTAAGCATTGTTTGACTTCAAGCGAACAGCTCATCTTGCTGCTAAGCAAGGGGACTTCTGAAGTGGTTTTGAGTATCTGGCTGACGCAAAGCCTGTTGCTTATGAAATGCTATCTTGGGAAAAGGGAGTTTATTGTTAGCATGGGTTTCCACCACAGTTCCCGAACACTTAGCTAGATGGGACTTTTTTTTCTAATTAAAAGAGAATGCCGCAAATACAAGAGGCCACAATGTGAAACTTAAAGCAACCAATATTTCAAACACAGCACCGGCAATTTTATAAAAGCATTTCTCAATGATGTTTGCTTGTACTTGTTAAGCAAGTAAGTTCCCTCTCAGAGAGGTAACCAGCCTCTCTTCTGGCCCATAAAAATAAGGGATCGACATTAACAATTATAATTGCAGCAGAGCTTACTGAAGTATGACACTACTGCTTGTTTGTTCCCTGCATGAGGGAAAACAGCAGGCAATATTACTGTGTTTGTGGCAAGCAGAAATCGTTCTTCTGACCTGAACACCTTTACATCATGGGAATACACCAAATCCTTTGCGCGTAGATACCCTCGATAAAGGTGTTGTGCAATGAGGATTGTCTCACTTACATATCCTAGTCATTAAAATGACTCACTGTTGCATTCAGCATCTTCTCAGATCTTTCATTGCCAGCCAGAGCCCGGTGTCCTTGCAATCTGTATCCAAGGTTACAGTAATTTCTACAGTGCATTGTGACAGACCACATCCTCCTGCTTCCTTTGCATACAGGTTAATGGACACGCTGCCTTTCGCTTGGATTGTGCTGAATGTCTTAAACGTAACCCCTTTTCCTGCTTGTATCTTTTGCTAGAAAAAAGTACGAAACAGGTTTTCTTATTTAATGTACGTGTTTTCTGGAGCTGCCTTGGTATTACCTGTGGAAAGTGATTTTTCTATGTATTTGTGTATATTTGGAATTTTAAGAGATTATTCCTTTGCTTATTTAATGTATATATCAATTTGCCTGGTTGTATTCCTGATGCTTCAGTGCTGTCCTCGTGTGTTGCAGTTTTTCCTGGGTGGCAGGAGTGCTGGGAGCAGAGGAACTGCTCCAGCCTTTTCCCCTGCCCATCCATTGCCAGGCTTTGCTTTGAGTATCTCCCCGAGCTCGCTGGCCTGCAGTGGCCACTTTGAAGTTATTTGTAGCGTGGGAATTGTTGCCTTCTGCCCTTGACTGCTCTGCTGACTTTTCCTCTCTGGCAGCAGCTTCTCTACACCTGGGTTTGTTTTGAGCAGCTCCTTGAAATTCATGCTGTATGTGTGAAGCGATAGTGAAGTTCAACCTAAGGCCGAGAAGAAGCTCATGAAAACCCAAGGAATGCTCTGATTTAGCTACATGTCAGATTAATTAAACTTGAAGCAAAAACTGCCTCTTACAGTAGAAGCTGCTATTATACAAACTACTTTTTCAGAAAAGGCTCTCTGGGCCTGTATTTAATTCCAGTCCTCCATATTAAAATATAAATGTCATCATTTTATGAAGAAAAGTGGTCAGAAGACTTCTCTTTATATTGTGATTCTTTATTCTGCCCTCTGGGCGAATGTTATTTCTCTTCCAGCAGTGGTTTTGCGATTCTTATTTGGAGCTGTTTCAGTTCGTGCTATGCTGGGGTCACTGCTGATGTTGTAAATCCAATGAGAATCAGTATTATTAATTGACTCGAGTACCTTGTTTACTCCCTTAATTCTTGCAAGGATTTATAAATCCTTTGTTGAGATTCAAACCTTGTGTTCAATAAAGAGCTCATTTCCTATCTGACCAACTTGTGAATCGCTTGTTTCAGGATGCAGCTTGAAAATAATGTTGCTTTTACTGCTTGCTGGTACCCAGAGGTTGGCATCTCCGGTTTGAGCTCCACAGACACTGGCTGGGGTTGCTTCTCCGCAGAAATACGTGGGCAGGGTGAAATCTTCCCTGGAAAGGTTGACAAAAAGGGCCTTAAACATAACAAAGCTGTGTAAGTGAAACTTCCTTTGTGGCTAGTATTGAAAGATCTCTCATCGAATAACATAAAACATTCCGCAAGCGACTAAGATACCGACCATTTGGAGAAGCCTCCGGGGAACAGGAAGAACAATCTTCCCCTTAGATCCAGCTGGTGTGCTCACAGCAACCCGGAGCTAAACTGTGGCTCTGGCTCGTCTTTGGTTTCTATAGATTTGAAGATGCGTGAAAAGATGGATTTTGAGGGGGCGAAAGCCAGACACTCACGTAAAAGATCTTAGAATGCACACAAGAGGAGCTTTTGCAAAGAAATACTTAAAGCATTAATACCACTGCACTTCTCTGTAATATAATCTCTAATGGGTATGGCAGGTAAATTTTTTATTTCATAATGTGCTTTATTAGGCTATTACATTTTTTTATAGGTCTAACTTTCTTTTTTGTTTAAAAGTCAGTCTTGATGCTTTCTTGGCTGAACATCAGCATCTTCTCCTCCCCTAGATACTAGGGCAATGCGTGTACAAAGTATATAGAATTATTCCAAATAGAGACTTCTTATCTTCCAGTTTTATATAGAAAATACTGTTAAATTATACATAGTCCATTTTTTAGGTAAAGTTGAATTTTGATAGCAGGTTTTGGTTTTAAGTATTTTTCCCCTTTGAAATGTCATGCTTTTAGAATGTCTCCAGACTAATGATTAGTCTTGAGTTTTAATCTGTAGTTCCTTTTCTTACTTACTGTTTCCCAAGTGCATTTGAATGCATGATGAAAATAGAGAGAGGAGTAGAATGTGTTTTTTAAATGTTCGGTCAGTCTCTTCTGTTTGTTTGTCGCTGGACCCGGGACACAACCATGAAAGCTGAACTGTGTGCAGCTGGTGGTAAAACTCACTTTTATTTCAGTGGGCTAAAAGTTCACTCTTGCTCAGCAGCAACAGCAGGAGAGGTCCCTCTGCCAGCGTTTGCTTTGTGCTTGTGACACTGAAGGACACAAAGATCCATGGGTTGATATTGTTGGAAAAAATGGTGTTGAAGTATCTGGGGGTTTTTATGTGTGGTTTATGTGCTGGATAATGGGTAACAGAAGGGTCTGCAGGGGGAATGGGCTGTATATAAGTGCATACAGGAGAAGTCTTTCGGGCTTTGTTGCAGCGTTGAGGGATGAGCAGTAACTCATTTCACAATGGTGTCTCCGTAGCCAGGTTTGGCATTAAGGTGTTTGTTGAACCTATGGCCAACCTCGTGACCACCATCCCCATAGGATGCCTGTGTGCCACCAAGCCTGCCAGTAAGTGGCCTTGGGCCTCATTTATAGTTTGTGAACTTCTACAGCAGCCCTGGCTGACCTTGGTGGACCTCTGACCAGAGCCTAGAGATCACCAAGCAGCATTCCCACTCCCTGGTGAGCAGCTTTAAGCAAGTGGTGTTTGCCTGGTCTGGTAAAACTCAGTCTCTGCAGTAGATCTGCAACATGATTTCTGGGTTGGAGCTGATCAGCACCTCCATATCAAATTCACTCTGATTTAGACTTTTATTCCAACCAGGTCTGGTTTTACTCCTGATCCAAATGAGGCTGAGGCCATTCGTGCTGTTTTGTATCAGTGATAACTATTTCAGCCCTAGTGGCTTTTAGTCTGGGGAAACCAGAGAGCTGCTTGTGCTGCAACCCCCACACAGTGTTGTTGGGCTTGGAGAAAACCTTTAGCCGTGTCTGCTGTCCCTTAACACCTCAGCTGTTCTGCTAGCACTTCGGGAGATAAAAATTTTGAAACAGCCAAATTAATTGCCTGGCTTTGTGGTGAGGATGGGGAATTGCGGGACACCTGGACGGATTGCAAATGGCTTAGCCAAGGGATGGGAACAGATCACAGTGTCTTTCTGCAGACTGAGATCCAGATTTGTTTAAGCCACTGCTCAATATTACACCATGTTCTCGCTGTTACTTGAGATACATTAGCACCGCTCTGAATAGGAAACCAACACATGTTCTTGTTTAATCTTTATTGATTTTTTTTTTTTTTTACAAGTATAGAATCTCATTTTAATCAGATAGCTATCTCGGCATCCAGCAATCTGCGTATTCCTCCTTCAGAGATGCAACAGAGGACACAAATGTCTCATCGAGGAATGGACTTGCCTTGCTGTCCTGGTGGTCCAGTTATGCTCTAATGAAACCAGTCCCTTCCCATCTGCCGGGAGGGGAGAGACATCCAGGAGGCAGCTGCTACACCATGGAAGGGCTTCTCCCGCATCTTGGGTTGGAATCATTGTCGTCACACACAGAACAAGGCAAAGCCTTCTCTGTAAAGCCATCCTTGTCCGGGAGGTTGAACAGATCGCCATTTTGCGTGGAATAATTCTAAAATGCAACATAATCTTGAGGACATAATGAAGTGATTTAGAAATGGGCTAAGGCAGATCACGACCATACTTAGAGCTAAGGAATCAAGCGGTTTTACCTACTTCCAATTTACTGGTTGATTGAATATTAGAAAACACAGCCCAGCCCCTTTGGACGGTGGCCACGCACATACAGTTTCCTAAATGTTTCTTTGGCTGCCCAGGGTGGGGAGGATTAACCTCTCACTTCTGCCTTGAGCCACATTTGGACAAGATCTCCGTTTACTTTCCACCCACAAAAAACACCAGTAGTTTAAGTGTATCCCAGGACTATTGCCTTGGCATGGAATAAGTGAAAAAGGATCTTGTATTTATTTGATTTGAATCATTCAAATTTTATTTTACCTGTGGCCCACATAGACTGACTTTGCTTTTTTTTTTTTTTTAGATTTTTTTTTACTTTTAATACAGATTAAGAGCTGACTAAAGATCTCAAACACTATATACTGAGAGTCACTACAGATGTTAAAGAAAACACCAGCACTAGCACAACCCTGCACGCTTCCCTTCCTGCCTCTTGGAAAAAAACCATTGCCTTAGAGCAGGGCCTCGCTTCTGTGCTAGTGCCGCTCCCTAGCCACTACAGGATTTTGCAAGGAAGCAAACAAGCTATTAACAAAATATCCAGGCTACCGCATCACAAAGCACACTTTGTTTATTAACTCTGCCAAATGCCGTTTAGATCTTTCCTCGTAGGATACTAATAAACTGACTAAAAAAGGGAGAGAGGCTTTATGAAAGGAATAAACTTATAAGGAGACCTCATTCTACTAAATCAGAGAAGTGTGGATGGGGGAATCCCTGTAGAGAGAAATGCTTTGAAGGGAATCGTTGGCCTTGCAGGTTAGTGAGGTGAGAATTAATTGAGGTTCTGCTGTTTGGTAAAGAACCAAAGTTGGCTGTAGAAGGAGAAGGGAATGTCTCCAGTCTGGTTGATTCAGAACAGCGAGTCCCTTCTGTTGTGCTTCCTGTCTGCAGTCACATTAAATTCCCCAGTAAGGCATCAGGGGTCTCCTCTCTCTCTCATAAACGTCTGGGATGATGCCATAGGGTGTCTGTACCATTTTAACCGTCGTCTTCCCAAAGAGCTTCCTCTCGTAGTCTATCAGTTGCCTCCAGAAGCCCACGTTGGGGCGTATAATGGGGCGTCTTGATTTGACCCAGTTGTGTGCCTCTAAGAGGGACACCTTGTGGTACTTCATCAGGTAGGCGATGCAGAGGGTGGCCGATCTGCTCACGCCAGCGGCACAATGGACTAAGGTGGCCCCGTGCTTCCGCGCCACGCTGTTTATCTTGTCAGCGACGCTGTCGAAGTACAGGGAGATGGGGGCGTTGGGCATGTCAGCCAAAGGCACTTTCACATATTCAAACTGGGGCCAGTTAAAATTGGGAATCTCGATGGTGGCGTTGATTATGCAGGTGATTCCCCGGGAGAGGAGCACGTGCCGGTTGGAGGCGACGCTGCCCCGGCTCAGGTACAGCGAGGGGGTGATTTGGGCGATGCACCCGAGGACACCTTCGGAAGGCATTCGTGGAGCCATCAGAGTTCTCGGTAAGGAGTTGTGGGTTCTGGAGGTCATGGAGGATCTTGGCACTCACACTTCCATTATGGGAAGAGATCCAATGGGATCTCAGCCAAGGGAAGGATTGTCTTGTTGGTGGTGCTGGGACAGCAAGAGCTTCCTCTGCTTAGTCACTGCAAAACACAAGCAATGCCACATGAGCGGGGCAGCTGTCCGATGAGACCACGTCTATGCAAGAGAACAGGAAAACCCAAGGAAAACCCAGCTCGTCCCGCTGTGGCTGGGTAATCTCCTACTGGCAAACCTCCAAGGGGTAGGGTGGTTCAGGGTTTGCACGGTGCTTAGTACCATGGGGGTCCCAGGCATCACCTGGACAGATATCAC
Source organism: Neomorphus geoffroyi (assembly GCA_033558235.1). NCBI lineage: Eukaryota > Metazoa > Chordata > Aves > Cuculiformes > Neomorphidae > Neomorphus > Neomorphus geoffroyi. The sequence continues at coordinate 3,196,764 of JAUMJM010000018.1, forward strand.
CAAAATTATCCCAGCCTGATTAGCTCCAATTACTCATTGAGGATTTAAGCAGCCTACCTGTGGGCCCAGACAACATCTCATCTGGATTAGCGTGTGGAAGATCAGCTACGTCTTTTTCATGCTCAAAAGCAGCACCTTCACAACTGGCCAGAATCCAAGGGGATGGTGAGAACAGCTCACTCAGGCTGGATGCAGATGCCAGCAATTTTGATCACCCTGCTCTCTCCCCAGTGCCACCCTTCTCCTTTTTTAGGAGTATGAAAGGCCCCGCCAAAGTACATAAACAGAGGAAAATTGCTCATTAGGAAAGGTAGTGAGTCATGTCCATCCAGATCAGTAATCGGTTCTCCTCTAGGCTGGGGAAGTGTGGAAAGAGTGACCTGGTTATGTCAGAAACTGAGAGTAAAACCAAAGCACAGGCTGGGACAAGGGAGGCTCTTTTCCTGCTGCTTTAATGACTGACTAATGCTCTGGAGAAAGAGGGGCTCTGCAAAGGCTGGGGTTCGCCCGTGTCAGCCACGCATTCCTGCCTACCTCTGCCGTGCTCCCCAGGAAGGATGCCACTTTTATTTCCCCTACTCCTTTAGGACTCCTGTGAAACCAGGGGAGAAGCCACAAACAAGTGGATGAGCGTTGGAGCATTAATAACTTTTAAATCCCTTTTTTAGCTTTGCAGTCTCCAGCCAGAGCTGGGCCGTGGGAGAGGCTGGGGAGTCCCAGGTCTGAGCCCACCAAAGTGTCACCAGGCTTCAAAGTAGGGGATCTGGGGGGTGCTCAATCCTTTGAGTGCGAGGGTCTGTCCCTCCAGCTGTTAACTGTCTGGGCCAGAGATGCTCCTGAAAGGGCTGTGGGACCCCAACTGCAGCTCCCCCAGCCCTGACACGACAGCACAGCCATCTGCCTGCATCCTGCGCTACGGGAAACACCGGCAGGTCTCAGCAGCGGCTGGTGAAGCTGCCAGCAGATTTTTGGCACGGCTTTGCGGTACGGTAACTTAATGAGCATAACACGGTCTCCTCTGTGGCTTCCTCCCTGCTGACAGCTACTTGAGCAGCTCCTGAAGCCGTGGGCCCAAAGTGCCCGCGCTGCAAGAGTTCATGCCCCAACAAGAAGATTTTTGCTGCAGCTTCCCCTGCAGACACCCCCACCACAGCCACCCCGCTGGAGCAGCAATGAAAGGCACGTTTTTTTCTAAGGAATAAAGTCTTTGGAGCAGGGGAAATCCCTGCTTTCAAATAGCTGTTACTGACAGCGCAAAGGATTGGGGCACTTACACTTGGTAACAAACTGTCCTGCTCCAAATCGCCGGCCGGGACACGGGTGCTGCGGGCTGCTGACGCTGGGATGTCTCACAGAGTGTGTCCAACACTGAGCTGGGAGAGAAGAGAGCATGGGGTTTGTTGGGATCTGTGCAAGGCCCAAACAGGATACCAGGCAGCGCCTTCCGCTGAGGTATATTTAAGCCACCTGATTTCGGTGATTATCCAAGAACTGGGAGGGAGGACCACGGTTTCCCTGCCTGTTCCCCAGGGAAAGACAGAGGCCTCAGGAAGGCAATTGCTGCCAGTAGTGTCATATCACCAATTGCTGCCAACACAGCATTCAAAATCACGTTAGACCCAGAGGAATGTGAGGCTGGCACAGAAGTCATGGCTCAAAAAAATAGAAAAAGTAGTTTAAGTAATTAATTTGGTCTAACATCTCCTTTAGTGTCCGCCAAGACGCTTGCCTGGTCCCACGCAGCTGATGCGGGTCTGCTCTTCTTTTGATGGTGCCCAAAGCACACCCTCCTAGGAGCCTCTCGCAGCATCGCTTGGTTGGAAAAGACCTTGGAGATCATCGAGTCCGACTGTACCTGTCCACTGCTAAACCACATCCCTGAGAAACTCACCTACCTGTCTTTTAAACACTTCCAGGGTTGGCAACTCCACCACCTCCCTGGGCAGCTGTGCCAGTGCCTGAGAACCCTTTCAGTGAAGAAGTTTTTCCAAATGTCCAATCTGAACCTTTCTCTGTGCTACCTGGTCCTGTTCCCTGGGGCACTGCTGGAATTACAAGGGCAAACAGGAAGAAGCAGAGCTGGTGCTGTGAGCCACAGCATTCCGATCCTGGAAAGTGAAGGACCGGGGCAGCACCTGCTTATTTCTTCAGCAACAGTAGAAATAAGTCCCCAGAGTGCAGGTGATGCGTGCTGGGAAATGCTGCTGGAGAGCGGGAGCAACGCCTGCCCCCAAAAGCTCTGCCCCCCTCACCCTCCCTCCTTTCATGCATTTCCAGCACAGGGGGACCAACAGTGCGGGCTGGTGGCTGCTCCGTGCCCCCTCCCCGGGACATGGGCATGTGGAGGGAGGGCCAGGGCAAGGACTCGCTTTCCCCGTGCACGGCTTTAAAATGAAGAAAGAATCTTGATGCCAAGCTCCGGAGCGTGAGCCAGTGGGAAAGGGGCTGGCTTGGCTTTGGTCAGGTCAGAGAAGGCAGAGGTGCTGTGCCTGGTGGGTCTTGGTGCTTTGGGTAAGCTGCACGGCTCGATGGCTGCGCTGAGGCCATGGCACAGGCTGCCAGCAGGCTCTGGCAGGCGCCAGCGCCGAGACAAACCAGCTGGAGGCCAAACCCCAAACAGGATTTTTAACACTGCACCTCCCTTGAGGATGACTGAGAATCTTTAGTGGATGGCGACTGGCAAACATGCGGCGGGAGAAGCCGGTGGGTGCTGCCATGGCACCTCACCCCGTGTGCCTGCCCAGGGCCGGCTGGAGCTTCGGCACCTCTGGGAACAGGGCAGCAGTGTCCCTGCCTTGCTCCCACAGACCGGGACACCCGGATCTCTGCCTTAGTGGGGCCCTGACACACTGCTGGGGGCTGAGCACGCTGTGTCCATGCTGCTGCACCCGGGCTCCAGCTGCAACCCAGGCGGACTCGGAGCGCTCCTCGGGGCGGTTTGGGAAGGGCTTTGCTGCTTTCCATAAAGTGGTTCCTGTTTGCAGGCAACAACTTATCCGGGCATTTGCATGTGACAGGCTGGGCTTGCTCTGCAAACTCTGCAGCCACCGGGCTGGCAGCAAACTGCCTGTGTCCCATGCGCAACCCGCGCCCAGGATGGCATCGCATGGCAGCTGCGGCCGATGGTCGGTGGGATGAGAGCCTTCCTGCTCCCTGGAAGAGAGGAACAGCACCAGGGAGGCACCCGTCTATCCCACCTCTGCCTGTCCCACCTCTGCTTGCTGTCGGCAGCAGCGGAGGAGCAGGGTGCATTTTGGGGCCCCCTGGAAATGCAGGTGGGTGCCCACAGTCCCGTGTCCCACCAACACACCGTTTCCAAATGGCTGACTGCCTCTTCTCAAACCAGAACAGCTCCCATCCCAAAAGTCTGAGTGTTTTGGAGAGGAGTTCATTATTTAAGCAAGAGATAAGGCCGCTTGTGTTCCCCAGCCCAAATGCTCAGTAGCCAGGGATGCTGCCCAGCAGGAGCAGATGCTGGGGGAAAGCTGCTAAGGGAGAGGAGCAGGTGCCAGCAGCCCTTCCCGTGCTTCACGGCTCTTGCAGCAGGAGCTGGCTGGGATGCCACCGACTGCGTCACGCTGGCTCAGGCATGTGACAAAGCCGCGGTCCTCCTGCCCACACGTACCAGGCTGAGCAGCTGCTGGCTCGCAGGGAGCCTGAAAATGAAAGGCGCCTCATCTGCCTCGGACGGCAGCCACCAGGCTTGGCGGCGTGCGGCCTTATCTGCCCTGATAGCTGCACCTTCCTGTAACCCTTCTACCTGGCCCCAGCCAGCCTCGGACAAAGCCTGGCCTCAAGTCTGCGCCTCTGTTCCTGTGAAACTCCATTTGCCTTTCTCAACACACCCGCTTTATCCTGCCCTGTCCCTGCTGTAATCCAACACTGTTGCTCTGCCTGCAATAGTTCTGTCATTGTGCTGGGGCAGAGAGAGAGGAAAAGAGCGAAAAGCCTCTTCCCAGCCGTTGCTGAGTGCAAAAAAAAGGAGAAAAATAGCTGCAGATCAATGAGGCAGGCACAGAGCCCAGCCCTGGCTGTGCCACCTGTGGGACCTGCGAAGGGCTGCAGCAGAACAGGCTCCTTGCACGGGCACGGGGTTTGGTGCTGGCTGCGGGTCCTCGTTCAGCCTCTGCACAGCAACAGGGAGGGCTGCACCCATACAGCCGCTCTGCACCATCTCATTTCAAAACCCCCTCATCTTCTCCTGTTTCTTCTTGGTTTGACTTTCTGAGTGGTTGCATAGGCTGGGGTGGTCACAGGAGCTTGAAGTCAATGTTCCTGAGTGCTGGAGCCTGTCTCAGCGGGCTCGTTGCCGCGTGTCACCCTGCGAAGGGGCTGTGGGCGCTCCCTGGCACGGGCTGTTACATCGAGGGATGTCTCTAAAGGAGCAGCCAAAAGCCACCTTCAGAGGAGATGGGATGTGGCTGTGGTTTCCTGCAAAGGGTTGAAATTCCCAGAGGGTGCAGCATGGTCCCTTGGGCAAAGCCCAGCTGGTGGTGGGCCAGTAGCAACCAGGTGTTCCTGCTACCACGTCCTCGTTTGCTAAGCTGACTCCAGTAAATGGATTAATTAAGTTTGTAACAGCCCTGACCCACAGCAACCCTCTTTTTAGGCTCTGCCTTGGTCTTCTTCATGCATAGAGACCAGCTGCCACCACATGCTGGGCTGCTGGGGTCCCCCTGGGATGGCAGGGGGTCCGTGGCCCTGGTGGCACAGGGGCTGGATGAGTGCAGCCACCTCCCTCCCCAGCAGATTGGTGGGTTCTGCCATTTCTCTCATCTGCATAATCAGGGGTGGGGGAAGCAAGTGGGTAATTACAGCTTGGAGGTGACTCTGGTCCACAAAGCCTCCAAGTCCTCAGGTGCCGGTCTGTGATGAGGGGGTACTTCCTAACACCGGCTGCGGTTGAACTCTCATCCTGCAGCCCCACTGCTCCCAGCCACGCTGCTCAGGTAGGTCTGGCCGGCTCATATCGGGCACCGCGCGTGTCTCTGCTCTAACTCCAGGCTAAGCCATGAGGTTCATCTGTGGTCGGGTCCGTGAGGAGAAGGAGCAGGTGCTTTGCCTGCGGTAGCTGCTCCCATGAAGCCTGGTGGTGTGTGCCTTCACAGGGCTGATCAGTGCGACACCCGGTTGTATCCCACCGGGGCTGGATGTCCCAGCATCACAGCAGCTCCTCTGCAGGCAAGAGGGTTTCAAAACCACTGCAACGACACTGATGTCATGGCTTGTGGCTCGGGTGGCCCAGTCCCTTGGAAAGGTTGCTGCTGGCAGTGCTTATGGCTCTGTTCTTCCAAATCTTGTGATAGCTGGAGTTTGTTTTTCTTGCTTTCATTCCTGGGAGCACAGTCCTGCTAACAAAGGCTGGAATTCCCACAGGAAAGCATTCCTGGTTGCTGAGCCTCCTCGGAAAGACTTGAAAACACCTCCGAAATCTCAACAGGCAGAGGCAAACAGGCGGCTGTTAGTTAAACACGCTGTGATCCTCGGGACAGGAGGGGACAGCCTTGTTTGTTGGTCTCTAGACAATGAGTTGGCAAGTCTGAGCTTCTTGTTTCTTGTTCTAGTGCTGCTGGGTGCTTTTCTCTGATTTTTGGTTGTTTGGTTTTGTTTTTGGTTTTTTTTTTAAATTTTCTTTTTTAAGAGTTCCTCTGGCTTTAGAGCAGAGGCTGTGGCTTGATGCTGAGGGTCTTCAGTAAGACCTCCAGTTTGTGGTGGATTGTGTGTCAGTAAGGTGGCAATGTCAGGACGCAGGGCATCCTCAGAGAGCTGTGGAGGGCTCAGCGAAGCTGGCGCACGGGGAGGCCCAGGCGAGTCGTGGGCCATTCTTTGCTGATGGAACAAAGGCACCGAAGCCCCTGCTTTCATTCCCACATCATCATCTGGGATTCGAAGCAGGTTTGTGGGCTGGGTGTGTGAAATGTCAGTACTGAAGCAAGGCTTCTCCCCCTTCCCAGGAGAGGGAAAGTTATTCATTTTGGAGATGACAAATGCTCTCTAATGCTGCAGTGAAGAGAAGAGTCAATATTGCAGGCGCTGAATGAACGAGCCTGCTCAGGGCTCTTCCTAGCCAGGCTGAACAGCAAATTGCTTCAGAAATGGTCTCAGAGAAGAGCATTTAAAATAAATTTCAGCAGGGAGCACAAACTGCAGTCGTTCTCAGGGTCAGGTCTTGCTCGTGGTGAGTCCATGGGAGTTTGAAGTGGGCTCGAGGCCATCAGCAGGCCTGCCTCTCCCCGCCGTCACAGCAGCGAGCGCAGCTCACTGCTTGCTCCACTGGAGTCTTTGCTTTCCTGCCTTTAGCTGTTGTGGATGTGCTCCTGAAGCTCTTCCAGACTCCTCTTGAGCGCACGGTTCAGAGCCATCAGCACATCCTCATGATGGAGGGACGAGCAGTGTGGTTTTGAAGTGGAAAAGAAGGAAAGGGAAGCAGGAGGGGAGGGATAGTGGAGTGGTTTGGGCTGTGACAGAGGATGCCTCAACAGAACCCTGACTGATTCCTGCTCGCAGCCTGCGTTAGCCTCTCAGGCGAGCACAGGATGGGAGCTGTCAGATGGTAAATCAAGATAATAATCAGTCTACCCGAAGCTCTGAGCAGGCCTGGCTGCTTGCGCAGCATGCAGCGCAACCCAGTCCCTTGTGCTTGCAAGAACACACTGGTAACTTCCCAAAGGTTTCATGATGTATTTCAGGCATTCCTCTCCTCAACACAAGAAACTCGCAGGGTACGGCTACAAAACGTTCCAGGCTTCTCCTTGCTCAACAGCCCCAGATCAAACACATTTAGTCCACAAGCACAAAGTCTTGTTTCCCCTGGCACGGCATGGCACTGCCCTCCTCCACACACCTGGAAATCAGGCTGCTCCCATGACCTACGCCAGCTCCCTAGGCTGCAGGGCTGACAAACCCTAATTAGCCTGTCCCGGCCTGCTGTGACGCTGCCTTTGGAGGGGTGACAGCAGACGCTCCTGCGTCACGGCTCATCTCCCTTCCACAGGCACTGACAGTGTGCCTGGTGCTCTGGGCAGCCTTGGGTAAGACCACGACTTTGCAAGCCTCACCCAGCTGCCTCCTGCAGCCAAGGAGCAGCATCCTCACTCTTGCAGCCCTGTCTCTGCTCTCGCTGCAGGGGCATCGCACCACCGAGCCTCGGTCTGCGACCAGGCTGCCGAGGTTAATGCACTGAGCAAACAGGGGAGGGGTTAACGAGCAAGCACAAAATGCACAGGTAGCGTCCCAAGTGTTTACAGACCATCGAGGCATGCCTTACGGCTAGTGACTTCTAGATCAGCCCAACAAGCCCAGCTGATGAGCTTCTAAATGTCCAGCAGAGCTCTGCCAGCCCCTCCTCGCTCTGTGAGCCAAAGCCTGGCTTTTACTATTTTCCCAGCACCAAACAAGCAGAAAAAATGGGTAGTGAGGCTTTTGGAAGGATCTCTCCGAGGACGCTACTTGGCCCATTGGCCAGGGTCCCTGCCTGCCTGCGGGCCTCTCCCAGGCAGGGGAAGGCAGCTCAGCAGACTCTTCATGCACGCTGCCACTATTTCCTCAGCGAGGCAGCAGAGCCTGCCCACGGCCACGTTACGCGCTCCCTGCCACGCAGCCGCCCCCTCCTTGCTGCTGTGGAGTGGGAACAGGCAGGGCTGCTTCCTCTGCGTTTGACAGCTGGATCCTGCCAGCTGCGAGCAAAACCTCTCACCACGGGGAGAGCTCCTGGCCGGAGCGCAGCGAGACGCGCAGCAGGCGCGGGTGTTGGAGCACACTGGTATTTATAAACTCCGGCACGCTACAGCCACTCCGCTCTGGGGATGGCTTCCCTCAACAACCAGCTAGAGGGTTTGATGCAAGAAAAACAAACCATCTTTCTTTTTAAAGCAGTGTCTGTTATTTTGGAGCCGCTGGCTCCAACGCGCCATGCTCTGCGTGGCAGCCGCTTGGCAAGGGAAGCGGGACACGGGGCTCACCTGCAGGGCCCTGCTCCAAGCCAGCAGTGTGCCCATCCACACCTTTCTTAAAAATATCTGCTTGGGTGCATGAAACACTTTAAAACCCCAGAATGAAGCCTCGAGGAGGCATGAACAGGGTCCTACAGCTGTGTGCAGTCTCAGTTCTGTACCCAGCTGAACACCATGGCTTGTTTTTAGACCCAGGTGGAGATATCATCTGTTCTGAAGCACTAGAGCTTATTTCAGTGCCAGTGATGGTATCTGGATTGCAGGTGGAGTTTAGAAAAGCTTCCCTGTGCTGTCTCCTGCTCCCTCTGTCCGAGTCTACGTGACCCTAGGGGTGTGTGGATGGAAAGAAGCTGGGGCTCGCTCGGGAAGCAGATCCATGTGTGGCTCTGGCTCCCGGGGTGCTGCAAGATGGAGCTTTGTTTTTCCTGGGGACGTGCCCTGCGCAGTCACAGCTGACAGGAGGGACACAATCTCTTCCTTATTAGTTCAGCAAAACACAGGGGCCTGGTGTGCTTGCTCATGTGTGACCCTGCTCTCTGCTGGGACCGAGGCTGCTCAGATTGCAAGGGTCTCTGCTGCTGGGAGGTTTGCCTCTTGCTGGTGTGGCAGGGCTGTGCCAGCCCACCTCAAAGCCCACAAAATCGAAGGCAGCTGCAAATTCATTGCAGTGTGCCCTGGAAACTGCCCGGTGCTTCCATGGTGGTGTTCACCCAGACCTTTTCCGGGGTGCTGCCAGCTGGTGCCGGCTCTGAACGCAGCTTCATTTCTCAGGGTGGGTCTCAAAGTCTGGCACATCCCAGTAAGCCTGACTCACGCTCCCACTGGAGGAATTCCCCACGGGCAGGGGCTGCCCACACTTTCCAGGGCCAGGCAGTGGTTCGGCACTGGGCAGTAAAAGCAGGAGCTGAAGGGGGAGCAGCAAAGGAAGCGGGATGGGAATGGGCTGGTCAGCTGTGCCCGGCTGCCTGCCCACCGCAGCCGTAAGGAATGAGGTCACCTTCTGAGCACATCGATGGAGTTGCTTAGGGTAACAGGCAGGGAGGCCAATTTTAATCAATTAGTTGGAAATCAAGTTTACATGCAAGAGCAAACGCTTCCCATGTAAGCAGCGCAGGGCCTGTGCCCCTCACCTCCAGGTCTGCAGCTCTGCCTGCTCAAGGCTGGGTGAAAATGCCTTTTGCCAAGCCAAACAGACCCCGAGCAAACTCCGATTCCCAGGACTCAGCACCCTGTGAGCTGCTGCTCAGCCTCCCCCCAAGGGGAAGCGACCCACAGCCACCGTCTGCGCTGTGGGGTGGGATGCTGGGATGCTGCCAGTCCCATCAGTCCAGGCACCCCAACCTGCCCAGCTGGCATGAGCACAGCAGCAACTGTTGAGCCTTCCTGCTGGGAAACTAAAGCCTGCCTGATTATTTTTTCTTTTTTCTTTTTAAAGCGGGGGAGTAGCTGTGCGAGACCAGCCCACGAGCTGTAGCGCTGGCACTGGGGAGTGCTCTGCAGGCACCACTGGGACTGCCACCCCCATCCTCACGATGCCCAAGGAAGGGTGGGCAGTGCGTTTGCCTTCTAGTTTTAGGCTTTATTTCCAAACAGCTGGGGAGCTGGGGCTGCTGTTCAGAGATTTCTCAGTTATTTCCAAATACCAGAGCCCTATCTGCTCGATGTTCACATTTCTGTTTGCATTATGGTTGCTCAGCGTGTCTTTTCTGAAGCAATAAATCAGCGTGCATGTGGCAAGGGTGGTGTGCCTGGAAAGGAAAAGGGCTGGGAGAAGCTCCTGTACCCCGTGCAAGGCATTGCCCCCACCTTCTAGAGAAAACCACCCTGGCAGGCAGCCTCTGGAAGGAAGGTCCTGCGGTGGTGGGAGAAGGCTTCTCCACTGTGCTGGTGAACAGCCTTGTGTAGACGGCTCTGCTGGGGCCAGTGCGTAGTGAGCAGGAGCAAAGCTCCTCCTGCTACCCACTGCCTTGCCCAGATGCCTTTTCCCCTCTCCTCATTCCTGACTTCTGCCTGGATGCCCAGATGTGCCATGCGGTCAGTTCCCAGGGACACAGCTGGTACTGACTCTCAAAACAGAACTCTGTCTGAGACTTTCTTACGTTGGCTTCTGCTTTTCTCCCTCCTGACCGTCTGGCTTGGATGATTCTTCACCCCCCCAAACACACCCCGTACATATACGAGCAGTAGAGCAGCGTGAGCTTTGCCTTTCCAGCTCTGAGATTCCAGCTGAGATCAGGTATTGAATTAAGCCATGCAAATTCCAACATTGCCTTTACCAACAAGGAAGCGGTGCCAGAGCCCAGATCAGACCCCGCAGAGCAGCGAGGGCTTGGATGAAATCCCTAGGATTTCACCTTTGTTTCTAGAGGAGGGATGGGATGCGCATGCCCCCATCCAGGACCCAGGTGAGCTATCTGGCGCAGGAAGGACAGGCAGAGCTGCACATTCACACCTTCAAGGCATAAATCGATTCAAACCTGCTGCATTACTGCTCCCCTCCTGACGTTCACCAGGGTCACATTAGCCAAGTCATGGCAGCAGAGCTCTGCCAGTGGGAACTGACACACGCTCTCCAAACTGGGGGCTCCAGTTTTCCATCGCTTGGAGTGCTACCGAGCCTGTCCCTGCCACCAGGAACACAGCACACACTAAGGTGGATGGAGAGGCCCAGGGGGAGGAATCTGCTCCCTGCCAGAGCAGGGGCAGCTGATCCCATGTGTCATTAGTGAAAACAGTGTTTTGCCAGTGCTAATCCCTCCACCATTCCTGTGGCACTGGCATTAGGGACAAACTGAACTTGCAACATGATATTAGGACATCTGTCAATACTCGGAGCTTCAGAATAAAAGACTCACCCGCTGCCCAGTCAAACAGGTTATAACCCTTCCCAACCTCCCTACAGCCAAATGCCACTCATCGATCACAAGCGTTGCCCAAAGCAGCAAATGAGGCGCTGAGTAAAGGGCCGTGAACGCAGCCGGGTGGGTTTGGAGGCTGGGTAGCTGCAGGCACACACCAGGGTGCCCTGCGAGCCAGGGGTGCCGAGGGCAGCCAGCCAGCACCCCGACAGGCGGGATACAGGGATGCACGCTCTGCTCTGGCAATGCTGGGTGGGCTCACGTCGAGGAAACACCTGTCCCTGCACTCAGCCATTGGGGTTCCCATTGGAAGCGACTCCCCCTCTCCAGCCAGGCTTTCCCGGAGTTCAGCACCCCCGACCAGGCTCCTCCAGCCAAGCTCTCCCGGGGTTCAGCACCCCCGACCATGCTTCTCCTTGCCCCTCTGGGCACGCCCTGGCCCGGGCCCGGGCCCGGCCATGCCCGCAGCCTGGGACACATCCAGCCCCCCCTCCCCCCGCCCCGCCAGCATCGGGCACTGATCCGGGGAGCGCGCAGCCTCGAGGCCACGGTGAGGGGCCGGGGGGGGCACGGTCGGTCTCCCAGCCGGAGCGGGGAGGGCGGTGTAAAGCGTACTGGTGAGGCGAGCTGCAAATAATGCAGGAGCAGCGGGGGGAGCTGGGAACCCCAGTATCCCCGGCGCCCCCTCCTTGCCCCCAGCCCCGCTTAGTGCATCTCGGCGCATCTCGGCACCCTCTCTTTGCTCGGTGCACCCTGGTACCCACTCCTTGTCCCCCGCCCTGCTCGGTGCCCCTCGCTCGGTGCATCCTACACCCCCTCCTCGCTCGATGCCCCCCGCTCCGATCGGTGCATCCCGACACCCCCGTCCTCGCCCCCCGCCCCGATCGGCGCATCCCGGTACCCCTCGCCCGCTCTCACCATGGCTGTCAGGGGCTCGGTGCTCTCCCGCTCGCGGCCGTGCAGCACTTTTATCGGGCGGCAACCGCTCTCGGCGTCCGGGGCTGCCACCTGACCGCGGCGCCGCCGGGGCCGCCCCCCCGCCCAGCCGCGGTTACCAGGCTACGGTGGCACCGCCCGGCGCTGCCCCGGGGCGGGGGCTCCGTTCGCCCCGCCCACCCTTAAAGGCGCCGCTGCTGGGGTGGGGGGGGGCGGCTGGCGGGGAGGGAGACGTGTGGGGTCCCTATAGGGACGTTGCAGCTGGGGGGGGGGGGGGGAGGGCGTGTGGGATCTCTGTTAGGGACGCGGCAGCGGGGGGGGGGGCGTGTGGGATCTCTATAGGGACGTGGCGGCGTGGGGGGACACGTGGGGTCCCTATGGGGACGTGGCGGCGTGGGGGGACACGTGGGGTCTATCTGGGGACATGAATGGGTCGCTGTGGGCACGGGGACGTGGCGGAGCCCTGGGGGAATATGGCCGGGAGGGGCGGGCTTTGGCGGGCTCCCTGTGGGGATCAGAGGATCACGGAATCCTAAGGCTGGAAGAGACCTCCGAGATCATCGAGTCCAACCGTGCCCGTCTCCCCACTAAACCCTGTCCCTAAGGAACTCATCCACCCGTTTTTTAAACCCCTCCAGGGATGGCGACTCCACCCCCTCCCTGGGCAGCTGTGCCCGTCCCTGACCGCCCTTTCAGGGAAGAAATTCTTCCCCATGTCCAGTTGTGCCCCCAGGCACAACTTGCGGCCATTTCCTCTCGTCCTAAAAGGCCGTGGCTGAGTCCCTGTGGGGATGTGGCGCCGTGGGGACACGTGGTGGGATCCCTGTAGGTGTGGGGATGTGGCAGGATCCTTGTGGGGGTCAGGATGTGTCCCTAAATGGACATGAGGGGGGCCCTGTGAGCATGTGGCAGTATGTGGGGACATGGGGAGGTCCCTGTGGGCACTGGGACGTGGCAGGAGCCCTGTGGGGATATGGCAGTGGGGGCGATGCGGTGGTGTCCCTGGGAGGCTATGGCAGTGTGAGAGGACATGGTGGGATCCCAAGAGGGACATGAGGAGGTCCCTGTGAGGATACAGCACTGCATGGGAATGTGATCCCTGGGAGGATATGGCAGGGTCCCTGTGGGGCTGGGGACAAGTGAGGGTCTCTGGGAGGATATGGCGGGGTCCCTGTCCAGATAAGGATGTGACAAAGGCCATGAAGAGACATGGCAGCATCTCTCTGAAGATATGGTGGGGTCCCTGTGGGGACATGGCAGGGTCCCTGTGAGGATATGGCGATATCTGGGGATATGGCAGCGTCCCTGGGAGAACAAGGAGTCTCTGTGAGGATATGGCAGTGTGAGGGGACATGTGGGATCCCCACAGGGACATGAGGGAGTCCCTGCAAGCACAGGGACATGACAGGATCCCTGTGGAGATATGGCAGTGTGTGGGGGTGGGGTGTGATCCCTGTAGGGCTGGGGACAAGTGAGGGTCCCTGGGAGGACGACGTGATAGAGGCCATGAAGAGACATGACAGGGCTCCTCCGGGCACATGAGGGGGTCCCTGTGAGGATGTGTGTGCGGTGGGGTCTCCGTGGGGCTGAGGACAAGTGATGGCCCCTCAGAGGACATGGTGAGGTCCCTGTGGATTCAGGGATGTGTAAGGGTCCATGGAAGGGGCAGGACACTGTCCCTGTTAGGGATGGGACATGTCACGTCCCCACAGAGACCCTGCCAGTATATGTGGGGATGTGATGGGGTACCTTTGGGGACAGGGATGTGGCAGAGTCCATGAAAGGGCATAACGGGGTCCCCGTGAGGGGTGGGACGTGTCATTTCCCCACAGGGACTCTGCCAGCATGTGGGGGGGGGTGGCGGGGATGCCCAATTTGGAGTGGTACAGCCCTAGGAGAGAGACGAGTCTGGTTTTTGTGGACTTGGGACATCCCCAAGCCACAGCAGCTGTGCTGGGAACCAGGGTAAAGGTGGGAGGGTGGCTTGGCAGGGCTCCTCGCTCCCATGGCTCCTCGTGGGGACGAGCTGTGGGCCAGGCTGGTCCTTTGCTGGCAGCAGGGTGAGCTGGGATCCCCACCGAGGGATGGCGTGGGCAGGGGGATCCGAGCGGCAAAGTGGAGAGTTTGGCTTTGGCTGGAAACCTTCAAGCTAAGGTGGAAGGATCTGCTCCCACCCACCTCACGACCATGGCAGGGATGGGACAAGGCTGCCTGGCACTAGGAGGAGGAGAAGGAGGGCAGCCTCCACTTTAACCCCCCAGCTGCTGGAGCGAAGCGTTGCCGCCCCAGCTTGCTTTTGTTCAGTTTCTGGTTTTGCTGTCGCGCGTTCAGACCGAAATAGCAAAAATCCCTAATAGGAAGCTTCCCCTGCCCAGAGCCCTCTGGCTTGTATCTCCCTTCAGCAGGTTTCATGACTCAGCAGCCCAGATGGAGCCGTCCCTCACAGCCCTCAGCACCAAATCTGTTTATTGCTCCAGAGGCTGTTTTTCCAAGAGCCTCGCTGCTTTATAACAGCCAGCGCTCTTCCTTAAAACCCTGCCTCTCCAGCGAAGGCTCTCGTCACACTCAGCGCGGAGGTGGGCGAGGAACAAAAATAGACAAATTAAGAAAACCTCAAAAGGCCAAAAAATGAAAATGTAAGGATTTCGGCTCTGCAAGCTCAAGGTTTGCTTTGCCTCCACGTTGCATCAGCTCTGCCTTGCTCTTCCCCTGCTGCCTTCTTTGGAGCTGCACCAGCTCAGGGGCAGAGGCGAACCCCTGGGCAATCTTAAATCCACCGAGAGGCCGAGGCATGGGAATTTCTGAGGGACCGTGCCCTCGGCTGGGGATTTGGAGCCCTTGCAGTGCAAGCCCGGGGAGGTTTCAGCCACGAGCAGCCTAGGGGACAAAGAGGATGGATTTTGGAGTGGCAGACACAGCAACCTGTGGGGTGTCCTCCCCAGGTACCTCTACCCCTCATTTCTCCCCTCCTTTGACATTAAATGACAAATAGGCTCTTGCTCAGCCCCAGCCGCTGGTCCTGGGCAGTTCTTAACTACTTACACAACTGTGTACGGAGGTTTTTAGTGTTGGTGTAACTTGTGTTTTTAACCTTCACCTCGCCAGGAGATTTTTGTGGTTTTAGTGTGAGTTAGAGGACGCAACTCGGGAGGCCTCTGACCCAGGGATGCAGCGAATGCAGCGGTTACCAGGGCTAAAAGTAAATGCCAGCACCTCGCGTGCTCAACCCTGGCAAAGGGTTTGCTTACAGGTGGCTCAGAGTGAGAGTGAGGAAGAGGAGGGCACTCAGTGGGCAGGCTGGGGGCTGCTGAAAGGCTGATGTTCTCCACTCCTGCAAAAAGCCATTTCAACCAGAACAGATGGGTGGAGGGGCAGGTGGGATAAAGAGTGTTTTCTGTTGAGCACAGGGAAGGTGTGAGGCAGCAAGTGCTTTCTTGGCTGGCTGCTCACTCTCTGCTGTGGTGAATAAGGACCAGCGGTGCCTTTGCGGGCCCCGGGCCCCATGAAGGCAGCTGGTGCTCCATCAAGCACAGTCCAGGTTACGTGGGGTGGCAACAACTCTCCTGTAAGGCAGACATCACGTTTGTGGGCAGGATTCCCTCCCTTCCCATAGGAACCTGTGCATCCCCTGATAGGGATACAGACACTGTGTTAGGGACAAGATGCTTGCAGTGCGACCAGAACTCCTCACTCTATGCCCCATGGTGCCTTTTGGTGGCAAATGGTGTTAGAAGGGCTCAAACTCACCTTTCCTGCAGCCCAGCCTGGCAGATACCCACCAGCTATGCCCGGTGTGCTAGGGTGAGTGCAGCAGGGTGCAGACCTGGGCACATTCCCGAAGGGTGCGTCTGGCTCGAAGTACATTAGCTGGTCATTAGGGCTATTAGCTTAATTATCAGGGTGTTTTCCTGCCACACTCTGTGATGGCAGGGTCACGCAGGCCAGCTGAGTGGGGAGCAGATGGCTGCTTTCCCCATGGCCATGGCACGGCGTGCAGGGAGCTGCCACCATCCATCCATCCTCTCCAGTTTCCATGGCTACGCCAGAGTTTACTCTTCCCCGCCTTCGGCCGCCTGCATGGGTGTGATGCAGAAAAAGGTCCCCGAGTGGTGCAAAAGGCCCAGGGATGTGGGACCTCCTGGGTTTTGGTAGCAACAACGGCATCCCAGAGTGGTCAAACCATGGAGCAACAGGCGTTGACTGTCCTGGCTGCACTCGTGTCCCTGCTGAACGGCATCTTTGAGGTGTTCGGGAGAGCTGTGGCACGGTTTGGGATGCTGTCTTCTCCTCGCCTCTCCGACAGCAGCAGCGACCCAGGTGGGGGGCAGCAAGTGATCCTCTGGGGTTAAATCCAGCCGTGGAGCCATCGGCTGCCTCTTGTTCAATGCGAGGAGCAGAGATCTCTGAGCAGGCGCTCAGGCTGTGGCTTGTTTATGGGGAAAACAAAGCTGAGCTTTAGGTCACCGCGTCCGATTTAAGTGGCCGAATGTGGGTCACCGGAGGCCTCGCTGGGGAGGCAGGGGCAATGGCACAACACGGCAGGGTTTCTGTTTGCTCTTCAGGGACACGAGGAGCAGAGGGTGTGGTGCCGCCACGGGCCGAGTGCCTCTGGGAAGGAGCAGGTTTTGGCTTAGGGGCTGGCGTGCAGTCGGCTGTGAGGGTGCGTGGCCCTTTCCAGCTCCACGGGGTGCTCTGATTCACAGGGCCAGCGGCTGAAGTGGGAAGTGTTCAAGAAGCATTAATTCAGGAAACATTTGGCCAACGCCCTCAGCCCCACGGGGTGAGTGTTGGGGTGTCCTGTGCAGGGACAGGAGGTGGACTCGATGGTCCTTGTGGGTCCCTTCCAGCTCAGCCCAGCTGTGTTGCCCCCAGCCGCGTTCAGCTGCGGAGAGCCACGCATGCCAGGGGCTTAGATACCACCGGGGCAATCCTCGTGCCTTGCCCTCGCAGCCCGGGCATCCCTGCCTGCTCCCAGCTGCCTGGCCAAGCTGCGTGGAGGAAAGCACCATCCCTCAAGGCTGATTTTCCCTCTGCTCTCCTGCCTGATGGGCTGTAGGAGGCCGTGGGCTCTACAGGGCCGTGGGAGGCAGCTCTGCTCTGTGTGTTTGTGGCACTGAGGGGTCCCTCATTAGGCAGTGGGGGAATAGAGATGGAGCGGCTGGGTGCATTGTGCAGGGACCCCATGGTGGGGGCTGTGTTTTGACACTTGGTGAGACACTGGGTACAGAGGGGTGCTGGGGTGCTGTCTGGTCTCGGGAGGATGAGGTGAGGTTCATCGGGGCACTCACCCACTGAGTCACAGGCCTGTGCAGCCGCGCGAGCTGGAGCCACGGCGTGTGTGCCTCCAGCCCGGCTGGCGGGCGATGCTCTGAGTCCTTCCCCGACCCCGCGCCCCAGGGAAAGGCTCAGTGGCCAGGCAGGGAGGCGAGGGCTGGTGGACTGACGTGGCCTGGTAGCTCAGCCTCCCCAGAGGCACTTTGCACCTCTCCACCTGCAGCTCCCTCCCTCCCCATCCCAGCCTGTACATTGCGTCCCACCTCCCGGGCAGTTACGCCAGGGCCTCTGCCCCACCGCAGGGACATTAAGCATCTCCTGGAAGCCCAGCGTGCAGCGTGCTCCTGCAGAGCGCTTCACGGGGGTGCTCCCAGCTCATGTCCCCATCACTTTTAATGGGAAGCACTGGGGAGTGCTGGCACCAGCAGATGCTGGTTCGTCAAACATTGACTTTCCAGACAGGCTTTGCAAAAGAAAAGAGATGTTAGCAATTGTACGGAAAGCTCAAGGGATGCCGCATTGCTTTCTCTGGTGCCAAAGATGATCCTTGCTTGGGGCCAGCGGGGAGCAAGCATTGCCTGACAGCTCCTGTGCCACAGAGGCCCAAAACTCTGGACGTCCCATGGGCTCTGAGCTTGTGCTTGACCCCATTGACTGGCTTTCCCGTGCTCTTTTCTACTCCATTGTTGCCCATTGGATTCCCACACGATGCTGACCCAGCGCTGCCATGGTGTGCGGACGGGTGGCTGGGATGTGTGGTCTGGCCTGGGGTTCCCCCACGGAAGCACATTTGGCTCCATGGGGAGCTGATGGGATGGGGGCACGGCAGGATGGCAGCTGCAAGCATTTGTGTGCAGCCGGTGGTGGGTTCGCTCCATTGGCTCTAGCTGAAGGGAGTGGGGTAGAAATGCCTGTGCCTCTCCTGTGCACTTCCTCCACACTGATAAATCCATGCTGGGCTTTCCCAGAGGTCGCCGAACCAGTTTGTTGGAAGAGCAGAGGAGATGGCGAAGGGGCAGTGCCGAGTGGTTTGGATTTTTCCCTTTTTGGTGTCACAGTGGCTGGTAGGGCAGCTCTGGTGTTTCTTTAACCACAGCCGAAACACTGCTGTTCCAGCACAGTGGTGTTTGTCTCCAAAAGGAGGTGGTTTAAGTTTCACTGCTCCCCCCCAACGGGAATTCGAGCAGGCATTAAAACTAGGGCTTCTCGTGCCTTGGTTATCGGCGTTATCTGCTCCACTGCAGCAGCGGAGGGGAGCGGGGGAGCACCCCGGGATCTGCTCCAGGCAGCCCCCACCGCCCAGGGCTGAGTCACCGACGGGCTGAGTGCGTTCACTGCTGCTGTGACGGCAGCTGTGAGACCCAAAAAAGCCCCCAGCACCGGTGCTTTTAATGACAGGCGAATAACACAGCCCAGAAGCAGATTCATACCGCGCATACCTCATGCCACGGCTATTAGTGGTGACTAAGAGCGCTGGGATGGAGCAGCGACAGCCTCCCCGCAGCACCCCAGTCTGCCGTAATTAATTCTGCAGGTACCCCTATCGGCACACGAACCCAAACCGGCCGTCTTCCCGCCCGTCCCCAGCCGTGTTCCATATTTAATCTTTCATGTTCACCTGAGTCTCTAATTAAGCCAACTGCAATCCTTCCCTGAGAGCCTGCAGCGTACTAACAAGGTCTGATGTTCCAGGAGTGCTGTGCTGGGGTGACCCGTGCAGCAGCCCCCAAAACCAAACCCCAGATGGACTTTTTTTCCTTTGTTTTCTCTATTTTTTTCTCTTCCCATTTTTTTTTTTTTAACCCCTTGAACTAATGCTGCTCCCAAAGCAGGGTCTGAAGTGAGGGCCCATTAACAGCCAAGTTCTCAAAAATGGTGTGTGGAGACTGGGGGGGGGTTGTTCCCCCTTTTTTTACAGTGAAGTCACGACCAGTTGGTTTGAGGTATGTGAAAAGCGCTTTAATTTTGTTTCTTTTCACTGGCAGCAGCTGTCCAGAGAGCTCGTGTCTGGGTGAGGCAGGCAGCACGGAAACCTCGTGTGCTGCTTCCCAAGCATCCGGTGGAGGAGCCGCTGTCGTGCCCCTGACGTCCTGCCTGCCTACCTTCCTATTACAGCCTCCCAGTTAAAAATAAAACCACACGCCAAGGCAGTGAATGGGGTTCTGATTTCCCTTGGTTTGCTGCGCGGGTCTGGGTGATGGGGAGAGATACGCGTTGTAAATAGAACAGCATATCCATGGCAACCCCAACTTTTCATTATTGTTAATTACTTGCACAGTGCCAGAGTCGCGCATGGCGCTTCCCAGCACGGATAAAGATAGATTCTCCCCCTTTCAAAGCCTCTCCAAATGACATCAAGGCGACAGCTCGCTCTTGGGAGGCTGGAGCTGGGTCTGGCAGGCGGCAACGGAGACATTTTGTGAGGAGTCGGAGAGGAGCCGGGATTTAAAGGCAGAGGGACCAGTGTGGCGGAGAGGCAGCCAGGAGCTCAGGGGTGGCCTTTCTCCTGAGAAAACCCTTTCTTGTGTGACAGAAAATGGTTCAGAGGGGCCATAGCAACATGGCAGGGAGGAGGGGGACAAAAGCCATGGGGAGAGGGGCCGCGCTGTGCCTGAGTATTGACTTCTTTTTGCTCTCTGTTTAATGGTGCTCATAAGAGTGTGGCGGGGAGGAAGCGCGAGCAGCGTTTGTCACCGAAGGGGCAGGGATCTGTAGGTGTTGGCTAGAGCCTTTGTGCCATGGAGGAATCTCCTGCCCAAAGCCTGCCGTGTTTAAACCCAGAGCAGCTGAGCTTGCTCCCGAGTGGCCGAGCTCAGCCTCAGCTGGCACAGTTTGGGTGGGCTTTGCTTGTCTGTTTGTTGGGAGAACTGGGCAAGAGGAAAGGTAGTTTGACTGTTTGCTTAGTGTCAAAAGACAACTGGGAAAAATATTCCCAAGGATTTACAGCTTGCTTTGTCCCTTCCTTTGGCATTCTCAGTCTATATGTTCACAATTTCTACAAATTTTAACCATCAACATGTAGTTTCATACTGCTGATTTCTTTAAATAGTACTGTTTTCTAGGTAATTTAGTGGTCACATCCGTACACGGGCTGTTGTGCCTTTATCTCTTCTCTCTCATGGTGAGAAGCTGATGGATATAGATACAGGCAGTTGAATGACCTTTACAGTTTCACTCAGAGTTCAGAAACACAGATATAAGATTATTTCAAGTCACTTTGATTTTATTACAAACCAAAATATTCACATTCAATGGCACCTCAGGTACAGTTAATTACTCTTGGGGGGGGGGGGGGAAAAACCCAACAAATGCTGAACACCCTAAATAGGTATCAGTATCATTGTAGCTCGTTAGGCTTTTCCACACGAGATACCCAGCATCCCACCTGCTCTGGCTGTTAGGTCACCTACGGGGCATTATTTCAGCACTACACATTAGCAATGGAAGCTCTTTGATGAAGACTTTACTGTCCAGTAAAGCCAGGCTGTGTCTGAAAAGAACCCTCTTCATCACCCAGTTGTCTTTTCAAGCACTGATGTTTTGTACTGACGTTGTACACTGGGTTGCCTGATGTGATGGTGTGGGGTGTGTGTGCAGTAACCTGTTGCTCCTCACCGTCGCTTTGTTGGGCAGCTGGGTAAGGTGGTACACGGGGAGGGTAAGACCCCCAAAGAGGAGGGCAGGAAGGGCTGAAGTGTGCGCTCTGGGGTGTTTGTCGTGCTCTTCGCTTGTTATCTCTTGCGAGGGAATGTCGGGGTATTAAGTGTCTTTTTATTTATGTTCCAAAGGGCTGCTCTGGTCATAACATCCAGCCTTCCCAACAAGCCCGAGCAATGAAGACTTAAACTGGGGGGTTATATATAACTTGACAATCCCAAATCAAGGAGTGAGCAGATGAAGCTTATTGGTTTGTACAGGGCTCTCATGCTGTGATATGTGCTAATATCACATAAAAGTAACAACTGTTGAGGAGCTTCCCTGCAATGTCCTTTCCCATCCTTTATCACAATTAAGTTAAAAAGACTGGACCACTGCGAGCTCTATTTTTATACCCTCGGGCATGTGCTACCTCCTTTGAAAGCTGACACTGTTTCAGCAAGGAGTACAACAAGGGAGGGGACTGCGTTTCTATACCCCTGTACTCGCACAAAGTCAAAGTGTGACTCTCATTATGTGCTGCTCTGCTGTCCTTATTCTGTGTCACGGTGAGAATAAAAGTACCACGATTCTCTTTTTAGTTACAGGAGGTGTTGGAAACGAATGCCCATTCACATTTAAGATTAGCTTATATGGCATATGATTCTTTCCACCACTACGCAGCGTAATTCTGACAACAGTGGTGTTAAACAGCAGAGTCAAAAGGAAACGAGACAAAGAAATGTCAGTATTCATACAATTTAACAAAGCTCCCTACTTGTTTTTACAAAAAAAAAGCCCCAAAAGATTTTAAACAAAAGGAAACGTCCTTCATTCAACACTGTTAAAATCTTCCAGCGCTGTCAAAGTGACTTCAAAGCTTCTCCACATCTGCCTGCTCCAGCCAAAGCGCTGCAGTCTGTCCTCAGGCTTTTGTGATGTACCCTTCTCTGATAAGGAAGTCATAGATTTTCCTGGTTTTGTTCACATCGATCTTGATGAGCGCTCGAGCCTGCGCCAGTCTCAGGCCTCCTTGTTTGTTACACTCGTTCACTAAAGCAGCTTTATATTCTAAATAGGCTCCAGGGACCAACCTCACCATCTGACAGAGCTGGAAGACAAAAGGTGAAGTTAATAAACACTAACACTTGTCACAGTCTTTCATTTCGTGATCCCTGATGGGAGAGTAACTGAATATTTTTCTGGAAACACTTTAGATGTGTTTTTTTTGTCTGGAGGAGGAATACAGTGATTGCATTATGAGCTGTTCCAATCCACAGGTAGGGAGGGGAGGAGCTTGCTGGCTGCTGCATTCAAAAACATTCCTGACTAAAAAATAAACTAGGAGGATGAAAGCAAGCTCTCGGCTCACAGGAGCGTAACTATGAGTGTGCCCTGTGTGGGCGTTGTTCTTTACAAACCAAGGGAAGTACACATGCCAGAGAGACTTGCAACCAGCAATTCAGCCTGCTGGAGGAGAGCCAGGGAGGGCATCTGTCCATTAATCCCCTGCAGACTAAGTCTTTAATACCTTTCTACAAAAGCAGCTATGCACACCCCTTCCGGAAGTCAAGGATGGGGAACTGCGCAGGGAGGGCATTATGTGTTTGGGAGTTTGGTAAAAGGAATTGCTTTCAAAAGCCCCTGTGCTCTGCTGTTAGGTTGCAATGCTCCTATTTAGCTTCCAAATACCAGCTGCCCTCTAGACTGTGCACTGTGTTGCTCCCAGTGGAGATACTGGCTGTCTCCTCCTTTTAATAAGGAAACACTTAATGATTGTTCCTCATTGATAGGAAATTGCAGGATTCGGGGGAACTCAGACTTTAAGTCTCAGCTGATGAGGAAATCAGATTCTCCATATGCACTAATGTCCTAGCCACAATTATTTATATGCTGAATGGAGCCAGAAATGCCATGTTCCACCGTGAATCTGTGATCTGATTTTCAATGCTGCCATCTCCAGTGAAGGGGAAACAGCTTCTGCACAGAGGGAAAAGTCTGAAGCACATCTGCGATTCACACACACTGAAATCTGCCTTGTGGACAGTCCCAGGGCAGATTCAGGCTTTTATGAAAAAAAACAAAACCAACCCACCTTTTATTTCAATAGTTCTCCAGTGTTGCCTTTCAGTGAATTAGAGTGGGCTACACTGGGCTGAGGATGAAACTGAGCTGTAAATACCCAACAGTCCCCTGGCTGCAACGTTTGCCTCCCCTGGGGTTGCCCCATCGGCTGTGGGCCCGTTTCTGTCTGCTCTGTTGATCTTTCCCTCTGCCCCCAATTGCTTTCGGTGACTGTGCAAGAGCACTCAGCGTGGGACTACAACACCAGGCTGAGCTAACAGCCCACGGCTTCGAGAAAGCCAGACTCCATTCTTTGCCACATGTGCATACAAGAAAGCTTGGTATATGTAGAGCAGGAATATGGAGAAACCAGGAGAAGAACAACGCACTGCTATCGCCTCCATGGTTCACATTAGTGTCACAGTGAAAAAATAAGCATAACTGGTTGAGGTTTGGCTGTGAGAAATCTATAACACAGAAAGCGCACCGCTACTCAGGTTCAGTGATCTGCCCAGTGAAGCCCTTCACAAAATCCTCTGCCAGTTTTAAACCCAATGTTCATTAAGCAAAAATAACCCTTCTGCTCACCCCAGTCTCACAACAGAGCAGGAGAGGATGTCACAGTCCGGATGCTGTAACAGCACATAACAGCACCTCGGTGTGCTCCAGCTTTCTTTGCTAAATAAGCTCATTTGCTGCAGCTATGTTGTACGTGAAGTACAGGAACTGAAATTAGGAAGCCAACTGGAAAACCTGAATGATTTTTGTGAGCAGAAAAGAGCAGTCAGGGGATATAGCTGAGGTGATATTCAGAGCACCTGATACAGATGGTTTGAGTGCCCCTGCACTGTGAAGATAAAGTTTTATATAGATTATCCTTCCACTTCTTTCCTCACCTCCTTCTCCTTCTCATTAAGTTTCTCTGTCCCTGGGAGACCTGTGAGGTTCAGTGGTGGGGCACTCCGTCTGCCTGCAGAGACAAGAAAGGAAAACACTGAAGAACTCTGAACAGTTTGGGTGTGTTATCGCAGAGACAGTTAAATTGCCGTGATTTAAACCCAGTATGATCCAAGGGTTATTTAGAGCTTAATGCAAAATTGCGTTGATTTGATAAAAGGTCTGATTTTGCAACTGGCATAGTTAAGACACGAATGAGGACTCTCATGCTGTCAACCCCGGCTCACTGGTTCTTAGGAGGAACCGAAAGACAATGGCTTTCTGTCAAATTGGCAGTGACTGTGGTTAAACTGGGCTGTACCTCCTGACTAAACAGTCTTCCACGCGGGGTCAGGGAGGCCAGCGCTGGTGGAGGGTGTGCCGGGTGTGCACAGTGCCAGGGACTAACTCCCAGCAGGGCTGAAACCAGCACCTTGCAAGGATGCTGAGATCATGGATTGGTGTGATTAGCAGCCAGCTGCTCTGGCATTACTGACGACTTCATGAAGCAGTTTTCTTTAAATGCCTTTACATATAACGCAGATATTGTAAAGCAAGTGCAGTTCACAGATTTATTTTTGTCCGTTTGCTGAACAGTACTGAAAGAAATATCTATCACAGCTCTCCGTTTCACTATTGTTTATAACTGCTGAACTTTAACTGGCGCAGCTTAAACTTTCACAAAGGCTGTCTGCTTGCAGGTTTGCCTTTTTCCTAATAGTACTTTTTTAACTCCCAAAGCTCAGAACAAAGGTGGTGTTATTTATTTACATGTTTAGAAGGTCTCTTGTCCCTGCGCTATGGGACTGGCAGAGATAGATCTCTCTGTCCCAGGACAGACTTTCCAAATCTGGCAAAGCGATGACATCTTGGAAAATCCACAGCTCCATTTTTCCAAGGATTGTGCTGGCCACTGCTGCAGCCCCTGCCCTGTCCGGGTCCTACCTCTGGGACTAGGGAGTCTCTCTCTTTCTCCTGTGCATCTGTAGGAAACAGATGGGAGCTTGCCTGGGTGAGGGGAGCCAGATCAGAGAGAGAACTGAAGGACTAGAAAGGAGCTGGAGTAGTAGGTACAGAGGAAGTTATTTCCCAGAACTGCTCCCTCTTCCTACAGCCTAGAACGAGCGTGCCATGATAAGACACGACAGAATCTGGTTTTGCTCTTTTATAAACCTAGGAAATAACACACACACAAACTACATTAAAGAAAATATATTAAGGCTGCAAAGTCAAGACCTCAGAATCTGGAAGTAAAGTTAAGCAATGCTAATTTGCCCTATTGTATATTCAGTATGATGCAGCCTTTAATTATACAGACACGTGGCAGTTTTTCTGCAGTACCCCTGCCTTATTCAGTGCGCAGGATGTTTCCTTAATTACCAACTATATGGTATTTTGTTTGGGTTTTGTTCAACATGTCATATTGGTTGTAAACACTGCGTGCTATCTGAGCTCCACAGGCAGAGCAATTCATTTTCTCTCGGGTTCTTCCTCATTCTTCATACTCGCCCTCCAGCTGAGGGGATACTGTACCCATTTCATGGATTCTGGATGAGATACACAATGCTCCCTTCTCACCAAAACACCAGATCTTAGCTATCACCAAACACGTTTAAAACATGGTGCATGTGGCAATGACTACCTGCTTGGTATTCTGACCCAAATTCCCAGGGGTCCTGGCAGAAATGAGGAAGAACATATGGACTCAGTAGCCACCTCTGAGGAGTTTGGTTCAAGTGGTTTGGTTTAGCAGCATCCACATAAAAACGGGATGCAGATACAGAGTTAAAAGCCAGTTTTCCCTGGCAATGTAGTAGTAAAGTATAATTATAATAAAACTTTATCCTATTATTCCACGCCACCCTGTGCCCTCAATAAATGAGGATGGGGCGTTATAGAAGTCTTGTTCACAAGGGCCTGAACTGATCCCTGAATCTGTGTTTACCAGGTACTGAGAGAAGTAGGGGGTCCTCTTGGTGAAAAGACACATAATTTGTGATTACAGAATTAAAGAATATAAAAGCATGTTTATAGAAAAGGAAATTCAAAGTTGCACAGGCAGCCTGCATCATTTTATTCTATAACTCTGGAGCGCCTGATGCTACAACCATTGCCTGCTTCTCAGACAACCATTTTCTGGTGTTCTGCCCTCCCAAATCTGCGTTCTGTCAGGTTCCTATCGCTACGGTACGTGCTATACAGCTTCTTTAAAAACCTGAATGAGCTTTCTCTTTTAAACATAAAATTTTGTTCTCGTGTGAAAATGCTTTTCTTCCCTGCCTTGTTAACGTTGCTTTAGGATGGGTTTTCCACCTGTAGTCAGAAAAATCTAGAAATTCAGCAAAACACCCTACAGGATTTATACATGGAATGAGTTGCGGGTTGAGGTAATGCTGACCTGAGCAGTGCTTAATTGTGAGGCTTGAGGACTGACACTTTTGCACTCAAGCAAAGGAGTCACTGTCCAGCTGCCTGTCAGAACGGTGTCACTGATGTACGGCTGGCTTTTTACCACAGACCATCATCTAACAGTTACCTGAATTCGAAGGAACTGGTACCGTGGGACTCAGACCAGAATCACTGAAAAGAAAGGAAATTTTCAAATTGCTTTTTTTCTTTTTTTTAAGAATAATTGCATTTATTGCCCCAAATCTACTTTTTCCCCATCTTTTAGTAATTGAACAGTTCAACTTGCGTAAGCCTGAAATTAACGGGTTTTCTAAATATTCACTGTTCCCAGATTGAAGACCATGCCTGAAACATGTTTAAAAAATGGGACACGAATAGGGGAGAACAAAGTAAAAAAAATTAGTGTAACCTGACTGGGGAAATTCCAAATCATCCTCTCAGGCCATGTAGCACACAGGATGCACTTCCTTTGCATTGCAGCTTGCTCCTTAAATCAAAGTGCTTGTGCAGGGTGACTACACATTAATAATGCTGATACATCTAAAATCATCTGAAACATTTCAAGTGTCATCTGTGCCCTCATTAATATCCATAAAGACCTTATTTCCCTCCATGACTTTATTAACAGCAGTGAAGTTCCAGAAACGTTAAAATACAGAAAAATGAGATTTTGAGCCCTTACTAGTCACCTCCTTGTCTGCGCTCCCGCTGTTACTCGCAGTTTCTGGCCCTTCTGAATTTTGCAGCCTGTTCCTACTGGAATAAATTGGGAATGCACTTGCTATTTGTCAGACAGAAAAATGTGTTTGCTGCACCTCTGTGACTCAAGCCCAGGCACGTGAAATGCACAGTCTTACTGTAAGCGTACATATCAGCTTGGCGACTGAGCCACTGCTGGCAGGCGCTGCTGTCCTGGATGTACTGCAGGACTTCAGAAAGCATGGTGCGCTTCAGCCGTTCCTCATCTCTCGTCTTCTTAAGGTGATCGTATGTTCTGGCACCTATGGCAAACAGATACCATATTCTCACCGGCTTGCCTCAGTCACAACTTTCAAACTGGTGTTTTTCAGCTTTAGGAAATAAGTGAGCGACTGTTTTCTAGCTCTGGACCAGACTCTGCTGTTCTCCCTCATGACAACTCCTTGGCATAAGGAGGTATCAGATTCCACCCTGCACCCCTCCTCCCATTCGTTTCAGGCCAAAAACAAACAAACAAAGGCTTTTATGATCCAATTCCAGGATAAACCAGCCCTTTTCATTTAGGTAGAGGTCTTAGGCTTCTCTCCAGACATCACGCTTGTTGACAGCCCGTGAAAGTGTCCAGAGATAAAGCGCTGGAGACCACTGTGCCATGACATATATATTTTTATTTCTGAATCTTTTGCAAAGAGGTGACTAAAGCAGAGATCTGCTAGACAGCGCGTTCTGCAAGCTGATGGCTCAAACTAGCTTTAGAAGAGCACAGCTGGACTGAAGCATTACTGCCAAAGCCTTGTTCAGTAAAAGAGCCAGGCAAATGCATTTCAAAAATAAGTTTCTTTTTATTCAACACATCCTAAATGTTGTAAAATCATCCTTCTGCACCTTGATGAATGGGAATGGGCTGAATAATGCATTAGGTACTTACTACAGAAATTGGTGATTCCTGCTGCTCTGTATTCTTGTAGTCGCTTTATTTCCCTTCGCAGCTCAAATTCCACTGTTTTACCCCAAGAGTAAGCAGAAGGAAAATCCAAAAAACAAATGTGGGTCAGTGGGGGTGGCAGTGAACTGCGGTGCTCTAGGAACATTGCTATTTCATATCTGTCTAGGCAGGTTGGCTATGAAGTATTTGGAATCAGAGGCAGGGTTAACCTCTCTGCACAAGTCTGTATCAGATCTCAAACTCGCTGCATCCTAACACTCCTTGATCACATATTTAAGCTGGTTTCTAGCATTTGTGTGCTCAGAAAAGTTATTTTCCTGCTTTGACAGTGCCTTTGCCATACTCTGGACAAGGCAAATAACAATAATGTAGGATTTCTGGAAGGCATTTCAATAGGTGTGACAAACTACTCCATCTAGATTCCTTATAGCATCTGATATTGTCTTTGAAATGTGATTTCCATAACTGGACCTTCTGAAATTCTTCCTTGCAGACAACTCTTTTTTTTTTGCAGTCAGTAAGATGGAAATACCTGTGTATCTTTTGCTCAGAGATATCACTGCCTATAGCTTTTATCAGCTGGCTTCCAGGCATTGCTTAGTTTTACAATGAGTAAGTTTGCTTATCTCGAGTTTGTTTACTCACACGACTCAGGAAACCCGTATAATACAGGCACTTGACAATCAGGTTAACCTGAGGACTTTGCTGTTGCTACAACAACAAAACTAGGTTCCAGGACTAGCACTCACATGTGGGACACACGATTTTGCAGGCTCATACTTTAGGTATTGCACATGGGGTGTCCTGAAAATACAGTCACAACTGTTGAAATGCTTTCTTCCTTCTAACGACAACAGTTTTTCCCAGTTTAAGTCATAGAACGAAGCAGGATGTAGTGACTCTTAGTGGAATTTGACTAAATGCATGCTATGATTATGTATAAAGCCTTGAGATGATCTGGTGATGGAACAATGCCTCTCCCTTTAAGGTAAGGGACGTAATGACAACTGTACTATATAATTATGTACACATATAATAGCTTAATATGTATCTTTCAAAGAATTCACAATTTGCTGCCAGCTCCCGATCTCTCAAGCCAGATACAAATTTTAGGGAATTTGTTCTTTCAGTGATACAGTCCCAGTAAACGAATAGTGGTCTTTTGATAAGAAAATACTACTTCTAACACAGGACCAGAATGTTCAGTCAACTGAGAAATGAAACAAAGAACTCGGACACAGTTTAGTGGAAAAAATCACTTGCTGCTCATTTAATGTATCAAACCACAAATGTGTTTTTCTGAGGTAGTTAGATGGGGAAGGAAGAGGAAAACAATCTCCTGCCCTCCAGAAGTGGTATATATTTAGGAAGGATTGTAGATGATGCAACCCCTTATTATGACTATTGAAGAATACGTATGCTAAAACCCTCAGAATACTTACGTGCGTGGCTTTCAATGAACTTATCGTGCTCTACTGGGCCAAGAATTCGTGCAAATCGTCTCATTGTTTCATAAAGGTCTTGAACCTCCTTTGGATATCGTCTTTCCAAAACTAGAGGGGGGAAAAAGCGACACACTTTATCACTCTTACTGTGAGAAGAAAATAAATTCAGTGGAACTTGAAGTGACCTCTGAGAACTGCCCAAAGATCCAGATTTGGTACAATTCTTGGCTATTTTGGTGTCACAACTATAAACTGCTGAGTAAAAAACCGACAAAATTATACAGCTCTTAAAATTCTAAAAGCATAAAGGATAGTATTTAAATGTTTTATAATTTCATAGAATGGTGAGGTGCATTTAAAAGGCCTAGATTTCACCTTCACCCCTCTCCCTGCTCAATGGAGCCCAAAACGCTTCTGAAGAGCAATTTCAAGGCAGTAACCAAAACACTGAGCTGGGAGTAGTTAGAGCCAGCCGACTGGAAACAGCTGGGGCAGGAAATCTGCTGGCATTCAGACCATCTGAATATGGTCCAGTACGAATAAACCACACTGGTGCACTGGAAAGAGTGAAAATGCAAAGTTTTGCTTCCCAAGTAGAGGCCACTTTAAAGGTAAGAAGTTACACCCGATACTCACTTTGAAATTTTCTGAGGTTGATTAGGCCATGATCTCTTATAATTCTGCAATTGAAAGTGAATTGGTATTAATAAAAGGCATTAACTCATGTATTACCTTACAAATACAAAGGCATCAGAAGAAACTGATTTAGGCCATTGGAGGAGTCTAAAACTAAACGCGTATGGGATTTCCATAACCTCTCAGCTGGCCAGCTGAAAAACACGATGCAGTGACGCAGCACGGCTTTAATCAGGGCAAATTTGGGATAGTGGTGTGCATTAGTCCAACTCCGACAGCACTAAGTACAGAGGGAGCTACAATCACTTTAAAGGTCTGAAATTGCTTCTTTCGGCACAAATTTCACATCTACAGCATTTTACAACTTGTCCTTCCAAAATTGGAGGTAAAGGAATGCCTCAGGAAGCACGATTTCCAGCTTCCAAGGGAGACAAACATCCTTCTACTGGAGCAAGGGTGAGAGAGGGACTGGGAATTTCACCCCTGGCAGCAGGATGAAGGCATTTTTCCGTGACTGGTTAGATTTTAAAAGAAGGAAAATGATTTAGGCAACTCATAAGTTTGAAATGCTCATGACAGGATGAGGGAAATGAGCAGAGTAAAAAGGCAGGTAAGACATTTGGAAGTGCATGACAAATACATTTGTCAGAAGTTTCGGCAAATGTCATGTGGTCACTGCTATGTGGCGATTCGATAAACACCCGGCTCTTGCGAGTGATAAGAAACACTACAAAGCTGGGCTCCTCAAGGTCAAGTTGGAATTTACTCTATAAAATCCATTAGGTTTTCTTTAATATGTACAACAGAATATTCCTGTCCCACGTAGAGAAGCCTTTCTGAAAGGGACAGCAGCATTTTTATGTCATTTTTCAGATTTTTGTCCCATCCTGCCGTAGAAACTTTACAAAAATTGACACCAATCTGAGTTATGTAACTGAGCTTTGTGGCACTCTCTTCTAGTCTGATGTGATTTATCATAATGGAAATGATACCACATAAATATTTTTTATTTATGAATTATAAAGAGCTGGGTCAGTACATATCAACTCTTACCTGCCATTCAGCAGAACTATGCCCTGTTATGAGGAGAAGGAATGGAGGAGCCTAACTCCAAATTACTAATTCTTCCAGCAGGGAGTAATACAGCAAGACATAATGTAAAATATTGAACAAAGTATTTGAAAGTTATAATAAAACAGAATTTAATGAATAGATTGAGTCATTCTAAAAAGCTGTCAAATGAACTGAATAAATTATTCACACTCACGTCAGCAATATCGTTATCTTCATTACATATCGTGGAAAACGAACTTATAGACCACTAAGAAGTCAAAATAACAATGCAACATTTCTATGGAGAAAGTGGGGGTCTGGAAATTAGTCAGAGACTGGCAGCTTTTTTTTTCATGAAGCAGAAAATGAATTATGCGCAGTCCACCAGCGTTACACAGGGAACAAAGAGAACAGGGCTTTGCCTCTCATTTCTGGTTCCCAGCCCTGGCTCTGTGACCAGTTTCCCAGACAGTATTTCAGTTTCTGCGGGATGTCTTAAGGTGTGCTAGAAGCTTAGTTGTTTAGGTATAACTGGATTTGGGATTGTAATATGAAGAGCACTGCACACATGACTTTCATTCACTAAAAAGGACTGGAAAATAGGCTTTTCACAATTAATGACTTGTTTTAAGAGCTTAAAGGAGAGTTATGGTGTGTACAGGTCCTTTGTAAACCATGTGTACTGATAAGTCTGTTAACCAGTGTTTTCTGGGCTGGTACCAGTGCTAAAGCCGTGAGGCTGATCGTAATCTGTGCACAGGAGAGGCACATATCTGAGGTGAAGCCTGTCATAGCAGAGGGACTCCATGCATGGGAATTGTCTGGAAGGATGCTATAGGAAATCAATTATGTTTAGTATGAGGACAAAACTGGGGACCAAAACACAGTAATGAAGCAAAGGAACACAGTTATCGCTTGAAAACTCACTTTTTTCTTCTCTGTCTCTCCTTCAACCTGGAATGATAGATATCTACAACAGCGATCTTCAGAGCTGCAAAGTAATAAAAAAAAAGATCACAGAATACATAATTAATCACTGTATTATGCTAATTTTCAAGCCTTAATGTTCACAATAGGCTGAAATGGTCAAATCTATTTGTTGTTTTAAAAATCCTGTGGCAATTTGACAGGGGCACAAACCTGCTAGAGGCTGACCTCCTGCAGACTATTCATGCGACCTGTGGGAGCTTTCTTTTGCTTACTCCTTCCAAATACACTGCTGCCTGTAAATATGAACCTGGGTAGGCCCCGAGAACTCTAATAGCACTTACTTGTTCCTTCATTCATGCAATTGTTAAGTATTCCTTCTCCTGAAAAGCAAATTCATCAGATTTAAGGAGCTGAGGTATCATCTTTGGACAAAGTCTGCTTTGCACAGAACAAGGAACTAGAAAAAATAGAAAGACCAGCTCTGAACTGTGAAGATTCAAGGTAGCCTTTGCTATAGTTCTTAAAAACATCTACAAGATTTTAGCTTGTTAACGTCTAAACTTATCTGTCTGCCAGAAGAACAAAGAGAATAGTTCACGACAATGTGAAGAACCCAGGAAAAAGCCATGCTCATTAGAAAGCATATCCTTTTCGAAATCAAATCTGTCTGCAGCCTGGCTCATCCACTCGGAGAGCTTCACTTCAGCTTCTTTTTCCTGTAACCATTAGGTTAATAAACTTTTTTTTGGTTAAATTCTTGAAGGAAAAGATAAGGAAAAACCTATCACCTTCCCTACCCTCATTATGTTAAATAATGCAAAAATTCTAGGTCATTAAATAAGCATAGAGTCGGCTGATGATTTGGTTGGCTTTTTTTTCCTTCACATTAATCATTTTAATATGGTCTCAGAAGGAAGAGGCTTAAGACTTGACAGTGGGTTTGCAGTCTGTAGAGACAACGTGCAGCTCTTCGAAACTAAGCAAGAGCACATCCCCTCTCAGCCCACCGTGCAGCGTAAACAGGGGTGGCCCAAGCGTGACAGAAGCCAGAATCCACAATCCCCTCCCTGTAGGAACAAGAAAAGAGCAAAACTGATACTGGCAGCTTATTGATCGCACCCTCCAATAAATAATTAATAATGCAATTAAGAAAGAAGTGTGGTTATGTGTCTGGTTTAAAATATGTATGTATATGTAGACAGCAGGAAGCCCCTCGCCTCTTGGCAATTCAGCTCTGCAGTCCTCTGGGTAATAAAACCTCATATAAGCAGGGACAGCTGAAGCCCAAAGGCTGCGCGTCTCAGCTCAGGAGCCAACAGTTCTGAGTTACACTCGCTGATCCTGTATTAGCAAAAGAATCTTCAATTTATACAAAACTGATTTGATGTTAATCTAAGAGCAAAAGATTACGTAGGAGATAGGAAGGGTGATATAATATGCTTCATTATTTTTGCAAATTTCTTGCCGAACCAGAGCGTTCAAGAATAATCACGTATTTTCATAAAGATGTATTCAAGTTTCCCAATTTAAAAACAAGCACAGGTAGGAAATTCTCCTTCTTGCTTGACTGTGGGGATAAGAAATTAGGAAATGCAGCAAGTTAAACATGAATGAAACATATTACTAAGTGTTGGAATCGGTGCCAATTTATGGAAAATATTTTTGTATTTTTAAACTCCTTGCAAGCGAAGCTAAGACGTTATTTTCTGGGGTTTGTGTGGGCAGAACTTAATAAGTACATGCAGAAATTGCACTGGAGAACCTCTATAAATATCACAAGTAATTATGCACCTATAACCATTGCATTTTGATGCTTCCACCTGAGTGCACAATAGTTTGAAAGAAATTATGATCAACTAGGGAAGGGAAGGAACACTCACGAGAACAAACAAAGGAAAAAAATGGAGCTTCTGCTTACAAAAAAAAATAGTATTTGCTGCCACATGCACTTTTGGAGGGGCTTTTGTTTTTAATAGACATATTCACACAGGAACAGCCGATTACAAAATCTGGAATGCGTGAATAACTCAAGACTACTATACTGCTACAAGCTGCATTGAAATGAGAAAAGAGATGCTGTACGAATGAAAATTATTTGCCTGTGCTTTTCCCCATGGATTACACCAGGGAGGTAGTTGTTTGTACTGGTAAGTTAAGATTTGAACACCGTGTCGGCTTGGATTAAGCGTCCATTTTGGGAAATGATAAGGTTCTTTGAGATGGTCAGAGTTGCTCTGAAGGATGCAGTGATAGGCAGAAATCCAAGGCTCCTTTCTTCATTCCAAAAAATCAAAATATTTTGGTTTCTCAAGAATGCGGCCAAAACAGATTCTTTGCTTTTCATTCCTCTTCAGCCTCATTTGGTCTGTGAAAATCTTTTTGAACACTAATGAGACCTCTGTTTGATGCAAGCTCCGCTCTGCTTGGCACACAAGGTCCAAATAATGGGAAGAACGCAAAGGAATCAAAGTAAACAGGCTGTGTACCCCGTGTGTGCGTTGGGTGGTACAAACCTAATGGCTACAACCCAAATTCACCCTCCCTGGAGGAAAGCAGGACCCTGGGCAAACAGAGGATCTGCCCCCAGAGCATGTGAAGAACGTCCACAAAAGAATAAACATCATGTAATATTTAGAAGGATATAGGGTGCCTGGTGTCTTATAAAATGAAATTTCACTACTGGACAGCCAGGGTTGCAGTCTATTTCCACTCACTTCTAATCTTGTGGTTTCAGCAATTACTTTCCAGTGTTAAAAGTAAAAATCATTTACATGAGAAGAAAAGCAGAGAAAACTCCAGGAAAAAGATAAATTACTAAAGTTTTAATTCAGCCTGATGAAAACTTGTAATTCATGAAAAATTCAAGCGCTCTGGGCTGAATTAGATTTGTAACAAGTTGTTTCTTTTGATCTGTCCATTATGTTTTTCTTTAACTGCAATGTATATTTGCATGCACTTATTATATTGCAAGTTCTGAATAAGACTTAACCATTCAAGAAGCTGATTGAAATATGAGAGATTTCACACAATTTCTGTCATCTCACTGATATCAAGAAGCGACTGAACAATGCCTGTGACCTCCTGTGTGCTGGGAGGAGCTGGTGACTCAGCAGGTACAGGTTTTTGTGGTCCTCATAAAAAGCTGCCCGGGAGTCTTCCCACCTTGTATTAAATTGCATTCTTGTGAAAATACTGGGAGCTTGTTGAGAGTGACACAGGAAAATGTAACAGGGAAAATGCAACGATATCAGGAAACACAGGTCAAGTAGCTGAGATCTAGACCTTTTCATAAAATTATTTTTACAAAATTTCATGAAAAGCTCAGCAATGTGGAGGAAAGGGAAGAGGGAATTCTGTTCCAATGAAAATATCCAATATTCATGCAGTACGTGCAACCCAGACATTGCAGCACTCATCTATGACTTGGGAAACAAAAGAAAGAAACAGAGACCTTAGAAATTATTCTGGTCAGTGTGTTCTCAGGGTCTAGCTTGAGTAGCTTTCAGAAAATAGAATATAAAAGTAGTTTTCAAAAATTAATCTTGAACCCAGAGAGGTTTCACGTACGGCATGAAAACAAACTGAGGAATTTTTCACAAACCTGACACTTAATCCAAGCTGCAAGACCCTATTTATGCTTCCCTGGGCTATAAAAAAGTGTTTAAACCCTGTTTTAAAGTGTTTAAACCTTTGAACTTTAAAAAAGAAAAAAAAGTGTTGCGAGCAGGTGTGGAAGCCAGCCACAGGGCTGCTTTTCGAGGACACTTCCGTAAGATCCGGTGTCAGAAGTTTGCCAGTGGGTAAAGAGGTGTGAGAGCTGCTGCCTGGAAGCAGTGGGACAGGCAACCTTGGGAGAGACTACAAGAACCTGGGCCTCCAGGGCTGCCTCACAACCCTCTCCGCCTGCTAACTAGAAAGTACGGAGGCTTCTTAAATCATCCAAATGCCTGTCCTTTCCTTTAGATCCAAATGCGGAGTCATTTTTTACAGCGTGCAATCCTAAATTAGGTTGCAAAATATTTTCAAGCGAAGTCAGCACCGGAGATCTTCAAAACTGCAGGACAGGGAGCATGTGGCTCCTTCTTTTTCTGTATTAACTTGGAGAATGGAAAGATCTAATTCTAAAGTGTCTTTTAGAAATAATTCCTGTCTCCTCAAGATGTCTTATGTAAAAGAAAAACAGCTGGTGAGACCCTGGGACTTTTGTAGAGGCATTCTCTTTCACGTGGGCAGATTTAGGACAGCTGTGGGAAAGAAGCTGCCAGTCCCTGGGTTAAGGGATCGAAAATGTCACGCTCCGTAACCTTTGCCAAAGTTTTCACAAGGCGAATGAAGAATGGACTAGAGAACATCCAATGAAATTACCAGGCAAAAGATTTGACAGACAGAGGGAAGTATTTTTTCACACAACACTTAATTCAATTGTAGAACTCGTAACTCAATTGTAGAACTCTCTGCTACAGGATGCTGCAGGGGGAAAAGTACAAATATATATAGTTCTAACAGCACATAGCTAAGTTCATGGGGGACAGGTCCTTTGGTCAAAATGGTCTGAACACAAGCTATGGCTCAAGAAGTCTCTACGCTTATCGCTGCAGGAGGTTTGGAAGATATGTCAGGAAAAGGACCTGCCTTTCTTACATTCCTCTCCCGCGCGCCTGCTATGGACACAGAGCTAGAAGACCAAAGGGGCTGGGCCTGCATAGCTTCACGATACTCTGAAGAGATGAGGAAAGCTGATTTTTGCATTCAGGTTGACAATTTAAACAGGAGGCCGCTAGGAGATACCTTAAATGGCTCAGCTGTGCGGTGGAGGATGCGTGAGGGGTACGGAAGCCAGTGCTGCTAAGCCAGCTCCAATGAATATTAAGCTACTGGTTAAGGAACAGCACTAGGAGATTATCTTGCTTTTCAGTTTAGCAGGATTCTGTATAGGACATGGAAGCAAAAAAATATATCTTTTCATTGTAATAAAAGGAAACAGTAGAAAGATGGTTTGATGAATCCCCGACACACCCACGAGCCAGTCCCCCTTTCAATAAATGTTAAAAGGGAAGAGAGACTGACATACGATTCTCATAACCTTTTCTGAGCCAAGGGAGTTTGCATTCCTTAAAGCCTGTGTGTACAGTGCTAAATTTCATATGGGTTTTTTTAAGTTTGGAAAGACTGTCTGTACGTACCAGGATTTGTCTGTCTCCAAGGGATGCTAAGGCTTTAGCTTCGAACTGCTTGACATAGATGGGAGAATTCTGAAGTATAAACACTATATGTACTTACAAATGTGGGCAAAAGTATGATCTTTTCTTCTTTATGGATTAAAATGTCATTTTAGTAATTCCTGCTATTTGGTATTATTAAGGCAACCATGTTCACAGAAATGCAGTAGCAGTAATTGGACTCGGACCGTCCTCTTTGCAGTTAAAAAGCTGTCACATACAGCTAACCCTACTCTAACTCAGCGTGCACGTTTAACACGTGAACAACCACACAGCTTCCAAAAGCAGAACAACTTAAGTGTCGCACATGCTCTTAAACTACACACTTCCTTGCTGCCTGTATTAATACCTATCCTGACACCAGGTTTCCTATACTAACGGAGGTTAGAATAACCGACAGATCTTGTAAGAAAGTAGATTTAGTAGGGGAAAAGGGTATTAACAACAGAGAAGAAAGCGTTCCTCTTTCTGAATTGGAACACAAGTTGAGCCTTGCTATGATGCTCACAAACATTACACAGATGGAGAGAATATTTTACAGCCAGGGAGGGGAAGTAATAGCAAGGTGTTTCTGTTTCCTAATAGGTCTCTTTATTCAAACACCGATGTATGGGTACCTGTTTTCAGACAAATTGCTTCTACTTAACTAAACTTTCTCTAGAGTTTATACTGGATAAACATCACTTGTGTCTTTCCTAAGGAGATGCCTACTACTGGTGGAGACTATTCGACTACAGTCATGTCCTACTTCACAACTGGCTAAATTTCAGCAGTGATGGAAGAGCACTATTCTATATATTTAAATACCATTTGTGTGTCAGTTGATTAAGAGCTTTTAAAGGAGATTTGAAAGTAAGGACCATAAAAATGGCAGTGTTTAAATCCCAGTGCACAGAAGTGAGATCATTAAAAATATATGTTCACCTCTTAAAAATCATGTAGAGAAAAAGAGACCCAATGAAATGCTGTGTAGGCAATCTGAAACATTGTTTTCAGACAACGTATGAAAATACGGGACTTACCATGCAAAATGTCTGAATCATCTTCTACAAAATCAATATCTCTCAAATCCCATTCAGCATAGTTGTCAAACTCCTGTTCAGAGGCAATTAATAAATTGTCATTAACTAGCAATAAAAAATTGGTATCAAGTTTCAGTATGCGTAGAAGTAGTGAAAACAGAGATATTTATTTATACACAGTCGTACAAGGTTCCATCTTTGAGCAACACACATCACAGGGAAGCTCTAACTAGGGAATGTATAATATGCACCCCTGTGGCTGGAACTGGAAAAGGATGCTGGGATAGGATAATGAGAATTAAACAAGTAATCTCCATGACTCCCACACTGCGGTGGAAATTCTGCTCAAAGGTACAAAACCAACAAGCCCCTATATGGCTGAATTCATTATTTCATGTACAGGAGCTTGTTTTGCAACAGGAACTGGGGCTCTGGGCCCACAGCTAAAAACGCTGAGAACAATGCAGGGCTTTCAAGTGATCTTTGGATCGGGCTCGTATGTGCTTCTCTAAGGCAAATGAAATAGAAGCATGCTGAAGCTGACCCCTTTTGCCAAGCATCTAATTCACAACATCCAGTCCGCTTACATAAGAGCCATTCATCGCTGGGCATCTGGTGGCAGCACACAGGGACAAAGCCAGGGAGCCAGCCTGCCTGCTGCCACCTTTGTGGGCCTGCAGCGCCACCTCCGTAATTAATTCCTCGGTTTAATCACTCTACCCCGTCCTCACGTTTGTTATATGAAGAGTAAAGTCCTATAGGAAGGGGTAAAGCGTGCATTTGCTGTTCTTGGATTCGGCAGCAAATTTAAAATGATGGGAGAAGAGAGAGCCTTACCTCAACGAAGTCCGCTCTCGCTGGCATGTACCCAGCCATGTCCCGGGAGAGCAGGGAATCAAAAGTAGGCCGTGGGGGATCATCAGCAGCTGAAAAAATGAAGGCTTTTAGTTGGTGTGGAGGGCTTGGGGCCTTTTTTTTTTAACACAAAACAATCTCTAAATAGGTGTTTCTTTTGCAGGAAAAGTGGGAATAATTAGTTGAAGAAAAACACCCCGATTGGGCTTTTACTCAGTGTTATATTCAGAAAAAGACCGAGTTCATCTGGAGAAAAATGCAGTAATCTGAGATCTTCCTAGTATTCTCAAAAGTCAAACACAGAAATTCAAGGTAATAAATAGGTTATAAAACGTAAAGTCTACATTTCAGAGCTCAGCATCCCGCCAGTAAACCTCTACAGATCACTCGGGCTCAGCGTGCCGGTTCTTTTAGTTAATAGCAACAGGGGTGTTCAATCTGCCATCTTCTGGGGGCCGTTTACAGAGCTGCAATTAAAGCTATCCGACTCGGAATTTTTACAGCGCTTCCCAACTGAGGAGCTCAAGCGTTTCACAGACAACAACGGACCGAGGCTCACAACACACTTGTGAAGGAGGTGAGCGTTGTAAGTCCCACGCTACACATAAAGCAAGCCGAGGCGCAGAGAATTTGTCTTGGCCCAGGTCATATAAAAAAATCGATGACAGCCAGGGATAGAACCAAAATTGTCCGGTTCCCACTGCTTTAGCTCTAACCACTTTATTGTGAAATTTAAACCTCCAGATACTGAGCAATCTTTCTGGGAGCTTTCTAATGGAGCAGCTGCTAGACTGGGCGAATTCTAAAGATGTTAAAATGTAAGGAAAACTGAAAATTTGTTAAATTGCTGAAAATTAACATACATTTTTTTAAAAGGCAGTTTTAAAGAGAGAGGTGTGAAATCAGCATAGTTTAAAGGGAGTGATTTTATGACAAATCACACCAGCAGTTGGGCCTGCCTGCTATACAGTGGAAATCAGGTAGAAAGGCAGAAATCACTTCTCGGTTCACATTGTTACACGGGGAGAAGAAAAGTCACCACTCCAGCATCAGGGTGAGATTCACGCTGGTATTCACCGTGACAGACACGCTGTTGTACTGCGCCGTGTGTGAAATCGCTTTGAGGTAACACATCCTTTAAATAAATATGCACCTCCAGGTTTTTGTTGTGGTGGTTTCTACGAGTGACCATCTCCACGGGCTGAGCAGGAGCTTCTGGTTGCGAAAGACTGATGTCTCATCCTTTTCCCACTGACCTGGCAGTCTGGTCTATTTGACAGAGATTTCACACAGTGTCAGGAAAACCCTGCTACCACAATTATCCAAATTAGCCATCAGAGCAAACTCTCCCGTTGGGAATGAACGCAAACTGCACATGTGGTGTGTGCCTTTCTCCCAAGGCTGCTAATTCCAGTTTGGGAAGAGCAGAGCCCTTGCCTGTGCTGGTGGGCAGGGGGTACTCACGGTGGAAAGGAATGGCTGTTTCGCTGTGCTGCGCCTCCTCCGCCTGCTTCAGGTTCAGCAATGTAGATGCAAACAAGGGATTGTTGATAAAGTGTTTCATATAATGTTTCTCGCACTCCTCCTTGGATTTTGTACACATCTGGTTGGCTACATCCTGCCTGAAGGGGGAGAGGGGGAGGCTTAATATGAAGAACACAGAAACCATGAGGGTTTTTTTTCTTTTCTTTTTGGACAAGAGATGGATGACGTTGTGTGCAGAGAGCTGATCTGTGATGACGGCTGAATTCACAATTTGTGCACTGACACTTGAGCCAATACTTACATGTCTGACGCAGTGCCAGGCAGCGCAGTTTTGGTGGTCATGAGTAATGCAAAGCACTGTATTTACATGAGACACTTTCTGGCTGATGGACTGCACCAAACCTTTTGTATGTTTAACAGTTTCGTATTGTTAGTTGGCAGCTTTTTATACATTCTACTAACTCCATGTAATGGTAAATTCTAAGTCTGGAATTGCATTCTGCTTCTCAAGTTTCTCTCGTGGTTTACCCTCTCATGTAGTGATGTTAAACAGGTTTTTTTTAAACACCAAAATGGTTGTACAAAACACATTCTATAAATCTTTGCCAAAATTTCTTGGAAAAGTGGTTAGCTAGAAAAAAACGAAATATATTGTCTTAATAAAATGGCTGTGAAGGTTGAGGACTTTAAAAAAACCCAAACAACCCACCAGCAGCAATAATTTTAATTTCTGCTAAACTGAAAACTGGATGTAAGGGATGCCGGGGGGGGGAAGTAATTTTTTCCTTTATTTGGTAAAGGCTGGAAAAAGCCAAATATTTAAGGAAAAAGCTAAGATTACTTGTATTGCTAAGTAGGGCAAACTGTACTAGACAGCATACTTGCAGAACATAACTGCAACCGGATTTCAGCCTTAATTATGACAGCAATGTACACACAGGAACTCACAGTTCTGTTTCAGTGAAGCCTGGAGTTTTATACTTTTAATACTGCGATTTTTTCGCAAAGGAGAAGAGAGAGAACTCATGACTGAAGGGCTCCTTTATTTACAAACGCATAAAAATCCTGTAGCAACTACAGAGGTTAACTGAACAGAACATAACGTAAAAATATTAAGTATTCCCAGTGCTCTAGCCTACATAGGACAGAGAAGCAGGAAACCTCCAAAAACCAACAATACCTAGGTAGTCAGCTGTGAGGGAACTGAAACAACACAGGATAAGAATTCTGGAGTTGTTTTTTACACTGGAGTAAACTAAAGCACAGAAAATCTTGAGCAGCAGTTGAGCTTCTCCAAAACCTGGTGACTTCAATGTGAACTGAGGGAGCCTTGTACTTCACTGGAGATGCCCTCGTCTCTCAAGAAGCCTTTAACAACTTCCTTGCATATCTAACAACGAATTTGAAAACATAATCTGCTGCTCTAGTTGATGAGTTAGTGTCTCACCCACAATAAGTCACTGAACATCCAGTGTCCACCGGTGTATTTAACAGTAAGATTCAGTGAAATGAAAGAAAAAACACCCATCGTCCTCTGAAGTTGGCTGAACCACTACATTCTCACCAGTTTCCAAATCCGCAGTCCATCACAGCTTCTAGGAGCGCCATTTCCTCCTGCGCAGTCCAGTTAGGATCCAAGACAGGGAAATCAGAAGTCTAGAGAAGAAAAAAGCAAACCAAACTGCTGTGATCCTCTGTTATAATCCACCACACAAAGAGCAAGGAAGCTGTAAACTACAGGATAACGCAGTATATAACACTGGTAGTTTTAAACTCTTACTGTGTCCCATGAAACCTGATCAAACAATCATTGAATTATTTAGGGCACTGGGTCACCAGCTACAGCACAACTAGTTTGTTGCCGCAGATCTTCTGATGTATTGTTACATGATGTATCTACCAGCTGTAATTCAACAATGTTACGCTACAAAACACAATAAAAATACCTGAAGACTTTTGAAATGTTTACTTTTGGGGGAGAAAAAGCAAGAATAGAGAAACAGAAGTTGATTCACATGGTTACAGAACTGGGAGTCTAATGCGTTGTGCTATTTAGGCACAAGAAATAAAGGTAGCTTTAAATGTCTCCACTATCCCATTATGTTCCAGGTGGATATTTTTATTTGCTCTCAAGGAAGACTTTTTTTTTTTAATAGTTTGAAACCTCTGTATCGAAGAATTGTATCACTTAACCTTTCAATGCAATATTAGCATTGCAATGCAATATTAACTCCTGGGAAGTTTTGATAGCTTAAGATTGAGTAGGCGTTATCTAAAAGGAATATTTACCATAATCTCATAAGTATGATCGCTTTGATGTTTCTTGTATTCAAATCCCCGTGTGAAACACTGTGGAAGAAAAGATAAGCAATATGTTAAGTCTCTCACTTCTGCTCTGAAACCATTTTAACTGCTCCCTTTTATTGTGTGACCATTGGCCATCTCCCAGGCTGAAAGAGAGATGCAGGTTTTCTGATTTTGTTTTAGAAAAAGCACAAAACACCACAAAAATCTTGGTTAAAATTGTGTTAAACGTCTCTGATTCTTATTTGAATTTTACACCCAGAAAGAACCCCTGTAAATCTG
Source organism: Neomorphus geoffroyi (assembly GCA_033558235.1). Taxonomy (NCBI): domain Eukaryota; kingdom Metazoa; phylum Chordata; class Aves; order Cuculiformes; family Neomorphidae; genus Neomorphus; species Neomorphus geoffroyi. The sequence goes on from JAUMJM010000018.1 coordinate 3,239,705, forward strand.
TGTACTTTTTTGTTAAGTATTTATGGCAAAGTTAGGCGGGTGAATGAAGATTTGTGGTCTGTTTTAAAGTGCATTGTTTCAGGCAGATAGCACAGAGCAATTACTGAGTACTGAAAGCATAGTTTCCCTTTAATCTTTATTTTCTGTTTGAAAAGCACCAGCATTGTTTGCAGCTATTTTCAACAGTTAAATACCTGTTTTTTTCAAGTACAGGTAAAGGAACAAAAAAATACCCCATACACAAAATATGGTGTTGTGTATTTTGTAGATATCTTAGCACAAGGCTAAGCTCCTTGTTTTTGGTTTTAGAGGTTATTGCCATTCTTTAATCATAAATAATGCAAACTTATTTATTTAATAATTAAAACTAGTAGAACTTTCTGTTCTTATCAGATCACACACATAAAGACCAACACCCGGTCACAAACAATTACTGCCAATATTGCAAACCTTCCTCAAATTTTACTTTCCATTTGGGAGTTAAAAAATGGGGGGGGGCAGGGAATAGGTGTTTCTTGATGGCTTTTCTTTTCCGTGGCATAAAAAGGGACAGAAATAAAACCTCTCTAGACATGCAGTGGCACGCCGCGTGACGCAGGCAGGCTGACTGCATGTCTTCAGGTAGCCCTGGCTGCCTTCACAAAGATCTCCTTCAGCTGCTCACGCCTCAGTTCTTCAGCCTTCAACATTTTCTTTGTCATTTCCCTGTCCCTGAGCAAATAAGTGTGTTGATTCAAGTTTAGAGACCAGTTATTAATGTGTTTATGGAACCGCTTGGCACCGGACAAGCCTTTGATGACTTGCTCAAAGAAATAAATGCCTTTGTTTTTTCCCTTGCACTCACCTGCAAACACAGGAGGAAGGGAGGAGGCCCACACTCAGCACACTTAACGTAGGGCTCTGAGAGGTACGAAGAGCAACCTCGGCACGGAGGCTTATCAAAAGGGTCATCTGTGAAGCCAAAAGTAAATCTCATGCAACACAGACAAGGCACTGGTTTTGCAGTCATCCAAATTCACTTGCGCCCGGTAATTTTAAGTGAACTCAACTGTCACTAACTTTTCATACTGTTAAAAGTTCCTTGTTCAACTAGAGCTGAAGAGAGATGTTGGCGCTGCAACCCCACTAGACCTGATACGCTGAGGGCTAAATCTAAACTTGTGCAATGGAGTCAAAGGAAAACCATCTCTCCTCAGCCTCTCGATGCAACTCAGCCGTGATAGCAGGAGCTGTGCTAGCTGGATGATTTCATACAGCGCCCATGCTCGTGTTCTGCACCAAAGACCAGACCTAAGACCTTATTTGCAGGGAATACTGCACAGACAGCTGCAGCCTCCCATCAATCTACCTCAAGTCAGACTCATAAAGCATCTTGCTGTGGTTGCAAAGGCATTGACATGATTGTTCTGCAACCCGTCGAAACCTCAGACCCTGCTCAGAGTGCTGAAAAAGGAACGAAACGCTGCTCTGCAAGTTTTTCTTATTTTATTCACTGCAAAGCAGTCAAAATAAATAGACTGTCAAGTTATAAGACACATTTCTAAGAAAATGGACTTGAACTAGCCCATAGAAAATGCAGACAGAAAAAAAGACCCAAATTTCCGCTGAATCACTCATATACTCCTGCTCTTCAGAATTTGACCAAATAAGAGACCCTGTGGACCAAACTCTTCTACTTTTCTGTTTCCCTTCCCGAGACGGCTGCTAGTGCCTTTAAACAATGGCAAACACTTTCCAAATATCATCTTATGGTACTTACTACTAAAGGAGGCCAAGCGCTCCATTCCTCTCCCTTGGTGCTGTTCTTGGTCCTCTGAGTAAAACCTGTCTTGCCTAAAAGTCCGTTGTGTAAGCTTTGCCCCAACCAATATGTCCCAAAAGAGTATCCTCTCGCTGCGGATGTCTCTCACGTGGCCCTCGCAGATGAGATCCTCCCAGAGTGTCCTGAACAGAAAAGCAAAAGGGCTGTCAGCAGTCTTTGGAACAGGGACCATTTGATGTGGCTGAGAGCCTGTTTTCTGAGTATGGGAAGAAATCAAATGCAGAGAGATGGGACAAACCGTAAGAGCTGTGAAGTGATGGGGATGTAAGCCAATCCTGAACCAAGGCTTTCAGTGGGAATGTGCCTGCTGAGCAGAGTTACGAACAAGTTCTTGTTGTGCAAGAAAGTGTTTTGAACTCCAAGAAGCCCAGAACGAGAATGAACTGGTTAGAGTCGGCACGGGCATAGACGTGCAAAATTCTGCCATGCTCATATCAACTATTTTGCAGTGTTGACCCACCAGCACGTGTACAGGGAGGTTCCACACTGCCGTTCATCAGCTGGGAACTGAGTCACTTCCCATTGTGGGATCTCTACCACGACTCACTTCTACAAGGTATTTTTGCTGAGCATGGCTCGGGCTTCTCACTTACTGAAATTCACATCTCTAGACTTTTCTCCTCCGAGCACCACGTGAGGAAGCATGGTCCTGCATCCAGTGACACCACTGAAGCTGTGCAGCCCCTGCCGATAGCAGGGAGCTGCTTCCACCTTCTGCCTGGATCCTCAGAGAACCAAGAGCAACTTTCAGGCTTGACATTTTACCCCGTGGCATAAGTAACACCACACAGGCACCTCGGGGTACTCACTTCACTCTGCGAACTGCAAACCACTCCCGCCCTGTCTGCAGGAGCCCGAGCCCCCTTGACTCGCCAGTGCAGTGCCAGCACCAAGCACAGCGCCACAGGCGGCTCCTGGAACGGCCCCCTCTGCTCCCCCACACCCCAGTATCTGCTCCCCCATATTGTACACCCCCATAACCCGCTCCCCAATCCATCTCCCCCATATCTCACTCCCTGTATTCCCATTCCCCATAGCCCTCTACCCCACAGCCCACTCCCCTACATCCCAGTCCCCAATCTCCCCCCATATCTCACTCCCTACATCGCAATCTCCAGTCCCGCATCCCCGCTCCCCATATCCCTCTACCCCATATCCCTCTACCCAGTCCCCACTCCCCTATATCCCCCTCCCCAACACAGCAGTCCCACACCCATCCCCCACTCCCCACAACTGCTCCCCCATCCCATTCCCCAATGCCCCAGTCACCCATATCCCACTCCCCAATTCCCACTCCCTATATCCCCGCTCCCCATAACCCCCTCCCCAATCCATACGCCCCCACATCCCACCACCAACCCTCCATACCCCCCCCTCCATACCCCGCTTATCCATACCCCCCCAGACCCCGCCCCCCGCTCTCCCCATTGCCGCCAGGGGGCGTCCCCGACCCAGGCCCCGCCCCCATCCTCACCCGCCCCCTCTGGGCCCCGCCCCCTCCAGGCCCCGCCCTTCCCGCCGCCAGCGCGGCCCGTGAGACGGCGGCGGGTAGCGCGCGCTCCCGGCAGCTCGCTCCCCCCTTTTCCCTGCGGCTGCCCGGACACCGCCCCCCCGCCGCTTCCCCCGCACTGCCTCCGCCCCGCTGTGGTGCCGTCCCGGCTCCCGGCCCCGGCCCCGGCCCCGGGCCGCTCTCTCACCTGAGCCCAGGCGGCGGGCAGGGCCCCCAGTGCGCGCCCCGCGCTGCCGCGCCCCGCCCTGCGCGTGCGCCGCTGCGCGCGCCCCCGGCCCGGCCCCGCCCCCCCGGCCCGCGGGCAGCAGCGTCCGCCATTGTCGGTAGCGAGGATGGGGATGGGGGGAGAATAGGGAGGGGTCATTGCTCGTGGAAGAAGCGGTTACTGTTACAAAAAGTGGAATATTTTGGTTTAAGCGAAAATAGAATTCGTTTTGTATAAATGAGTTTTCTATAGAATTGCTTTTCCAGCCGACTTCAGTTAAGCGCTGCGTAAGTAACCGCTTCCTTGAAAGTCAGAAAGACACAGACTGTTCTAATCCTGTGTTTTTCCAGTAGTGCTGTTCCCAGACTCAACTGCCTTTCCTTATCTAAGAAAGCGAGGTTGGACAGAGAACTAGTGATGCATGTTAAAGGCGTAGCATGAAAGCGTTGGAAGAGTTGAACTGGTTAAGCTTAAGCAAAACATATTAAAGGAATAATAATGGTGATGATGATGAAAAGGAATGCTTTTTAGAAACCTTCAGCTCTGGTCTCTGGTTTTGTTTGACTGGCTTTTACAGTAACGCTCCAAAGCTCTAATTGGCAGAGACTTGGCTGTTGTGAAGTTCATAATAAAATTAAAATTAGGCCTTGGAAAGTAGTAGCATGTACATGAGATTGCTGGGAGAATTTACGCACATGCAAGTAAGTTGGATACATATTCTGTATAGAACCGTAAAGCTCAGGACTGATTTAGCTGGTTGCTTAATTTAAAACAGCAATCTGGTTTTGTATTCGACGGTCTGCGCAGCCCGTCTGGCACAGCAGCAACGCGCACCTCGCCACCTCATGCGCTGGGTTGTGTTCCCTTGGGGACACAGAATTCCCCCAGAGCCTGCTGCAATTGTAACAGCAACACTGGCAATTAAAATGTGCTTCAACACAGATGTTAAGTAGCTTTCCTGTATGTTTATGCCTTGGTGCTGGTATTTCAAATACTTGGTTATACTTGGGGTGCTGTTCTTGTAAACTGGACCTGCCTGTAACGAACGCCCTGCATGGCCAGGGCAGTGTCTGCCCCATGTGTCTCAGTGACCCCATAGGTCTTACACAAAAATCCCCCATCAGTACCGCTTCTGTGCAACATTTTTAATGCTGTAGTGACACAGTAATTTTGTGAGAAATTCTTCTTGTGCCCCTTGAAGTGTGCTTGATGTTGATTTAGATGAACAGGATCTGCATCACTGGGGGAAGTGGTACATTGTTCACTGTGAGGCTTGAAGGCTGCTTCTATTCATTTATGCAGATTCTGAAGCATTTAATCCTTCGCATGGGAACTTGAGATGAGAGCTGTTCTCTGTAGCAGACGGATGTAGCCTTTGGCAGTTCAGATCTGAGAGCTGAAGATTGCATTAGATATGAGTACATTGCAAATAGATCAGAGATTCAGCACATGAGAACGTGCATCTACTCAGACCCAGGGAAAGGCTAAAGCTCAGTAATTAATACCTGCATTGTTCCTCTTGAGTCTGCACAAGAAGGTCTGGTAACATAGGATGTTTGCTACGTGTACGCTCCTTGTCTGAACTACTTAACTGCAACCCTAAAAATACTGGAAATTATTTCTTTTTCATTTTGCCCAAGCCCCAAAGTCATGTGGCATTGCTTATGCCAACAAGCTTTTCCTATATCTTGGAATTAAAATAAGAATCAGTAGTTACTGGAAGGAATCCGCATATGGGTGTCTTTTCAGTGACTGCTTTCTGCTGTTTCCAGTAAGCATTGAGAGAAAGGTAATGCACCTTCGCAGGTAAAAAGGGCGTTCTGTGTCCTGCACCTGTGCATGGGTAGGTTTGGATGACAATGATTTTGAATCGTTTTGTGTAAGGGTCTTGCTATCGTGCCTCTGTCTGGCAAGGGAAGAGAAAAGGTTAAGCCACCCTATTCTAGAGTCTTACACTTGTGCTGGCTTTTTTCAAACCAGTCATTTAGTGGTGCAGCGTCTCCTGGCTGAACTAAAGTTACAGCATGCTTGATGTCTCCTGGAGAGAGCAATGACATGAAAACTCTTTTGCCTTACGTTTGTTCAAATGGTTTTCAGCTTTGTAGAGGCCTGAAGGTTTTACCACCTGATGGCTGTTCAATGGCTTGTGTGAAATGGCTCTTAAGGGTCTCAGTTCAATTTCCAAACCTCTCACTATAGCACATTTCTCACTACAGTTACACTCCGAGAAGATCTAAGTGGATAATTTACAATGAGAAAATGCGCTCACATGCTGCCTTTTTCTACTCAGAAGTTTTAACAAATGAGGTAATTTTCATTTGCTATTTGAAATTATTTACTGATAATTTCAGCAAATTAAAAGCTCTCAAGCGGCTTGTTCTGTATGTGTAATGTCCAGAGAGCTTCTCATGTGTCGACAGGGCTAACCTCTCTGGTCTCACCTCATGGCAGTTGTTAGAGCTGGGTGACAGACAAGTAACTGAATAAGCTGAAGTTCAGTGACTTGATCCCAAGTCACGGTGAGAGGTGGGAATAGAGTCTAAGTGTTCAACCTCAGCAGTTCCCTTAATGGAGTAGGAAGCACAAGATTAAATAATTTCTTCATGAAAAGGCACCTTAATAATTCAGGGTTATTTAATTTTTTTTTCAGGGGGAAGGGATAGGTCTACAAGCACAATTATTGTTGCTTGGATGCACCTAAATCCAGGCTACTCTTGAAGAGCAGAATGGATGAGACGGGACCCATAAATCCTCCAATCTCCCCAAATCTATATCTATAAAGATGTTTCTTCCTTCCTGAGACCTTTGTAAACATATTTCAGCTCATCAGTCGTACTTACAGGGCTGTATTCTGGACGAGTGTAGGGGACTGAGATGAGAAATGATGATGTGCAAACACTTACCAGCCAGGGAGTTTCATACATTGCATAGGCCATCAGGGTGCAAGCGATGAACACTGTTACGACAATAATTAGTTTTAGTCTTTTCATCATATCTTTGTAATTTGTGGACGGAATTCCAGCTAAAAGGAGACAGAGTATTTCAGATGTGTTTACAAGTCTTTGACAGCTTAAAATTGTCTTCATTTTGGATAAGTTGGGCTAAGTTAGGTGGACCAGAGCAGATGAACAATTCTGAGTCTTCTGTAGGCTTTCACAGAAAGCTGTGAATCTCTCTAAAATCTCAGAAATGTTTTACTTTAAACCATTTCCAGGGATTTTCAGCTGCTGCCTGGTCCCCAGATGAAATTCGTCTGTAAGCCCCGTCACAGCACCGAGTAACTTCCCGCTGATGCCAGGCGAGGTTTTTAAAGGAAGCTCGGAGCCCTCGTGTGGCACACTTGGACACGGTAACTTCTTGTGCAAGTCAGTGCTTCACTGCTGTTTTCGCATTACAGCCACGGATGCACAAAGCACCTGGGCCACTGCATTAATTGGCAGTACTGCTATTCAAAGAAATTACTGTTGGAGAGAACTGCAATGAAGCTGTGTGTGAAAACCAGTGTCTTTTTCTGTTCTGGTCATCTCCCGCTGTGCCACTTTTTTGCCTCCCCAGGGAGAATTGATACTTAAGCTCTGAAATTTGGTTTTCTTGGTGCACATGCGGGACAGTCAAACCCTTTCCATTGTCTCTGGGATCTGAAGCAAAGGATGAACCCCTTTTAATTATGATGTATAGATAAGCCAGTACTATCCCCTTGTATTAACTAGTTTTAAATGTCAATGTTTTGCTCACGTTGCAAGAATCTGAGGTGAGAGCGTATGGATTAAAGACTTAGTTCAGTGTATGGTAGAGGAAAGTTAGCATACAAAGATATATTTATTCCTAATATTACTTAAACTCATACAAAATCTTTAATTTTATCCAGTTAGAACTTGTGAGTATGTGAACAACTTACCTTTTCTGCTCTGAGATTGCTGTGGGCAAACACTAAGCTCAATATTAATATTGGGAGCATAATTATGTCTTCTCTTGATAATCTTAAAGCCCTTTTTGTCTTTAGCTCTTCCTCTGAATAATGTCATAAAGGTGTTTAAGCAGATACTGAACTGATAAATAGAGATTCCCAGATAGCTCTGTAAGCATATATTCCTGTTCTGAATTCCTGCACCTTTAACATGGTCAACATGTGGAGGGTTTAAAGTGAGAGCCTTAATTCACTGTAGATTGTACTAATTTTTAATTTTGATCCAGTCAGAAGAGATATGGAATTTGGTTAGAAATGAACCTGAAAACAAATCTTATCTGTCAATCAAGTCTCTCTTCACTAGGTGTGTCAGAAATTAACCCTGATCCTGGAAACGAGTCCCAGAGTTAAGCACTGAAACGGGTAAATGTGACGTATCATGGGACAGGGGTCTGGGTCACGCTGGGATCCTGGGGTGGGCCAGGGGCCGCTGGGGGCAGTGGGGCTGAGTCTCTTCTAGAATGGGGCAGACGGAACCTTTCCTAAACCCTTTTCCCACAAAGAGAATGTCTTCAACAACTGTCTGAGAGCCGAGGGAGCTGCGGGCGGGCTTGAGCCTTCCCAGGCGCAGGCCAAGGGGCAGCCTTGGTGCACGGCTAAACCGTGCCGTTTGGTCAAACCCAGCATCACATAACCCTTCAGGTGGCATCGCATGGCTTTTGAAAAGGTGAGCCTTCCCACTTGCCTAGGGCAGCTCTGAACGGGGACAGGGACAATGCTGGAAAGCGTCACAGTGCTGGCATGGATTCCACCGCAGCTCTGGCACAGGGAGAAGTGATGCCAAGCAGCCTGGTCCCCGGCCATTTCTGGCTTTCCAGATGATGGATAAAACCTAAAATTTCTTAGGAAATGAAGGCAGCCTGTGCTTTTCTGCCAGCCCTGGTGCTGGTTGTACACAGGCTGAGCCCGGTGTGCCCGGTGAAAGGCAATGACTGTGCCCACAGTCTCAGAGATGGTACAGAAAGGCAGCATCGAGAAATAAATGGGAAAATGGTGTGGTTGTTGTCTGTAGGTTTAACCAAAAAGTCCTGGTAAAGTTGCTTGAAGCTGTGGGGTGAATTGTTTGTGGAGAACTGACATTTTCTGTATTAGACACAAGGTGGCGATGGAAATCCCTGCTTCCTCCATGGCCTCGGGCTTTTAAATGCTGAGTAACCACAAGTTTGTGTCCCTCATCACAGAAAGCCAGAGTATTGTTGTTCAGTCTAAAATAACCCCTGACATTACAAATGACTGATACTCTAGAGGCTCCAGAAACCGTTTCCATAAGCACTGATAAAGGCAGAAGAAGCTTGAGTTTAAAAAAATAAATGGAGTGGCAGGGGCTTGCACATCAATAATTATTTTGCATTCCTGTGTCATTTAGATATTCGTGGTGGGATGGACTTTAGTATAGATATTTAATATTTTAAATCCCTCAGGTGGTATAAAAAAAAAAGATTCTCTTTGCACTTCCCTTTTCTGCAGGGTTTTCATTTTAGCATGTTCAGCTGCTAGTTCAGTGATATTTTTTTTTTTTTAATTAAAATTGAAAAGCCAATAGTAGAATTGATAAAAACCCCACTATGGTAAAGGTGTGAAAAGCTAAGATAGTTCTAGCATCCCAAATAGCAGGGCTATATAGTACCTTTGATCTGCTCCATACCTAGGAGAGCTTCCTGATATATTTGCCCTCATATTTTTGTGAAGTGCTATGTTTGTTCAAAATCGACATCCGGTTATGACAAACTGCCACTTGACACCAGTCATAAAGGATGAACATAGAATAAGGATACCATTCACCATCTTCCAGTGGGAAAAAAAAAGGATTTGACTCTCCCGGAAAAGTATAAAACCCCACACAATCTCTCACACCAAGTGTACTATAAAAAATACAAAGCTGCAAATCAACACGTTTAAAGGACCATGCAGTTGAATGAATCTTTGTTTTTGTAAATAATATATTAATGTAAAATAAAATGAAAATGTTCACTGACATTTCTCTGCTTGTGAAATGCAGGGCATGGATCTGCAAGGAAGGCCTATTAGTATCCTATCAAGGGGATTTCATCATCTTGTCAGTAAGTGTGTTTTCACTTAGCTGATCAGAAATGTCTTATCCAAACTTTATTTTCTACTTGAGAGTTTGGATAAGACACTTCACTTCTGTATCCTTGTTTTAAACTATTTTTCCATACTTGCTATTTTTTATGCATCTTCCTCAAGATATAAATCATTAGAAATCAAAAATTCTTCAGCCTAGTTATTCAGTACCATTACTGTATGTTCACCATCCCATCTACCGTGCTCAGTTTCGCTTTCTGATTAGTTCTGCTGCGTCTCTTCCTAGGCTGGGAATGCCGAGACAAGTCTAACTTTGCAGCTTTACACGAGGATTTAGGGCGCTTCCTGAAGCTGTAAGAAAACTTGGGACCAATAAGAACACATCTTGTGGACTGAGTTAGTGAAGGCAGCTGACTTGCTGACTGGAGAAAATGAGAGATTATGTTAGTTTATCCTGGAAAACAGGCAGATACTGTCAGTGTGGCAAGGATTAAAGTTTCATTTTTGATGTTTAAAATCCTCTGTAACATTTTCTAAATATCTGAAGCATGATTTTGCTTTAAAAAGCTATCTGACCTTTCTCTCTTTTACTTGCCTGCCAGGACAGGAGTTGTGCCAGGATGGATGGCGTCACCAACCCCCCTCACCTAGGATGATCTCTCCTGTGTTTGCACTGATGATGTTATCAGCACCTGGGGAAGAGACGTGGAACTCTAACTTGGCATCATAAAAGGTAATAACATTTTCCCTGTATTTTTGGGGGGAAAGTATTTACTTGCATTATTAAGGCTACACTTGCTTTTTGGAGAAAATGCGAGGTTGCACATGTCAACCGTGCTCACACTCATAAGTCACGTAAGAGCAAATCATGTAGAGTGTTCAACTTCTGAACATGATAGAAAAAGAACGTGCATTTAACCAGCCCCTAGCCCTAAAACAGAACTACGGTTACAATTCGAAATCTGATAAAACTGTTGGAAAGTATGTCTGAGCTTTGTGAAACGATATGTTCCGTTTAAAACACACATTATTGCTGCCCACTGTTTCAAGCTTGAGCACGTTTTTAGCCAGTCCTTTGTAACTACTCAGTCTAGAATTGAGGGAAATTTTGAACCCACCTCTGCTCCTGTGTAAGTCAGCAAAATTCATCAGGTGACTTAAATGTAGAATTTGATTCAGCATGGCCATTAATAATTGTTGGGTATTCCTTACCCTGCAATGTATTCCGAATCAGTTACTGTAATTCCTGTCAAATTGTCTTTCCTTGTAAAAAGTGTTCCACCAACACTGTTCACAATGAGGGGAGTTGCTCTTGCTGGCTTCAGTGGGTAAGAGGAGGTCTGAAAGATATAATGCCCAAAGCTTTGATTTGCTTTGATAAAATTTCCATAATGGAATATTTTGGTATTTATTCTGTGCTGTATGTCTGTAGGCTATTAACAGCTGTCCTTCTGTACGATGTGCCCTAGGATGTGTCTGTGAAAAAGCCCAACCATTAACGTTACAATGATAAATGAAGTGCTGCTTTAAGGCCATCAGTTGGAGGTGGCCCAGGGCTGTTATTACTGTTTCATTTCAAAAGCAGCTTAAAAATCCATGCTTTATTTTTAAGGTTAATTTATTTCATTTGCTGTTTTCACGTGTTCTTTTCTCTCTTTGCCCTTGAACGGGAGAGTTGCTACAGGATTTAATTATATGTAGCAATCCCTCCCCCAGCAATATTTGAATAGTATGTATTAACTGAATGGGTGAAATGGGCAGGGCAGACAAGCAGCAGGCAGGTTTTAGCACGAACAGAGCACTGTGAACACTAAAGAGATGAACTCAGTACCTGTCGTAATCTCTGATTTTGTAAGTTCAGCGTATGGTTATTATCAGTGACTGAGGACACAATCCCTCAGCGTGCCAAGTACTCCCCCTCACTGTGTGTGAGAGGGATTTAGTACTGCGTATGACTAAGCTAATGCTGATGAGCCTTCTCTTTTAGCTCCTCTGTACAAATATTTAAATGGAGGGAGATTCTTTATGTAGAAGACCTGTCTGTAGAGATATAAATAAAAATGTACATGCCCTGAACAGTTTTCCAGATCTAGCCCTGATGGAGGTGAGAACATGGTCTGTTCCCCTAATAATACTATTAACCACAAAGCCACCAAGTGAGACTTTCCAGCCATGTAGTACTTGCCGGCACCGGGCACATATTCCAACATGTGCTCCCTAGTCGGTGCGTTGTTTTCTGTGAGAGCACAGTCTTGCATCCCTGATAACTATTGGCTTGGTCTTAAAACACACTTCCAAAAAAGAAATTTCCAGCAGTTTTAAGCTGAAGTCTGTGGCAGAGGAAATTCACTGTGCTGGCTGTGGCTGCTGCTGCTGTGAGGTTTCTGTGAGCCAGAGATGGCTGTCCCAGAGCAGGCCCCAGAGCCAGGATGAGCTCTCCAGGAGTACCTTCTCAAACCTGGAATCACCCTTTGAGATTCACGAATAAGAGCCCAGTACACAAGTAAATCATACCAGAAAACCCCTTTTCCCCACGAAGGAGAGGAAGGGACAATGACGTATGGGTGTTGGTTCTGTCCCTCTTGAGCACAGCAAGAGGATGCTCATGGTTAGAATAGATGCCAGAGCTGTCTGCACAGTCATTTTTGCTTATATTCCACAGTATCACAGTATCATAAGGTTGGAAAAGACCTTTGAGATCATTGAGTCCAACCCAATCCCCCGGGCACCACTGCTGCTCCCAGCAAGACGAGGATCTGCCTACACTGATGACCAGATCCAGCAGCATCAGGAATTAAACTCCCATTGCTTATTAGGTTTATATTGCAGCAACTCTGTAATGCAACAATCTTTAAACAAAGTTGAAAAAGTGAAAAAGCAGCAGGAGCAGTTCGTTAAACCGTTGTCTACCGGTAGAACAAGTGGCTCAGGGTAAAAGAACAGGTAGGAAACGCTCTGGCAGTGCCTGGCCTGCCTCACGGCGTTTTGGCCGTTGTTATATGTCTTCAGCCTGTACCTGGCACACAGGACACACAGGTCACGTTCCTGCTTGGGCGCAGGGTGCCAGGCCTGGTGTGTAGCGATGCTGGGTCAGGGGCAGCCCTAGTACTCACAGAAGCAGGACCATGGAGTGACCTGGGTTGGAAGGGCCCCACAAGGATCATGGAGTCCAACTCCTGTCCCTGCACAAGACACCCCAACATTCAACCCGTGGGGCAGAGGGTGTTGTCCAAATGCTTCTGGAATATTGGCTGTGACTGCTTCCCTGGGGAGCTGTTCCAGTGTTTCACCACCCTCTGAGTGAAGAACCTTTTCCTAATGTCCAACTTAACCCTCCCCTGGCATCTTCCTGCCGTTCCCTCCAGTCCTATCCTTGGTCACCAGAGAGCTCAGCGCCTGCTCCTCCTCCCTGTGTGAGGAAGCTGTAAACTGCATGAGGTCCCCCTCAGGCTTCTGCAGGCTGAGTGGTCCAAGTGACTTCAGCTGCTCCTCGTATGATTTCCTCTCTAGACCCTGCAACAGCTTTGTGGCTTCTGGACACTCTCCAGTAGCTTTAGAGCCTTTCCATACTGTTCATAGAATCATAAGGTTGGAAGAAACCTCTGAGATCAGGTGGGGCTGCCCCAGTGCGGAGCAGAGTCCCATTGCCTGGGCAGCGCCTGCCCTGGTCCAGTGCCCGCTCGCACCACCGAGGCCTGGCAGGACTTGGGCGTGGCTGGGCCCCGGGGCACACCAGGCCACGGCCTTGCTGTAGGCCAGGCCCCGTTACTGGCCCTGCAGCCCCCGTGCAGGTTTCATACAGGAGTTTCGGGACGGGAGGGCGGCGGGCCCTCAAGGTGGGCAGGGGCAGGGCTGGAGACAGGGGAGGCTGGGGCAGGGGATGGGGTACGGGAAGGGGCTGGGTAGAGGCTGGGGCAGGGGGTTGGGTAGGGGATGAGGATAAGGATAAGGATGAGGATGGGGATGGAGCAGGGGATGGGGCTCAGCAAGGGGGCACCGGGGCGTGTGGGTGAATGGGCGCGCCCACCCCGCAGCGCCCCCCCCGCCCCTTCCCCTCGCGCCGCAGCCGTGGGCGCGCCAGCCCGGCAGCTCAGCCCACAGCCATCTCCTCATTGGCCACGCCCCGCGCGCCTCATCTGATTGGTCACGCCCCCCGCTACGTCCCCCGGCGGGAGCCAATGGGAGCGGCGCGGGAGGGGCGGGGTCGGAGGTGCCTGACCTGAGGTAACCCCCTCTCATCACACCACCGCGGCGCGGGAGGCGGGGCCGGGTCCGAGGGGGGCGGGTCCGAGCGATGAGGGCGGGGTAAGGGGGTCTCGCGCCGCGCCCCCGCCGGCTCCGCTCCGCTCCCCCAGCGTCTGCCCGGGGGCCGCGCGCGCCTCCGCCGCTCCCGGCACGCTGAGGTGAGCGTGGGGTGGGGGGGGAGGTGTGAGCGCGAGGCGCGGGCGGGGGCGCGGGGCCGGCTCGGTCACAGCTCGGGGGGCTGCGGCGGCCCGGGGCGGGCCCGCTCCGCACGCGGGAGGGCGGGGAGGGCGGTGGCGACCGCGGGGATGCGGCGGAAGAGCCGGGCGGGTTCCTGGCGCTGCTTCCCGGCGGGAGACCAGGGTGCCCGGGCTGTGGCGCGGCCTCTCTCGCCGCCTCGGTGGGGGCCTGGCCTCGTGGGAGCGAGGGAATCGCCCAGAGGGCGGTGGAGCCCTTCTCTTCCCCAGGGAAGCAGTCCCAGCCTGACAATATTCCAGAAGCGTTGGGCCGGTGCCCTCAGCCCCGCGGGGTGAATGTTGGGGTGTCCTGTAGGGACAGGAGCTGGACTCCATGGTCCTTGTGGGTCTCTTCCAGCTCAGGGCAGTCTGTGATTCTGTGACATCATAAAGGATCACACTGGCTGTGCTGGAGCGTGAGGAACTCGCTTTGCCAGCCTGGGCATCCCTCTTTATTGCCTTTTTCCATCTCTGAGGGGATTTTGGGATCTTAAGGGAATAAATGTGGGGCCTGACTTTTCAGAGGGGCTGGAAGTGCTGCTGGGTGATTAAAAATAATAGAAGTTGTAAAAGCAGATTGGCCATTCTCGCTTCTTCTCTGTTAAATCTTCCTGAGAAAGTTTTAAAATGAAATGTACCACATTTAAAGAGAAATCCAAAGTAAAATCATAGTCTGTTCAATGTAGCAGAGTATAAATGTTAAGCAAACCATTTAAGTGATGTCCAAATCTCTCCACGATGATGGGGCTTAGACACAGTCTTGGGTGTTTTAGCAACCTGGGAAAGCTGTAAATGTAGGCTCTTTCTTGTCTAGGTGATGTTCAATGTCCCTTTCAACCCAAACCTTTCTGTGATTCTCCAATTCTGTGATTCTGTGTTCTTTTCGGAAGTGGCAGGGACATATTTTACCTTTGGAGACCCGGGAGACATCTGTTCCATTCATATACTTAGCTTTGTGTGTTTAACATTGAGAGGGTGAATCTGAACACCAGCTAACCAGAACCCCTAACGTGTGCACACCCAGTTCGTGAAGCGCCTTTCAGCACAGAAGAAGCAAAAGAACTTTGCAGGGTGTTTGATATTTGCAGAAAACAGTTTGGGATAGCAGGTGAGGCAATGCCCAGTTATTAACGGGGAGGCACGGCACAGGTGGAGCAGAGTTGGAATTGTGGCCTGCTGGTTGCGTAGAGATAGAGGCTGGCACAGCTTTGAGACTGAGCAAGCCTTAAACACCGCAGCAGCTGGGCTGGGAGGAGGAGGGAGCCAGGCAGCTCTGCAGGTGAGCTGGTGCTTGGTGGCCCACCCTGGTGCAGAAGTCCTCTCTTCATCTACTTCTGATCTGGAAACTCACTGGCATAGGTGAGAGTGTTGCTGTTTTTTTGTGTTCAGTGAAAGCAATTTAGTAGTCAACTTGTTGAAGTGATACCATCTTTTTTTTACTTTGTTTTTTACCTTTTTCCTTCCTTTGTTTTCTGTTACCTGTGTTCAGTTAGGGTGGTGGTCATAAACATGTCCATTTCACTGTTTAACAACTTTTTTTGTTGATTAGCGATACCACCGATCCAGGGGTTTTAAATGGGTGATTTTTAAATAAAACTTGTTTTGTTGGAGTTCCTTTTTAGATGACGTATCAATATTGTAGAGGCATTATTCTGAGTCTTTTGAAGGAGCCTTCAATGCATTTTCACTGAAATGATGTTCTCTTCAGTAGTGTAATTGTCTTCAGAATGGAGTAGCTTGAAAAAACTAGAAACTTTATTTCTGGCTGATATTATGTAGGTTTTGTGTCTGGGTGTATTTTACAAGAATGAAAATTATTTTAAAATGAAGCTTATGAAGACTGCTACAGTCTAATATTTTTACGTATGCATTTTATTAGCAAGCCAAATATTTTCCTAATGATGGTGGTGGAGTAGTGAATGGGGTTTTGTTTCACCTCAGGCAATACAAGATACATTACTTTTTGAATTTGGATTGCAGAGTTTTCATTGTTTGTAGCTGGAGGTGTACAAAGAACATGATTTGTGTCTTAAATACCTTGGTGCCTGCAGATCTGGGGAGCTAAGAAAATGCTGTGTATCTGCACAACTCCAATGTGAGCTATCTTCAGGAGAGGAGAGGAGAGCGTCCCTAAGGTTCTGTGGAGATTCAACTCTGATTAAACACATTTTTCTAATGGAGCAGGCTTAGAGTGTCCTTAAGACTTTGCAGGATTGAATCTCAATCTGTATTGTTCCATAACTTAGAGGATTTTTCTTCAGTCTTTGCAGAAGTTAGCTAGTGTGACAAGCTTTTGGCACCTGCAAAAATAGGTGTAAGGGCTGTATACAGTTGAGGATTCAGACAATTTTGGGGTTTAGGGTCTAGTTCAATATTATTAAAACAAACAGTACCTCTTGTGGTTAGTGGTACATGAATGTTGTCTTGGTGGTCAACTGAATTCAAGATGCTTATTATAAACTGCAGCAATTATGTTTCAGACAGAGAACACCATCTGCAGAGGTTTGGTGAGACTTGTAGAGTCTGTTTGCAGCAACTTTTTTTTTTTACTTTTACTGAAAGTAAAAGGCTTCTGTGAAGAGTTGTAAAATTTCAGCATAATGAAAACAAGCTGAGCTTACGTCTAATTCAATGCAAAGTTGAGTTACCAACTTATTGCAAGACTTCGGCAGCGCTTATGATTTTGGGACTGGACTACAAGGGGTTGGGAGTGCACTGGTAGATGAGCTTGAATGGGACTTCATGAATAATTAACTGCTTCTGAATGGAGTTGTACAAACAAGACGTTTGAGTTAAGTTGTTTGAGTGTGGCGTTAGGGACGAGGAACCTTGGCATTTGCTTTCTCATGGAGTATTTGAGTGAAATGCTTCAGTGTATGTTCCTCTGTTTCTTTCTCTGCTTAGAAATAAAAAAGCCTTGAAACTTGCTTATTATCATCGAAGTTCTTGAAATTAGAAAAAGGTTTTTGTTGTTACGACAGGGTTGAAGTTAGTTTGGCTGTATCCCAGGATCTTCAGCGCTGATGATTGTACCAAGAGTAAATCTGTCTGGAAGAAGTTCTGTAGGAGTGATCTGATGCCAGGATAAATATACACATAAATACTGTCTTCATGTTTATATGCACAAACAGCATTTGATTAAACTTTGTTCTGTCTGAGCTCTAAGTTAACACCTTGGTTAAAGAACTCTTCCTGTATGGCTTGCTTTCTGTGTGTCACAGGTGTGCTGCCTTTACAGCCACGCTTCCCTTTCTCCACCTCTAGCCCCAAAAAAGGCAGATCCACCTACCCTTTTTATGCCCTTGTCAGTGAGATATTTGAGGCTTCTCAGTCACAGAATGGTTAAATACATCTCTGTAAAATTAGCTGCTCGGAGCCCCGGTGAAACTGGAGTTTGTGGGAGTAGAGATGTCAACACAGGGTTTGATCTAAATAATTCAGTCAACTACATTCATGGTAAAATTGCATAAGCCAGTTAGATCAGTTTTTAATTCCCGGTTACTAATGAAAATAAAGAGCATGGTGTTTAAGGGTTGCAGTTTATAAATTCTTTGTCTGTACTCTAATTAAAACTACCATCATGTCCTATTTATGTTATAACATGGACCAGTTTTGTTTGTGTACCGGATGAAAGCTGTCATGTTCATATCAGACCAATTATCCTGCATCCCTGTACTTGATATAACATGGCTATAATTAGGAGGACTATTGGGGTTTTCCAACCGATTAAGGGTGTCAGTGTGGTGTGAGACTTAAGGGTATCTAAAAAGTCCTTTCTGCACAGTGAAGTACCTTCTGGGAGGATGGGGCGCTGAAATAAATGTGCTGTCCTCTGATCCTTGTCTGTATTGCTGTATCACTGTTTATTTTACAGGTATATGGTTGGGTTTGATCATGTGAAAATACTGTATGTCAGCTGTGTCTTCTAGCCACTGTCTATTCATGAGATTTCTAATTATCATTGGGATTTACCCCTGACCATCAAATTCAGTGGAAATTGGCCAGCTAATGCAGAAATTGACAGAGGAAAAAATTAGACACAAGTAGATTGCACGGGCACAAAGCATAGTTTCTTTCAGAAACAGGACTGAAACATGTGTGGGATGATGAGGTATGTGCTAACACGTTGCTCAGGGGTTGCCAAAGTGATGGACTAAGCTGGAGGTGCCATGGCGTGACTGGAAGATCACAGGTTCAGTTCCCAGTTTACTCTGACCTGCAGGGAGCAATCAAGGCTGTTCTGTGCCTGCACTTTTTTCATGACAGGTTTGTGTTCAATGATCCCAATCTTTGGGAAAACACATGTAGAGCATTCCTTATAATAATATTTACCTGTTGATTCGATTGTTTTCTTTTCCAGTTCATTTTGGAAGTGGATAACTGCTCAGATTGCAAGAATAACAAGAGGTTAGTAGGTTCCTAATTGTATAATGATGTGATATATACGGCGGTGTGTAGTTATCCTGTAAGTGCACCAAAGTCAGGCAGAGCAAAATGTATGAATTGTTTATTCCCCATCCCACCTATCTTTGTGTTGTGAGGTGCTCCTTTGTTTTCTCCTTCTCAGCTGTAATTATTGATTTTTCTAAAAAATTTGATGAAAATGCTTTCGTTCCCTGTTGGAACGACACTGAATATATTCAGCGTTCCCTGTATCGAGTGATTCTTCTCTTTCTAGTTAATGATTGCTTAAATGGAAAATGGAGACCTGAACTTTTGTATTTTCTTCTGAAAACTGAGTTGTTCCACTAAGTTCCTTTAATATATTACCATAAAGCAGGTGGTGTTCCCTAACTGACATGGATGATCTGGGATCAAGAAGAGTCAGGGTGAAGTTACAGAAGATGCCTGAGCCTATCTGACAGTTCACTGCTGCCAAAAATGACCCGTTTGGCTTCTGTCCCCGTCATTCCTTACCAGTGTCTTCTTTTCCTCTCCCTTTGCTGCTCCAGTTCTGCTTGGTGACCTTGCAGGAAGTTATCATGTTTGGTCGACTGCGGTTCTGATACTTTTGTTGAATCAGATTGCAGTGGTTTGGAAAGCACCAGAGCTGGTGAGGAGTCAGCAATGTGAACCTATAGCCAGGGCAGAGAGGGGAAGAAGCACATACGAATGGAGCGAGACCTTTCACTTTGACAGAGCTGGTTGTTGGAATTGTTAAAGTAATTCCTGGTGGTGACATCCTCCAACTTTGAAGACTGAAGTCTTTGTAAAGCTTAATTGTTTCAGGTTAGGGATAAAGCAGATGGCATAACAGTAGGTGGAAGGAGTTTAATTACTGCTTCTGTTATCCTTGCTATATGGACAGAGAACTCTTACAGAGTTGGTTTTTGTAAGATGCTCAGTTAATACTATAGTTGTTCCAGAATCTGTGGGTGCTTCTCTAAGTGAAAAATTCAGAATTACTGACTTTACCTCAGTCAAAATTTTTTGTGCCATTATGCCAATAGGTTGCAATTCTGGATTGAGATGTGCTTGAGCTCCTGGCATGAGAAGTTGAGCTCCCTGTATTTTGGGGAGGCAAACTCTATGTTCAGCCTGTACTTTTTCTCTTGTCCAAGCATCTGCTCTTGACCACAGCTGGAGGTAGGCTTGTGTGCCAAACAGATCTTTGGTCTTGCCCAGCCCAACCTGGCTGAGAGGCTGCTGGCTGGTGTGCTGTACCTGCTCCCCACTACTGGATGGTTAAGCTCAGATTCCTAAAAGAATCCTAAGAAACATGAGATCTTATGGAAAGAGATAATGTTTCTCAAACCTGGCAAGACCTGGGAAAAGGGTGGTTTTGGCCAATCACATCCCATCATTTGATTAGCAGTAACTAATGCTGTTTGCAGTACCTAGCACAGTGAGTTCCAGCATTCAGATGCTGTTGAAATACAGATTTTTAATTGCAGAATCACAGATCCTGGAAGGGTTTCTGGAGATCATCTGGTCCAACCGCCTGCTTACGCAGGGTCAGCTAGAGCAGGTTGCCCAGGACCAAGTCCAGTTAGGTTTTAAATGTCAGCAATAACTAACTAACTAAGCAAAGAATGATGGTAAAACAAAAGTTTTGGATTTCTATTCATGCATTTGCATGGCATTTTTTTTCTTTCCCTTTAAGCAACCACTGCAGCTTTGTCTAAACTAGCAGGTTCTGCCACAGATCAGAATGACCAGTTGCTTTAATCTCATAGTCCCTGTGCAAACAGAAAAGTCAATGATTACAGCAGAAGTAACTATTCTTGATCCTGGACTCCTATCTGGCTTCAGCTATGATGTTTTCACATTGCATTTCCTATCAGAAGTGAACCTTGCTATGTCCTCTTCTTTGTCCTGCAATAGCAGGTATTAACCTCAGGTTTTGTTTTTTTTGCCTTCCTTTGCTCCTTACAGTGCTGAGAGCCCAATTTATAGGAGCCATGGAAGAGTCTTCCCAACCCACTAAACCCCTGGAGACGAACCCTCACTCTCGCTTTATTATTGGCTCTGTGTCAGAGGATAACTCAGAAGATGAGACGAGCTCCTTGGTGAAACTTGATCTGCTAGAGGAGAAAGAGAGGTCTTTGTCGCCCGTGTCTGTCAGCTCCGACTCGCTTTCAGATCTAGGACTTTCTAATGCTCAGGATGGCCTGGCAAGCCATATGAGGTATGGATATGATGATACTCAGGTTCAGTCTTCAGTCTTTTTACCCCATCCATTGCAAAGATAATCCAAAGATTCAACCTTATATCAAGATTTGTCTTCCAATGTTTCTGTTGTGTTGAGACATCTTCCAGCATTCTGTTTCTAAATGACTTGTATGTTTGTCAAAAATTTTCCATTGGCTTTAATGAAACTTCTGTGCCTGAATTCCTTAAGCACCTTTCGGATGTCTCAGCTGTTGACTGTTACTGTGGGCTTGCTTATATTGCCTGTCTCTTGTCCTGGCTTTCAGAAAACTGCAATGTGTTGACTGTGATCTTTAAAGGTTTCTCTTGCATGTGTCTTTTAGATGAGCTTTGTTTGTTGAGAACAAGGACATTATTTGCTTATTTTGTCTTTGTATGGGATTTGCTGCTTTAACCAAAGAACTGGCAGATCCCCTGGGTGAGATCAGTGACTCCATAGCACTTGGAATGTTTTTTGATTTGGATAGAGAAGATTTTATTGGTAGTTAAAGACTGGTATCCTGCAAAGGGTGAAAAGCCAAGGCTCAATGTGGCTGCTGCTGCTTGCAGCTCAATGAGGTGCTGGCCTCACAGATGGGAGAAGGGCTGTGTCACTCCTAGTCCTAATTTTTCATGGCTAAAATGAACTTGTTGGATTTTTGAGATCACGTTGTTAATATTTGCTTGTCAAAATGCTCTTATATTTTTACGGTGTTGCTGATTTGTGTACCAAAAGTAGGATGTGCCCATTGGGATTTCTATGTGGTAGCCTAGGTATCAACTTTTCAGTGTGCGTGCAGATCACAGTTTTTCAGTGTCTGATCAGTCTTACTTCACTCTGCCATGTCCCCTTTCGTTGTTTTCCATATTCCAGGAGGTCTGGTGGCCAGACCTGAACGCAACGCTGTACCTGAGGGCTTGTCAGGGCTTAGAGAGAGTGAGGAGGTATGGTACGTGGGGAGCAGCACTCCGTGAACAGTCACCACACTGAGTATTGATAAAGTTACCTTTGACTGCGTGTTGTATTTGCACTTGTCACTGCTAAATCGCTGCAGATCATTTCAGGTTACCTTGCTACCTTGTAAAATTCTTTTAGAATTAGGTTCTTTATTCCAAAGCATCTTCAGTCATTCCTGGTTTGATGGTAAGCTCATAACTGAAATTTAAAAAGAAAACTTTAAACAGTGTTGGTATTGGAATGGATCCTTACCAAAGCCCCACTTCTTAGACCCTTCCAGTTTAACAGAACAGTTACTCACCATCCTCTGAATTTCCAGCTACCTTGCAGTTGTTTCATGTATACCTGTTTTATTTATAAAAATGTCATTTTGGACAGCATCAAAAGTGTCCCTAGCATCCGAATTTACTGCAGCAGTTGAGACTCCCCTTTTTATAAGCCTTTTTAGCATGTACGAAAGGAGATGCATTTTTGTTTAGGAAAGATTTGTCCTTGACATCTTCCAGCTGGATATAACTCACTAGCTTTTTCTCTGCTAGCTGCTTACAAATAGATGAGTGCTTGTTCTGGTGCCTTTCAGCTTCAGGTGCTCCCAGTAGTTCCTCCCAGTGCTTAGAATCAAATCTAGAAGAGCATTCTCTTCTGCCTGCCTTTTTGAAAGGTTTCGTCCTGTTCTAGTAATGTATAGGACAGTCTGAACCCCACTGTAGTTTTTACTGAACAATCCCAACTAACCTTCACTTTGTTGCTTTTGAAGAAATGGTTGGTTCCGTTAAAGGCTTCTGGCTTTTACTGACCAGCAGTAAAACCAACCAGCTAATCCTTTCAGCTTTTTCTGTTTTGCTGGTTTCTTTGCTTGTGCACATTAAGAAATTTTAATCTGTACTTTTATTGATGGTTCCCTTTGCACCTTAGGGAGGCAGCCACTGAAAACAAACAGTAGCAGACTTTGGGTTGGGGCGGAAGGGGGACAGTAGTCCATACTTTACAGGTTTCTGGCCAAACTGATGGATATGTTTAATCAGCTGGCACTAATACAATAGATATAAAATCTTAACGCAAATTTGAGGGGGGATTACTTTCCAAAGGCTGCCAGTTATAATAATTTGGCAGCACAAAAGGTAATTTTGAAGCAGGAAGAGATCTACCCCTGTAACTGTATATATTTCAAGAACAGAAGAAACTGGATGGACACATAACCATTAGTGTGGAAACAGACAACAGGTAAGCAAGAAAATCAAACAACTTCTGTGACACTGCCTGCATCAGAGAGCTGTAATGCAATAGGTGCACAACCTTGAGCACCTCTGTTGTAACCTGCTTGCTTTGGCACCCTCTCTTGAGGGTACTTGACTCTTAGTTAAATTGGAGAGAAATGCCAATTCAAACAAAGAAGTTACAGCATTATAGGCTGTTTTTCTAAGATAAAAATGGATTGAAATAGTTTTCCAGGATGATAGTCCCTTTCATCAAAAGATTTCAAAATAATATTTACAGATGGAGAAACTGAGACAAAGACAAGTTCAACAACTTGCCTGAAGTCACTGTGTGACAGTGAATTCATGGAACACACAGGTTTTCTTGCTTCCAGCTTCCTTTTGTTAATCACAAAGGTGCAACGCTTTCTGAAGTGAGAAAGATAAATTAATGGGGAGTTCTGCACAGTTTGACTATTGGGTCAAACAAGGTGCAGGTCCATGGGAGCGTGTCTTTTTGAAGAAGGTGCCAAAAATCTTTCCATTTGCTACTTAGTTTCACACAGGAAATTTTGGTCAGATAAAGATGAAGATAGTTTGTGTTTGAAGTGAGGGGCTTTGCTACAGAAAAGTCCTTCTCAGGGAACGACTAGTCTAAGATCCAGAGTTTAGTCAGCTGAAAAAGGGTTTGTGAGTGGACCTTTTATCTGTTTGTAGAGTGTTCATGTAGTAAGTCTGCACAGGAGAGCTGGAAGGTGGGGTTGTCAGCCATCTGGACAAGTTGGTTTTTCCTCTCATAGTCCAGATCACTGAAGTTTAGACAGTAAGACTTAGTTTTTCCTCTAAGCTCCATTTTGTTGCTTTGTGTTGACTGTAAGACTGTCGAACCCATCCTATCCTATTCAGAGCCAGTGATTGTTTGCACCTTCTGTGCAGCAGCTGTTCCAGTGCTTGTCTTGACATCCCAAGCAGATTTTCACTCCTCTAAGGAGCACTATGTCCATATCAAAATGACTTTGATATTTAGAATTGCTATTCCTTGGTCATCAGCTCTCATGAACTGTCCTGTTTGTGCTATTTTGTAGCTCATTCTAGTAGAGGCCAAATTTAACTCTCTTTGTGAGAGATGCTTGGGCCTCTGATGCCGGGATGGGAATCTCATGGCTGTCATGCCTCTTATCAGATCTGGTCATCTGGGACCCTCCTTCCCTGTAGTGACAGTCATTGCTGCTTCTCTCTTGCTGCTAGACCCCCCCCAGAAAGCAACATTGCATTTTCAGTTCAGGAAGTGTTGATGTTTCAGTAGACTGTATGGTGTACGTTCAGTACACGCACTTTGCAGGTCTCCTGCCTAAGCTGGAAAACATTGCTGAGAGCCTTGTTGTCTGGCAGGGTTGTGATGTGCAGTTGATTTATCCTGACCCAGCCATGGGTAGTCTGTATGCCAGCTTCTCTTTCTTCAGTTGGGCATGCGAAGTGTGTGTGCGCACTGTGTTGTTCCATCTATCACCTTATTGATCTGGTTAAGTGTTGATGTTGTTGCTAAAGACAGTCTTGCTGGGACAGGTCGTACAGCGTAGGCTGTCATGCCACTGGAGATCTATGGAGACCTTTGACTGTGCCAGCTGGCTGCTACTTTATAGGATTGAGAAAGCCATGCTCTGATGATGAACTTTGAATGTTGTGTGGTACGTAAGTGCTTAACAGAAATCGTGTGTTGTAAGAGTAACCATACAGATTAAAATGTCCTGATTGTTTTCTTGTTTGTAGTTGTGATTTATTTAAAGAGTATCAGCAATAAAAATCATGTAAATGTCTTCCTCACTCTGTTACAGCATCTAACATCAAAAAAAGTGTCCTTAAAGAAAATATTCTACTTGTACACATTCTACATCAACAAAATTTACTCTTTGATACATTTTGTACCTTGAAATAGTACATTTGGTTCTATTACCTATTCTTGATCTTTTTGCATCCAGGCATAACGGTGTTGTTCTTCGAGTTCAGAAATTTCCATCAGTGCTTCCAACCGAAGGCAGCAGTTCTGTTGGGATGCTTTGCTTGTCGTGTATTGAGTTGTTAGACAGTTGCTATGCTCCTTTCTGAAGTTTTAGTTGTAGATTAAGTAACTTCTCTATAAAAGCCACTTGGAAAGTATTTTGGGTCTGTTTTGTTTAATAAATTGTTCTTGACTATTGCTAAATTTAATTCCTAGCTTCAAAGACGGTATCTTGTATCAAATTCTTGTTTAAAATAGAATAAATCCTGCCGTGTCTTCTGGTATTTATACATCAGGGCTCTGGTTTCAGAAGCAGTGCAATGGGTGTGCAAAGTCACCTGACAATCCACTTGCGTCAACTGAAAGCCAAATTTTTGGAAGTAGCTGAGCTGTTGTTACCTTTGATTTTAAGCCCATGGAGACTAACCCTTAGCACCTAACAGTATTCAGACTTTTCAGTAAATAGTCTTAATAAAGTACTGAGATGCTTAAGAAGAATTAAGCATCTACTAAAGTAAATGTGGAAGAACGCCTCAATTTTAGTCTGGACAGTAGCGTGTTGAGTATGTCCAGCCTGACACTGGGACAGGGTGCCTGCTGAGGAATCAGTTGTAGAGCAATTGCAGAGAGTGCTCAAAGACATAAAGAATCCTTTTGAGCTTGTTTTGAATTTTAAAAAAATTCCTTTCCAGCCTGACTGTTTGTGGTTAGGAGGTTACACTACAGAGCATTGATCTGGTAAAATTATGTGTGCTGCCGTAATTTGATGCACAAATGTATGCATAGAAGCACAAGTATGCTTTAGTCTCTGCAAGGCCGATGCTTTTGCTGCTGCATCTGAAACCGGTCCAGCTGCATCGAAAAAGGGTTTTTCCTTTGCTGAACTGGTTCCCTTCCAGGCTTTCTATGTGCTCCTGGCTGCCAGAGTTGAAGGCTCCTCCTCTTGCTCCACCACCTGTGCTATCACTTGTTATGGTGCTGCTGAGGTTTTTGTATAGGGCAACTGGCATCGGTTTGCATCTCATGGGCCAGAAGGCCATTAATGAAACTGGCATTGCATGCTGCTTGCTGAGACGCTTTCCTTTGCATATGATCAAGTGCTCTTGACTCAGCAGATAGGGGACCACGATACTGTTGCGTGTTTCTGCAGGTTTCTGAAATACAGTTGTGCATCTTCAAGGAACTCCTGCCAAAAGAAAGGATTTTGTTCCCTTTTCTTACCACTACTGCCTGTGAGTGATGTTGTGATTTATACTTTGAATTCGGTCCATCTGGTGCAGAAAGTTGAATTTCTTCCTGTATCTGTTGAAAAAAAGGAAGCTTGTAAGGTGTTTTGGTTTCCGAGGTGTTTCTGGTTGTACTGATAACTTGTGAATTATGGCTTTTTTCTTCTCTGAAAGCCACTCTGTTTAGTCAAGAAATACACTTTAAAGAGCTTTTTATTTACATACCTCTCAAAATCAGCATTCTTATTTTGGTGTATTTTTGTCCTCAGTTAACATGAGAAATGTCACCTCTAAATTCAGTAATTTGTAGGCAGATTTCACATAGATTAGCTAGAGATATCACAGCAGTGACAGTGTCTCCTACTTGCTTGCTTATCAGATATTTCTAACTGGATAGATAACAGAGTATACTTTGTCCCTGTCAGAATACTTCAGAGTGCTGTCCTGTGTTTTGCTGAATGCCCTCGCTTTTCACCCAGACTGGGAACGTGCAGCAAAGGCAGCAGAATGCCCTCACAGCTTCAGTGGCTGCAGGAGAAGCTTTCAGTGAATGCATGCTTGCAACCAGTCTGGCAAAGGAGGAGTGTCTTTAAACCTAATTTAGGTAGGGAAAGGAAAGACCTTCCAGGGTAGGGAATACCTTGAATCTCTTGACTCCGTATCATAACTCTGTCTGTAAGAGTAGTAGCTGCGATGGGCTGCACCATGCTTCCCACATGGGATTCTCTTACACTAGACAAAACTTTTTTCAGTGATAAATTTTATGCAAAACTCCCCCGCCTGCTCTCTTAATTCTGGTTGTTAAAAAAAATGCATTCACACAGATCCGATCCATTCAACACTTGAACTTTTTCAAAGAGCATTGCCAAGGCTCTTTGCTAAAGACTTCAATGTTGCTCTCTTCTCTGTTGCAGAACTGCCTTTTACAGTTGTTTTTATTAACTTTTATCTTGGTGGCAGGGCTTGACCTGGTCGGTGTTAGGCTGTTGCTCCAAACATATGGAATTGCTACTTCATGGGGATGTAAAAGTGAAGATCTTTCAGTATTTTGTGGTTTTATGAACGGAAGCATGAGTATGATTTGAATTTGCTTATTTGTTTGGATTGATGTTTAGAATTACTGGGTATTTTTAAGGAGTGAAAATATGATGCTGTGAGTCCTAGCAGGAAGGACATGTGAAAGAACTAGGTTCTGAAAGATGAATTTAAAGGAGAAGGAAGGGACTTGAAGCATGCAGGAGGGCAGAGGCTTGTGGAGCACCAGACTCCTGAAGTTAAGTGCAGAATACTTTGGGAGGAACAGTCAAAGGGAACAGGTCATGGGGCACTTGGAAGAGCCTCGGGAGTAAAGTGGTTTTGATCATAGGATGTAAGAGTTTGAGATCCAGAGGAGCTCAGTGAGATTTAAATCGTCAGGTTCTCTTCTATAGTTATGCCAGTGATGTGGTGCGTGTGTCCTGTGGGTACGGTCACGTTTGGAATGCACAAGCAGATAAAAAGCCAGGTATGTGGTCTAGGAAAAGAAAATGTCTGACAAGTAAATATCTTGGCACTTAAAATCTGCATCCATTGCAGTTGTTGGTACTTGGTTGATTGAGAGGAATCTGTGCAACTTGTGCTTGTTTGGGCTCTGCAGTTTTGAAACCAAAGTTACTGCTTTAGGCTAAAGACCTGCCTTGGCTGTTCAAAATCTGCCTTTGCATGGAAGTGAAGTTATTTTGCCAGGGAGCAGGGAGAGGGCTGTTGTTGGGTTTTGTGCAGTACCCTTTATTTAATTTCCTGAAATCCGTAAGTTCAATCCTTTGTCAGAGCGGAGGCAAGTCTTGTTTTATTTTGATTTATAGGTTGAAGCACTGGTTTCTGGCAGTGTCTGTGCTCAAGCCAACTGCTCTGTCTCTTTAAACTTGCAGGCAAAACCTGTCTTTGAGTAAGTCCAGATTGCTGCCTCCCAGTGCCTATTAGCTGGGACACAGTAAACTATTTACTCCGGCTGCATAATTCGGTATTGCTTGCTGCACTACATCTCTGCTTGCTCTTTCTGCCTTTTTGTGAAGGATGTTGCAAGGGCAAATCTAAAACTGGAGCAGATGCTTTAACTGGCTTGAGTCTTGCCATCCAGATCAGATACATTTCCACATCAACGCTTACATATTTACAAAACATAAAGCCCAGACTAATGATGAGAGCTGCCCTCTTTCCACACCCTTTACAGGCCTAATCCAGAGGGGAAAAAAAGGAAAGAAACCTCTTCTCGGGGGGAGTGTGTGTGTGCATGTGTGTCTGTGCTGCAGTCTCCGTACGGCTGCCTTTCAAACAAGCCAGCTAATGCATCACTGCCTTTGGAATAAACTGCTACGTCACGGATCGCACTTGGCATGTTACAGTGCTGGGATCAATGCAGGCTCCTAGCTGCGATGTGCGTCAGGTATGTGACTGTAATGAATGCTTTTTTTCTTGGAGGCTAGAACAGGAGCGAACGGCGCAGGCGGTCCTTTGTCTGACAGCAGGCCCTAGGGTCTGAAGAGGGGGGTGATTCTCAAATGATGTTTGCCATGTGGGTTCTGAGCAGTAATTAGGTTTAGGAAGCGAGCTTTGTAGTCTGTGTGCGTGTTTGGGGGTAAGTATTGTATGAGAACGACACATGCTTGTGTGGCATGTTTTTGTACGGATGTTGCAGCAAATCGTGTCCATTGGTTTCACAGCAGTGGATTCAGCTGGTGGAAGGCACGGTGAATATTTTTAACCAATACTGAAGCTGCTTCTCCAGCATCAGGCTGTGTAGCTACAGGGCTTATTTCCTTGCAGCTACAGTGGTCAGAAACTGGCTTGGGGGGCGTGGGTGGTGTTTTTTGCATTGCAGGCAAGTATTTGGGATATAGTTTTCACAAAAACAATTTAATAAAATTTCAGTTGTACCATGTATAAATTTTAATCTTGAATCATGATCAAAAACTGAGGAAATTGAATGGAACCATAGATAGTACAAGTGTTTTATTTTGAAAATTATGGAATCTACCATTTTCTATATGAAATACTTAGTAGAGTCACTGAATGTCTTTTGGGTTGTGCTGCTCCTACACAGTGATGACTGAGGAGACTGTGGCACAGATTTTATCAAGCAGTGTCTGTAGGGTCCTGATTCTCTGCTCTCATGATGGCTTGTTTGGAAGTGGTGGAGTGGTGGGTTTGTGGTAAACTCCCTGACGAGGTGAAGGGAAGTTGGAGCCTGGGGAGCCCGGGAGAGCAGACTTTCAGGGCCAGGCTGTGGGAAGCAGGAATCCTGAGTCCATTCAGGCAGACTGGGAGCAGGGATCTGCACCACAGCTGGGTAAGTACTGTGACAAGAGGCCTCTTGAGATGGAAACAGCGGAGGAAATTATTTCAAGACAAGCTACTTTTCCTTACATACTCCTGTGTTAAAATGAATTACATGAGAAATCTCTGGTGTACTTGATAGTTGTGTAGTTTGAGTAGTTCTTCAGTGAGGAAGCAAAGGCTAGAGGTGTTCAAGGCCAGGTTGGATGAGGCTTTGAGCACCCTGATCCAGTGGGAGGTGTCCCTGCCCATGGCAGGGGGATTGGAACTGGATGGGTGTTAAGATCCCTTCTAACCGAAACTGTTCTATGATAGATGAGTGAGATATTTAGTTATTCGATAGATACATGATGTTGGGGTTTATTTGTGTGTTCAAACTCTGTTCTTTTCCTGGTATCTCTTGTCTGTGTTGTCTGGTGAAAGATTTATTCCCAGCATGGTTGCCCTCTTTGCAGCCACAGTGTGTCGCTGCCCCCTTACCCTGCTGTGACAATGCTTGAGGAAACTGGATCTGCACAGAATTGTTTGCGCTTGATCAGACACATGTCGGTCACTGCTCCCATCGCCTGTGCTATTCTTAGTTCCTGCAGTGACCTCACCTTGCCCTTCAGGGCACAAGGTTCTGTACTGTCATTGTGTTAGTGTGACACTTCTGGGTACTCATTCCTTTTATTAAGTGATCCCCTCCTGGGTGTCTCAGCATGGCTTGTGCTCAAGCTCTTGGAATGTATGTGCACCTCATAAAAGCTGTGCCACCTCAAATGGCCCTACACCAGGACAGACCCAAATGTCCTCAAGTTAAATATGTAGTCTGGTTGCTGTGTCTAGTTCCAGTCCAGGTTTGGTCATCCCTGTGTTGTGACAGTCATTGCCCTTGTTTATCCTTGCCCCAACCCAAGTTTGCAATTTATGGTTTTGCATGTGCTGGGTGCTAAGCAAACTTTTTTCTTCTCTCCACTGAGGTTATGGACCCCGCAGCACTGCGTCATCTTTCCTTGTGAGGATATTTATTCTTACAGGAATTTGTGTGATCTCTGTTTCATAGTTGGAGAAACAGAGGCATGGAAAACCTAAGTGACCTGTCCAGGGTCTCCCAGCTTCCAGGCTGGTGTCCAGTGTGATCTGTTGTCTCATGTCTGGATCATCATTGTACTCTGTGTGCCCATACAAACTGCTCGTCTGAATTCCTTCTCTGCAGCCCTGGAAACACTTTCCTTGTTACCTCCCCACTCTCCTGAAAATCTAATGTTAAATCCTACATGTCAATTCAGTTCTTCAGGCAAGTTGGCTCTTGGAGTTGCTCCTTTGCTCTTGCAAAGCTGGTTGCTGAGGAGATGCTTGCCTGCTCCTGACACAGTTGTGCAGCTGGCAGTGCAGCGTTCCTCTGGATGCTGGCGAAGCGCCTGGGAAGCTGTGCTGTGTCCGCTTCCTCACCTGACCCCCGTCACGGGGAGCGTTGTTGTGAACAGCCACGGTGCATGGTGTGGGCTGCAGCATTGGTGCTGGGTGCTAAGCCTGCTTACGTAACCTGTAGATCATTTTCTCTCTTTCCTGATCAGCTGCTTTCCTCTGAATGCAAAAGAGGGAAGCTGCTCTCCTCTCTGTGCATGCTGCGTCACAGGAAGAGTGACTGAGAGAGAGGGGTGGTGGAAAGCAAGGGACAAAGGTTAAAAGCTTGAAGCAATCTGGGAAGTGCCACTACTTCAAGGGGAAGCGCGTGAGTGCAGGAGGCTCTCTGCAGCTTTCTCCTGCTGGGTTTTGAGCTGCGGTGTTGAAGAAAATAAAATAGCAGCAGCTACACTAGGCAAGTCATAAGCAAGCCTGAAATATTTTAATTCCTTCACTGAGACAGCATGGAGGATTCTGCAGAGCAGAGTCAGGAAATGAGATATCACATGCTGCAAAGGTAAGAATTACAGATATGATTGCCTCATAGCAGCAGCTGTCTGGGACCGAGGCACTCGGGACTGGAAATGCCTACTGATATTTGTCCATGTTAATTTTACCCTCTGAAACCTCGCCGGTTACTGTGAAATTTCTGCATGCAGTCTGTGAGAAGGATGCTGTAACACAGCCGGGGAATCAGTGATGAAGTCTGCGATTCTGCGCACCTTCTAACCTCTGTAAACTGAAGGATGGATGAGCGTTTGAAAGTTCCTGCATAAACAAAGCACTGTGGTTGTGAGCTGATGATTAATAGGGATGACTGTTACCGACTCAGCATTTATTCTGTTTTGTTTAGAGCTTGATGTTCTTTCTTCCTTGCTGCCCAACTTTTACCTCATCTTATCCAGCAAAAAAAAAACCCTCTTCTGTTTTGATTTTATTATGCAGCCTGTGGTTATTAGTAAATAAACTTGATGTTCTTGGAATGCTGACTGTCACAAATTAAACTGAACTCTACATGCTTATAAACAAGTGTTTGTGCATTATTCTGGATGATGAACCTCTGGTTTTGTTGACATCTTATCTCTAGCAGTATCTTTCTATGTGTTGTAGTTTCAGCTTGGCAGGATAGTTCATATTCATACGTGTTCACAGATTCTGACCCCAGCATTTTTATCTTTTTTTATTTTTGTTGAGACTGCTGTCAATAAACCTGGAACCAGTAAACCTGTCTCACCTGTTGGACTGCTCTTCTTGCCATGCCAGAGATTCTGATGCTTTTTAAATACACAAATTTAGTAGCAATTCAACCTTAATTACACCTTTCCCCTTTTTCTTGCCTGTTGGCTCCTGTCCTTGAATTCCTGGACTGAGATTGTTACAGAGCAGTCTGGGAATACTTCCTGATATGAACAAGTTTTAAGTTCAGAGGTAAAATGTTGTCTCTGGAAGTGCACCTCACTGAAAGTAGAGAAAGTGCACAGGGGAAGAACCTCTGCGTACTTAACTTGTTCCTGTGCTCTTCTCTGGATATCAGCCAGCAGCTCTTTGAGACAAGTTACTGCACTGGCTGTGCTTTGGTCTGAGCTGGTACAGCTGTTTACATGTCCCAGAATATCACTGGGAGATAGGCATCTGTTTTTTTTAACATGCTTTAAAATCAAGCTATTGATGTTGTTTCTCCTGTTACCTTTACTTCTCACACTCTTGGATTCATGTGTTGCTTCAAATTCTGTTTCGCTGTGCTTAGAACAGGTTTTCACTTCCCAGTTAAGCTCAACGTTTGCAAGATTATAACTTCATGTTCTCTAAAACCATGGCCATTTATCATGGGAATACATCACCTGCCTGAAACCAAGATTGATGTGTTGATGACTTTAAAGTGCTGTAAATACGCTCTCTTGCTGTTCTAAAAATCCTTACAAAGTCAGGGTTGTGCCACAGTAGAACGTCATAGCCAAAGCAGATGGTGTGCACCAAGGCGGAGGGGAAGGGGAGTATCCACTCCATCCTGTGTGGTAGATAAAGATGTCTTTATGGTCAGAGCTGGGCACTGATCTTGCCCTACCTGAAAGCTTCAGTTCTTGGTTGGTTATAACAGGATTTGGTGTGTCCCTTTTTGAATAGCTTTTGAATAGATGATATGGGTTGAGATCCTTGCTGTTAATCGTTCACAGGAAAGGTGGGGAGGAGAAAAATCTGAGTTTAAACCAGATAGGAGCTACAGTTTGTTCAGGGCTTTTTTTTTCCCTGGCAAATCTTTTAGTCAAAATACTGGTTTTTAGTGTTGCTCTGTTCCTGGTGAAGAACTAAGGAGGTTCTTCATTCCAGCTAGGTAAATCTTTGTAGGCTGTAATATTTATGAAGGGTATGCAAGGGGGGTTCTGAGTGCTTCCACCCAAGCTATCCCAAGCCCCTCAAATGGCAGCTCATTTGAACCTTACACGGGACAGTGGTGCTCGCAGGTACAGCTCTCGGGCTACCTGCCCTTGGTGGCTGTGTTTATTAAGAGACTTCTGGATATTGTGCTTGGCTTGTCCTTGGGTTGGTTTTCCTTTCGTGCCCTCCCCCAGCAATTCCAGTCACTTTCTGCTGCATCCCATCCTGTGTCCCAGTGCAGTTGCTCAATGGTGGCTGCCCTTCAGCAGCTGACGAGGCCAGAGGTTCCTGCTGGGTTTCCCATGGCCGAAGGGCAGGCAGCGGGGCCGGCGCGGCTCCTGGGGAGAGACACTGCTGGTTACACAGCTGCTCCAGTGGCACTGACACCCTTGGATGCAGTTGGATCTTAGAAAACGTTACAATACCTTCCGTATATTCATCTCTTGTGCCTACAGAAATGTTCTGCCATGTTGTGGCAGAGAGAAGGAATTTGCATCAGCGTGTAGGGGGGAAAGGAATCTGGTAAGAAAACCACACTGAATCCAGTTGGAAAAACAGGAAAACTGTGGGGTGAGCTGAGAGGTAAAGCTTCAAAATAAGAAGTACCTCACTATCACCACAGTTGTGCTGTGCTTTTGTAGATGCAGAGTGTGAAGGGCAGGGCTTTGCTTTTCTGTTGAGTTTTCTCTCACAGTTTCAGCCTTGTAAATTTTAGCAAATCAACTCTTGTAGCGAGTGTAGAAGCAAAGGATGATTTATCCAGGTGTTATTTCTGTGGAAACTGAAGCTTAAGAAAGGGAAGTGACTGTCCCATTCCCACACAGAAAGACAGTGGCAGAGTGCAGGGTTGGGCTTATCAGGCCTTTCACTGTTTGTAGCAGAATTTATGTGATTAGTTTGTCCTCTGGCTCTCAGAACTCTTGAGGAAGATATTCAAGACTGGATGGTAGAAAATTCTTGGAAAATGATTTTAAGTAGCCAGTCAGGGAGTCTTTCCTTTTCGCTTGAAGACCATTTGCTGTGGTTTCCCCATAGGATTTCCGTGCAGCAACGTGTTTCACTGAAGCCAGAAAACATAGTTGTCATTTCCCAGCTTTCCTAGAATCAAAAGCAATGTTGGGGAGTATTGTTGTTCTGTGTTGGGCAGCAATTTCTCCAGATAACCTGGCATTTGCAGAGACATAACTGAAAGGTATTTAAGAAACAAATTCATTCCTGTGGAAGCTGAGGACCAGGCACAGCAGTGGTCTGGAGATGAGGAGTGATTCTTGTCTATGTGTGGAATATGGTCAAGGGGAGCTTTACAAATTATTCACATATCCTTGTTTATTTGGCTACATCTGCACTGCCAAGTTGCTCTTTTCTGTCTCCCACAAATTTCCTTAGGCCCAGTATGTCTGGTTTACACCTTGTAAAGCAAGGCCGGGACAGGAAAAAAGTTGACGTGCAGCGGGATTTCACGGTGGCTTCTCCAGCAGAATTTGTTACTCGGTTTGGAGGGAATAAAGTTATTGAAAAGGTAAGTTACTGACCTTTTAACTTTAGCATATTGCATCTTGTTCCCTTTTCTTCAGCTATGACTTCTCTCTCTATGAGGCTATACAGTGTAGAAATCAAAATGTTAGTATTTCTGAACTTGAAAGTTGTACTTCTGCCTGTAATCCTTGTGTTTCCATTTTATTTTCTATGTAATAAGTAGACATCCCATTGTTTTAGCTTAGTGTGATGGGAAAAATGATTGAGTGAGCTAAAACGCTACTGCTGATACAGAAGGATTTATAGACAGATATAACAAAGGTGGACGAGGAAAAAAGCACTGAGAAATGTATTTTAAAATAAATAATCATATAACAGATGAGGTCTCTTCCTTTCAGATAGCCAGGGGTTTTAGCTGCTCTTTATGCCTGTTCTCATGTGTCCTTCTGCTCTTTAATCCAAACAAAGCCTAATACATTAAAATCTTTATAGTTGAGCAAGACCTGGTTTCTGAATTGATTGATGGGCCATTAAATGTTCTTGTTGAATTGAAGGCTGGCTGATGAAACTGCACAGCCTCAAAATTGGACAAAGAGTCCACAGAGAAAAAACTGTTTTCATTATTGCTTAGTGTTTTGTGCTATCTAGAGTCCGCCTAACCCCTGCTTCTAATATACTCAGGTCCTGATAGCAAATAATGGCATTGCAGCAGTGAAATGCATGAGATCCATCCGACGCTGGTCCTATGAGATGTTTCGGAATGAGCGGGCAATCAGATTTGTTGTCATGGTGACTCCTGAGGATCTGAAAGCAAATGCAGGTGAGTTGTGAAGACCAGCGGAGGTGCACAGCCTTCTCCTTGCCTAGGGCCGTGTGTCCACAAGGATGCAAGAAGCTGAACATATGTCCACTGCATTGCGTACCATTCTGTCAAGTAATAGATTTTTCTGGAAGGAGATTAAGTACTTCCAGTTCTGTGGATTTAGGGAGTTTTAGACCGAGTATTAGTTATTAGATTTGCAGTCCAAGTGAGACCTTCTTTGTGTTTGCAGAGTATATTAAAATGGCAGATCACTACGTCCCAGTTCCAGGAGGACCAAACAACAACAACTATGCAAATGTGGAACTCATTCTTGATATTGCTAAGCGTATTCCAGTGCAGGTGAGAAGCGTCGAGGATAGTTTTCAAAACAGGAGGTAACACTAATCAATCTTCTCGCCTTAAATGACGAGTTGTATCTGGGGAAAAACACAGGTCAAAGAAATGGAAATGACAAACCTATATTAGCAGCAAAAGTCAATGCATGTTACTATGCAGTGGCTTTCCCAGTATGACTGTCTGCAGGAGACAGACGGTTCCCTTCAACCCTTCACTTCCCTACACTTAGTTCTTCTTCAACAGCTTGCTTTGGCAGCTTTCTTTGACTTGTCTACAAGAAGCAAGACACTAGCTCTTTAAAATGAGCATACCATGTAGTTCAGGAGGTTGATCTGGGTTACGAATGTCATGAGGCTGTTTTCAATGAGGAAAAGAAAGACTTGAAGTATCTGCATGCATTCTATTTCTGCTCCCTTGCTTGTTTTACTGAAACAAAGAGTGAATTATGTTATTTTCTTCTGCAGGCTGTGTGGGCTGGCTGGGGCCATGCATCTGAGAACCCTAAGCTACCAGAACTTCTCCACAAAAATGGGATTGCTTTCATGGGTGAGGATATACACTTCTGATCTAGTGTCTAGTCCTTATTTTAAGAAGGGTGGTTTCAGTGAGGTAGAAAATCCCAACTCTAAAGGAGAGCCATGAGGTATGGTGTACAAGGGTGAGATTGACGGTATGTTCTTTACAGTAGTAAAAGCAACAGAATATGCTGTCTAACAGTGTAGTCTGTTTCCAGTCGTTGAGGCTGACGAAACTAGATAAGGACATATGCTGGGTAACAGTTCTTTTATGGGAGTAGCGGCAAGTTCTCCAACGTTTCTTTAAATATTGTTAGATTGTTTCAAATGTCCCTGTTGCCATTTTAAAGAGGATGTTTGTAGTTTGCTTTTACGGAAAGAGTGGAGTTCTGCATGACCATACATGAAGTTTTTAGTCAAGTTGTCAATGTAGTTAACCAGGTACTGGAGATGATTTTTACAATAAGCCTCATCTCCTGAACCATGTGGATCTGAATATTGGATAAAGTTTTGGACGTGTGCTGTGTTTAAGACTAAAGATTGGCTTGTGATAGAAGTCATGGCTTGAGCATAGCCTGGGGATAGCTGTATTGTGTTCTGACTTACAGCAGATCTTTTTTTCCTAATGTCTTGAGCCATAGCCACAGAAATATTCTGGACCTTTGAAGAGGAGTGGATTTAAAAGCTTTATTTTAATTCCAGTTTAAATCCCTTACCAATCATACAATACAGTCGCATGCAAACCACATTCCAAGTAAAATCAGGTTACCGAATTATTATTCCAGTAGCAAGTGATGTGTGCACCTAATACCAGTTACCTTGAGAGCAGGCCCAGCTTGAGGACTCTTGGACAGATAGTGGTGCTTGAAAGCTGAGTGTGCCAGGACTTCTTTAACATCACTTAACAAGCTGTTCTGATGTGTCTGTGGTTGCATTACTGTGGTTTCAGTTAACTTTTCCTCCTTCTTAGTCAAAAGTACCCTAGTCTGTTTGCGTTTCGTTTCCTGGCTGATACAGTTAATGCTCTCTGTTCTGATTCAGAAATGTTGATTTATAGCAGCTTAGATGTAGCATGCAGCAACCCTGCGAGAAGTGTTTGTTTATCCATGGAGGAACCCAAATCAGAATTCTCTAATATCTGGTATCTCTTGTGTGTCTCGTATTATTTTTGCTCTTCACAGGTCCTCCAAGCCAAGCAATGTGGGCATTAGGAGATAAAATTGCTTCTTCAATAGTGGCTCAGACTGCCGGCATTCCGACTCTTCCTTGGAGTGGCAGTGGTAAGGAAGAAACTGTTGTGTTTGTCAAGATTATTCTAAGCTTTTTTTTTTGTCAAGTCATCTAATCTTTAAGGAGTGTCTGGGCCCAAAAAGGCGCTTGAAGGGGTGTGCCATCTGTTTAGGGTTTCAAATTTGTATTATCCGAGGCTTAGACATAGTGACTATGATATATATGGATATGTCAGGCAAAATTTACATGTTGTGTAACTTGCTGTTAGTCTAACAGTTCAGCTGCAATACCTGGTATTTCTGTAGTCTCTTCTTTTCTAGCACGTGGTTTTGGAGTACACAGCCAGTACTCCTACTTCCATGGAATGTCTATACAGTTTCAAAAGGTTGTAAATAACAACCTGTTTTTTAGAATTGCATAGGGTAAATGAAGGAGGGTGTAATTTGTTGGATGGAAAGATCTGCTCCCCAGAAAAAAGAAAAATCTGTTTGCATTTTGTGTGCTGTCTTTTGTAAATGCTTCCAGACTAGTTCCTTGTGGAAATGTGACTGTGTTTTGTTTGTCTGCCTGACGTGTGAGTACTCACTGAGCCTTGGAGCAGAGTGAGCTGAGATGATAACGCTTGTGTTTCAGGTCTTCGAGTGGACTGGCAGGAGAATGATCTTCAGAAGCGCATCTTGAATGTTCCTCAGGAACTCTATGAGAAGGGCTATGTGAAGGACGCAGATGATGGCCTGCGGGTAGGTGGCCAGGAGTCTGAAGGTATTTGAGGTGTGCACGCACACCTGGAGAGAGCTAGAGGCTTAACTGATTTTTAATGGAAGTAGAACCAGACTGTCAGCCTCACAGAACTGAGTCCTGGAAATCAGAAAGTGATCTTTCACATATCATCAGTGGGTCCAGCCTGCAGAATTAGGGGAGAATTAGGAGAAAGATATAAATATGGGAACAAAGTTGTGTTTCATTAAGGATTTTCTTCTGTATTTTGTTTAATGCTGGAAGAAGGTTTTTTTAATAAAAACCCATGACCTCACACTTGCATTCATCTTTTGTTAAGTTTTCCTTTGAGGAAGATTTCTACAGTAAGAAAATTCCTGACACAGTAAAGGGTTGGGGAACTTTCCTTTGTGAAGAGAGATGATGGAATATATGATTTTTCCATGTTACCCAGCTTAATGATTTTCTTTATTACAAAAAGACTCTTCTTGAGTTTAAATATAATGATGTGAAGCACTGACAAAAGAATTTGTAATCACTTTGAGAGGCTAGAGTTCTCTGTCACAAAATCACTGCCCTTTTTTTCCAACTACAGGCACCCTCTCAAACCGCAATATTTGGTTTCTATCTCATCGTAAATATTGCTAAATAGAATCAGACCTGGAAGCTTGGACACAAATCAACAGGGGAATAATGATCTTTTCAACTTGATTCTGCTAACTTCTTGTACGTACCCATGTTTTTCTGCCCATCTTGATCAGGCTGCTGAGGAGGTTGGCTACCCTGTCATGATCAAGGCTTCTGAAGGAGGAGGAGGGAAAGGAATCAGGAAAGTTAACAATGCGGATGATTTCCCCAACCTATTTAGACAGGTAACATTTCCCGTTGATTTGTACTGTCTTGTTCTAAATGTTCAGGTTGGGTGATTCTGAGAGCGCTGAATCGGAAATGTTAAAGAACTGAAAAAGTCTGCATTATGTATTAGAGCCTGTTTAGCTACTTTGAATCATGAGTTCATGCTTTCTTTGCTCTGTGTGTCAGTAGGATTTTGGTATATCTGCATATCCAATACAGTTGTCAACTGCCCAAACAGAAGATGCTGAATAAATCCAAGGAATGGAGGGCATCTGCATTGTAACTAAAAAATATTGAGGGACGTGAGCCTTCTTTAATTTATGGGTTATTTAGGAAACCTGAGTAGGATAGCAATGGCCTTGTAATTACACACAAGTGAACACAGGGTATTTGCAGCCTTAGGTGGCCCAGGGGAAATATCATGGATGTTCTTTCCTTACAAAAAATGAACTTGGGATGATTGTGACTAAGAGAGGTGCTTATAAAAAATGATCTGTCTGTTTGATGCTGCCTCTGCCATAGGTTCAAGCTGAAGTCCCAGGCTCTCCGATCTTTGTAATGAGACTCGCCAAACAGTCCCGCCACTTGGAGGTGCAGATCCTGGCAGATCAGTATGGCAACGCCATCTCTCTCTTTGGCCGGGATTGCTCGGTGCAGCGCAGGCACCAGAAGATTATTGAGGAAGCACCTGCTTCTATTGCGACTTCAGTGGTGTTTGAGCACATGGAACAGGTGAGAGTGGCTCTGCAAGTTCTCTTTTCCTTGTGAGACAGGATTTTTTTATTTCACATCGTCAAGCGTTTTGCACTGTTGAATCTTTTAAAGAAGCAGTGTAGGACTGCGTGTCTTAAACTGCTCAATGTGGGCACCCACTTACATTTCCAAACTGAGTTCACCGCGTGCTGACAAGCAGCTGTAGAGCTCTCTTCAAAAACGTGTGGACCCGAAAAACAGGAAAATGTATTCTAATTGTACAATGTCATATTAAATGTAAACTGCATGAGTTATATGAGTTGTCTGATGCTGAGTATTATAAACACTTTCTTCAAACCCTGCCTTCTGTAAGATGTAAATGAAATAACCTGGAAATCAAAACTGTGCCACATGCTTTTCTTTGAGCAGTTCTTGAGCATGTTACAAGCTTTTGGATGTTACAGAATGCCAGCAAAAATGACTGAAGTGGATGGGGTGGATGAACAGAGCACAGGTAACTGAACATGGGGCCTGGAAGTCAAATACTCTTCTTTCATGTACCCTAGTGTGCAGTGAAGCTTGCCAAAATGGTGGGCTATGTGAGTGCGGGCACGGTGGAGTACCTGTACAGCCAGGATGGCAGTTTCTACTTTCTGGAGTTGAATCCCCGCTTACAAGTGGAGCATCCTTGCACGGAGATGGTGGCTGATGTTAATCTGCCAGCAGCGCAGCTCCAGGTGAGTCAAGTGCCCAAGGCCTCTGCTTCTGGAGGCTTTCAGAAGTACTCAAACTATGGATGTTGAAGAGGCCTGAGCATGAAAAACCTGTTCTGC
The DNA here is from genome assembly GCA_033558235.1 of Neomorphus geoffroyi. Taxonomy (NCBI): domain Eukaryota; kingdom Metazoa; phylum Chordata; class Aves; order Cuculiformes; family Neomorphidae; genus Neomorphus; species Neomorphus geoffroyi. The sequence goes on from JAUMJM010000018.1 coordinate 3,280,297, forward strand.
TGAAACCTTAGTAAAATAGCGGGGCGGGCTCCTGCCTGAGTCACAGCCAGGGTGCTGTGCTAAAGCTAGATCACTTGCAGATTGCCAAATCTTGGTACTGATAGAGAAGGTAAAGAAAGTATTAGAGAGCTCTATTAAATATGGCCTGTATCCTCATGTGCAAATGGGTGCACCTTTCCTCCCCAGCAAAAATACCGAATAACTCAAAGGCCCATTTTGATACTTTCTCAGCTGGGATTTTACCTTGTGTGGCTGGAGCAAATCTTCATTCACTCTTCCAAGGTATATGTGTGTTCCTTCTGTGACCACCGTTTCTCTAAGTTACAACTCTACTATTTGACTCTTTCTGCTTTGGAAAGCAAAGGGGTTATTTTGTAGTTGTTTCTCATGGACTGCTCAGGGAGACCTTCAGTTAAAGGGAGTGCAAAGGGAAGCAGTAGAGGAATAAAACATAGAGGTAGGAAAACTGATTTAAGGAAGAGCTGTGTGTAAAAAAGCCTGTCTCAACCAGCTTTAGCCGTAAGTAATTCATCTCATTGGGCACCGTTCTTCATGTTGGTGATACCTTTTCTTATAATGGCACATTGATACTGTAACCAGTTTGGTCCTTTGTCTGTTGGTCTCCGGCCAACAGACAGCTGAAATAAGTGGTTAAGCTAAAGCTCAGCCTTTTTTGAACTGCTAGAGTAAAAAAAAAGTCCCAGCTAAAACCAGAACAAGTGGGATTTTACTGCACAAGGATACAGCCAGCAGCCCAGCTCTGCAGGTTACTCTCCACAGTTTATAGCTGCAAAATTCCACAGTTTCCTATAACCAGTTAGGGGCCTCCTGTCTCAGTGGGACCTTAGTGTATTTTTAACAGACCTGATGTGTACCCATCCTCAGCTGACCTAGCACTGGCCAGCTTTCTCTGGAGCCTTTTAATCAGTTGATGGAAAATACTGGCTGAAGGGCTTAAGGTGGATATTACACGGAGCTCAGCTGTCCTAAGACACATGAAAGTTCCAAGACACGTCAATGGAGAAGGCTCACATCAGAAAACAGGCAGGCGTATTTGCTGTGCTGGAACTGCAGCATCAGCTTCTACAGAGAATTCATGGAATTAAATCTTTAAGGAATAGGTGATCTCTGTGAGATGGGAAACTTACTTAGTGACATATTATTATCATTATTATTATTATTCCTTAGATTGCCATGGGGATTCCCCTCCACAGGATTAAGGATATCCGAGTGATGTATGGTGTTTCTCCATGGGGAGATACATCTATTGATTTTGAGAATTCAGCCCATGTGCCCTGTCCACGTGGCCATGTCATCGCTGCACGTATCACCAGTGAAAATCCTGATGAGGTGAGTGTTTTAAATTTTGTAGTTACTGTTCACACTCTGATAACTGTAGGCTTTACACTGAGGTTCAGTCCCTGCTGTTGATCTTGAAAAGTTTGGTTTGGGGTTGAAACTGGATGATCTTTAAGGTCGCTTCCAATGCAAACCATTCTACTATTCTGTGATTCTAAATTTAAAAGATTATTCCCTTATCTCACTTATCTGGTGCTTCTTTAGACTCTGGTTAGACACAGCCTGAACTAATTTGTGTGTATGTCATGTTGCAGCACAGGGGGGTGCTCTGGCCTGCAGAACTCTTGATTGCTTCCCTAATTCTGAATTATTTACTTTAGGTTATATAGCCATGTCTGTCTGTTTTCACAGGGATTTAAGCCCAGTTCTGGCACCGTTCAGGAACTGAATTTCCGCAGCAATAAGAATGTCTGGGGCTATTTCAGTGTTGCTGCTGCAGGAGGGCTTCATGAATTTGCTGATTCTCAGTTTGGTCACTGCTTCTCTTGGGGAGAAAATCGTGAGGAAGCCATCTCGTAAGTAGTCAGAAAAGTGGTAAAATCTTGGAAATGTCTTGCTTTGGTTTTCTGTCATCCAAACTGCCATGGATGACTCCTTACTTCTGGGTGTTTTAAGAGAAGCTTCCTTCTCTTTACCTTGCTTTTCACATCATGGTCAGGCTTTCCATCCTTTCTTGCTCTGCAGTTCTGCTGTGTTCCACCTACATTTCTGCACTTTTTGCTTTCTTCTCTTTACTTTTTCCTTTCTCTTCCATTCCTGCTGTGTATACCTGCTGCTGGAGAACGATATAGCTACCTTTGTGCTGAAGTCCCTCTTTAAAAGCGTTCTGGTGAAAAGCTTCTAACAGGAGAAACATTGATAACTTACTGTTGTAGTGCCTTCTAATGGTTTATAAATCGAGTGTCCTTAGGTGGTGCGGAATGTTGAAGCATCTGATCATAAGACAGGACTGTCTGACCTGTCACCCATGCCATTCTTCTTCCAGAGCCTTTTCTCTGTTCCGTTCTGGGTGGGATGGAGGCCATGTCTGCCTTACGCGTACCTCTGACATGTGTTAGGTGCCTAGATGATAACAGCAGGAACTCCTGATCTCATAGCCAGTGCTGGCTGAGCTGTTCTTATTCACAGCAGCAGCAAACTGAAAAAAAAGTCAATATTCTTTCATTCCCAAGGCTGTCATGTAGGATCTTACTCCAGTGCACATGTTCTTCTGGTCTTACCTTCAACCTCTTATTTCCCGACAGCTCATGGGGAACTATCTAGAGTTACCAGCTTTCACATTACTGTTGGTATGGGGTAGATAATGGGTATTCTTTTCTCTTTCAGAAACATGGTAGTGGCTTTGAAGGAGCTGTCCATCCGAGGGGATTTCCGAACCACTGTTGAGTACTTGATTAAACTGTTGGAAACTGAAAGCTTCCAGCAGAACCGCATTGACACCGGCTGGTTGGATCGGCTTATTGCTGAGAAAGTGCAGGTGCAGCTGCTTGCTTTACAGGACTACAAATTGGACTGGGGAGGGGAAGGGAGGTGGGGCAAACTTGGTGCATTCTGGTTACAAGAGGACAAGGAGTTACGAGTTTTTAATTTCCATTTACCATTTTGTGAATAAACCTTTTAACTGGCCTTTATTCTTTATACCAAAATCTCAGGTCATCCTTGTCAGTGAAAGGTGGTCATAAAGTTGTCTGGAGAAGCAACTCAGTGTATGTGTGAATTAAGGCTACTGGTTTGATTTACTTTTTGGACAGATGATAGTGGAAATGTAGGTGAATCCTCAAATTTTGGCCCAGAAAAATGAAAATTGTGGAGTTTTTTTGAAGGAGTTACAGAGCTAATTGCTTCTGTATAGTGTTTGCATGTATGCTACACCAACTTAATTTTAAAGAGAGGTTGGTCTTGAACCAAACCAGAGCTGAGACTGTTCTTCAAGTGGGTGTCCAGAATGGACTGAAGGTAAAGGAGATGTGACCGTGTTATGTGACCCTTTCTTTCTAGGCTGAAAGGCCTGATACCATGCTGGGGGTGGTGTGTGGAGCTCTGCACGTGGCTGATGTGAGCTTCCGAAATAGTGTCTCAAACTTCCTGCACTCTCTAGAAAGGTAAAATTGTGAGCTGGTCTGGTAGGTACCTGATAAGCAGATGGGAATTGGTTTTGATTTACAAGTTTTGTTCAAGTGCAGTACAGTCCAGAAATGCACAGAGCTTCTTATCTGCTGACTGTTCTCTGGCCCCAGGAAACTGTTTATCTACTGGCCTAAGAAGACTGGCATATCCCTGTGCATCTCACCAAAATATCCCCTGCTGTTTGCACAGATTGGGTTGGTTTCTGGCAGTTTTGGTAGATGCTCCAAGAAATGGCCTCAAAAATGTGGAGTTATTTCTCTGTGTGCTGATATGGCAACATTAGGGTGTCTTTAGTCACTGGATATTGTCTTCCTCCCGTTAGAGGGTTGATTTAATTCTCCAGATGTGAGATGATTTTCCAGACTGAAGGTTTCCCACAAGTTTCTGCTGGCTCTAAAGTAGAGCAGGCACTGTGGGAAAACTAGTCCTAGCACTCTGTCAGGTAAACCTGGTATAATCCAGGTGGATCTGATCTTAACAGTGCTTTCCAAATTCTTGCATGCACCTTTAACCTCCTTAGGCCCCTGATGGCCATTTGGTGGCTTCTGGAAGACAAGTTTTGTTTTGTATTTCTGTTTCAAGGGGCCAAGTCCTGCCTGCTCATACTCTGCTAAACACTGTGGATGTGGAACTCATCTATGAAGGACGGAAGTATGTGCTGAAGGTAGGATGCGAACGGTGGAAACGCATCCTCTGGCCACTTTTACTTGGAAACATGCTGCTCTGGTTTAATCTCTGTAATACATGTAATTATTGGAATTAAATCTGTGCGGGGTTTATTTTCTCTGCTTTAGGGGAGTTAAGAAATCAGTTCAATCTCCCTTGTGATAATACCCCTTCACAGCTTTCCATTGCAGTATCTCGTGTTTCTCTGTCAACTTTTTAACCTTTTTGGGGTCAAGAAATGCCCTACATAGGGTGAAGAATACTTCTCTATAGGCAAAGACCACTGCTTGTTGGTGAACAAAAACTTTTAATCAATGTTTCTGAATATGTAGATCTTCTCTGTTGGGTGTATGAGCCCAAATTGACAGAATTTGTTGCAATTTTTCCCTTTAGTGTTGCTTTTTCTCTGCTGTGGACAAAATCAGTGTTAGAAATACTGTTTAAAAGTTGCAAAACCAAGCGCACAAAAGTTAGGACATATTAGACTTAAGATTGCCTGTGCAGTATTAATTAGCTGACTTGGGCAAATTTATTATGGTGAAATTTTTAATGGCATGACCATGTACTGTTAAAAACCAGTAGCTGATAGGTGTTGTGCGCCCCTGGACCTCCATGATTTTGTCTCAGCATCCTTCAGTGAGAAATAGAGAAGCACTGAACAGCAGCTAAATTATGCTTTAAGTGATTTACTCAGCTTCAAATGGGAACTCTGTGGCAGAGACTGTGGTAGGATCCCTTTTTCCCAGGGACAGCTTTAGCTGCTTTCTCTGCAAAACAATCTCTGTGGGGTTTTTTTTCAGCATTATGCAGTTGTAGTGCACAACTGTGACTTGTGGGTGAAGAAATGGTAAATGATTGTGTAAACAAATCTGTACAATTAATGCATAAGTGTGACAGGATTAAACTCAGATTCATGGACACCATTAGTTCTGGCATCTCTTCACTGCTAAATGCTTGGCTTTGTGATCCCAGGTTTTTTAACCTTTTTTTCGTATTTAACGTGAGAACAAACGACTCTTGTTCTCCTTCTTTAATTCCCACTGTTGCAGTGCTTGGAAAACTGTGTATGTTGTGGCAACCAAGGCGCTATCAATGCTGTGTGTATTTCATGTACCATTCTTGTGGCACTGCAGGTAACCCGCCAGTCTCCCAATTCCTACGTGGTCATCATGAACAGCTCTTGTGTGGAAGTTGATGTGCACCGACTGAGTGATGGAGGACTGCTCCTGTCTTATGATGGTAGCAGCTATACCACCTACATGAAAGAAGAAGTGGACAGGTAGCAGCAGCCTGTGAAGATTAATGTTTAACTTTTACATACAAGTCAAAATTAGGTGTACTTGTAACTTTACGCTTCACAAAGGTCAGCTGGGAATGGAATTCTCTCCTAGAAGAGGTTCTTGGATGTGTTATGGATGACTTTAAAGGGAGATGTTGTCTTCACCTGAAGAACAGGTCTGTTAGGTACACATGCAGATCTTTCTTCTATGTGGAGTCCATATTCTCCTGTGGGTTCTTTAGAAGTGCCATTCTGGATTAGCAAAAGAATGCCACCAAACAAGAACAGAACATGGAAATCTATAAAATCCTTGAAACTCCACACCTGCCTTAGAAATTCATACAAGGTTTACTATTGGAGTGCATTCCATCCAAATTCCCCGAGAGATCCCAAGCTATAAGTTCAGTAAATCTCCACCTTCTGGAATGTGAACCACTGCTCCTTCTGCAGGTTTTTTTTCTGTGACAAATGTAACAAATCTGATCAGGAGTACAGAGAGTTTGGGTAATTTTCTGTGTTGGAAAATGCTATAAAATGTCAACCTCTCAAGTCTGTTACCTGGGTGCATCCTGCTCTTTCCAGCTTTGCCCTGCATACAAAAGGATTTTGAGTGAGGTGGGTGGTTTGGTGAATGTATTGTGTGTTATGTATGGCAAGTGCAATCTCCAGTAATGTCAGTTTCTGCTCATGTGGTGGTTCTGGTTCTGACAACAAGTGATGCCTGTTGGTAGAGAAGCAGCACAGCAGTAACATACATAGAACAGCCATTAGCAAGGTTGTATGTGGTTTCTGATCCCTGGCTTCCATAGTCGTGTTTGGATATGATTAACCTGAACGTTCATACGTGGGGCCATACCGCTCACCTCAGAAGAGCGAGTTGAAGTGTTTCTTTAGTTTTGCTTTTGAGTAGAATAGGGAAAGAGAATGGATTTTCCCCTTCCCATGCTTTCTGCAAGAGTTTCTGTTGTGGTGATTTGCCCTGTTCTTTCCTAGGTATCGCATCACTATAGGTAACAAGACCTGTGTGTTTGAAAAGGAGAATGATCCCTCCATTCTGCGCTCACCTTCGGCTGGGAAGCTTATCCAGTATGTGGTGGAGGATGGGGGACACGTGTTTGCAGGCCAGTGCTTTGCAGAAATAGAGGTAAAGGAGTCTAAAAGAACTGACTTTGCTGCAGATGCTGAATCTGCCCAGGCAAAAGCTGGGAAGAAGAAAAGTTGAATGCTTTGGAACTGGGAATTGAGCATGAAGGATAGTTCACAGTATTTCCTTTCCAAATTTTGTCTGTGTTTTAACCTGGACTAATGCAGGAATCAGCAGGGAGAATGGTGGGGTGGGGAATAAATTACTGAACAGCTGAAATTTGAGTATTAATGTCTGTATAGCAAGTGATAAACAAAATTTCTCAGCAGTGAGACTGGTTATTGTCTTACTGTTACACCAGGGGAGAGTGGGATCCGTGTATACTGTGTTTTCTAGCTGTGGTGAAGAAGGCCACCTGCTTGTAGACCTTAGTACTAACACAGGCTCAGAAGCAGAGTTTATATGCCAGGATTGTGACAAAGTAAGACTTCTTTGATTGCTTGATCATTTATCAGATTGATCAAATGAGTTAATAAATGTCACTCCTCCGTTCTGCCTTGGAAGTTCCTTAACTCGTAGAGAGGAGGAGGATGAACAATCTCTGCATCATTGTGAGGAAAGCACAAGTGGCTGTGTAGGTGTGCGTGGCTCAAGATTTGTGGGAGGGGAGTGTGTGTTGACAGAGGGGCAGTTAAAGCTGTTGGGGACAATGTGTAGGAGAAAATCATCAAGCCGGAGATCCAGATATTTTGTGTAAGTGCTTTTACACTGCAACAGAGCCTTGGCTAACAAGGAACCACCTACTCGATTCCCGTGTTCCCAGCTGTGGTGTATAGTATAGCAATGGTAAAACCAGACTGCCTCCCCCATACCCAAGCCTTCTGCTCCAAAGACAGGAGCATCCATGGGTGGTCTAAGGAGGTATCTCTGTTTGTGAAAAGTAGTCTGGGACCTGTGACCTCTAGAAAGAAATCAGAGTTCCCTCTGCTAAGAGTGAACATGTTGCGGTAGCTTTTGTGAGGGGCTTTCCCACTTTTCGCTTTAGAGTGTGGCAGTAAATTGCATCTGCTTTGTTCATTGTGTCAAACATGGGACCTCTGAATACCTGTTGATCCAAGCAGTGTGGAACAGGTGATGTTCCTGAGGATGGCTTCCTGCTGCACTAATTTGTGGCCTAGTAGCTTGTTCTACCATTCACTTTAGCATCTGGGATTTCATTCCCAATGTGTGTGCTTTTAAGCCTTTGAGAAAGCCTGAACCAAAAGGTGTTCATGCAGGCTGGTTTATCTGTGGGACAGTATTGTCTGCTTGCGCACAAAACTAGAACCATTTGGGTAACACGGAAGCTGAGTATGTAACCTGTTTTCTTTGCTACAGGTGATGAAAATGGTGATGACGTTAACTGCAGGAGAATCAGGCTGCATCCATTATGTCAAACGCCCAGGGGCGGTGTTGGATCCAGGCTGTGTGATTGCCAAGCTCCAGCTGGATGATCCCAGCAGGGTTCAGCAGGTGAGAAGTTGCAGGAAGTTGTTGTCTTTTTAATAGGCAAGTGATGTTGAGAGTGGTATGAGATGATCCTGTGTTCCTAATCAATTTCAGATCTGTGCATTGTACTGGAATTATCACTTTATCTGTCTCAGATGAGTACTAGGACTCAGATTATTGTCTCTTTCTCTGATTCAGACAGAGCTTATGTGCCATCCTTGTTGTCTTCTTACCTCAGTACTATTGTGGCTACATGGCTGTCCAGGACATTTGAGAATGGACACATATTTCTGTCTGCTTTATTCCTGTGCAAGTTTATTTAACTCTTTTTATCATGTATTCTTCTTGTAAGTCACCCTCTTTGGGAGGATGGGAATTGATATCCCAGCTCCAGAAGGTTCAGGTGTTGGGAAAGCAGTTGTAGCAAATCTGGAAATATGAAAAAAGAGCCTAGGAGTTGGATCTTTTTTAAGGTGAGAGGCAGAGAGATGCACTCATGGGTGGTAGGTTGAGAGGTAGCTGGTAGCAGTGGAAGAGAATCTGTTGTCCTTTTAGCAACGGGTAGTTGAAAATTGTGTGTTTGTCATGCAGGGGTTGAAAAGCGATTGTCAGCACCCAACTGTTGGCTTTTCCTGTGCTTTTCTTTGAGATTTTTGGTCATCCTGGATCTAAACAATGAGATCAATGGTAATATATTTGGGAGAGAGGCTGGAAGCTTGTTTTGTGAATATACACAGCATAGAACTGTTGCAGATACAGTTCATAACTTTTCTGTCTCTTGACCAAGGGCATTTTTCATGCTGGGCATTCTTTCAAGTGAAATCTGAGCCTCTAGTTGAGGGTAACTGGATGTTACCACCATGGCTGATGCCATTTGGGAAGGTTAGTGACACTCTGCTGTTCATTGTGTTTCAAGGCTGAATTGCACACGGGTGCCTTGCCGCAGATCCAGAGCACAGCACTTAGAGGCGAGAAGCTCCATCGCATCTTCCATTATGTCCTAGATAACCTGGTCAACGTGATGAATGGATACTGCCTGCCAGAGCCTTACTTCAGCAGCAAGGTACTGGTGACTTCTGGTTTCTGAGAGAGAGCACAAGTATTCTTTCAGTTTAAGTTAAGGCTGACCAATTAGTGTGTGGTAGCCAGAGGATAAAGAGTTGAGGCAGTGCTTCTCTGCTAGTACCAACTTGATTCCGTTTTTTTTCTTGGACTTCCCTGTGGTGAGTCTCACCAGAAACAAAGATAGGAGAGTCCCGTGTGTGGCACCCAAAGCAAGGGCAGAGTTGAGCTGGATCTTTGCTGCTTGTGCCTGCAGCTTTGTACGTGGGAGCTGTCTGCATAGCCAGCTGTGGCGGAAATCCTACAGGGGGGAGGAAAGAAAGTGGACGAGTCTAAGTCAGCTTTGGCGTAAGGTAGCGCAGCAGCTTTGTCCTCTACCCCAGTTCTCTGTTTTAGTCCCTGGACTAGCTATGTGATAAAACAGTATTGAAGAAGACCTTGATGAAAAGCCTTTGATTTTCTGCCTTCTTGCTGCTTATTCTTTTCTTCATGCTTGTCTTTACACTCACTTGCCTCTCTCTAGGTGAAAGGCTGGGTTGAGCGACTGATGAAGACACTGAGAGATCCATCTTTGCCTCTGCTGGAACTTCAGGACATCATGACAAGTGTTTCTGGACGAATCCCACCCAATGTAGAGAAGTCCATCAAGAAGGAGATGGCCCAGTATGCCAGCAACATCACATCAGTCCTTTGCCAGTTTCCTAGCCAGCAGGTGATCCACCACACTTATGTAGAGGAATAAAAATTGGTTTATGTTGGGGCAGAGAGAGAGAGAAAGTTCCTTTAAATTATCTGGACCTAAAAGGTGCATTTGAACATAAAAGATACTTACCTGTATCACTTGAGCTTAAAGGCTTGCCTCCTTTAGCTGTGCTGCAGGGTATGTGTTCCCTGCTCAGTATAGCTGTAAACAGGCAATTTGGAAGCAGTTTAATCATATCAGTGGCCTTGGGGGCATTTATTTATTTGCCTTTTGCATGGCACGTGGGCTGCGGTGTGATTTGTAGTGTCAACGTAACCTTAAGAGTGATTGCAACTAAGGGAGGCCTGATCAGGTCATGAGATGCTGGAAGATGATTTCTCCAGTATACGATATTGTGCATTGATTCTTGTGTCATCGTCAGGTCATTAACTTCCTTAGCAGTTTAAGCTTTGGTCTTTACTGGAGTTTGCTGGAGTTCTGGTCTGGTCTGTCTAGAAGTTCTTGGCTTCTCTGCTGGTTGTTCAGCTAGATTGTCCCACCCAGGGCGGGGACTGTCACGTGATTGCTCTCTTTCAGATTGCCAATATCTTGGATAGCCATGCAGCCACCTTGAACCGCAAATCAGAGCGTGAGGTCTTCTTCATGAACACGCAAAGCATTGTGCAGCTCGTACAGAGGTGAGCCATTTTCAGGGGTGCCCCCTACTTTTTTTTTATTGCTGCTGCTGGAAAGACCTGAGCCTGCTTTTGCCTTTATTCAGTTGGTTTTATTACACTCAGACTCTAAATCACTAGGAATAAGGCTACATCCCTCGAGGAGGCTGCGTGTGGTTCCTGGCTGCCTATGTGGAGCACACACAGATCCTTCCCCTTTTTCCCTTTGTCATATGAAGGAAAGAATTAACTTCTATCCTGACACTGATCACATTGTGACCATTTCATCAAGCTGCTGGTGTGTAAAGCCTTTCAGTGTCCAGAGTTTTGAGTATTTTTAGAAGAAAAAGGCCATTTTAATGCAAAACACGAGCCGTGCTATCCCACAACAGTAGTGGCAGGGTTATGTATTCACATAACAATTAGGGTTTTCAGAGCCAAGTGTGCTTCTTTCCATAAGCATACGTGCTTATTGTGCTGCTCATGTTGAGTGTTAATCACTGCAGGCCTTGAGGAGCAGGGCCGTGCTGGTCTCAGTGCTAGGTTTGACTTGTTCCCTTCTGCAGGTACCGGAGTGGAATCCGGGGTCACATGAAAGCAGTGGTGATGGATCTGCTCCGTCAGTATCTGAAGGTGGAGACTCAGTTTCAGCATGGTGAGTCTTGAGGCACATTAAGGATTTGATTTCTGCAAGTCTGAGGCTAAGCTACATGGGTTTTCTTCCAAGGGTCTGCCAGTCAGATCCTTGTTGTATAGAGAAGCTTATGTCTAGCTGGAGCTTTCATACTAAGAGTGCTCATAATGCTTATGGCAAGCAAATGACAGACTGCACCCCAAAGCTATCTATTCTACTGGTTTTCCACTGTTCATCTTTTACATCCTGTGCCATCTTGCCCACAGTTTAGATGTTACAATGTGCCTCTGGCCTCTTTTCAGCGTAGGAATGCTCCTTTTCCGTGTCAGTCTTCAGCAGAATAGCTCCTATAAGGGTTTATGGTCCTCCAAGTGAGGGCTTTTTTATGACCTGGAGTAAAAAGACTCAGTGAATTACGAGTTTCTTTGTGTTTTCATTTCTGATCTGTTACTGAGCTCACTAAGGCCCAGCCAATCTGTGTGCTCTCTTCTTGTTCTAGATCAGAGATGAGATAGTTCTCACTGTGTTCCCTCACCGTCTGTCAGCAGTGGCTCGCCACTGGAGAGTTCCCACACTCAGATATTCCCTTCATATTAGAAGCTTGATTTTTACTTAACCGATTCTTGAGCATCTGCAGAAAAACTGTTCAAATTCACCATGTTATTTAGTTCTGTCTTGCTTGTTCATTAAATTCTATAGTAAGAAAATTCAAATGCAGTAAAAAAGTCCCCAAGTTGTTGGCACCTGCTGTGAAATACCAGGAAGCTGTTTGTTGTTCGTAACAACAAACCTCCTTCTTAAATTGAGAATTGAAATAAATGCATTGCACTGCTGTATCCAGGCACAAGATGGCAATGAAGCACTGGCTAATTTTGAGGCTGTAGCTCTTACAGGTAGTTCAGATTCTGCTCTACTTTTCTTTTCTCTGGCACCAATACCTGCACCAGCCTAATGGCACTGCAGATTCATTTCCACTTCAATTTGCTGGTAGTAGAGGATGGTGCAAGTCTTTCTGCTGTTATGTTACTTTGGTTGTCATTTGAAAGACTGAGCTCAGCATTCCTCTCTTCATATTGCTCATAAAGGAGGTATTTGGTTTTAGAACTGTTTTAATAAGAGTAGGGTGCTTAAATTAAAGTTCACAGTTGAGAGCGTCGTGGTGGTAGGAACGCTTCCTGCCTGGAATTAATTGTGTGGACCCTGCAAAGAAGGTTCCCAAAACATATATGTAAAAAAATAAAGACACATTTAGGAGCTTGTATTGCTTGACACAGAGGTGTGGAGACTGGAAAAATTGTGCATTTCTGGTTGCAGGTCACTATGACAAGTGTGTCTTCACCCTTCGGGAAGAGAATAAAAGCGATATGAATGCTGTGTTGAACTACATCTTCTCACATGCTCAGGTCACCAAGAAGAACCTGCTTGTTACAATGCTCATTGTAAGTTGTCTATTGGTGCTCTAGGAATTTGCTTCTCGTTGTAGCTGTATGTGTGATGCTTTGAAAGGTACTGAATCAACAGCTCTACTCCTTCCAGCTACAGAAGCAGTGGCAGTGGTGTGAAGTTTTTTCACATGTTCTTACGGCGTGCAAGCCGTGCATTAGAGGAGACTCAGAACACACTGTTCAGCTCAGTGTCTGTGCACCTTCTGGTTCATGACTGTCCTGCATTGATTGCCTATCAGGCTGCAATGAGGGCTAATTATGCAAGTGATTTGTGAGCATCTGTGGGGAGATAAGAATGCAGACGTGAGTCTTATAATGTGAGGATGCTAGAGGCTAACTTTCAGGCACCAGACTGTGACTTTATACTTGATTTAGTTTGCTTCTTCATCTTCAGAGGTCTCAGAGAGGTCCTGTCTTTATATAGTTCATGGTACTCAAACTGGAGTTCCTTGGAAAGCAAAGCAATGTTCTACCAGCACAAAGAGCGGATGATTTTTTTTATAGTAATAATTCTGTAATAGCAACATTTTTATGGTCCTTCAATACTAATGAGGGTGGTGTTCTGGTGACTAATGGCATTAGCCAGCCCATATGGAGGCCCGTGGGGGGTTTCAGATGCTCTCACTTGATCAGCCATAGTTTGGTCTTGTAGGTTTGACAGTGGCTCTCTCAGCTTCTTCCCAGTTGTCTCAGAATGTCTTATCTTAGGTCTGCAGTGGTGCTTTTGGGCTGCTGTACTCCAGGCTGTGTGATGGAATCTGACCAGGATTCAGTATCTCAGCACAAAGCTGGTCACCCCAGGTCAGGCCTCTGACCCTTGGGATGGTGTGCGGCTGTCCAGGGGGCTTGCAAAGGGATGGAGAATCCCCTGGGCTTGGAATTCCTCTTGGACAGACATAGACTCCACCCTAGAAATGCAAATGAATCCTCATGCCACGACCTGCCATCACTTTCTGGTGTTCTTCTGGCTTGTTACTCCATGAAAAATCTCCATTCTCCTTAACTTCAATCCCACTCTCATGGCTAAAACTCCCAGTAAACAACATTCCCAGGAAAAATAATTAGAAAACAACAATTGAGTCCTGTCTCTTTTTTCCTGTTTCCTAAAAAAACCTCAAAAAAATCCTTGTCCCACATGATGCTTTGAAGCAGAATGAATGCCCACCTTCTTCAAGGCAGGATGAGTTTAGCTGTCACATGATTTTCAACAGATTAGAGTTAGCTATCCTCCTTTTTAGGAGGCAGGCTAATTACAATGCTATCTCTCTCTCTCTCCCCACCACCTTTTCTTTTTTTTTTTTCCCAAGCATAATGTGCTCTGTTACTGCCAAAAATATGTCTAGAGTAGCCGTTCACAAAACAACATTCAAAAGTAGTCATTATTGTCCCGGGCTGAGGCTGGGTTTCCTATATTCTAATTTGTAAGACAGAAGGACCCTGGCATCCTTTCTTTCTGGCTCTCCTTTTTTCCCTTCTTCTTTTTTCTCTTTCCCTTTTTGGTGTGTGGTGTGATTGTAAGTAACGCTTGCCTTAAGAATCTCATTATTTGAACACGGAGCCATATTTCCTCTGAGAATTCTGGAGTAGCTTTGAGCCGGGGCTGTTCATTTCTCAAGTAATCATGCTGGCGTGATGGAGAGAGAAAATGGCAGCTGTTCTCAGCTCAGGCCTTCAATTTTCTTCAGAGTCCGGTCACTCAAGTGTGTAATTACACGGGGGTGCCGGGGAGGCGTTAGGCCTTGTCAAAGAGCTGGTTTGAGGCTTTGCTCGCTGCCGTTGCCAATCAGTGCAGGCAAAAGCCAGCACAGCGCCAGCTACCTGCTTAATTTTGCTGTTGCCATGCTGATTATTTCTTGGTAAAATGGCACTGAAACTTTTTGTCTAGTTTTTCATCTCCGTTGGCCAGCACGATGTCCATCTGAGGGAGTGGTGGCTGTGCTGGGAGATGGGGAACGCAGAGAAGTGTCAAAGAGTTTTCCTTCCCGTGTAGTCATTCTTCCCACCGCTGTCAGTTACTTCTACTCAAGTAAAGGCCAATATCCCAGTTTGCTAGAAATTAAAGCATACTGGAGGGACCATGCTGGACGTGGTGGTAGTGAGCCGGTGATCTGAGCGCCATTTGTGTGGCCTCTGCCAGCGTGGTGCCCGAGGCCTTGCAAACCGGTGCCTGTCCTCACATGAGCGCCGTGGTGCAGGGACTTCTCAGACAGAGAGGGTAACGGAGGCTCCGGAGAGGTGATGTGCCTTTGGTCACAGTGTCACCCGTGACACAGCTAGGGATCACCATGTGCTGAGTTGCAAGTCACGCCGGTAACCAGAAGACTGTCATTCCTCTTTCTTCTGACTCACATTACTCTTCGTGTCTGAGGAACCCCGTGGCACAGTTGGTGTAATCATGGTGAAGGCTCTGGCTTTTTATGGGTGGCCAAGCTATTTGTGTGGGATGGTTTCAGTTTGTCCTCCAAGGGCACACGTCATGTCAAATACCTTGATGTTTATTTTGCTGTTACTGATGTATCCCTAGGAATCTATTATTAACAAGGGGCTCTGAGGATGGTTTTAGTAATAGAGTTATGCTGCCATCATTCACCTTTTTTAGCTAGCAGGCGTTTAAGGCAGGATGGGAACTACTTCATCCTTCATATATTTGTTGAAATATAGTGTGATTTGAGGTTGTATGTTCATTTTATGTACTTAACTGACGGTTGTATGCACGTCCTAGCCTTAACTGGTCAGAATTGCTTGTGGCACGGCACATGTTGTGTGTCCTGTGGAATATTTGTTACCTTTGAGACTGCAACACTCAGGAATGTGTATTTCAGATACAACAAATGCACTTCTTATTTGCTGTGAATTCACAGTGACCTAGAACAGAGAAATTTACAGAACTTTCATTGTAGCGTTTGCTGGCCCCTGAAGGGTTGGCAGGAGAGAACAATCCAGTAAGAGTTAGTACCTTACATTATTTTAATATGAGTGATTCGGCTGTAGTCTCTCACCCTGAGAGATGTGCACCCTCATTCCTAGGGATGGCATCGTGCTTGAGTGGGACGGGAGAGAAAGGAGCCAAGAGCAATGTGGGGGAAAAGCTATTTAGCTTTGGAGTCACATGTAGTACGAGCTGTTATTTGTTAGTTTATGGGACTTATTTATTTTTTGTTCTTTAGTTTTCTCTGGTGGGCTTTTCAATCTGACCTGCTGTGCTGAAGCTTCCCTTTTTCCCTTCCTATTTCTTGGATCTTCACAGGGCCTTTTCTGGACTGTATGTGTTTAAAATCTCTTACAACTTTAAGGCACCAGCTCTCTTCCTGTTGCAAATCCTTGTTTCATTTTGCATTTTCCTCCTATGATTCATTTACCCAGAGAAAAGCTGTTAAGTGCTGTACAGAAGAAACACGTTAGACACTTCTAGAGGGTTTCCAGCTTCGAGAGTGGGAGGGAAGACACTCGCAAGATGGTGTGCGATTATTCATGGGAATTGAAACTATTTTCGGAAGAAAATGTGCATGGGAGTGCCCCTCCGCTGTTCAGAAAACAAACCCGATTAAAGTCTTTGCTGTTTGCATTTTTTTGAATGGCTGAATCCAAAAGAGTTTTGAAACAGTGTTAACACTGAGAATTGTGCTGTTCAGTTTTATATCCAGCCAATTTAGACAGTAAGCAAGCAAGGGAACTGCCTGAGAACCAGGAATCTGATTAGAATGGAGTCAGTGCTGTACTGTGGCAGGAAACCCGTTACAGCATTTATGGTTTTAGTTAGCTTTGCTTTGGCTTGTTAGAAGAATGACAGGATCTTTTTTCCTGGTGTTGCTGAAGCTGTACAAAGCGAGCGGTTGGTATGTGGCTGTGGAGTTGTGGGGTTTTTTTCAGTTTTGAGGTAGTATTTTAGGTGGATTTAAGAGGTTCTCCTGGTCATTGAACTACTTCTGTTTGCTCACTTTTCATGGTGAGGGCTTTCTAGTCTTTGAACACTACACAAGGCATTTCACTACAGTTAAATGCTCTTTGAATTTTGCATTGCTGCTAGAGGAGACTGCTGGTACAAAGCTGGCATTGGGTAATAGGAAAACGTTTTACCTGAGTCTCTTTGACAAGTCGGTCTTTCTTGTGTTTGGATGCCAAAACCCATGCTACAAATAAGAAAATGGGTGAATGTGCCAGACTCTTCTTTCCTCCACAGCTTTATTTATATGTGTTGAGTTACTGAAAACCTAATACTTGTACCCCTCTCAGCACAGAGTGACTCACTAGTTTAGATAGGGACCTCTAGAGGTGCTGTGGTCCAGCACCCGCGCGTGTGTGCGTACGTATTTCAGGCTTAAACTCCTTTGTAGGAGGATGGAAGATGGTTTTCCTCTGTTCTAAACGTTTTCAGTTCTCTTTATTTTTAGGACCAGCTATGTGGCCGTGACCCCACCTTGACAGATGAGCTGATTAATATTCTGACAGAGCTGACCCAGCTCAGCAAGACAACCAACGCTAAAGTGGCCCTGCGAGCGCGGCAGGTAAGGGAGCGTGTTCAGCAATCCAAGCTGATCCCTGCTAGAGGCAGACTGTGCCATTGCTGATCAGATCAATACAGACTGCTCCCTCTTGGAGCTCGCTCTTTTGGAAAGTCTGTCTCTCTGGATGTTACTTTGATTACTATGCAAATGTGAAGAGTAGATTACTGTGAGCAGCACTTTAATAATGAAGCTAATTAACCAACAATTAACCATTGTGACAGTCTAACAAAGCTTGCAGTGGATTCCCAATCACTATAAAATTTGAAGTTAAGATTGCATCCCTTAATCCGTGGCTCTTCCAAGAAGTTTGTCTGGCTCACATAGGAGTTAATTGAGAGGAGCTTATGGTTTGTGTGACAGAGGAGGTTGAAATATGTAATCACAGTGATTCCTCCTGGCTTTATAAACTGTGAACCTGGGAAATGGGGGCTGCCTGGAATGTGCAAGCAGGTCTAAGTGGACAGCCAGGAGAGTTATCCAGGTTCATCAGCTACATTACTATTGTGAATCAGTGTGTGCTGAGAACAGGGAGAGAAAATTATGCAAGACCTGTTGTTCTTTGCAGCTGCTAAGGAATTATTGCAAAGAATTAGGTTGGTCTTTTGCATGGTTTCTTCTAGCTTTTGAGTTGCATTTTGTCCATTCATTTTCAACCTGAAAATACTTGGAAAAACTCTTGATACTGTCAATTCGAGGAGTCTAGTACTGATAGTAATTTGAATGCCAGAGATGCACCTGGTTATTATTGTGAGCTTCCTCTTTAGCAGTTAGTCTGTAGCCAGGAAGGAGTGAGAGGGCACAATCATTTCATGGTAATGCTAACCCTGTAGTCTGATCACTCCTCTCCATCTACGGTCCTTATATCTAGTCTAAAAGTCTTCAGCAGGAAAGCTGACATTTTGGGGAGCTCTGCTTTTATTTCAGAGCTTGCCTATTGAAAATGAATGGGGCGTTTGAAGCTGCTCAGTGACCTTCTGTTTCCTTCAGGATTGTATTTGTGTCCTTGAACCGTTCAGATATTGAACCTCTCAGCAGCATGCTGGGGGTGGTGCTGCAGTCCTTGTGTATGTCTTTATGTTGCTCTTTCACTTCATTTTCCCCTGCAAGCTGCTCCCCCTTCGTATCTCTATCCTTCATGTTGAGCGTTTAATACCTGGCACCAGTGTCTCTTGCTTCCTCTGCTTGGAAGCTGTGAAAGGCGGTCTCCGTTGCTGGCCTCCCCACAGCTGCTGCCTGCCAGATCTGCTTTCCAATTAACAGCCGGTCAGGCAATCCCCAGGACTAGCAGCTCTGCAGTGCTAAATCACATGCACTGATGGAACTTGATTGAAGCTGTTCCTTTTCTCCATGGGGAATTGCCAATAATACAAACCGAGCAGATACACAAATGAGACTGGGGAGGGGAGAGGGTTTGCCGCATCACCCAGGTGCCACAGAATTCACAGGAGAAACCAGCCGCCTCTTCTGGGATGGAGCAGACTATTGCTGCCTTGGAGGTCACAGCCTCCTGCCGATGGCCCAGCACTGACAATCCTTGTGTTTCCCATTTATCAGGTTCTCATCGCTTCCCATTTGCCGTCCTACGAGTTGCGGCACAATCAGGTGGAGTCCATCTTCCTGTCCGCTATTGACATGTATGGACACCAGTTCTGCATTGAGAACCTGCAGGTATCTACCAGGCTTCTCTCCGTGTTTCCCTGCTTTCTTCTCACTGATATCAGAACGACCTCATTGCAGACCACAGCTTCCCGTGGGGGAAAGCAGAGGGGGAGGTGCTGATCTCCTCTTTCTACTGACCAGTGACAGGACACGAGGAAATGGGATGAAGCTGCATCAGGGGAAGTTCAGATTGGATATTAGGAAAAGGTTCTTCACTGACAGAGTCATCCGTCACTGGAACAGTCTCCCCAGGGCAGTGCTCATGGCACCAAGCCTGCCAGAGTTTGAGGAGGGTCTGGATGGTGCTTTTAGTCGTATGGTTTAGTTTTAGCTTCGTAGTCTTGCTGGGAGCAGGGAGTTGTACTTACGGGTCCCTTCCAACACAAGCTATTCTGTAATGTAATATAGGAAGATCATAATCCTTAATGAACAACAGGAAAAGCACCAAAATCGGAACTAGTCTTGGTTTGGGGTTTTGCTTCTTGGCTGACCCTGTCTGCAAGACAGACAGTTCGCTTTTAAAACTCTGCATAATGTGATCTCTTCTAGAAACTCATTTTGTCTGAGACATCCATCTTTGATGTGCTACCCAACTTTTTCTACCATAGTAACCAGGTGGTAAGAATGGCAGCTTTGGAGGTAAGTTTATTCCCATTGAAAAAATAAATATTTTTAATTGTTCTGTGTTTTTTTGGTTTGCATGTGGGATTTTTTCTTTTTTACCCTGCAAGATTAAGAGAGCTGTAGATTGTGTGAAGTCTGGTGTACTTGAAGTCTGGCATTTAACAGCACTGATATTCATAATTGACTGAAATTTCAGATTCAATTTATCTTCTTTACTTGAAGAAAACTTAGGAGGTTGAAAGGATTGAAAATGAAGCTGCTATCAAAGAATGTGGTCATCCTATCCTGTGTGCTGATATTATATCCTTCCAGATTGGCCTTCCTCAAAGAACAGCTTTAAATTCTGGTTGAATTGGAGTTCTATCTAGATATTAATTTGGCAGCACCCGTTTGAGTTTTAATGTTTTTTGAAGTCTCTAGTGTATTACTTGTCTTCTTCCTCTCGTTCTGCTTCCTTAGCACAGTTGGGCTGATTGACTTTCTCTCTAACCAGGTGTACGTTCGAAGGGCATATATTGCCTATGAGTTAAACAGTGTCCAGCATCGCCAGCTGAAGGATAACACTTGTGTGGTGGAGTTCCAGTTCATGCTACCTACCTCCCATCCAAACAGGTCAGATCATGTGTTCAGCTGCCTTTGGTATGAGAGGTTTATGAGGGGCTACATCCTATCTTGGCAAAGAAGGCTTGCAGTAGAATTGACGGAGAAAAGGAGAGTCCCAGTGCCTCAAATAAGCACAAATTATTTAAGATAAACTCCTGTGTTACCCAGTTCCTTCCTCTAAGCTATTTAAAACCTCAGGGTAGTACTTTCTGCAGTTTGGATGCATTTAAATATGATACAGTTTACATGTATTTTCTGACTTTTAAGTTCAGCTTGTGTAGTAACTTTCCTCTAGAACTTCAGTTCTAGTTTCCAAATGATACAATTCCAGACAGAATAATCAATTACTTAGAATTTTATTAAAGAACAGTCAGACAGTCTCTGTCCCCTTCCTGCAGCGCTGCCCTGCCAACCGTTTGTAACTGTTTGTGATGGGCTCTACTTTCAAACCTAGCTTTACTGGATAAGGTGAAATCTATTCTAACGTGTTTTTTGACTAAGAAGACCAAGATGCCTCTATGAATATATTTTATATAGAAACCCCAGAGCTGACATACTTTGGTTCTCAGTCAGTGTTTTTCAGAATGTCTTTCTTAGGACTGCCACAAAAAGCATCAACACTTGGCTGCCCTGTCTTGTAAAAGTATCGCTGCTTCTAGCACGTGCTAAGATCATTTAAAACAAAAAGACCCCAAAAAACTTGATTAGCAGAACTTCTTCAGCATCTGGCAGGTTAGTCAGTTCCTGTGTGTTTTCATTTGCAACAGGAACCCAAGAGGGTATTTTAGACGATATTTTATTTATGTCCCAGGCAGCGGAGAGCGTGCCAGAGCCAAGCGGCGCAGTGAGTCTCTGTGGCCGCCGGGTGCCACTGTTGATCTGTGCTGCTCTGGCAGTATGGTACCAGTGCTATTTTTCTCCTTTGTTTCCAAACATCTTTTTCCTTATTTTATTTTTGGCGGGGCTGGGCAATGGGGTCCAGTCTCGCTTCATTGAGAATCCATCAGTACATTGTATGAAATGGTTTTCAGAATCTGGTTTGCCAGAAATGAATAACCGTCCTCAACAAGCAGCACAAAACACTCATGATACAAATGGGACATGCATTTGGTCTCATCTGTTTCCTACATTTCTAGAATATTTGTAAATAATTGCATACTATTTTTAGTACCCCTCTATAATGCTCTCTCCCTCTGCCATTCTTTCTCCATTTCTTCTCTTTGCTCGTCTCGGTTACCTCTGTTCCTTGGGAGTTGATTGGCTTGCCCATGCTGACCACTGCTCTGTTACTGTGTGCAGGCTTAATTGGACAAGGTCAGCTTGAAGAGGAGAGCTGTTACCTGCTTGGGGAACAGCTGCTTTGTCCTGAAATCTCCTCTCTGCTTTATGCTGAATTCGCTGGGGCAGTGTTCTGAAGCTCAGTTCTGCTTCACAACCATCGGCACTGGTTGTTGACTGAAAATGCATTGCAGTCCTTGTGAGGCAAGCAAGCTTGGGGACGAATTCACTGCTTGCCCATACGCAGGTTCAGTTCCTTTGAGTTGCACCTCTGCCTGTTAGTGATTAATTTGGCTCCTGTTGCTTGATGCAGCTTCTTGCAGTGCATACTGACTTGTGTGGCTATTGTGTGGCCGGGTGCTGAAGCACAGCCCATAGTGGGATACCTAGGGTCTCAAATTCTCACCAAGTATGTTGATTTAAGCTAGCTGTAAAGGCACATCTTGCGTTAAGCCCAAAATACGGAAATCTCAGAACTCTGACATTGTCTTGCCTAAGTCTTCGTCATTGATTTTGACCATGTTCTATGTCCATCATATGTTTTCCTGTATTTTCTGTACCGTGAGCTTTTAGACTGAAAAGGTAAAAATGCATTCCAAGGACAAACTCCAAGGCGAAAATATCCCAGCTGACCAAGAAAAATGTCCCTTGAGGCTCTGCAGGCTTGCGTCTTGGTGAACCAGGAGTAGATGCCAGAGAGTCCTTCAGATGACATTCTCTTTCGGAGCTGGTGTTAGTTGTATGATGCCACATATTTTTCAGCACTTTATCAGATATTTTTAAGGCCTCATCCCTTTTGTGTCCAATTTCTGCGAAAATTTAAGGGCCTGAATTTTACTGGAGCAAATATTCATGGAGATAAAATAGCAAACTGATAATGACTGCTATATTTAAATTCTTTGCTACTGGTATTTAACCCTGCTATGTCTTTACTTAATTGTAACAGAAGCAATCACAGTCACTACTTTTGATCTGACTAATCACAGCTAGACACTCAGTCTTTATATTTTTGGCCACTGAATGATTGCCATCGGCTACCCACAGGAAAGCTGCACGTGTTAGCAGAGAGGAAAGAAAAACTGTTAAATCTGCTAACAAAGTCATAGAAATGCAACCTGCTCCTGGTGGGTTTTGTGGGCAAAAACTGTTTTTGTAGTTATTTGTTTAAATTAATAGAAAACATCCTGTTGGAAGAATCCCCACTGATCCCGAGTGCAAGGGTAAGACATACGGAGAAAAACTGCTTATAATTGAAACCATAGAGAGATTTATAGATCAAAATCAGCATTCCTTATTGCCCGGTGCAAGGCAGATGAGGAGTACAGCGTAACCATCTGGTGCCTTTTGCAGCAAATGAAGTTTGCAAGCCCTCTCCAAGTAGAGGGCGTTGCAGTTATCTGATCTGGAGGAAGCGATACGAGGGCATCTACGGGATGCTGATCGCTGCACGCTGCAGCAGGGTACTGCAAACAAATGCTTCTGTGCAGAGCTCCTTGCATTTGGACAACCTGCCTCTTTCAGTCATCTAGAGTCCTGGTGAGAAAAGATGTGAGAAAGAAATGAGCCCTGTTCTGAGCTGTTCTTTGCTTCCCTCTTGTTCAGACTGCCCTGCTGAGATGGGAAGCTGGTGGAATATTGACTGGTGTTTAGAGAGTTCAGCTTCCTTTGTGAGAATGGCAAGCCAGGTGACAGACACTGAAAGGCCTTTCTTAGGTGTTCAGCACATGAAACACTGCTTGCCTATTCTTAGCTTAAAATCTTCTGTTCAAAGAAACATTGTGTGTCTAGTACAGGGAGAGGGAATTATAGTGCCTTTTCAACAGGAGAAGTTTTTTTTTCTAATAATCCCCCTCTCCTGCTTTCGAGCAGCCTTTCTTGTGTCTGAAGCTGTAAGGTTTAAATTAAACTGGGACATTGTCTGCCGTAGCCAGCTCTTGGAAGCTGCTGCAGAGCCGTGCTGCTGCACTGCTCCTCCTAAAGCATCCCCTTTTCTCCAGCTCACTGCATCCCCCCGCCAGGTTGTTCAGTGCTCTCTTGATCTTTCCTTCCCCAGTAGCAGATGTGCTGGAGGATCACAAGGGAAGAACTCGGAGGTAAATGTGTTCCCTCAGAACAGATCCCTCTGTTTTACTCAGAGGTAAATGTGTTCCCTCTGTCAGTGCTAAGACAGTTGCTGACAAGGGTGACTTGGAGATGCTGCAAGTATCTTTATTTTGGGGTATGGCGGTGATAGCAAAGGGCTCTGCCTTCTAAGTACGTTGAGCCCCAAATAAAACTGAAGTACAACCCTGCCTGTTTTGCTCACTCAGATGCCTTCCCAGTCCATGTGTGCCTTGAGCCCACACCTTCCTTTTGTCCCATGTGCCACCCCAAACTGCCACTCTTGGCCTTGAGATGTCCTGGGGAATCTTGAGTCAGGGTGTACCACTGGGAGGTGGAAGAGAAGAAAAGTTTTAGCTGCAGAGTAAGGCATTTGTTTTGATAATGGGTTTAGTTAGCTTTAAAGGAATTTTTGCTTTTGAAACTTGATAACCAGTATGCCTGATAGCAGCTGACTTTAGTTGCATTTGGAGCTAGGAGTGCACAGAGCTCGATAAATCTGGACATAGAGGCAGATGCCTCACTTAGACTTGTCTAGGTTGAACTCGTTCTTGAGACTGCATCCTACTGTCCTTGATACTTCTGAAAGTGGAATTCACTTCTAGCCATTAGTTACTTTGTATTTCCAAGGGCATCAATATAAATGTCTCAGCAATCTTGTGCTTGGTTTTGCCCAGTATCTCCTCTTTCTGTGCTTGTGGATGTTTGTTGACGCCCTACTTGGACTTTGATGTTGCTGCTAATAAGGCTTAAGAGCGGTGCGTGATCTCTCCTTTGCTGTCTCTTGATGTTTTATCATCTATGGAGTATTTTGGTTTTGTTTTTTTTTTTTGTCAGCCTCTTCCTTAGCTTCTAGGTAGAAACCATTTTGAAGGCTGAAAGCCAATTTAAATAATGCTGTTTCTGAACAGCGGTTTTTATAGGAGAATAAGAACCTAAAACTTGCTTACTCTTAGAGCACTGTTTATAGGTTCCTTCATACTATCATTTTACAATGATATACTCGTAAGATTGAAATTTCTGACAAAATGGAAGTGTTTCCAGTGGATGGGCTACAGTAGTTGCTGAAACAGCCTCTTGCATCAGGGTTGGGATTATTGGTACTGAATCGGCTGTGTGCTTTGGACTCTCACCGTATGGGCTGGGAGACCCGAGCGTGTAACTCGTAGGGTATCATTATGAAGCCTGAGGCCCCCTCCTTGTTGCGGGAGCCTGGCTCATATCGGGAGGGAGGAGGGGAAAATGATTCCAGGAACACCTGTAAATCCCTGCAGTTCCGTGCTGGGGGTTTGATGTTAATTAGACAGCAGGCAGCAGTAATGTGTTGCAGTTCCCTTGGCTTGCCTGTTTCAGAAAGGGCAAAATCTTCCAACAGAGCAAAGAAGGGGCTGTTGAAGGGGCAGCAAACTGAATGGAACAACGATAATTTTATGCAAATTGGACTTCAGTAGCAGATTCAGCTTGGCTGAATCACAGAGGGAGCAGAGAATAAGGAAAGAAAGAGGGAGAGGAAAAACCCAATCAAAATGTATGGTTTGAGGCATGTTTCACAGCCTTCTGTTTAGATTCTTCTATAGAAATGAAGAAACATAAGAGCAATGCCACTGGTCACAGCCAGTGGAATTGCTCTTTCTCCTGTGGTACTGCTGTTAATAACTACAAGTGGGTTATTCAGCCGACCTCTGCTGATTCCGCTTTGCTGCCTGATTTCAAAAGCTTTGCCCTGCGCTGGCACTCAATCACAGCTTGATATAACCAGTGGCGCTTTGCATGCACTGCCGTCATTTTCATAGGGGAGCGCTCTTGTTTAAAGAAAAGAAAGGGAGGGGCAAGGGGAAACAAATTCAGATTCAGGCAGGAGGTGCAGGGGGAAGCTAAGGGGATTTTCGTTTGCCAGAGCAGAAGGAGTAATTGTAACAGTAGAGCTTACATGGGTATGGAGCAGATTCCTAGTGAGATCAGCTTCTCTGGTCAAGAAGGGCCCTTTTAGAAGTTCAGAAGAGCCAGAGAGAAGGGCTGGTTTCTGATCCTGTCATCAGCTGCGTGGAGCTGGCTGTGGAGAAGACTGTTGGCATGTGCTCCGTCAGCTGTGCCTTCCTTCAGCTGCCCAGTCCATGGTGTTGCTTCTTGTTGTGATGTTGCTGCAAGGCTGAGCAGGCTGGCTTGCAGTTGATGTATTTATCAGAGCTGCCGAGGTGCAGCTTGGTGAGTGGGCTGGAATGCCTTTTCACAAGGCCTGATTGTGCTGCAAATATCAAACCTTTACCTCTCAGTGCATTTCAGTGACAAGTGACAATCCAGCTCCTCTTACAAAAAAGCCCTCCACAACTACGATGACCGGTAGATGCAAAGCCAGCCCCACAGTGTGCAGCTTGAAGACTGCTCCTCCGTTATTTTCTGACATCTCCAGCCACTGAATCTTCTGGTTTCCTCATTGGCATTCTTGTCTCTTCAGCTGGAGAAGACTTTCTGGAGCAAGGCAACAGGGTGCCCTTTTTGAGATGGAAAGGAACGTTTGTTATGATGGGTGTTTTCCTGTCTGTCTTCTGAAAGCTTTCCAGGGACCGCTACACAAGTGTACCAGGTGTAGGAATCGCCGTGTCCTCTCCAGACTATTTTTGCCAATGGAAGTAGATCACATGCAGCTTTCCCAGCATTTGCCAAGCTAATAAAAAGAAAAAAGTCTTAGCCCCCTGGGGCCTGGTGGCCCTTTCATTCCTAACCAGGCTCTGCAGCACAGTGCTCTCCCCACTGCTTCCAAATGAAATACTTGTGTTAGTTACCGTGGAACAGGAGTGTCTTTAGGCTGTTTGGTGCTGTCTCCTTTATGGCTTAAGGGGCGATCATGGAACTCCTTGTGCCTGTACAAGTAACGCACCAAACACACAGCCTTGTAGTGACTGTGATGCTGCTGGGACAAAACCAGTTTGAGCTCAGGACTGAGTGCAGTCAGTGCACTTAGTGACCATGGAAATACAGCGGTCATTAAGTACCAGGACTTCATGCCCAGTAACTTGAGGTCTTGCCTATGGTCAAGGACACTAAGAACGTCTGTGGTTTCATGTCCTACAGGTTTCTGCAGGGAAGGGGAGAGCGAATGTCCAGTCCCATGCTCCCTGAAGCTTTGCTTTCAGGCTTCTCGTGCTGCACAAGCCTCTTGTGTGCATGTGGTTTTTTTTCAGTTTAATCTATTATTTTGAATGTCAGATCACAGCAGTTTCTACATCTCACATGGAGCAATATGGCATCTTATGCTTTAACGAATGTAGCCAGGGGTGGGCTGGACTGTGCTGTTCTTATGCTGGCATGAGAACGTGCTCCTTGCCTGCTTCCTGTCTCATGTGCATCACTAAGCCGCAGTCTGCATGCAGAAATGCAAAGCCTTGCACTGATGTTATAAAAGGAACTGTAAAATTTTCATAAAATTAGCCTGAAGTTCTGCTTATTCTTTTTGTTATTCTGGGCCTTGAATGCTGAAAATGCAAAGTGTGTGCATTTGCTTTATTACTG
Source organism: Neomorphus geoffroyi (assembly GCA_033558235.1). Classification (NCBI taxonomy): domain Eukaryota; kingdom Metazoa; phylum Chordata; class Aves; order Cuculiformes; family Neomorphidae; genus Neomorphus; species Neomorphus geoffroyi. The sequence continues at coordinate 3,307,076 of JAUMJM010000018.1, forward strand.
CAATGTTGTGGCTGCCAGCGCGTGGGCTGCTGCCTAGCGTAGAGATTGGGCAATGAGCATTTGGCTGGTTCTCTTGAACCTGTTGCAATCTTCCGGTCTGATATGGTCATTTTTTTGCATCTGTGCTGTTTGCCCTTCTGCCAAGGAGTGCAAACTCCCCCCTCTGGTCTTGCTTGTGAAGCTCAGTCCATGCCTGCAAAGGGCTTGAAGTGGGTACGATAGAAACGCAGGGTACCTTGCAAATCAATGTGTTTTCCAGAGGTGTATTGTTTGCCTGTTACACGCATGGCCTGTGCTCAGTGCTGTGGCAGGCATGGCAAGCGAAGTCAGGTGGTGGGTGCCTTCTCAGGGTCCATAAAATTGAATTCTGCCTGATAACCTGATGGGTGACAAATTTTTGGGTTAGTAAATTGTAAACTTGTTGCTGGTCTGTGTATCAGCTTGATGATAGTTCTTTATTATGGCTTTCACTAACCAATCTGTAACTAACTGTGGTTGTTTGATTACAGAGGGAACATCCCCACGCTAAACAGGTATGGTACCCGTCATCTTTTAAAATTTGAAAAGACAGACTAGAAAGAAGTAGCCTAATACTTAATGTTTTAACATGTTTTGTTTTAGTGCCCTTATCTTTACTTGGGAAGCTCTCAAACATAACTCTATTTTCCTTCCCTTTTCCTCTCCCTTTGTCTAAAACATGTTTTCAGCTTTTCTTTACCCTTTAAAAAAAGCTTTGCATGCGGCAATCTTTAAAATGAAACTTGCCAGGTGACTCGGCTCTTCTGCAGTATGGTACACAGCAAATGTGTAGCAGAATGCTGTTTCTCGGGGGGTCTCTTTTGCATCTGGACTCCTGGCTGTTGACCCTCTGGCAGGCTGTCACAGTGGAACAGGCAGGTAACTCCTAGCCGATAGCAGACCTGTTGCTACTCTGGTTTCTTGCAACTAGCTTAGAATTTCTCGAGGCTGTTTCACCTCCCTCACACCATAGATGAATCTACATCTCAAACAGCTGACAGCATGTTTTGTTGTGTTTTGGACGCTAATTTTTCCTCCCATGTCTCAGTTGAAAAGTATTTCTTGTTTTAAATAATACATGAAAAATGTCTGCTGTCTTTTTGTTTAGTTCCTGTTCTGTGGTATTTCTTGTATTAGTTGTAAGAAATGTACACCAAGGCATGTCCTGAAAAATTTTCCTCTTTCAAAATGTGAATACCTATTATTTATTACTGCTTACAAGCCTATTTAGGGAAAAAATAGTAAAAATGGGCTTGAAAGTCTCATGGCTCTTAATCAGAGATAAATTACAGAAACACAGAGTGACTTCAAACATGGAGAGCTATTAATCAAACTGATGATACTTTAGACTTGTTAACAGTATACTTAGGGGCATATCACAATGGTTTTCCGTACGTGGAAAGAAAGAAATCCTAGTAAAGCTGGTAAGCAGCAGTGTCAGCGATGCACAGGTCGGTCCTGCATCTGTGTGGCTGGCAGCAGTGCCGTGGCCAGCGCGGCTCGGCCCCTCGATTGCCTGGAGTCTGAGCCAGCTCAGCAGCTGAGCATCGGTTTGACTTTACGAGTTGTAAGTCAAGCACGTGCTGTGCTGAATTAGTGCCTTGATTTTTTTTCCCCATTGCCTTCTGCCTCCTGTTGTGGCACCAATTGGGGAGGACAGAAACCTCGTTAATATCTTCCTAAGCCCAGGGGAGCGTGAAGCAAGTGGGAGGGAGCTGCTGTGTGTCGCAGAGCACCGCCGAGTGCCAGCTTGGCATCTGTGTCTCTTCAGAGCAAAGCTTGAAGGTCTCACCATGTTGCAGGGAGCTTTTGAAGTTGGTCCCCCAGTGATTTAAGATGACCGTGTAGCACAGTTCAGAAATTAGAAATAATTATTGCAGAGGAGGCAAACCCCAGTTCTAGTAACTAGGGAAAGGATGCCGAATCGTAGTGTGCTTTTTGTTCACTATGTGAGAAACTTCCTCTGCTCATCTTAATCATAACATTGTGGGTTTTTATAAAACCATACAAATAACAGTAATTCCCCAAACCCCAAAATAACACAAACTGTTTCACAGCTGACGTGTGCTGCCACAGCAGTTGAACTGTACAAGAGCTCCGTGCTACTTAACTTATTCAGGATCTATCTTGCCCTCTGCCAGAAAGGAATGCTGACCTTAGGTGAATGGTACTACTCCTTTGAATAGAAACCTTTCACTCAGTGCCTTCCTCTGAGCTCGTGTAAATCTGTTCCAGTCGTCCTCACTTAAATAAAGAATCAGTCCCGTACGACTGATGAGTTGCTGTGGTGGAGCTCGGTGCTTCCACAGCAGGGCATGAGTATGAGCAGTGAGTGTCTGGAGCTCTGCCTTCCTTGCTCCTTGAGACACATGTTCAGTGGCCAACTGCTCTTATTTAGCAGCTGCAGTCAAAACAGAACAAAATAAGTGAGTAGGGGGGAGTTGCAATGTTTTTAAAGAGTGGATTAAATTAGATGGAAGAGCACATTAATTTGGTCAGCACTTAAAATGGAAGGCACTGTAGTAAGACTTTATTTAGGGTAAGAATACTAGTGGAAGACTGTAGAAAACTCTGTTTCCAGTGTAGGATTTTAGAGAGGTCACTGTACCACACTGCATTTGAGCAGCATAAATTATAAAATGACCAGAAAAACTGTGGAAGCAATAAGATAATACAGCTCAGTACACTTCAACGTAATTTGTCAAATTTACTAAATCTTCCACGTGTTCAAACTTAGAATTATTGTTGTTTATCTCAATATTCCACCTGTAAAGCAAAACATACCTACAGGAGGAAAAATGCATTCAGCTTTGCATAGTCATAATTCACTTGTCATCTCAAGGAACTCCTTAAGAAATTCTTATTTTAAAATGTTATAACATTATTTCCTAATGCTTTAACTATTCCTGTACACTTGGACAAGGTCCAGGTAATGGCACCAGAGCCATGCCAGGGTTGCGGGGTCTTTGGAGAAGACTGCACAGCAGGTCTGGTGTGCTGAGGAATCGAACAAATCAGTTATATTGGATAAACAGCCACGCTTCAAGTGGTCAAACATGCACACATCTTTTTCCAGTGATGTTCTCTTCCTTGTTCCTGCTAACTGTGATCTTATTGAATTGCCATTTAGAATGTCCTTCTCTTCCAACCTCAATCACTACGGGATGGTCCATGTAGCTAGTGTGAGTGATGTCCTGCTAGACAATTCATTCACTCCACCGTGCCAGCGGATGGGTGGGATGGTCTCCTTCCGCACGTTCGAAGATTTTGTCAGGTATGTTGAGAAGGGTGCCGATGGTTTGTATTGCAGTTTCCTAGGTGGGCCCAAGTGGAACTGTATGAAATCTTGGCCATGTCTAGAGTCAGTTTTAAGTTGATCCTGAGCTTGTTGGCTAAGTTTCTGGAGTCGGAGGTGGAGGTTTGTTTGGATGCCCTCACCTGTCTCCTTAAGATCTCAGAATGCAGCAAGAGCGGTTTGCAAGCAGAAGGATCAGCGTCTTGAATTTCTGCTGATTTGAGGTCACTTTGAAATCAGCTGGTTTCTTCTGATGCTCTTGTTCACACATATATAGGTGATAGGATGTGTTCTTTGTGCTTTCAGCCTTCTAGGGACAGGCAAAAACCCCACCAGAGCCCACAGCAGTGAGGACCTGCACCAGTGACACCTCTAGTGTTGGAGTGTCTTGGCTCGGCTTTGGTTTGAAAGGTGAAGGAGGTATTGCCTCCTCATCCTTTGCGTTTCCATCCTGCAAAGGGAAGGAGTCCTTTTCTCTCCATCCCCTCCTTAGCAAGATGATTTGTGGATTTTAGTGCTGCATGCTTTCGGCGCGCCAGCAGCCGCGTGTTGGTGACTAATACTTCTCTGGTGTATTTCAGAATCTTTGATGAAGTGATGGGTTGCTTCTGCGACTCTCCTCCCCAGAGCCCAACCTTCCCCGAAGCTGGGCATGCTTCCTTGTATGATGAAGACAAGGTACAGTGCTTTTTTCTCTTGAGATTGCTCTCAGGTTTGAAATAGAAGGTGTGCAGAACGCCGCAGTGACTGCAGGCTAGACACTTTTCACGAGTGAGAGTGCTGGAAGCAGGAGTTAAGAGCTTTATGTATTTATGTGTGTGATTTGTTTCCTTGTTCCACAGCAAGGGATTCAAAGCAGGTGGCCTTTTGCTCACTCCGTTCTAAAACTACAGCCAAGTTTCTTACTCTCCATGTAAATTTAGTTTGTAGTTTTTAACGTCAGTGGAATTACTGAATCGACAGCAGCGTAACTGAGAGTTTAGACCTACAATTAGGTTTCCAAACCTAATTGTAATCTCTGAGTATCAAGGTGTTGAGCTGCTTATTCAACTGCCTTTACTTAAGCCTGACTTGCTGTATTTTCTGTATTACGCCCTTCCTAGTCATGTTGCAGCCAGATTCTTCCTCTGTGAACTGTTTTTAGGAGGAAAATATGAGAGGAACCCCTCAATTTGGACTTTGATGTGGAGAACAGATGCACAGAGGAAGCCGATAGTATAATAATAATAATAGTAATCCTTTGGTGACAGGAAACCTATTGGGCTTAGAGACACAGGTGGCTGCCCCACTGCTTTGTCCTGCTCCTGTCTGTGTCCAGAATAGGGCTTGGTTTTAAACCAATCCATTGATCTTGATGTGTGGAAGTATTGTAGCCTTGTTCCAGAATATTACCATCAACCTTAGTGTCCTCAGATGTTTCTTTACCTCCCTCTCACCTCAGCAAGGATAACTTCCTGTTAGTACACAGCTTTTCACAGCTGCAGGCTCTTAAATACTCGATTTGTAAATTTTCAGAGCTCTAATGAAATAATGTGGAAACATAAATTACATTTTGTTGTAGGCATGAAAACGCACACTGTTTTGCTCCTACACTTTGATTTTTCTTCATTTCGTTACCTTTGTTGATGCCAGAGTCCTCTAATGTCCTGCCTGTGCTGCATCTCATAAAGAGGGGACCTGATCCTTCATTCTGTTTGCATCCAGATGAAGCACACTTGAGTTAGCCAAGCCAGGTGTAATTGTCAGAATTGGATTTTCCAAAGGCAGCTCCTGTTTGCTGTTTGTGGATGTTAACTTATTTCTGTGAAATTACAAATGTGTGAGGCTGCTTTGGTCAAGGATTTCCCTCGCTGTTTTGCATGCTGACATCATTTTTCTCTAGGGCATCTGTATTTGAGAGTTGTATTTGGGGAGCTTTTACTTGAGAACTCACAGGTGTTAAGTTGTTAACAATTTTCTTTAAATTGCAGACTGCCCGCGAAGAGCCCATTCACATCCTTAATGTTGCTATTAAAACTGACAGTGACGTTGATGATGATGGGCTGGCAGCCATGTTCAGGGAATTCACGCAAAGCAAGGTGAGTTGCCTTCATTCCTCTCTGGAACTGTGTGATTGTGCAGGACAGTTCTGTCTGCTTTGGGAAAAGTCAGTATGTTCGTCATGGTTTTGTTTCTTTGTTGTTGTTTTTTTTTTAAAAACGAATGCCATAGTTACAGCCTAAATTTATCCCATCTAAAACATTACCACTTCTTTGGATGTAGCTGCAGCTTTCTGAAGCCTCCAGGTCATTGTTTCTCTTTGCAATGAGTTCTAATCCTTCCCTTTAGTATTTGATAGGGTAAAAGACCTTTGAGGTTTTAACCGTATCAGGTCAATCTTCAGTATCAGTCTCTAGTTGCTCTGAGATGTGCTGTATCCCTCTCCCTGCTGCTAAAATTGTTAGATGAGTAACAGAGGTGTGGAAAGAGACATTAAAATGCTCTTCTGTTTTCCGTATAACGTTAGTCTTAATGCAATTAAAATTTGTTCCCCGTGTGGATATGCTGGAGCATCCACCTGGTACGATATTTCTGGCACAAGGTGGAACTGCTATGGTGTGTTCTGTTGCTCCTTCATAAGTATGGGATGCCCTGTAAATTACCAGTTGTTAGTCCTGTGGTCACTTGAGACACCATGGGTTGGGGACAGCCTCCTCCTGTCCGCTCTGCGCTCTGGTGTCTGCCTGCCCTTGCTTTGCTGGTTGGTGTGAAGAACTCACCTGGCTCATGCATGTGGAAAGCCTGTCATGTGCTGGGACCCTGCTGTGTCTGTGCGATCTGTGATGGTGATGGGAGGACTGAGCGAGTAGTTTCAAACCTCTCTTCCCAGGGTGGGAGGAGGTAATACATTCTGCAGAAAGGAGAGGTTCCAAAATGGGGCTGCGATCCACGCGACTTCGGCCGCTTCCTGTCTCTTTAAGCAAAGAAAATAATCAAATATAAAAATTTAAAGCTGGTTCTGCTTTTCGTCTGCTCGATCGTGCTCCAGGCGTTTTATGGGAGGGGATAAAAGGAAAGGAATAAAAAAAAAAAAATTCCAAAACACATTAAACTATCAAATAGGTTGATCCAAATTGTCCAAATAATCTTCTAGTCCCAGCATGTTGTGTGTGGTTTTTTTAATAGAAATTAGGATCATATACTTGTAAATGACTTGTGGAGGAGATTGAGGCAGTCAGTGTAAATGGAGTTTCTCCAGGTGCTGATGGCTAATCGCTCTGTAATAGCTGTGGACTTGCTGTGAGACCCACATTATTACGATGTAATCAGAATCCTGTTGCTATGCTGTTATTGTCTGCCACTTGTGGAATTTTAAAAGCAATAACAATTTTTGCTTTTTAAATCATGGCATTATTAAAGTTATTTTCTTCCTCTTGCCATGAATAGAGTCACTGATGCTCATTTTCGAAGGGCTTAACCTTAGTAAAACATTTCAGTCTGTGCCGAAAGGGGTTGTTTTGTTCCTCATCTAGCGGAGTTCTTGTTTCTTTTCTGTTCTTCTTTTTCTCCCCTCTTTGCTTTTCAATTGGAAAAAGGAAGAGAAAAGAAAAAGTTTTAGAAAATGGAGTAGAATTATGAGATTTTAACACTTCAAAAGATGGCAAACTGATTTTGCTCGTTTGTAAATGTGGCTTAGTGGAGTTTGATAAAGAAGCAGAGGAATGGATAGTCTCTTGTCTGTTTGAAAAAGCTCGGTAACACCTATCGTGGATCACTTTTGTGGTACCTGACACAGCTGGCATCGGTCTGGGTTGTCTGTGTGCTTCTTGTGCCCAAATCAAGGCTGTGCTATGTGCTTCCTTGGGCCAGTTCCTTTAAAACTCATTTTCCATCGTTTTCCATGGCTTTACTGTGTCTACGCTGTGCTGCCGACAAAAAGTAGTCTTTAATGTTTGCGGAAGAGAGCAGCTTACTTTGGCAAATGAACAAGAACATATCCTGAAAGGCTTGTACACGCCTCTTCCGCTTCACTTGTTAGCAAGGCTCAGCTGCGATGCCATGTTCTTGTGATTTGGTTACTTACCTCTTCACATTTAATTTATTTGCTACTAGATGATCACCAGATGAGAGAGCTCAGCTATGAGGAGGCTGAAGTGGGCTGGGAACGTACAGCATAGAGGCAGGAGGATCTGTAGAGCTTCTTCAGTTCACAAAAGTCTTTGACGTGTTTTTGATGTGCATTTTTTTCTGTTAATCCAGTCACCTGACTCCATCCTTGCCTTTTTACAGAAATCAGTCCTGATAGAACACGGGATTAGGAGGCTGACTTTCCTTGTAGCCCAAAAGGTATTTTGATATCTCTCATGCTGCTCAGAACTCTTTGGTTTCTAGCATTGATATTTGATGTGTTCTTTCCCAAATTAAATGCTGCATTAACTGTATTTAGTTCTCTCTTCACTGTTTTTGTTCTCTAAAATTTGAGATGGTTTTGATGAATGCGCTTAAGAAAAATTAATTTACAATTGTAAACAATCTTGGCACCTCTTGTATTCTTGAGTTAATTGATTTTTGATTCTCATCCTAATTGCTAGCTTTCTTCTGCTTTTTTTTTCTTGTCTTCCTGTGTTTGTATGTCTCGTGTGTAAGGACTTCAGGAAACAGGTCAACTATGAGGTGGATCAGAGATTTCATGTAAGTAAAAAGGGCCTAGAACATGGTGGTATTCTTGACCTGAGGCCAGGAGACACGTAAGTGACTCTAGGCTTCTCATTTGGTTCTTAGTCAGGCATTTAATGCCAACATTGATGTCAGACATAGGTGGGGTACTTAAACAAACATCAAACTTCAAATACAGGAGTGAGCCTTTTGCTTTCAGAAGGGCCATTCACACACTAAAGTCTCTCTTGTTACCTGGCTGAACTCATTGACTGCCAAATTAATAAAGATCATGTTTGTTTCAGTGTAGTTTTGTATTCTAAAATGTAATTATACAACTGAATTTTTCTATTTCTTATATAGTGTCATGATTTCTTCAGGCTTCTCACTGATTCTAAAATAACGTAGAGGAGTAATAGAAGTGACTTGCTAAATTTTGCATAATGGCTTAGTGATGTGGAAAATGTTTGATGCTCTTACTGCCAAGAATTACTTCTTTTCCCTGGGGCTTGGCCATCAGTGAGGGCTAGGTTAGCCCTGTTTTCGAGGTGGCAATGCAAAGCATAAGCTGGATTTTTATCCCTTTTGTATCTACTTTACAACTCGGGAAGTTAATAGGAGTCTTAAAAGGTAAGAAATTCACCCTTCAACACGCCTCGCTTAGCATACTTCACAAAACTAATTTAGATATCAGCAAAAATAGAATTTGAACAAATGTGGGTATCACAATGTGGGAGTCGCTCCTCATAGCACAGAGACGTATCGGTCAGCAGCTCCTAGAGGGAACCAGGCCCTCCGGAGAGGTGTTGGGACCTTAAGCACGGAAGTCCAGGTTTTAATTTTAAAAAAGGACATTTAGAGAACTGAATTGATACTTGAGGAATGAAACCCTACAGTCTATGGATAAGCAGCGTAGCGTGTGCCGGTGGTCGGAAAGGAAGCAAAGAATAAAAGGAATCATCACAGAAAGTTTGCCCCGAGCTGCCGTTTGGAGCGATGCCCTGTCAGGATGCTCCTCGTTCCTAAGCCAGGGGAGGCAGCGTGTGTGTCATCTGCTTGCAAAGTTTGTAGAGTGCCTCTGGGATCCTCTGCGAGTGTCAGTCTTTATTACTATCTCCTATTTCTATTCTGTTTATTACTGGACCAACTATTAACTTAGCCAGGGCCTGGGCTTGGGTTTGTTTTTGTTTTAATTACAGTCTATATAATTAGTTCCCAGCATGTTGAGGTAATAGAGAGTTGCTCCAGCAAGCTTCCAATTTCCTCATCTCATTAGGTTTTTAACGTGATTATTAGTATAATAATCAACTATGATGATTTCTGTTGTAGCTTTTCACATTCTGCAGTTTGCAGGGTGTCTTGATTGGCTAATTTAGGCAAATTATTTTGATTGTCTTGATGATGGTTGGTTGATTAGAACACAGCAGGGGTATAATTCTCCTGCTTAGGAAATGGAGCACTTTTTTGGATTTTGGTACCAGAGCACTGAGAATTTTTGTATGTGTGCACATCTAATTATTATATTTGCCCACCGCACCAGTCAAGTACCTTGGAAGCAATTACATTCGTGATAGAATGAGCATGGACGGTGTTAAAAGTTGGCAGCATGCAGAGGAGGACAGGTAGGAGGGATTTGGAAGAGAAGTGAGGAAATATGGAAGTGATTGTTTTCTTAGAGTGTAGTTGATGCTCATGGGCTCACCTAATATGCCCGTTGCCACTGCCTAGTCTGGCAGGCACCCTCCGAGCGAACAAAAGTCATTGGGTGATGTTCTAGGGACTGTTTTGTATAGGAGGTAAAGAAGGTGACTAGCTAGAAGATTACTTCTAGCTTCAAAAGCCGTGTTGCTCAGTGCAGCCTTTATACCATGCACTGGTGTGCTGAATCCAGCTGGGCTGCGCGTCTTCACTGGCAGTGAAACGGGATTCAGAAATTCAGTGACTTTAGGCCAGATACCTTCTCGGTTTTCGACAGTTCTGGCAGGTTGTATGTGCTCTTTCGTGTCACCTTTAGCATAAAAAGCTGATATTCTCATGATGGTGCAAAGCATTTGTGAAAGTTCCTGCACCCAGTAAAAGTGTCGAGGGCACAGAAATGGGTGGCCTTGCTTGGATGGCACTGGAGGGATGGGTAGAAGGATGCTGTTAGTCTGCCTTTCTTGTGAGACGCGTGCAATGTGCTACAAAAATGTAAAGCCCTTACAATTCGCTAGGGTTTTATCTGTGCAATAGAATAGCAGAGAAAGGCAGTCGTATTTGGGGGATTTTTGTAGAATGCTATTTAATACATGAGGATAAAGTTATTTGATTTACAATTCATAGTTTTCCTCAGGAAGAGTGTATTTCTGGCAGTAATAGCATGGAGAGCTATCAAATACAGAGCATTGTCTTGTGTACATCTGCTCACATAATGGGATGTTAATATCATTGTACGGCGCCCAGACATTTCCACCGTAATCATCATCGTAATAGAACCAGAAGTTTCCCACTACCATGTCTGGACAGTGCCATGTTATTGTCTGTTCATAATTGACAATAATAATCAAAAGCCAATCAAGCTGCGTGTATTGCATTAGCAGTGCAGGCAGGTTTAAACTACCTCTGCTGCCTCGTGGAGGGTAACTTGATTTTCCACCACCCTTTGTGATGTTGAAAAAGTAGCTTGTAACAACTACCGTTCTCTGCTCCAGGTCTGGCCTGTGAGCACTCTCTGAGTAGATAATGTGGCTTAATTTTGGAGGGCTGACATCGTTGTTTTTATTTTCAAACAGAGGGAATTTCCAAAGTTCTTCACATTCCGTGCCCGGGATAAGGTAAGTTTTATATTAAAAATTTTAAGTGTTGGCTTTATCCTTCTTTCACGTAACTGTTCCTTGCCAGTCCAAGAGGGTGGGAGCTGCTTCAGCCCAGCCTCACTGCCTAAGGTGGTATTTTCTCCTCCAGCGCCACACCAGCCACCTGCACACGCAGCAAGTGGTGTCAGTAAGAGATGGATCTCTGATATTTAGGGATAAAATTCATACAATCTAGAAGCCTGACCTGAAGCTTCCGTTTTTGAGGTTTTTAGTCACAGTTTAACAAGTGAGTGTTGGAAGCCGTACAATGATTCAACACTGAACTTTTTGGTTTCTGTGAAAAAGAGGGGTTTGGGTGGGTGAGCTTGAGAACTTGCTGTCTTGCAATTTGCCTTCTACTGTCAGCATTTCAACAATTTGAATGCATCTCTTAGTGCTGATGAATCTGCATCAGATAGAAGATTTGGAATTGATTTATTTGAATTTTTAACTTTTTAGTTAAATGTAAATTTTTGTAGTGGGTATTGTCTAGTTCTGCCCATCCTCAGTGTTTCGCCTTCTTAACCCACCCTCCTCTTTTACACTTTTTCCTATCTCCAGTTTGAGGAAGATAGGATCTACCGTCATCTGGAGCCAGCTCTGGCCTTTCAGCTAGAGTTGAACCGAATGCGAAACTTTGATCTCACTGCCATTCCTTGTGCCAATCATAAAATGCATCTCTACCTGGGAGCAGCTAAAGTTGAAGTGGGAACAGAAGTGACAGACTACAGGTTCTTCGTCAGGGCTATCATAAGGCATTCGGATCTGGTTACCAAGGTGAGTTTTGTCACCCCTGCAAGGTCTCTTTCCCAGACAGTGTGTGAAACACTTAAGTCATTCTAGGAACCCTCATGCAAAAGTAGTGCCTGCATCTAGTGTTGTGGCCGTGTGCCCTCTCTTTGCTAGTGGTGGCTCCACAGAAACGTGTCTTCGAAGCTATTCCTGTGCTGCAAGGAGGGTTCTGTGTGTCCCAAGTGGATAGTCAGAAATCTTTGCATTTTGAGGGTTTCTCCGTTTCTCCTGCACTGCTGCAGTAATGGTTTCCCTTGTCTGGTTTCGGATTTATGTTGACCTAAACAAGGGCACAAGTCAGCCGGGTGTGCGAATCCAGGCAGTTCTGGCTCTGGGATTGTGATGGATCTGTTTCAGGGTTGCACATGCTGCTGAAACTAATGTATCCTATTTCTCAGTCAAGTCCTTCTGCAGTTTCGCAAACACTGTATTCTTTGGTTGCGATTTTTGAGTAGAAAGTAAGTTATTTGTTGTCAATATCTGGCAGGAGGCCTCCTTTGAGTATCTGCAAAATGAGGGAGAGCGATTGCTTTTGGAAGCCATGGATGAGTTGGAGGTGGCATTTAATAATACCAACGTGCGCACTGACTGCAATCACATCTTCTTAAATTTCGTGCCTACTGTCATCATGGACCCATCTAAGGTATGATCTCTTCCCTGCCCCGGAACTGCTTGGTTTTCTTGGGCTTAACTCACCAGAATTAATGGTATTTTCTTGCCCCTTTATGCCATGCAAGTGTACCTGTTCGAGTGCATTTCAGTTCCGTTTGGTGTGTGATGTGCAGCTTTTGCTAACCATTTTATAAGAGAAAGCACAAGAAGTTGGGGACCAGTATTAAAAGTGGTGATGTGAGGGTCAGTTTAGTTAGTCTACAAATACTGGAGTTTTGCTTTTCAGTGAAGAAAGTGGAGTCACATAACTAATGGACACCTCTAAAGATCGGTTGTGGAACTGCTAAACTGACTTCTTGTCAAAAGCAAAGAGAATCCTTTTTGGTTTAGCTAGTTAGGGCAAGCAATTAGTTCTTTTCATGTTAGAAACCTGTTTGACAGTGAGGAAGGAAGCAAGCTTTGGTTTTTCTTCCTATTTATGAATAAGTATTAAATACAAGATTTCAGAACTAGCAGAGCTCATAGTTCTAGTGGAGTAACACTGTCCTTCGGGCAATGCACTTCACTTCCTCTGGGTAAACTAAGGAACAGTTTATTAAAAATATGTTTTTTATTTGAAAATAAACTTATTTTTTCATTGTGTGTTTGAGAAAAACAATTTTAATAAGGAAATATATTTAAATGCTTTTCTGTTTTTTGCGAAAGTTCAGATTCTATCCAAATAAAACATGAGACAAATCATGACCTTAAAAAGAATTTGTAAATTCAGCCACAAAAAGATGTGCCTCGTTTTCGCTCTGATACAAAAGCACAGGGATAAACATTATAAATAAATGAAGATTAAGCTTTGTAGATTCATAAATGAGAAGTTTTAGACATGAAGCATGTTTCTGGTTAGCAGAGGCACCACAAAGAAAGTCCCAAATAAACTGCAAAGGCTGCGTTTAGTTGGAAATCAACATTCTGTTCATGGTTACTGGAAGATGAGAGCTGACCTTTCCTTATGAGAATGACTGAGAGTTTAAAAAGATGAATTGGTTATCAAAATAAGTATCTCTTGCTTGCTGACTTTTAAATCATAATTAAAAATTAGTGGCTTAAATCACTTTTGGATAAATCTTCACTCAGCGCATCCAAAATCTTTAGTTCCCAGGAAGTTCAGAAGAAGCTGGGATGTGCAGGCACTGGAAGCTGGGCTGCTCTCAGATGTTTACCATGACTTTTCCCTGAGCTACTATGGAAAAGAGACTTTTTACTTTCTGAAAGAAAGTTAAAACCGGCCTATAAATTGCCTTCTTTTAATATGCGCTATTTGCCAACAGTAGTATATTATGAAGTTTAATAGAACACCAGAAGGCCAAGCTCCAAGTAGTAATTGCTTTGTTGATTTAAAGCACCGTACCGCGTGTGCGGTGAAACATGATTATTGTGCATAGAAGTGCTACATAACTGTTTGTCAAGGATTTTTGCTTTTCTGTATTTTGTAGTTCTTAGCTGTGAGCTGTGCTCGTTGGAAGGAAGGGAGATGAAGGGGAAGCTGTAGTCCATCACACTCCCTGCTGGAGTGTGATGTGCTGGGAGGAAAGCGGGATGTGAATCCAGCACTGTCCCTCTACCTCAGTAGTCCCCAGGCTGTGTTCAGTTCCAGCCTGTCTCGGGGCTCGTTAGGAGGAGAATGGACGGGCCACCGAGGTCCCATAACAGCACTGGGTTCTTCCCCTTCTCCTGTGATGTTCCCCCTGAAGGCTGAGGTGCCCGTTTTGAGCAGGACCTTCCAGCAGTGGGGTGGAAGAGTGACAAAGTTGCAAATGTGTCCAGAAAGATGAGGGAAATTCTTCTCCTGTGTTTTAAGATTGAAGAATCCGTGCGGAGCATGGTGATGCGCTACGGGAGTCGTCTGTGGAAGCTCCGTGTCCTCCAAGCCGAGCTGAAGATCAACATTCGTTTGACAACAACTGGGAAGGCAATTCCCATTCGTCTCTTCTTGACCAACGAGTCAGGCTACTATTTGGACATCAGCCTGTACAAAGAAGTGACGGACTCCAGAACAGGACAGGTATGGTACCGTATGGGCCCACGGTTTGATAGCAGATTATTTAGGGAGGACACATTGTACCTGATGAAGATCATCTGTGGTTTGTGGTGTTTTCAGGTAATGTAAAATCACCATTCGACTTTGCCAAAGGAAGAAGAACGTAAAAGTAATCTTGCAGTAGGTGTGTAGGTGTGCAGTATGTAATCAGTTATGTAAAAGTGCAGATCTTCTAATTGTTTTGTACGTACCATCGGTCATCTGTCCATCTGTTTTCCTCTGTGGCAGAGTGCTCAAAAAGGTAACGGAGAAATGTATGTTGGTGCTTATCCTGTAGGTCGTAATAAAAAATATTATTAATTATACGTTTCCCTGAGTAGCTAGAGAAAATCTGTGAACTTGTCTTTTATATTGTAAAGATATAGGGAATGACCTGGGTAGGATGATATAAAATTATTGAAGGTGCTGTTATATCATTTTTATGAAGCATAATGGACTCCTTTGTAAAGGTTGTGGCTATTCTGGTATTTCAGCTTTTCATGGCAGAGGAATTCTGTGGTTGACTGAAATACCTACATATGCTGAAATACATGTAGCATAGGATGCATGAAAAATATTTAAATACAGCAATGTTTACATCTCCCTCTGTACTAATCTCTCTGTCATGCAGTGGGAGCAGCAGAATAAATCACTTGGGCACCGTTAATGTTGAACACAAAGTGCTGAGTCACCTTTTCTCCCCCTCTTCTCCATTTAAATTTTTCCAGCCAGCTGCCTGGCCGTACAGTCCGTCCGGTTCTGGAGATCCTAGAACAGATAATGTCTGTGTGTTTTACTTCATTTCTGCCTTTGAGTGGAGACGAGGGAAGAGGAGAACATTTTAATAATCTCCAGTAGCTGAGCATGACACTTGAGTTTTGTTAGTCATTTGTGAAGGTCACCTCTCCTCTTAAACTCTGTCTGATGAGCTTTATTTTTTTAAAGTTAGGGGAATGTTCTTGTGTGTGTACTGATTGCAGCAACTTCTCCAGTACTGGATTTTTTCATTTTTAGTTTTTCAGGTTCTATTAAAAAATTATACTGATAGGAATTATTTCAATTAACTCTGAGTATCACAGAATCACAGAATGTCCTGAGTTGGAAAGGATCCACAAGGATCATCGAGTCTAAGTCCTGTCCCTGCACAAGACACCCCAACATTCACACCATGTGACTGAGAGCGCGGGCCAAATGCTTCTGGAATATTGTCAGGCTGTGACTGCTTCCCTGGGAGCTGTTCCAGTGCTCCACCACCCACCTTTTCCTAATATCTAATCTAAACCTCAGCTGACACGTCTTCCTGCCATAAGTAGGAGTAGTTGGGAGGAATTACAAATCTTGAAGGTGTTTTTTTAAGAAACTTCAGTAAATCTTCCCCCTCATGATCAAGCTTTGTAAGATGAGTTCAGATCCATGCATTATTTCCTGTATTTTCATAGGGTTATTTTGAAAGAAGGGAATTCTAAAAAAATTCAGACATTACTGATGTACTGGGTGCTGGGCTCTTCGGTGGCTTCTGTAGAGTGTAAAAATAGGTTCACCATGAGCACCCTGGTGTCTTATTCCACAGTTTCTGTGGTACTGAGTGCCGATGCTTGGTACAGGTTTCTGCAGTTCCCACAGGTCTGGAGCTTTCCAGATATTTAAGGAGAATTGGGCCTCCAAGTGCAGTAAAGGATCCTAACGCAGGCACTATCACAAATGCTTGTTACCCCGAATAAATATTTCTCCCATGGAGGAAGCTACTTCACAAAGCAGCATTGGTGAAGACTGAGGAGAGCATGAACCACTGTTTTTTATCTAAAAACTAACATAGGCTTTACTTAATGAATTTTATCTTTAGTGGAATTCTTCAATTAATTCATCTTCAATTAGAAAAAGATCTGCTGTTTGTAACATTTGATCTGATCACTCTTCTGTTAAAACCAGCCGAATGGTGTTTCGGGCATGTTTCTATTCAGCAGCGTTTGTGCAGTGTTGTCCCAGTTAAGCAGAGCTCCTCGCGTTTCTTAGTTGAAATAGATTTCCTTCTGAGTCCTGGCTGAGTGGAATATATAGTGCCATGAAGCATGGCAGCTGATAATTCATGTTGCTACTCTGGGAAAATCTTTTAAACTTATAATATCAAAACTTCAAGCCAAATGACATATGCAAGTCTTGACCTAGCTCCCATGATCAGTCAGTGGAGATACGGATACCGTGCTGTTCGACTACATAAATAACAGAGTTCTCCTCTCTGCTCCCAGCTATCACAATCCATCGGCATAGATACGGTGTCAGGGGAAATACTGGTGAATGTGAAGTCATCTAAGTCACCGCTTTTTTCTGTGGGGATGTGGCTCTGTTCACTTTGCTTTCTGCTGTGATATGGTAATAAGTCAGTGATACTCAGATCCGTGCAGTAATGGTCCAGCGCTGTCTCCAAAGGGTAGTAATGCATGATGGAGCACGGTTACAGGGTACGCGGTATTAGCATATTTGTAGAGAACAGAAACAGACTGGAATAGCCTGATGATTTTTTTGTAAAATCTGGATGAGGTGGGTGCATGGAATGAATGGATTCACCTGTAATTGGTCTTGTTTTGTGCTGCAGATTATGTTCCAGGCATACGGGGATAAACAGGGACCACTTCATGGGATGCTGATCAATACCCCGTACGTGACCAAAGACCTGCTTCAGTCCAAGAGATTCCAGGCACAGTCTTTAGGGACATCGTATGTCTATGACATTCCTGAGATGTTTCGACAGGTGAGTGTTCTCAAGAGCAACCCAGTGGGCTGTTCTTAACTTTTGGACCTGCAAAGCACTTCTATCAGTTGCCATCCTTGCTTGTCAGGCAAACAAGTGGCCTGGCGTGGCTAACAGTGGTCCTTAAGGGTCTCCACAGCTGTGGGTTGTGTCTGCTTGGAGAGAAACGAGGACTCCTGATACCCTGCTGGGGTAGTTCTGATAATAAGTCGAACAGTTGAAAGCTGAAATGTGAAGCATCTTGTGCTTCTTGTTTATGTTTCTTTGTTTGCCTGCCCTGTTGTCCTGTCTTCCTAAAGGACTGAACAGTGCAGGGGTGGTACTTCCTAGGATAAGACTCGGACATCATGGAATGTGTTAAGGAGTTGCAGAACCGCATAATTTGAACTGTGCTACTTTGGGTGAAATTGTGTTTCATGGTTTAAATTCCAAAATAAGTGATATCCAGCGACTACCGTTAGCCACACTGGGAGGAGGGATATTTCATTTTGTTCTCTCTTGAATATTAAGTCACAGTGGATTGAATAAAAATATTAGCAGATGATATTCTTAACGAGAATTTATCTTTTCATCCTTTAGTCTTTGATTAAACTCTGGGGTTCTATGAATGAACATGCATTCCTACCAACACCACCGCTGCCTTCTGACATACTAACGTACACCGAATTGGTGTTGGATGATCAAGGCCAACTCGTGCACATGAACAGGCTGCCAGGAGGAAATGAGGCAAGTTGCACTTTCTTTAACGCTACTTTTCTTTCCGTGTCCTGCAATACATTGTGTTTTGGACTGGGTTTGACAATTGTAATGAAAATTTACCAGCCAGGAACAAAATCTGTTCATTCAGTCTTTCACAGATGAAATCTCTCTCTTGAAAATGAGATTTTTGTTTCATTAAAAATTAATACCTTCCATACAATGAGTATTTTAACCTCCATAGTAAATGTTGATTCCATTTCAAACCTATGCCCGTGCTGGTTTTCCTTCGTAATTAAAAAGTGCTCATTCAGCTATTCCAGGTACCTAGGGTTTGTATTTGAGCAAAATATGTTTTACAAGTCTAAATAGAAATGTTTTTATTTGCTTAAAAAATGAAAACCCAATTGTATGCTTTCCATTTCAATACTGGTGATGCGGTGTTTGTGTAGCGCACTGGCGAGGTGTGTGCAACATCTCCCTCTAGTGAATGATTTACTTGAGGCCAACAACCAGCTGGTGCTGTTGGGATAACAGAGTTACTGCTTCAACTCGGGCAGGAGGAGGCTGTGCTGTTGTGGGGGGGCTTTTGCTGGTGTGGCCTTACCTTAAGAAGCCGAAGATTTCAGTGTTGAGATGACTGGAGAATAAAGGTGGTGAATAGAAGGTGTGTTTATTTTTTTGCCTAGGCGAGGGGGGGTTCAGAATGTTCCTACAGTAATTTACATTTGAACAGTTCCAAGTGATGATATCATTTATTTTTTCCTTGGCATCATTGAACCAGCACCACCCTTTGACTAGAAATATAACGTAAGGTTTGCAAAAGCTCTGTTCAATAACGTCAAGTATAACGATGAGAGGAAATAGGGGGTTTCATCACTGTTTACTGCATGTATCTTGTCAGGAGAAGGTTTTGAATATGATTTTTTCAAATTGAGCTGAATCAGTAAATGGTGACTGTAGGAGCACTACGTCCTTGTCTTTTGCTGGCCTATAGGAGACACGTTTTAACTAGTATAATTAAACCTGAAATGAGCTATTCCCTGCATTCTTAGAGAAAGCTGAGGCTGCGGTGCTGTGGAGGCTTATGCCATCATCTTTCTCTCTTTCTCTGCTCTCATTCAGCGCTTGAGTGGATGGTGGCTGGGGAAATAGCAAAGTCCCTCAGGGACGTAGCTCTGTTCTTGCTGAAATTACAAGCACAGAGCTGCCTGGGCATGAACATGTAGTGTTTACTCTGCCAGTATGAATACAAATAGTCTTATTATAAGAGATTCTGTACCCAAAGACCACCAAAAAAAATTAGGACTTTTTTTAACCCTTGGTAGACTTCATTTTGCTCAGTCTGAAAAGAAATTACATGGCTTTTGCGGTGTGCATAGTGTTGTGTTATATAACACACAAATTCAGGTCCTGCCTCTGTGGCTGTTGCGCCAAGGGGTTGAGTCATTGGAACATGAGATAAACGAGGGGAAAATGCAATGTTCCCCCCCATTTTTAAGTCTGGCTGCTGAAGATCACATCTTGTGGAAGTGTATGGCAGACTAACCTGCTTTTTAATGACTCCCCCAGAATGAGGCGAGGGTGCTGGCTGCAGCTGAAATCCCAGCCCAGGACTTGGTGTCTTGCGGAAGGCAGCGAGTGTCCAGACCGAGGGCGTGCTCTGTGCACACACAGAGAGGCTGGAGCTTGAAACTGGGAGGGCTCTGCTGTCAGCCTGGCCAAGGTGCAGTGGGACCACGTGCAGCTGGAATGAGGTTTGAGGCTCGGGTATTGAATTCTGTTACCAATAGCCACTGCACACAATAGTGCTCATTCACAGGTGAGAGCGGTCAATCTGAGGAAGAGGTTCCAGTAGCAGTCTGAAGGACAGGTGACATTCAGGAGGTGACGAACTGCTGAGCAGATTCATTTCTCTGTGCTGCACTTTCTTTATCTGGATGAGCTGACTTTAGGCTTTTATGGTTTAATTCGTTCAGCTGAGGAAACAAATTTTCTCAAACGGGCTCTCAACTTTCTCTTTCCAAAGAAAACGGCTCCAGGGGTGGAGAAGGAAGAGACAGGATGCTAGATAAATTCAGAGCGTAAGCCTTTTCTTTGTTAAGGCTCTAAGTGGATCCATTCTGCTTTTCTTGAGAATCAGTCTGCATAGCATCTGGGCAGAGAAATACAGTGTCTTATCTGCCAGGAAGCAAAGATCCTTGGGGTAATCCATCTCTGTGGCTGTAGCTGGTAGCAGTGAATAGGAAGAGGAGATGTGCCACAAGGAGCTGAGGCAAATATGAATTGGTTTTATAATCATAGAATCAGCTGATTGGAAAAGAACCCTGTGAGTCCAACTGTACCTGTCCCCTTACATACAGTGTCCTTCTTCCATACGATACCATGGTGAACCATTCTCAAAATGTGGCATATTTTGTTGGCTCTCTAAACACTGTCCAGGTTTCTTAAAGAAGAGTTTTGTCCTCAAATAGATGTATTTGACTTCAAAATGCCAGAAGCCCATATACACTGAAAATCATGGTAAAGGAATGAGTACAGCAGGAAAGTTGAGGTTCCCAAGCTTTGCAGTGGCTGCCTTAGCAGCTTTAGTCGGAGTTTTCATTGCTTCAGTTTGTTCGTATCCTAAGAAGATGGGACTGCTTTGGGTACTTGCTAAGTGCTGGATGCTGTGTGCTGTGTTCCTGCAGTGTTGGGTAGTAATGTCTGATGGTCGGTGCCAAGGCAGCGCGTGCCCCAGAGCTCCGGAGGTGGGAGCTGCTCCCAGTTCAGATGGGGGAGGGTGTTTGCTAGGACCTTTCTAAGTAAATATGATTGTTTTATTTATTTTTTTCCCTGGACTAAGCTACTGATTTGCTGAATCCAAAGTCTTCCGAGAGATGGTACATCCTGCATTTTTCAGTAAAGAGGAAGTATCTGTTGAAAACTTCTGCCTGTGGTGAATAGAGCTGCTGTTTAGTTCATTTAGGCTTCTATTACTGTTGTAGTTGTTCTAGATCAGACTGAAACACGGCTGTTCCCCCACTGCCAGTGAGCACCTTACCAGCAGGGTATCAGCTGTTCCGAGGCAGGGCTTGTCTTTCCTGTCGGAGCTGTGCTACGCAGTATGAGCAATTACATTTTCTCCATGTGAAAAGGGGTCAAGACACTCTTCCTCTTAAAGCATTCAGCTGAGCTGAGTGCCCTAATTGTTTTAGCTAGCAGGCGAAATTGAGAAACCAGCATAAAATCCAGGAGATTTGTGGTCTGTGTGTTCAGCTGGGCGTCAACAATCGACGTTGCGATCCCTGCTCTGATACAGGGCAGAGCAGGAGCTCCAGGCTGGGGTTTCCCTGTCCTCACAGAGTTTGCAAGCAGCGTTCAGGGCTGACCTGTCTGTGTCTTCAGGAAAATCTGTGAAATGGGAATTCCCAAGAACTTTCACAATACAAGAGGTTTTTCTCCGCTTAGCTTGTGACCACTTCACATAGCCCACCACCTCATTTGGCAGTAATTATCTCTTCGCTAGTAGTCTCAACAAAGAAGCCAAGGACTTAATGGACCATGAAAATACAACTTGCTATTTATTCCCAGGCAGTGCCTGCTCCCTCTGAGCAGAGGATCCTGTGGCTTCTCATGGCCACGCGAGGGAGCTTGCAGTGCTGCTGACCCGGCTGCCTGCTCTTGCACTGCAGAAGGCATCACTAACACAGGGCCTTTCCTGACCTCTTGTCCACTCAGAGTTGTTCCTGAAGCACATCTGCTGTTTACTTGGGCTGCAGACAGAATCCTGGGTGTTGCCTGGAGCTTTCTGCTGGGTGGTTTCTGTCCTGGATCATAGACTCATAGAATGGTTTTGGTTGAAAGGGACCTCAAAGCCCATCCAGTTTCAACCCTCCTACCATGGGCAGGGACACCTCCCACTGGATCAAGGGGCTCCAAGCCCCATCCAACCTGGCCTGGAACACCTCCAGGGATGGGGCAGCCACCACTGCTCTGGGCACCCTGGGCCAGGGCCTCCCCACCCTCACAGGAAAAAATTTCTTCCCAAGATCTCATGTAAATCTGCCCTCTTTCAGCTTAAAATCTTCCCCCCCTTGTCCTATCCCTGCACTCCCTAAAGAAGAGCCCCTCCCCAGATTTCCTGTAGCCCCCTTTAAATAAGCTTGTGAACTGTGTCCTGATCTATAGTTACTCTTGTTTTGTTGGGGTTTGATTTTTGTGTGTGTGTGTGTCCTCTATTACTGATTGGCTGCTTTGACATGTGAGACTATTCTGATGAGCTCTGCCTGCTACTGCAAGGTTTCAGTAAGCCAACACCCTTGGCAAAACCGAACGTGCCACACTAAAAAGTTGAGAACAGTTTGTGCATAATTTTCAGAGCCAGTAGGTAAAGAAGGGAGCTAAAGAAGACAGTAAAATCAAGCATCAGTTGATAGCTCCCTTGTGATGCTCCTGAGTAAAGACCGAATAAAGGCTTTGGGGCAAATGGGATATAATTTAATATGCAACTGTGAGCATGTCAGGAGCTAAGCACCAGCAGGTGGATGCTCAGCCTGTCTCCAATTTCACTCAAGACAGGCACAAACCATTGGAATGTAGAGTTTGTATAGGAGGAAGGAAAAAAAACTTGCTAAGATCACAAACAACTACATTTTACTCTAAAATATCTTTAAGAAGAAAATTTGAAGTTCATACCACTTCCCGGATGCCTGTCTAAATGATGCCACAAGATTTTCAACATTCCTGCTAATTTAATTATTCATCTGGAAAAAAATATACGTGGAAGGCTTTTTTTTTTTTTTAGTGGCACAATATTTGGTGTTTCTGGGCAAGACCTTCATTGGGCGTGTGGTTAGAGGGGTGGAACTCCTGCTCTGGTGTTGGGAAGGGTGGACTGAAGGGGTGCAGCAGCGTAAGAGGAGCTGGCTCCCAGGGAACCTGCTGCCCT
Source organism: Neomorphus geoffroyi (assembly GCA_033558235.1). NCBI lineage: Eukaryota > Metazoa > Chordata > Aves > Cuculiformes > Neomorphidae > Neomorphus > Neomorphus geoffroyi. The sequence goes on from JAUMJM010000018.1 coordinate 3,329,708, forward strand.
GGCAGTTCACCTCTGCCCTGCCTGTCTTCTCAGCCCCGATGTTGCTCTGTGGTCAGGTGGCTGGTGAAGCCTCTGAAAGAGCCAGAGTCCGTGTGAACACAGACCTGCTGGAGTTCAGAAGTGTATGGCAGCGTGTTTGGTGATTAAAAACATGGTTGCATTAGCTCTGCTGAAGACACAACCTGTAATGCAGTGACAACCTCTTCAAATGCCCATTGACGACGCCTTTGTTCTGAAGATTAGTATATTAGCTGAATCTCCGGTGGGAAGGTAATTCCCTCAGCCCGCTGGAGAGCTCAGTACATTACTTGTCATCCTTGAGCTGGGCTTTCTAATATTTTTCCATAGCAGTCTCTGTATTTTGCCTACAATTTACCATGATCCTCTGGCACTGGGGCTGCACCATCTGCTGATAAGACCCATCTAATCTTCAAGGACAAGGAGAAAGTGAGTGTAAAGAGCGCCTGCAGCAACACCGCACATCACCCTCAGTCTCACGCGGTGTCCATGCAAAATGTGTCGTTTTCCCTATTGGCACTAGATGTCACAGTTTTTCCTTCTCAGTAGCATGAGGATCAGAAATAATCCATAATCGTAACGGGAGCGTTGGCAGAGACCCTTTCTTGTGAATGTGGGAAGGTTTGGCCAGGTGAAATTCAGGACGACGGCGGGCAGAGGGCTGCGGGAACTCTGTTTCGGCAGCTCCCCGGATGGCCTGGGGCTGAAAGGTGTAGCTAATGAATTTCATACAAGCAAAGCTTAATAGTTGAACTGCATGTTCTGCTTTGTCACCTTGTGTTCCTGCATTTTATGACAGGCACAGGGCATTAAAACATCCACTGGGCTGCTTCTGGCTGGTGGATGAGAGCTGGAGAAAAAGCAGGGAACGGGTGACAGCAAAGTCAGTGAATTAATGAGAGGGGTGAAGGAAAACATCCTGGCATCTTTTCCCCCCGCCCCAGCCCCACCACTATTTATCCCAGAGACTACTGTAAAAATAGTTGTTCCTCTTTGTGTTTCCCAACCTTTCTTCTTGATGGGTTTTGGGAGCAATCCTGACCCGCAGGCAGGAGGAGTGGGTTGAAATAACAGGGAAGCTGGACAACTACTTGTGCAGCACAGCAAGTGGTGTCTCCTCATCCAAAACACTTGTGATGCAATTTCAGAGGGTGATCCTGCTTGGGCAGGATAATTGTAGCCCCTATCAAATGAGATGCTTGGAAGTCACAATGAGATGTGTGGGTAGGGATCAGGACAGAGCACGTTTTCGTCATGAACTGGAGAGTTACTTTTTAGTAAAAGATGGGATGTCCTGGGACAAGCGGAATGTAACATAAATTAAGAGAGTCCCTCTAGCAGCACTGAAAGCTGATTTTTTTCCTCATTTATATTCCTGGGTCGTTTAATGGAGCTTTCAGAGTAGCAGTTGTGTGGCTGGGAGGATGGGACGGATGTGCGGGTTCTTTGGAACTCTGTTAAGAGTTGGGATGGGTGCCTGTCCCAGTGTACAGGGAGCATCTCCTTTCCTGAACGGTAGGTGGGCAGTTAAGCAGGAATACTCTGCAGTACCTTGAATTGTTTGATAGGTCAATATTCACCCAGGTCAGATTCTTCATTGTGCTGTTTCTCACAGTGTGTAGATGCCGTATCTCCAGTAGCCTGGTTTTTAAAAAACATTTATGCTATAGCGATACTAGAAATTCAAGTTTTGAATGGGATTTCATTACAGAACCATAGGCTGTGAGCCTCTAACATGTGTTTAAGTTAGTATTTATCATAGTTATTTGATTTTTGGAAGGTTGTAATAAAATTAACAGATTTTTATGTATCTATATAATGAGATATAATCATAATGCTGTCAAACCAATACAGAATTTTAATTCTGTTAGCTTTCCTGTAATTCTGACTTTTAGCAAATGTTTACATTTAAAGCAAACTGCTAATAAGTGTTTGTGATATTTGTTAATGCTTTACAAAAATAAAATTCTTTGGCAGGAGATAACCCCACATGTCACAGGGGAGACTCTCAGAGGGCACTGAAAACAGTGACTGCCCAAATCATGTCTTATTCAAAGAGCAGCTAGAGCTCCAGATTTGTTGAAGGTTTTTAAAATCCTCAAGTACGAGCATTTTTAGAGTTGTAAGTGGCAGCGCAGAGAGTTTTATTCTGTATTTTGGTGTCTGTTTGTACGTGTGTGTGTGCTGTAGACAAAGTTCTTGCCTACAAGAAAGCTCTTAATGAAGGTTGTCTGTTGCTTTCTGTAACTTCACCAGATGCAAACTATTTCAGCGGAAGTTTTCGAGCCCTGCACTCTGCCTAGGGAGTAGCTGTTTATTATTTAGTTTGGAAAGCTTCCTCAAAAATGCTTCTGTTCTGGTGAAAAAGCTGGCAGCGCCGCTCACAGTTGATTGTGTGGGCTTGGAGCAGAAACTTGAATTCCATAGAGAATTTGGTTTGGGTTCAGTGTGATGGCATCTGCTGTCCCTAAGAAACACCGCAACCTTCACACCTTGCAACGCTGCTGCACGGGCAGTGAAAACTGCTTTAACACTGTCTTTAATGGGATTTTTTTGAGCTTTTTGATGCTCTCTGTGTCCACCTGCTGAGCATCCGCCAGCCTTGTGCTGGTTTACTTCCTGGCTTGCCGTCCGAGTGCCTTTTGGCGTAGCGCAAGGAACCCTATGAATTCACGTCTTCTTCAGCCCACTGACAGCCAGCCTTTCAGTCCCTGTGCTGCGCGATGCCTTTCTCTGAGCAAGCCTTTGCCACGTCTCATCCTGGAACGGTTTCTTCCCATCTCTCATCTACTTGGCCGCGTGCTGTTCAGAAGAACCGTGCCAACATGTGCTTGGCTGTGCTGCCTGCGACCACTGCTCTGATCGTTAAATGACACCTTTTTCAGAGCCAAGAGGAGAATGAAGGAATCCTGGGTTTTGGCACTCCACCCTTGTCAAGGCATTAAGTCTGAGTGCCTCTAGCAAACCGCGTGCATCACATCCTTTTTCTGGGAGTTGATTCATGCTGAAGATAAAAATTTTACAGCTTTTGGTCACAATATTAGTGCAGAGTGTCTCTCTTCTGGATCTGAGGTTCTGGGCATCAGATTTGAATGATGAAATGCCAAAACTGCTACATCTGTATCAAGTAAAATTTCTAGGGATGTCCTTGTTCCCTTTTTAAAACACACCTTGTCCATGGCTGTGCAGCACAGTGATTCAGCATGTGGACACTGGTTTACCTCCACAAAAAGAGATTGTGAAGGAGAATAAAACACGTGTTCCTTGATTCAACAATGTCAGAATGTGTGTGCACAGTGGGGGAGAAACGTGCTTTCATTAATGTTTGGCACCGGCATTTCCAGTGCTCACATGCTGGACCGCTACAATTGTTGAATTTCTTTTCTTATTACAACTTTTGTGTGTTATAACTGACATACAAATGTATTCATGTTTTTTATATATATATATTTTTACATATAAACCTTATATAATACAGATACACCAGAATGGGAACAAGAAAAAAATTGTTGTCGGGGTTCTGTAAGTTCAATTATCTTACTTGGAGATATCGAGACCCACATTCAGGTTTCCAAATTTGGATGTAAATTAATAAAATGAAGCATGGCATAAAGGTCCTGGGCTGAAGCATTGTCCTTCTTGTGAGAAAAGTAGAATAAACCAATGCAATTGGCATGGCTCAAACATAGATGCTGTCAAATAATAAGCTGTTCTCGTTTACATCAGATTTTCTGTCAGCTGTGCTTCTCCAGGAATTACAGATCAAGCTAGAAAGAAGCTTAAAAGCTCCCTCTGCCTGAATCCCAACCCCACCCCAGCCCGTTGTGCATTCAGGAGCGAGATTGGGATCCATTTCTTCCCCATTCCCCTCGGTGCCTGTTGTCAACAGCTCTGGCTGCCACTAGCAGTCAATTTGTAACTGCATCAGTGTGTGTATTACCGTTCACATCGATAGCGCAATTAATGTTGAAGTCAATTTTGGTGTTAATTTTAGGCCATGATTAGTGTTGACACTGTGTGTCAAACTAATGGCATTTATGAGCACCATGAAAACGAACGTTAGTTAATATCGTGTTTTTACTATCTGCTAATGGTTACATTAAAGCAAAGATCCAGTGGGAGAAGGTGTGTATAAAATTATAGATCTAAAACTTGGGTGTAATATATGTGTGTCATGCAATTCCGCGTTGCTGGTGCTATTCAGGGAGCAAATGGCATCTGAGCACTGAATCCTAATCACAGTTTGGAACATCAGAAATAATGATCACTTCTGATCGGAGGTTGTGAATAATTCATCTGGTTTGATTTCCACGTTCTGTCCAGTGATACTTTTCAAACCAAATGTGTTCCTACAGGAGAATAATGGTCCCACTTCTTATGGAAATACCGTGGCACAAATCATTTCGCCAACATAAAAACAGTTTAATAAGACGGTTCCTGCTTTTATTTTTTCCTCCCTCTCTCCTTCATTCCTGGGTGTGCTGGGAATACAGCTGTGGCAGGAGAAACACTTCCAAACTGCGCTGGTCCTTAAAAAGAGCCTGTTTTGAAGCCACTGCCGCTTACCATACTCATTATTGTTCTGACCGTGCTCTTAGGTGATTAGCTCAGCCTGTCTAATTAACCTGTGAACTCTCCATTTTTTTGGCGTGCTGCCCTGAACTTAAAAATCTCATCTTTGGGCTTTTTTTTTTTTTCCTGAAATAGAAAGCCATCCTCCACTGCCCGTAAATTTAAACAGGATCTGCTTTGTTCATAGCTAAAAAAGGCCTCAGTTGTGCCCTGTGTTTTTTATTGCTGGATAAACAGCATAAAACGTGCCGTGTATTGGGAATTTAATAAAGTGGTACACTTGAATTTTTCTTTTCTTGAACTGCATATGGTTGCTCCGTATTTATCAACTATAAACTATTTTCAAGAGTTCGTTTACTGCGTCCTGGCTCAGTACTTTTTCCTTCTCCTCTTTTGTCACCTTTATTCTTCCTTTTTCTGTTGTGAAAGCCCAACAGCAGAAGAGCAAAAGTACAAGGAACCCCTCCGGCCGTGTAGGTTTGTTTGGGATGAATTAGGTTGCTCTTCCGGACTCTGTTCCCCTGGTCTCTTTGCCCACAGTATCGATCTGTGTGCCTGACCCAGCAGCTGCCTCCACTTGTTTTACGGCATTTACAACTTCCCCCTTTAATTTTGCAATAATAGTGGTATTTTAGCAAAGCATCCCACTGACTTTTAGAGATTTATGCTCCTATCTTTGCAACCGTTGCAGTCTCTCTCTCTCCCAAACACTGCAGTCGGATGCTAAGATGTATCTGTAAATCTGCAAATATTCAGGGGCAAACAAATTAATCCCATGCAACGTATCAGTCAAAATACTGGTGGGTAAAACAGAGACCAAGGAGAAGGTGAACTGGAAACACTGTCATTCTGTTAACTTGCAATCTCTGCTCTCGAAATGGGAGGTATGAGGGAAGGGTCTGCCAGTAGGCAGTTGTAATATTTTTGGATTGCTGCCTGCTTTACTTCCAATGACCCTTTGATTAATTCCCCTGCCTTTTTATTTTTTTTAATGAGCCTGTTCTGGCATATCTTATTGCAGATGCTGATTGGATCTCAACGGTGTATTGTGCCATTTTGATTTGGATTAAATGGCACATATCTATCTGCTGCTTCTCCCCTCTCCCCCTCCTGCTTTAGTTCATCATGTTCAGAATTCAGAGTCTCCACAATGAGAGTTTCAACCCTCCTGATTGCAGAGGATGTGCAATCGGCTTGAGGAATGTGTACTCAGAGCTTATGATCCTTGGGCAAGCAGAGACTGGGTGATGCATGTGGCTTTCAAGGGACGCTGCTATTTCCATCTGTTAATGGCATTCCAGGATGGCCAACTCCCTCGCGCAGCGATACGCGGCAGTTGAGAGATGGGAGATGCAGGGTACAGATGTCGCTGATCTCCATAAGATGGGCCAGAAGAAATCATCTGGTGATTTTAAAAATAAAAATATGCACTAAAAAGCATTACTTATCCAGGCAGGCTTGGAAAGAAACTGCTGTAATATTTGGGAAGGAGAAAGGGAAGAGCCAAAGGAATGGAAGGAAGGACAGGAAAAGAATTGTGATACTTATGAAATAAGGGATTATTAAAATGCAGGAGAACCAGTGAGATGAGTTTCTGGGGCGATATCTGTGAAGCCTCAGCAGATGGTCAGGAGTCCTGTACAGCAGCACATCCATCCTCACCCTAGGAGCACTGGCACATGGAATGCATGCAGCACCCTGCGAGAGGGGCGTTTGCAGAATGGGTTTTGGACCTGTGACAAATCCCTGAATGGGGAGAGGGAGGGCCGGCATTAGTGTCTTGGGTGGGAGGAGAGCAATGGAGGATGTGCTCCAGTGAATGTGGAAAGGATCAGGTCCTGCCAGCTGTGCTCTGCGCTGGCAGTGTGTGTCGGAGCTGCTGCTCTCCGAGTTCCCAAAGAAAATATACAACGTGCAGCGCACATAAGAAAAATGGCCCGTGTGAGATTCCCTTCTTTCACATCTTGAAGGCGTACATTTAATTTTAATTGTTCTCTGCTCTTTGATTGCAGATTGGGATGGTGGCCTGGAAGATGACTCTCAAGACACCTGAATATCCAGAAGGCCGTGATATCATTGTCATTGGCAATGACATTACATACCGAATAGGTTCTTTTGGGCCTCAAGAGGATATGCTGTTCCTGAGAGCTTCAGAGCTTGCTCGAACACATGGCATCCCCCGCATCTATGTAGCTGCCAACAGTGGAGCTAGGATTGGTTTGGCCGAGGAGATTCGGCACATGTTCCATGTAGCTTGGGAAGACCCAGATGACCCGTACAAGGTAAGGAGCACGGGAATCAGAGGTGGAAGTCTGCAGTAGCTCACCAAAGAGTCTTATTTTTACGCCGCCTCTTTAATAGAGGCGAGATGAATATTTGCCAGACTGTTAGGTCCAAAGTTCTCCTTGATATTGTATCTCTCATGCAGCAGGATTGGCATCCAGTTAGTGCTAAATGTTGAAAACATCCCTAGCTTTTACCGACCTCAGCTGGAGCTCTAGCATTAAGTGACCATGCTCTTACTGCTATCTGGAATTAAATTCTGCTCCTTTGAAAGTTTCTCTTTGGAAGGGGTTGCTGGAGATTGGAAAGGGTCTACAGGTGGGAACGAGATGAAAGAACTGTTTTTTTCTTGCAGGGATACAAGTACTTGTACCTGACTCCTCAAGACTATAAGAAAGTCAGTGCTCTGAACTCAGTTCACTGTGAACACGTGGAGGACAATGGAGAGTCCAGGTAGGTACAGACAGGTCAGAATGAGAAACTTTCTGTTCAGCTTTGGATATACAAGGTGACGAATGTCACATGCTTCTCTTCATCTAGGACATTCTTTAGGATCCAGATATGTAGAAAGCCATAGTTTTGTGTGATCAGAGCAGGGAACAAGACAGAAGAACACTTTTCACAGGCATTCCTCTCCCATGGCATTTGCTCTTGCAGTGCTGCTGTGGTCTCTCTGTGTAGGACTATTCCGTGGTGTCTGGGCAGACGGCAGAATGAACCTGTGTACAGGTCCTGGCCAGCTTTTATGCACATTACTCTTTAAAGACTTAATGATATTTAGTCACTTCTCATTTTCTTTGTAGCAAACTGATTCAGCAAATCACTGGACCTTGTGACTCAAAGGCTGTCTGTGTCTCCCTCAGGTATAAGATAACAGATATTATCGGAAAGGAAGATGGACTTGGAACAGAGAACCTCAGAGGATCTGGCATGATTGCTGGAGAATCGTCTTTAGCCTATGACAGTATTATCACCATCAACTTGGTAATCCCCCACTGCTTTCTGTCCTTCAAATGGTATTGTCTGTTTCAGCTAGAAATCCTGCAGTGATCCAGAAGGTACACCTGGGATCAGACCTCTGGTTGATGTAAATTGGCTCCTGTAGGCTTTGAGCAACGCTACTGGCGCCGTTACAGGGCTGGGTCCCTTTCAGACTAAGTTTAAAACACTTTTAATTTGGCTTCACGTTTGCTCAGTCTGTAAGTTACCACCTCTCTTTTTTTAAATGAAGTGCACATATGTTCAAATACTGTGTTTTACACAAAAATAAGATTCTGGAGTTTGCTGTGAGAGTAGATTTTATAGCCTTGTAATACAAACATGCCTAGCTTTATCTAGATGTTTGAATCGATAGGTTTTGGCTGTGTGGTAAGACAGAAATCAATGTGATTTCTTTTTTTGCTTTTTCTTTTTTTTAAGGTTACGTGTCGGGCAATTGGAATTGGGGCTTATCTTGTTCGGCTAGGCCAGAGGACTATCCAGGTCGAGAACTCTCATATAATCCTGACTGGCTGTGGAGCCCTCAACAAAGTAAGTCTTTGCATTTCAGTCTTCAGAGCTATGTGAATTGAGTTGGTGTTTCTGTGAGTTCTGCCAGAGGCTTGGGGAGCTGCCACCACTGTACCTGTCATTGTGCTCGGTCCCTTTTGCTTCCTCCCTTCTTGGGCTCTTCTTGATCAAGAAGAACTGACACAGGGCAGCGAGACTTATATGCCTTTGCAGTCTTTTTCTTTTCTCTTTTCTCTCTGGTCAGAAAGCAGTCCTTCCAGGCATCTGTTTTTCTTGACAAGAACATCATATTGACAGCCAGAGGCACTGGTCCGGGCATCCTGGCTGGAAATTGACAGGGGACCTAGGCAGAACTGCAGATTTAAAGGCTTGAGCGTGAACCAGGTGAAGGGGAAGAAGGAGAAGCAGCTTTTAACATAGGTTGTGTGCATTGACTAAATGACAGAAGTGGAGAAGCCCACCGACTGGGCAGCATCTTCTCCCACCCACTGTGTGCTGTGATAGAGGAAACAGGGCTGTTTCCAGTGTCTGGAAGACCGTGTTTCAAAAGACGTGGGCCAGAATCACTCTGAACTTTCAGCCATCCACAGCATCGCGTTAATGCTGGGGGAGCTCTGAAGCCTGAGAAAAGAGTGTGTGGATGGTGATTTTCCAGGGGTCAGACCTGCTGGAAATCTCAGCTGTGGGGGCAAGGGGGAATAACTCGGGCTGTAACAAAACTTACTGCTTTCACTACTAAAGTGGCTCTTCTTTTTTTTTTTTTTTTTCCCCCACCAGAGGCGGCTTTTCTCCCTTGCTGCCCCAAGCCTATTAATATCACAGCCTCCAGCTCCTTGTCTATAGCAGACACGGCTCACAGCCGACTCCGCTCTTGTGCCTCTCACTGAGGGCTTTGTTTATGTGGGAGTTAGGATTGTGTGGGCGCGAGTGCCCTTCCCCATTGTGCAGCTTTGTTCTCAGGCACTCTCCAGCACCTGGGGTGGTTGTGCTTCATCGCAAGCTGTGTTTCAAGGAGTGCCTGCCTGACAATGGGAGATGAAAGGAAAATAGTCTCTCGTTGAATTATTCCCCTGAATAAAGGGGGCTGTGCAGAAAATGAAGCATTGATCCTGTCAACTCTAGGATGCAGCACCCTCAGTTAGATCTCTTACACACATCACACACACCTGCATCAATGGAAGGAAAAGAGGCATTTGAAGATCCATCCTTTAAAAAGAAATTGAGTCAGTTTAGTGCTTGCTGAAGTGGAGTAAGTTGCCTGGTTCCAGCTGTCGTTTGTTGGGGATCGGGGCCCTGCAGAGTTTCCCAGATGGCAGGGCCAGTCTGTTTAGTCCTCCTCTCCTGCTCTATTCTTCCCGGGTTTAACTGCACTCTCTACCCGTGGAATGAATGTTTGTTTTTATAGGACTAGATGAATCTCACTAAGTTTTACGCACCTGGCTTCTGTCAGCAGGCATAGGCAGAAGATCATCCTTTCTGAGGGTGACTTAGCCCATCCCAATAATTTCTGTGGGCTGAATAATCCCATAGAATCACAGAATTGCTTTCTCACCTCCCTGCTTTTTGGGGAAGGCATGTATTTTTATGTAGGCACTGAACCTCGATCTGCTTAAAGGTCAGGCAAAGGAGGAACCTACTGCATCCTATCAAGCTTTCCCAGTAAGACAGCTAAGCCCAGACCCAACAATAAGTTTACCTGTCCTCGAATTGTGGGAGACTGAGAATCCCCACTCACTCCTGGAAGTTGTGTGATGCAATGATTTTCCAATCCCTGCAGTTCTGGTGAGAGCTTCTTGGATGGATCCAGCTCTGATTGTGTCCCAGAAGTGTGTCTGAAGTGGTAGAATGACATCCAGTGCTAGTCTGAAACGGCCGAGCTTGGTCTAGTTGAGGTCTTAAGGAGTGTGTGAAGCCAGTGGAGAATGCTAATGAGTTTGCATCGTCCTGCCATGGTGGCAGTGTCTGCTTCAGACTTATCCTTGGTCTCTCTGTAAACTGTTAAACTCTTGTCCCTTGAATTTAGACAGTTTGAGTTTTCTTTTGGCTGGAAGTCAGGTCATGCTTAGCCAGGGGCCAATTGGGCAACATCTTGCCTTGTAGGTGTGCAGAGGTTTGGGCATCGTACATGATGTGTTCTTGTCCATTCGCATGGATGGGACTCAGGAGGGTCTTGTGGTAGACATCTATTGTAGTTTTCTCCATGTGGAGCGAGTGAGCTTTGCTCCTGCTTGTTCGCTTAGAGCACACGGTGAGGAGAGCCCTGGCAGCAAAGCCAGTACTTTGTGGGAATTAGGTCACCAATCCAGGGTCTTGAGGAAAGATCATGACTGAAACAAAAACAAATACGTGGAAACCGCTACCTTGCATGCCAGTTGGAACTGAGTGTTTTCTAACACAGTTGCACGCACGTATTCCTTTTCCCAATTAGGTGTCAGAGATTTAGGACAGTTTTTTCCGTTGCTGACTTTTAATTACTGTCTGAGGATGCCGTACAAAGCTTACAAGGAGTCCTGTGTCTGCATGCACGTCTTCTTCAAAATGTCTTCTCTCTGCAAGAAGAGAATGCACAGAGCAAAAATGTTTCTGCAGCAATGGAGACAATGAGGCTTTCAGAGAGCAGGGAGGGTTTGGGGGGAAGTTATTTGATTTTTTTTAGTTTTAATTTTTTCCTGTGACATACTGGATTCTTCTTAATTTGCAGAGGGGGACTGCGACAAACATTGTGTGCCAGCAGATCTGTTGCTGGTCTCGTTTCATTATCATTATGTAAAACTAGCCTGAGGGTTTAGGTGTAGAGGGAAAGGTTCAGCTGCCAAAACCAGACAGTAACCTATAACTTGGATGATGAGCTCAAGGTCAATATCATTTTTAGCTGAAGCTAATGTTTGGTTCTGGAGGCTGACTAATCACGGGCTGGCTGTTCACTGTGTCCGTGTCACTGCTTTGTAAGTAGAGAGGCCTATCATGTGAGACACCTGATAGCAGGCAGGTGTAAGGATTCTCTGAGCCCCATTGCCAGTTGGGGTGACAAGGGAGCTGCACCAGAGCTGCGCAAGGTTTCCCTCTGCTCCTGATGAAGCTGTCTTTGTGTATAGTCCGGAGCAACGGGCAAGGGAGGGACCCGGGGGGAAGGTGTGACGCTCTGTGGTGGGGACGATGCTCTGCGTGTGGGGCACCGGGGCTGCATTTCATCTGTACCCCTTTTGTCTTCACCATTGCATTTCAGCAGGGGGTGGAGAGGTGGAAATGACATTTCATTCCTCTCCTGTGAGTGTGTGCGCGCGCCTGTGCCGAGCCCGCTGACCCCCCTGAAAATTGAAATAATGATAATGCGCGTCTCCTGACTGCATCAAAGTATCAGCACATCAAAAGCCAGGAGGCATGAAATGCAAATGATAAAGTGAAAGCAGATGGATTGTGCATGATCGCCTGATGCCCAATGAATTTTAAAAGGTGCTGGTTCACATGGGGAGAGGGGCTGAAATAAACACGTTATCCCTGCAATTTTTTTTTTGTTCTTGCCGCTCACTCCTGACAATATTTTTTCACACTTCAGCGAGCAGCCACTCCATCTCTCTCCCTCCCTCTCCCTCTCTTGCTCTCCCTCTCTCTCTTTCGCTGTCTACCTCACACACGTCTCGGGTCATGTCGCTGCAGCTCCGGTGGAAATAATAAGATATAAACCACGAGGTTGTTATTTGCATAGAAATAGCATGGAGCCCCAGGCAGCATGGGAGAAGGACACAGAGATCATTTGTCTAAAATTTTAATGAAAACTTTTGCTGAGGCAGAGATTTTTATTTTTTTTAACTTTCCCTGCCTCCTTCTTTTTCCACCCCTGTACCTTCCTCCACCTCCCTCAGCTCCTCGTCGTAAGTTAAACATGGTGTGATTTCCTATGAGAGGGGTGACATGCTGCTGCCAAGCACTAATAGGTTAATTTCTGTTGGTTTTCTTTTTAATAGAAGTAAGACTGAAGAGCCCAGCACTCCCAATTTATGCATTACTTATAAGGTTCAAGCTTCCAGGACTAAATTTCATTTCAGCTCTCACAAGGATGTTCCCAAGTCTGTTGCTGACCTATTTTTAATTAGTTTGCTACTCCTTGTCTTTTGTGTTTAAAAGAAATCCTGTCTTTAAGACTGTTTTGTTAATGTAAACAAATAGTGGCTTTCAATCACTTTTTCTCTACAGACACAAGTTCTAGGCTTTTTCTAAGGGAAGCCAGATTTAGCAAAGATTTCGAGAACCACCACTAACTTGATGCTTCTGAGTTTGTTTCAACCTGGTATCTCAAACAGTTCATTTTCTGAGTGATGATGAAGAACTGTCCCACACACTATGCTTCACAATAGGACATCTAAAGTGGTGAAGGGAGGAATCTAACCAGCAGGCTGTTCTGTTTCCTCTCCCTCCTGTTTAGCTTCATTTTCCCCCAAACTCTCCAGGCTTGGCCTGCCCAAATGAGCATCAGACCCTCAACCTGTCCTCCAGTGTGCTCGTCCCCGGGGCCCCATGGCACCATGTTGTTGGCCGGGGTTGTCAAGAACATCCAAGCGTGAGCTGGACAAATAGCACCTGCCAGGAATCTATGTCCATGTAGGGGAAGAGGCAGTGAAGGTGAAGAGTCAGAAACCACTAAAATAGGAAGTGTTCAAAGCAAAGTTCAAAACTACAACTCTGGGCTTCATTTCCCAGGCTGCAGCCACCTGCCTCTGCTTGTGGTCTGGCATTTTTTATCGGAACAGGTATAATGGCAGTTACCTGCTGGCAACTTGGTCTTGAAACCTCAGCTCGTTTGTATTTGCAATGTGGTTTGAGTTCATCGCATGGAAAGCACCTGCCAGCAGTGGTGCCTTGGGCAGGGTAGGGAACTCCATCCTCAGGATGGAGGCTTTTACCTTCAAAGTGATCATTGACTCATAGAAAGGTGTGGATTGGAAGAGACTAAACATCATCCAGTTCCAAACCCCTGCCGTGGGCAGGGACACCTCCCACCAGACCAGGCTGCTCAAGACCCCACCCAACCTGGCCTCAAACACCTGCAGGAAGGGGACATCCACAGCTTCCCTGGGCAATCTGTGCCAGGGCCTCCCCACCCTCACAGGAAAACACTTCTTCCTAAGATCTCATCTCAATCTGCCCTCTTTCAGGTAAAAAGCATTCCCCCTCATCCCGTCCCTGCACTCCCTGATCAAGAGCCCCTTCCCAGCTTTCCTGGAGCCCCTTTCAGCACTGGGAGCTGCTCTAAGGTTTCCCCGGCGCCTTCTCTTCTCGAGGCTGAACAACCCCAACTCTCTCAGCCTGGCCTCATGGCAGAGGTGCTCCAGCCCTCGCATCATCTTTGTGACTTGTTCAGATATTTTTTGGTCTCCATGGCTCTGACCTGATGGTTGCAGGTCACAGCTTGGGGAAGCTGCAGAAGCTTTTGGGTGCCATGGGACTGGAATAACAGGGTGAGACAGCAGATCAGGGCTTGGGAGGGATGGGCAGAGCTGCTTGGAGGTGCTGTGTCCACACAAGAGGCTGCTGGGCCAGGTCTGGGGCTCACCGGTGGACCTCTGCTGTGAGGAATGGGAAGCTTACGCAGTCTGTCAGTCTGTCTTGGGTGAGTGATTGGTCTGCAGTATCACAAGCAGTAATATTTACCCTTCAATTTCACAATCTGGAAAAATAAATAAAAGCCCGGTGAGACTGATGCTGTTTGGGGGTTTTACTGTAAAGTACAGAATGCAGAAAGCTATTTTTTTTGAGATTCAAGGCAGGGACAGCTCAGTATCTGCTCAAGATGACTCCAGTCTTGGGATTAAATCAAAGCAATCATGTGAGAGCAATCACGTGAGTTAGAACAGCAAGTGCCATCCCTGTCATTCAAAGAAGCATTATAATTATTAATGCATGATATGAATCTTTCTGTAATGGCACAGCAAGACTATTAGGAAGATACGTATGGGCGCAGGGTGTTTGAGAATGCTAATCAAAGAGGGTCTAGGAAATGTCAAACAGAAATTGACACTTCAACAGCATTAACCGTCAGTCGGTTCCTCTTGTGGATCTCACCAAGGTTACCCCGCTCTTGGCTCCAGTGGTGGGGGAAGCAGGAGGGGCCACTCCGCTGTGCCTTGGGTGGTTACGGCAGATGATGTGGTGAGAGCAAGAGTGGTTTCATGAGTGAAGGTTGGTTTCTTCGACTCTCTCGGAACCGATGCAGGATCTCGGTGCTGTTGGAGATCGCCTTGGCATAGGTCACCATTGCTCTAATCCTGACAAAGCCAGTGTTGTTTGGGAACCTGGATCAGAGTAGAGCTCTCGTAGTATTTAGCAATATTTGGCAATAGGAGGAGAGCAGAACTCATTTCTTTTAAGGCCAGTGGGAGGCATTTGCTGCCGAGAGAGTCTGGTTGGTGGCAGTGCTGGTAACGCAAAGGTCTTTGCTCTGTGTAGAGAAATTATGGTAAGCAGGATGGATGCCTGGACTTAGATGAGTTCAAATAAACAAACGCCACCCTCCATTTCTACATTTTATTTTTAATTGCCTTTCTTTAAGTGGCGATATTTGTGTATTGTTCCCATTAGAGACAATTTACGTCCCAGGCATTGCATTATCAGTCCCTTTATGTTTGCTTAGGGAAGAAAGTCTAATAGATTTCTGTTGACTTTTTTTTTTCTCCCTGCTTCTATCATTTTTAATATGGACCTTGATCAGTTTATCTGTGTGGATGGTGCCTGTGCTGTGGGGGTTGTGCGTGTATTTATTTATTCTAGCTGAAGAGGAGTTTGACATAGTGGCCATTACTCTGCCAGTCTAAATCTCTTCCCATAACTTCCAGGGAAACTCCTGTGTATCCTAAACCCTGTATGTGTTTCACGTAACCAGGATTGTGTCCCAGTTCCTGATAGTCCTGCGGGGTATGTTGTTACTGAAGCGTTAACTCTGGTACCTGATGTTCCACTGGAGCTGAATGGAAGGTGGAACTTCTCAAGCATGTACTGGAGTAACTGATCTGAGCGCCCCCCTCTTGGGGCATCGCTAGGAGAATAGCAGGATGCCCCGCCTGGGGGTCCTTTCTGCAGGGAATTGTGCACACGAGTGGGAACTCCAGGAACACCATTCTGCACACGAGTGGGAACTCCAGGAACAACATTGGAGAACTGTCACATATCTCCTGATTAAGTCTAAACCCACGCTGCAGGGTGAACAAGGTTTCCCTGTCCTGATGGGAGCAGTTCCTGCACTGCAGCCTATCCCCTTAAGAGAGTTCTGAGAGATCCAGAAGATGACCAAAGGAATGACCAAACCAGGATCTTGAAGTATCATGGAGACGATCATTAATATTGTTTATAGGGCTAGTGTCTAGATTAGGGAACCTTAACCGAGACAAGGGGGGATTTATGAGTGTTTGCGCCATGCAGAATAGGGGGCTGTAATTTTAGTTTGCAAAGTATGTTGAGTCCTTTTGATTTACCGCTGACTGATGGAGTGACCTTGAGCAAAACATGCAGTCTCCCTACACCACGAAAGGAGAGCTCGGCGGGAAGTTTTTGACAAGGCATTTTTCATTTGGAAATGCCAGTTCACTGAAACTGGAACTCTTTGGGAAAAAAGTATCAGTTTTGATTAATTTCTCATTTGGAATTTTTTTTGGTCCAATGAAAAGTTCTTTTTTTTTCCCCCAACTGAATTCTCTTTCCAAATTAGTTACTGTCTATATCTACAACAAATATTTCAGAAGTCAGGAGCAAACATCTTGACCCTGTCTGATATTTGTTCAGATTTCAGGATTGCCAAATTTCCTTTTCTGTTGCAATCTAGAAGTTTTCAAATATCTTTGTAAATTATTGCAGGATGGAACAACTGTTTCCTCCTGATAACATTTATGTTGCCATCTGCAGACAGAGAGGATGCCTCTTCTGTATCTGATCCCCGTGGAGCCCTGCTCCTGTTGTATTAGTAAGGTGCTTCGGGGTCTTCGGGCAGAAGATGATGTAGAAAGACCAGCTGCAGTTGCAGTGTCCGTCTGGATGCATCTTCCCCTGCGGCCTCCGAGAAGAAGTGCAATTGCTTTTTCCCCTTTCCCCTCTGATCTCACCAAATTAAAGCAAGAAAAAGACTCCACCAGCAAGAGCTGTTTCTGGATTTGCAGTCAGTAGCCATCTCCAATAACCATCAGGCTGTCAGCTTCACCCCCCACCTCCCCCTACCTCCCACCTCCCCCATCACTCACCGAAGGAAAAAAAGAGCTGGAGCCACAGCTTGAAATATATCATGCAATAGTGTATCATGAATTTCTTGTGAATCACATTGGTGAAGCAGGTTTATTTATTTCTGAGACTTTAAATCAATACAAAGTAGGTCTCTTAGTTCTGAAGCTGGGATGGAGTGTGAAAAAATGAGCCCATTGTACTCTTAAAACTTTGGGGAAAGGAGATGACAGCTATATAATTCCATTTACCAGGCACTAGGGGCTTTAATGTGAAGGTGACAGGGAGCTCTTTGTGCATTTAGAGCACCATATCTTCTAAATAAAAGATCTGTAGACTTGATAGTGGAGTATAGCTCTGACTTTAATAATCTCCAAGCATTAGACCGAGCCAATATGTTCCCAAGTCAGAAGGGTCTCCCACCGAACGCTCGTAAATTAAAAGTGCGGGAACTGCACACGTTCATAGATTAGAAATGCAAGAAGCGCAGTCTGTCTCCAGGCAGAGGGGAGGTCTCTGTGCTCGCATCTCCATGCAGATGGGCTGAGGACTCGGAACGGGCCTGTTGAGGAGCATGCCTTGTGCTGGCATCCTGCCTCAGCTTGGCTCTCCTCTTCGGCGGTGCTGCCGTTTTACCCTCTAATGACATGATGTGTGTGGGGAAGAGCTGAGTGATAGAAATGAATGCTGTAAGATCTGTTGAGGCTTGACTGCACATAATAGCAGTCAGGTTTTAAGTTCCTACATTGTGTTTTCTGATGAGACATTCATTCTGATCATTTCTGCCTGTTTATGAAAAATAGGCTATTTATAGTATGTGCATGTGCCTTTTCTGCTTCAGGTTTTTGGCAGATAATATAAATTGTGGGATGGGAATTGCAATTATTGAAATTATTCAGATAAAAATCTGGCACTTATATTTGATATAAACACATGATATGCTCCGAATAATAACAGCACTTATGTTACATAATGATTCCCATTCAAGCCTTCTGCTGTCATTTTTTCAGATCTTTCATCTTTGATGGAACATATGAGCCAATCAAGTTTGCAACCAAACCAGCTTTGCGGTGAATGTCTCAACTAACTAGTGGCTCTGTTTCTGAAAAGGAATGCATAGAAAGCAGCTGGTCCTCCGGGTTTGAGTGCTAGAAAATGATTAATAGGCATATGACATGGCCACAAACCTGTTGAGGACAGTCTTTTAAAGGCTGAAAAGGCTGCTAGAATCCTGGTTCTCCTTTGTACTTTGCAAAAGATCCTCTGAAGTAAAAAGAAATGCATTTTCCTCGTAGGGAGAGTGGCTTTTGAAGGGGCAAATGATGACAGTGCCACCCCTGTGTTTTGTAAGCGTGTGGGTATCAAAGGTTGCATTAGCTGGAAAATATTGCGTGTTCTTGCAGTCACAGGCTGAGCTGTAACATGCGCCGTTCTAGATCTGGCATTGCCTTCCGACCACCACTCTGATGTCCTCTGGTTGAGAGTGGGGCATTTAGTCCTGTGCACCCTCTTCAGTGCTCTGCTTTCTGCACACTTGAGACTTAGGAGCAGAGGAAGGGGAGATTGAGTGGTTCATCTGAATCCCCAGTGGCCTGAAGGCTGTTTGGCATCGAATGCTTGAGGAGGAGGTGGTGGCAATCCTGCTTTGTTGGTTGTGGTTAATGTACAAGGGAGAGCAGACGTGTTTGCTAACACCTTCCAGCACTTGTTGCACCTCACTCAAACATCACGCTGGCTGCCGCTGAACTGGAAAAGGGAAAGTGTATCTGACATGCAAAGGAGCTGGGATAATGTGTAGGAAAGCAGTAGTAAGAGCAGCAAGGCGTCCTCACTGGACACCTCAGCAGGGGCCACTTTGGCATCTCTGTGTGGGGCCAGTCACCCACAGCAGCTTCCTCTGAGTTGGGACCGTGTCAGACGCTGGGTGGGCAGAAACCTGGTTTCTGGCTTTTGTGGCTTTCACAGCTTGGAAAGAATTTTAATTTAAGGCAAATTTTCTGATGCCATAAACTTGCTGTCTGTTGCTTTGCTATTTATGGTTGCTCTTTTTTGTCTGTTTTTGCCATCAGATTAAGCGCAAGCTAAGAGGTCAAATATTGCCGGTGTTCAGGTACACGTGTATTGTGTGTCTCGGCTTTAAAATCGTGGAATCTGTTCTTTCCCATCCCTCGTTCTGGACCTTTCTTGATCTCTGGTCTGTGGCAGCTGGCTCTGGGAGCTGCTTCTCTGACTGTTCCCTGGAGTGCAAGTAACCTTTCTGCTAGGAAGGACCAGCTTTGCAAACTTAACCCTTCCATGCACATGTTTGGCCGTTAAACAGATGCCTTCTGTAAGCCTTGGGCTAATGCTGCTTCCACTTCTTCACCTCCTACTTACGTGACTCTCAGTGTTATCTCCCTGGCAGACTCAAACTGTCGGGGTCTGGAGTTTGCCCTTTGGCAGATCCTGCTCGTATCAGATTCAGGATTGAATCCCATGCAGTCTTTTCTCAATTAAGTTTGATTCTATCATTAGCTGTCTAACTGATTTAGCAACGTTTCTACATCCACTCATGCCTCTGCTGACCACATGTCTTTTTGAGGAACATGAGAACCCTTTAATTGCAGAAGCATCAGTTTCGGAGTTCTCCAGCAAGATGTATTTTCTTCCACCCTTGGATATTTTCTTGCAGAAACATTTACACAGCAATATGCATTGCACCATTTAAGATTGTTAATTGGAGATTGAATTACTTGTCAGCCTTTAAAAATGTAGTCCTCTGAGGTCAGAGATGAGGTGGTTAGCAGAGCTGAATGGATGAGCTATTGCATTCATTTTTTTCTCAAGCCCAATGATCATTGTCTATAAGCTGGCCAGCCCTTCGCTGCCTTTTAACCTCTGCCACCCAATCCAGTCTGCAGTTCTACGTGTGAAGCAAGTTGGCAGGATCTCCGGTCCTTCCTGAGAAGAGAGCAGAGCCCACATGCAGAAGCAGGTTAGGGGACTGACAGCATCCCTGAGAGACAGCCCCTTTAACCCCTTGGCTGCGCGGTTTCTGCACCGGGGAGGGGAGCAGCTTGCTTTGCATTTGGACTGTGCTTAAGTCAGGCTCTGATTTAGAGCTTGCGTGCGCCCGTATTACACATCCCTCCCGCTGCACTCGGCGCTGGCGCAAGTGCACATGTGTGGACATATATGTCATACAAATGAAGGCAGCGAGCGCTCGTCGGCACAACTTTTAAAAGCAGCTTGGGACTACGTTGCCTCTGCTGACAAACACTGACAAGTAAATACTATGCTCGCTCGGTATTACAGAGGGATTTCATTTGCACAGCCCCTCACAATGCTCTGCCACTTCACTGAAATGTCTGGAGCACTCGGGAGAAGGAACTGCATATTTATCTTGATCTCCAAAAAGGGATTTAAGGGTGAGAGCAGGCGGTATATTAGACTGTTTTCATTGCCTGTCAGCGGTGGTAAACCTGAGCTGTCTACAGTGTCTCTAGATAAGCAGCAGCAGAGGCCCATTTTGCATGTACATACGTTTGCATTAGTTCATAGATGGGGAGTTTAAATCCTCTTTATTTTTATTTTCCTCTGTGGAAAGCATTTAGCTAGGCTTGTGACTGGCATCTGCAGGCCCATGCTTTTCATTTCCTTGAACCTAAATCTATGTTGCCGTCTTCTCTACCATGCCTTTTCATGGCACTGATTTTGTTACAGGAAGATGAAAGTGTTTGAGCTCAGAAGGGAGACCTGCGAACATCTCTGTGCAAAACCACAGTGCTTACATTGACTTCTAAATTTTGGGGCTGTTTGTGTAACTTCTGTGCCTCGATTTCTCCTCTACATCAGCCTCGACTGACATCTGTCTCGTGGGGAGCTTTGTGAGGATTGTCCAGTGCTTGTAGAATGCTGAGTTTTGTGAAATGCCAGACCACTGGGCCTTTTCTCCTCCAAAAGTAAATAAATTTGGAGATGGCAATTGATGGTGTTGTGCCTTACCAGTTAGACAGCGCTTTAGATGGACACGGCGGCTCCCTGACTCCAGCTGTGGTTAACTGGGGGTGAGCAGGAAGAAAGCTAATTGATCCAGCGTAGCTTTATAACCAGATCAGCATTTTCTATTTTCACATCCCTTTGGCACCTTCTTACTTTCAGCCCAAAAGGTCAAATCTTGAGAAACGTGGAGTTCACTCTGGGTGAGATGAGTTACGTCCCAAGCTCTCATTGTAGGATGTTGGGATGGGGATGGAGTCAGCTCCAAGCATCCCTTCTGTAAGGACCAGGTTGCCTTGTGCTTTGGGCTGCTCCTCTCTCATTGTAGCCCTTCTCCCTAAAACGAGCTGCGCTGCTTGTTTGGTGGGGGAGGGCAGGTTGTTTATGTGTGTTTGAGGGGGGTTTTAAGATCTAAATGAAGCAGGTATGTAATGCCCTCTGTCTGTTAGAAAGACTCAACCCATAAAAATAACAAACGGCATGTATTTGCTAGAATGTCAAAGTTATGAGTTTATTTTGTAATGATGTGCTCCTGCCTTCATGAGGTAAACTGGCCGTGGCAGAGGTGTTATTAGTAATATGGACTCAGTGGAGCAGAAAGCCGAGTGACCGAGAGATCAGTGTATCAGTCAGTGAGAGGGCAAATGGAAAGAGACAGCAGGAGAATGAGAAAAGAGCTGCGGTGCCTGGGCTGAGATTAGAGATGGAGCCGTGCAAGAGAATTGGAAGCCCAGCAGTAAGTCTTATTTTCCTGGTCTCTCCAAGGAGCTGGTGGGGCTTTGTCTTTGCCGTACCCGACTTTTTGCACTGTGTTGGCTTTTTCCCCAGTTAAAAGTTTAAATGGGTCCACCCTACCGGTCGGCTTAGTGGGAGCTATCTGAATTAGTGAGCTGAGCTCGGGTCAGCGCCCAGGAGACTTGGTCACGGATCAGTTCCATCGCTGCCTGGAGAAGGGCAAGTCTATAACTGCCCTCTGCCTCCGTTTCCCCATTAGTGCCATCCCCCTTGGTGGTCACCACTCATAAGATCTCAGCTGCACACGGGGCTTGGGAAGCTCTGTGGGGAGGGGTGTTGAGCTGATCGTGACTTGTAGCGGGGGTGGGCTTGTGTATGTCTCCTTAGCCAACACCTCCTTGTCACATCCCATTCTCTGATGGTTTTCCTGGTTTTCTTTCGAAAGGTGCTTGGACGGGAAGTTTATACCTCCAACAACCAGCTGGGTGGCATCCAGATAATGCACAACAACGGAGTGACGCACAGCACAGTGTGTGATGATTTTGAAGGAGTCTACACTATTCTGCAGTGGCTTTCCTACATGCCAAAGGTAATTCCTAGCCTTGCTGGAGTGCAGGTTGCCATTACCTACTCGCTTTGTTCACAGGGTTTTGGTGGGTGGGGGCTCTCTGTATCTTTGGGGGGTTTTCTGTTTACATGCTGCCTGGCAAAATGGTTTAGACTCACAATCGAGGCTGTTATTTTGAAGTGCACCGAGTATTTTTTGTCTTGAAGTGCTGCAGGAGCTGGGATGTGGGGCAGCCTGGCCCTGCCTTGGGTACTTTCACATCACTCCCCTGGTCTCGTGCCCTCGGTGCGCGAGGCAGCAGGGTTTTGTGTAAGCATTGGATTGTCTCTTACTGCGAATACTCTCTGAGTTCCTCTGAGGTGGTAATTTGTAGGAGTTGATGTATATGTGTAGCTGTTCTGCAGCCAGGAAGGCAGCAACAAGAACACGCAGGTCACCTTCCTTCAGGAAAGAGTGCATGGAATGAGTCAGGTGGCCTGGTCACCTTTCAGAAATTAAATTGCAGCCCCTCACTAATGCTGGCTGTGCCTGAAGTTCAAGAGCAAATGAAGTACAGTGTGTGCCGTGTGATGCCAAAGGAGAGTTTGAGACAGTGTATGGAGCAACCTGAAAGTTTCTCTGGGCTCTTCCCATGGGATCCCATCGGTCGAAGGGTTGTGCAGTGTTGGGGAGAAAGGACTCGGCCCGGGTCCTTTAGAGTTGGTGGCTGGTGCAAAGCCTTGCAGGAGAATCACTTCCTTCAATATTTTTCTTTTTCCTTTAGAGTGTGTACAGCCCTGTTCCTATCCTCAAAGTCAAGGATCCTATAGACAGAACCATAGAGTTTGTTCCTACCAAGACTCCCTATGATCCTCGCTGGATGCTGGCTGGACGCCCAAATCCAAGTATGTAGGTCTTCAAGGGCCAGGATATGCCCTAATGCATCTTGTTTCAAGACTGTTTGTCAAGGCTTTTTGTCTGCAATCCAAATATATTTCGGAGCTTATAAACTAATTAATTCCAAACAATTTAAATATAATACATAAAAGTAGCCTGTAAATTCTGAGTGCTTGAGGACACTTGCAATTCTCTAGTTACTTTTATAGAGTTTTTTTATGGTTCAGAGGAAAGTCCATGTACAAAGGTCTTTACGCTGAAGGAATCACAATTTTCCTGCACATCTTGGCAAATAATTTTATTGGAAACACTGCAAACCGTTGAACCCACACATAGGCTTTTGGGGTTGTGCAGCCTGTATACAGGCAAGCTGCAAACTGGGTGACCATTATGCCTGCAGTTATTAATGAGTTTGGGGGGCTAAAATGAGATTTGTGATAAACTAAGTTTTCTGGTTTTGGATAATATTTTTTCATCATCTCTCAAGTAATTCATCCAGCTGTCTGAGTGCAGCTAACGCTGGCTTCCAAATCGAGTGACTTCAGATTTTAATTTAGTGGAAGCGTTAAGGAAAGCAGATGATTCCCTGTGATAAGTTAAAGCAGATATCTCCTAGGTGAAAAGTTAAAGCCATTTATTAGAGGAGATATTGCCGTGATATTCTTCAAACTGACGCCCGACACGAGGCCAGAATCTAAACGATCAGCTTTGGGCTCACGATAAAGAGATAATTTTGAAATGGATGGTCACATTTTACAGTGGGGCCACAGAGGCAAGGAATGTAGAACACAGTAATTACAAGTTTGGTCTTGATAAAACACTCTCCATCCTGTTTAAGTCAGCAGAGGTTAGCTTGCTTGGATCTCCACTTTTAATTGGTTTTGGACTTGGGTTTGCAGAAGCAGAGGTGCTTGTTCAGATTGAAGCGTTCCACAGAAGCTGGGTGCCAAGGGGTAGAGCTGGGGGGGATTTGTGTTTGGGACTTTTGGGGGTTTTCTTTCAGAGCTTCATGAAGCCCCAGTGGAAAGCGGGTGCCCACAGATTTCCGTAGTTGACTGCATGGGTAGAGTATCTCCATCCCTTGACTTCAGGATATACAGCTTATACAGGCTGGAGGACTGCAGAGAGAGAGCTGTCTGCAAACATTGTCACTC
The DNA here is from genome assembly GCA_033558235.1 of Neomorphus geoffroyi. Taxonomy (NCBI): domain Eukaryota; kingdom Metazoa; phylum Chordata; class Aves; order Cuculiformes; family Neomorphidae; genus Neomorphus; species Neomorphus geoffroyi. Next base: position 3,353,603 of record JAUMJM010000018.1, read on the forward strand.
CCCTGTCCATCATCAGCCGAAATAACAGCTCTTTGTCATGTCCTTTCCTGTTCACTGGAGTAGGGTCCAAGCTGAAATACTGGAAAACCTTCCTGCCGTGGTCCTTCTGTATGGGGAGTTGAAACAGTGCCATGCCACTGCCCAGGTTGACATTGTGGGGCTTAACTGGTTCATAGAGTTTTTTGGGTCCACTTCAGAACCACATGTGGAATGTAGGGAAATACACCCTGCACTGCCACCTCATTTCCTGTGGAGTAATTGTCATCCTGAGAATTTTACTTGAAAAATTCTGTGTGGAGTGGTACGGATTGTCCAGATCTGTTGTTGCTCATTGGGGTGGAGAGGTCCTGCCCGTATATTGGAGTTTGTGATGCAGGAAGAACCCCAAGTCTGGTACTGCACTGACTTTATAAAAGGCAACTAATAAGAGTTCATAGTTGGCATGATCAGGTTGTCAAGCTGTGGAACTCCGGGAGAGAGGCTGATTGTCTGCAGGGGTCAAGAAGAGTTTCTTTCTCTTGGAACTGCACGGTCCATCTTGGCCACGTGCTCTCTGAGAACAGTTTGATTTATCTCAAGTATTAGGAAGGTGCTGCCTTCTTTGGGCAAGAAAACACATGGTCTCATGCAGGATGATGACTCTTACAGCCTGCTTTAGTTTAGAGGCAGCTGCATCCTCTGGTGTCTTCTACCAAGCAAGTAGGCTTTTGGTGTCAGAGTACCTAACTTCAGGTTTTTCTAGAAGAATATATGAAACGTGCTCAGATATGTGGTCTAGTTTTAAAAATTCGTAGAAAATTTTGTATTTAGTTCCTGAATTTCTTCAGCGTTCTTTCCTTAAAGGAAAGAGTTCGCAGAATCCAGAGAAAAATGTGAGGTAAGTTTTAAAATAGAAATAGGCATTTTGAAAAACATCTTTAATGACTTCCCTGCCTTTTGACAAATGTTTGTAGTGTCTTGAAAAAAACAGAGTTATTTATTTAAAAGCATGCAAAGTCCCTCTGCTATCTGAACCCCATCGTTTAACAATAAATGATGCTTTTGCTGATAAATGACTGTCTTTATGCAGAATAGCAAATGAAATAAGACGTGATGGCTGAAGGCAGACAAATGCTCAGCTGTCTAATGTTCCCTTGTATTATAATCTGTTTAAAAATAAATAAATAAGAAGACTGTGCCAAGTTCTCCAATTGGCATTTTTAAGCAACTTTCAGTTGCTCCTTTCATTTTCTCCCTTCTTTCTTCCCTTCCCTCTCTGATATTTCCATTTCTTTTCCCTTCAGGTCAGAAAGGACAGTGGCTGAGCGGTTTCTTTGACAATGGCTCATTCCTGGAGATCATGCAGCCCTGGGCGCAGACGGTTGTGGTTGGTAGAGCAAGGTAAATTCTAAGAGGCGTTTTAGACATTTGTAGAAATCAAGTTTTCGTTCTGCTTTGGGTTTTTCTAGAATGTCCTTTGAAAATCCATGGCTATAGGTAAAAATGAGTCATTACTTCAATGGGATACTTCTTTACCACCCCAACGAAGTGTGATCTGATTGTTCCTCCTGTTTTGCTTGGAGATGACAGCTTTAACATGCACAAAAGCTAAAAAGAGAGATTATTGTTAAAAATTATGGCAGATAATACAAGCTTGCCTAGGTACGTGTTGCAGCTCTGACTTAGCTGAAGGTGCGTTACACGGTTTACTGTTTTGCAATCTTATTTGACTTGCAAGAAAAATTTACCTAAAACTAGAGCAAATTGCCAGAAACTCTGCACAGAGGAGAGTGTAATGTTGAGGTGTATGTGGAATAACCTGCAGGATTTTCCAAATCAGCACCTGCCACACCTGGTCTCAGTTGTTTCCGTGACACAGAGGTGTGCGGCTCCAGAGCCCTGTGGCACTCCCCTCCTTCCCAGGGGAGTCCTTTCCTCTGCCCTTGCTGCCCGGGCAGGATCCTAAAGTGTTCCCCACTGCCTCATAATTTCACCTTGAAAATATTGGCAGCCTGCATCGTTCTGGGTGTTGAACTCTCAGAGCTGGCAGGAAGCAGAAGCCTGGAGAAGGGACTCTGTTTTGAGAGAATGCAAATCAGAGCTGGGCTCAAAATCCCCTCAATCGCCTCTTTTCTAGTTTCTTCTTTAGTTTTTTGCTCCCCACCCCCAATGACACTGTGAGCTCCTGATCTGATTGTCTGCTTTCTCTCAGAATAAAGCCGTTTTGAAGGAGTACATTTATCTCCCTTGAGTTTCCACTACAAGTGCTTGAGCTGTCCAAATGCAGCGCCCTTATCCTTTGTCACTCCTCATTCCTCAGACTCCTGCTGGCTCTCCTCTCAAGCCAGAGCTTCATACTCTTGCCTCCAGCAGACTCACAGCTCTTAATTGATGTCAGTGGGTTTGGTTAATTGTCAGCCTTTTCTTTTTTTTTTTGTTAACAAGTGAGAAAGGAGAAAAAAAACCTGAAGTGCCTGAATGGGATCCTGGAGGCTTCAGGTGTTGCACTTAATGAGATACGGTCGTGCCTGTGCATGACGGGTGTTCAGTGCCTTAGTTCCTAGCAGAAGAATCTTTTATTTACACATCTCTCACCTCCAGGGCTGTCAGTATCACAGTGCCAACAATCCAGAGCCACATTACCTGCAATGCTTGCAGTCTTCTGGAAACCCTGTGGCCACCCCTGGGGTCTGGCTCCGTCAGCCTGTAGCCTCATCAAACCGGTGACTCAAGGACTGACTGCAGCACCGAGATATCCCTAGCGATGCTGTGTTTGATCATCAGAGCATTCAATGGGAGACAGGGAGAGACAGCACTGGTCCCAAAACACACAGCACAACTGGGATGGCCACCTATGCTCCCAGCCTAGCCGTGAATCAACGCTGTTTCTTATCTCCATTATGTTGATGGCATACGTGGGCCCAGAGCATTTGGCACTGGGAGCTCCTGTTTCTCTTTTAGACTCTTCAAAGCCACTGCTCATCAGAGCCCTCTTAATGAGGATCAGAGAGCCAGCAGTCATGCTATGGAATAGGAGTGCTTATGACACTCGCTAGATCTCATGTGCGACATTTCAGGAGGTTTTGTTGTTCTGGACACCTCTAAAACGGCCATCAGGAGCTTTGGTAATGCATTAATGGAATGCTGCAGGGCAACTGAAGGAGGCTTCCAGATACATGGGTGTGCTCAGCAAGGTGTCCCTCTGCTGCTCTCTTCTTAAGCCTTCAAAGGGTCATTAATGGGTTTAGAACTGCCTTTGGACTCTAGAGCAGAACGTGATGTGGAGAAACACACCCGTTCCCTCAGACACCACATCAGGGCAGGAGGAGGAGTTGTCTGTGCTCATGACAGAGCAACGTGGCAGCGTGTGGGCTGCCCAAGCCCAGCTGGAGACAAGCTGTGACCAAGCCGAAGGGGCATTTGTGTGTGGGTTCAGCTCAGCTCTACCTTCTTGGCATTCCATGTCTCTGACTACTGCTGCTCCCAGGGTTCTGAGTGCTCTCACCCTGAAGATCCTTTCTGCTCAGAATATTGTCTGATCTTTATATATTATTGAGAGGAGCTGAAAATACCTGCTGACTCCACTCCTAATTGTAGCACTTAACCTTGGGGTGTCCTGTGACCTTTTGATACACTTGGGTATTTTTATCTGCCATCCGTGACACTCACGATGTCCTACAATTATTTAAAAGCTTTTAGGTTGAGCAGTGTCCTGGTGAGCAGGGAGTGAGGGGGAAATCAGTTATTTGGCAAAGCTAGAAGGTCTCTGTCCAGGCCCGTGCTCAGTTTCCCGTGCGGTTCCTTTCTTCTGACAAATTCCAAGTTGCTTTGGACTCTCACAGACAGGTATATATAATACAAACGACACTGACTTCTTTCAAAAGCAGTGGCATTTTGAAAAAAACAAATATAAATGTATTCTTCAGGGATTGTTACTGTAAGTGCTGCCAAAACTCATCTTTTGTATGTATGTTTGGAATATGTGTGCTGGTGGCTGTAAATTGTCTTTTATTATTCTATGGCAACTTGTCCAGGGACACACTATAAAACAAGATGTAGCATCTTCATGTGCTAGCCTGATAAAATTTATATGAAGTATAATGGAAAACAGAAGTTGTTTTGAGCTGTTTTCAAGTTCAATAAATAACTGTAATACTTGGATAAAGATGTTCTTTATTAGGTCACATGGGCCCTAATATAGAAGTTATAAGTTACCGATTTAAGACGGCTTCTGCAATTACAGGTTTCTAGGCAGACTCTTAATCATAGTGAATGGGAATATTTTCAACCCCCTAGTGCACATAGGCCTTGTCGCTTTTTCTGCCTGCAGCGCGTGTCATCCAGCTTGAGGTGGTTGAGGAGAGAGCGTAGGCTCTGCTGGGACTCCTGTCCTGGGAGTAAGCAGTTGTCATCGCAAGTGAGATGCCTTTTGTGTAAGAGAGTGCTTTAGATGCTGTACAAAGCAGAGCTGAGCGTCCTCCCTGCTGGCTACGCGCCCTGCCCATCCCTCTGTCCCTGCAGCCAGCCCGCAGCAGAAGGTCTGGGGAGGAGAGAGACGGGCAAACCCAAATCTTATGCCTATCACTCACCCTAACCTCTTGGGAGAGGGAGTTTCGGTAAGCAGTGGAGGCTTAGGGTGGCTCAGACATGCAGCCTGTGCGTGTATTTCATCAGCTGACAGTGCTTGGGAGAGCAGGGCTTGGGAAACCTTGGGTCTTCACGTTTATTGTTCATGGTCACGACCTCCAGTATCAAAATCTGTATGGTATCAGGTGAAGGGTGGTGGAGATGTAGCTTTGTCATTCAAAATTTGGGCTGTGGTTTATTCTGTTTAATTTTCAGTGACGAATGTGCTGGGTTTTAGAAGTAGATTTTGCTTGGAGAGCTGTAAGTTCTACTCGGGAATTTAGCCACGTGCCTAAACTCTTCAGAAAGGTCCTTCTTCTACTGTTTGCTTGCATTATTTGTCTCTCGAGTATTTTGATGCAAATTGGAAAAAATGTCTAGTTGTGTAACAATAGAACGATGAATTTTGATTTGTCTTGCATGTTACCAGGCTGGGAGGAATACCTGTAGGAGTAGTTGCCGTAGAAACAAGGACGGTGGAGCTCAGCATCCCTGCTGATCCTGCAAACCTGGACTCAGAGGCCAAGGTGGGTGGAACGTCTACGCCATTGCTTGTTTGTCCTCTGCAGATGTCTCTGTGGAAAGAACTCTTGTTTTTGTGGGATTCTTTTCCCCCAAATGTGGGACAAAAAGCCATTCCTTGGTGGGGTGCTAATGCACGAGGGTTGCTGGGAAGAGTGAATGGACTGCTGTGTTGGCCATTCGTATAGGAGACATTTCCCAGCAGTTCTGCTTCCCTTGTGACTTAGGTGAGGTTGCGGGGACGAAGGACCAGGAGATTTGGCAAGCAGAAGTCATTTCCCTGTTGTCTTGCTGTGACCATAGTGTTTCACAGCCTTTCTGCACTGGCATTTTGCTCTTTTCTTGTCAGTTCAGGCCCTACATCATCTCTTCGGGGTTTTCTCCTATTCATATCCTTTTCTCGCTCTTCTTCTCCTTCACCTTCTTGCCGCAGCCATAGTTACCAGGCTTTCCATACTGTCTCTGTTCTTCTCAGCTAGATCAGTGGAAACACTCCTGTTGATCTTGGTGACTAAAGGATTGTCCTTATTTTTCTGTGGGCAAGGAGATCCTAAGCATTTCATGAGCTGTGCTCCTTGTTGTTAATTCCACATCACTACCCTTGTATTTTTATGCGAACTCTTACGTTAATGTGTTTCAAAGCTTAACAGTGTTTTATTCCCAACAGATAATCCAGCAGGCTGGTCAGGTGTGGTTCCCCGACTCTGCCTTTAAGACCGCACAGGCTATCAATGACTTCAACAGAGAAGGGCTGCCTCTGATGGTCTTTGCTAACTGGAGAGGCTTCTCTGGTGGAATGAAAGGTAACCATCAATTTGGATCTCCTTTCAGTGTTGTCCTGCAGAGTGCTTGATTTCTCCTGGGCACCACTGCCGTTCCCCGCCGTGACACACCCAGTGGCACTAACTCTGCTGATTTAGCAGCCTGGAGCAGATCTCTGGGGCAGACGAGCAGTGGGAGCGTGCGGGACGAGGGACAGGAGCAGGTCCTGTCTTTGAGCAGCAGTTGGGTGTTAGATTGGCTCAAATGTGGTGACAACTTGTACCCATAAACTTGCAGAATGGATCTATTTCACCCATCTTTGATGCAGTCTTCATCCTCTTCCAGGGCAAGTATGTCATTGCCGTTAGAAATGCTAATTAGGGAATACTTTTCCAGGCCTACCAGAGTGTTTGGACATACCAGCTTCCTGAAATTGAGGCACTGCTCTGCCCAGCTCTGCTGAAAGTCAGTTGAGGTTGTTGCGCAGCCAGCCTGGGGGGGAAGGGACACCGCGCTGCAGTAGCTGTGATGATGAAGGGTCTCAGTCCTCTCCTCCCCACGTGTGTCCTGTCTTTGATAGGCACGGAGAGAATAACACAGAATATGCAAGGACCGAATATGATGGCAAAGACTTTTCGAATTCAGCAAGGTCTTTCTGGAATAAGCAATGCAGTTGTATTTTGATACGTACCCTCAGGTACCGTTACAGGAACTGGCCAGAGAATGTGCAGTGAGAACAGGTAGTTGGAGGTTCAACAGTGCTCTGGTTGCTAACAAAATTTACAGCCACCAACCTGGGCTAATTAATCACTAATCTCAGGAAACTCCTTCTGCTTGGAAAGCTTTATTTCCTTCTGCCTCAACTTAAAATTGGGTTGACTAGGGCAATTTTATTGCATATCAAAAATGTCTAGGCATGTTCTGTCAAATGGAAACATTGATGGTTTCTCCCACTGTAATGCTGTCCTATCAAGGACTGTCTCCCAGTTGACTCTTTTGGTGGTAGTGATGTTCGTATGAAGTGAGCAGTTATAAAACTGCTCAGTTAATATACCAGCAGTTAGACTTTTGCGCCACATATTGCTACTTTAAACTTTGTGAAGTGCCAGGAATGTGAGATTGATGCTATAAAATTTAAATAAGTAAAAGATTACAGCCTCTTACCTGCAAGTGGCACTTAACAAACACAGAAGAAAAGTTACAGATGCACTAGCACGGTAGAAGTGCTCTGGAAAGACTGGCAGGGGCACAGAGGCTGCCGTGCTCTGCTGTCTCATTAGCAGGGCAGAAAGCAGTGCCTTTGGGTTTGCAGATGTAAAGAGGAAAGATGGCCTTTCCGCTCTCTACAGTCACCTGCAGGTTGTAGCGAGGTGGGTGTTGGGCTCTTCTCCCAAGTGAAAAGGGATAGAATGAGAGGAAATGGCCTCAAGTTGTGTCAGGGAAGGTTTAGATTGGATATTAGGAAAAATTTCTTTACTGAAAGAGTGGTGAAGCATCCTGGTGGAGTCCCCATCCCTGGAGGTGTTCAAAAACCTGGCGCTTCAGGACATGGTTTAGTGTGCACGTTGGGGTTGGGCTGATGGTTGGACTGGATGATCTTAGAGGTCTTTTCCAACCTTAACGCTTTTATGGCAAAATCCTTTCCTCTGGAAAATACCCCTTACCTTTCAGGATGGTGCCTGCTCCATGTGCTGCTCCTCCACTCCCTTCGGGACTTGCTTTCCCTACCGCAGAACTTAGGGGGAAGTTGTTGGTGTAGCTTTAGCACACGGTCACTAAGTATTGTTTTACCTCCAGGAGTTGCAATATCTGCTGACTTGGCCAGAGCCCTTTGCAGGGTTCCTCAGGGTTCCTCAGAGACTGAGCTTAGCTTTGGAGTTGGGACCAGAAGCCCGAGGTGGAAACAACCCTGGGAGGATGCAAATATCGATAGTGCTTGTCCCCAGCTGAGAGCAGGAGGGGAGGGAAGAGCAGAGCCATTGCAGTTCACACCTTGGTCTGTGCATTTTCCTGCATCTTGTTTGCTGGGGAGGCCAACGTAGCGAGCGTTGGTCTCTCCCGACGCTCTCTGCATTCCTTGGGGAGTTGTTTGCAGTTTTGGTTTCAGTGCTGGCTGGGGATTATGCAGGGAGGGAAAATAAACAATTATGCCACCCCTCAGTGCACACAAACACGCTGCCAGGAGCCGACTGCACTGTGGGTAAAATGACTCCAAAATTGTGTGTAATGAGTAGGAAAAGATTAGAGACAGCTCTTGCTATGCTGAAAATTGACATTAGCGGAGGGGAAAAAAAAAAAAGAGAGAAAAAAACACCCCCTCTCTTTACTAGGCGGCCTAGGAGGTCTAATTCAAGGCATAAAATAAATAAATAAATAACATAAATAAAGGCATATCACAATGGCATTGGTGGTTTCCCCAATGAGCTGTATCTGGCCGGAAGGCTGTTCAGCATAATGCAAAATTAAATTATAAAAACTGGCTTGAATATTTAGATGGAGGAGCCATTTGGAAGTGGTTTATTTAGGCGAACCGGCGGTGACCCACAACGGGGAGACATCAAGCGTGAAATTTACTGGAAATTAGCACCAGGGTCTTGGTCTCGGCATGAATAGTTTGATAGCATGCAAATCCCCGCGACATTAAACCGCGGCGCTGCTTGTGCTACAGGGTCACTCGCAGTTGGTTTTTCATGTTTTACTTATTATTTTTTTCCTGGGACAGGTTATAAATAACAATAAAAAAAAAAAAATTCAGCAGAATGAAAGGGCTGTTTTAAATCTCTGATTACCTGGATGTTGAATGACGGTATTGCTTGTGTGTAATGGGTTTATGAGGGACATTATGTGTCTGCAGCCAGTGTGTGCCTGGTGTTTACCTTCAGGTCCTATCTGATAATCCAGCCAAGCTGATGAGATCCGTTCCAGCTTTGGAGGTTCAGGGCACGCTGCCCGACACTATGGAAATGTAAAAAAGCTGTTTGCAGCCTTTCTAGCATGCTTGATGCACCTGACTGCCAATATTTACCCATACAGTGTAATGATAACAGCTTCCAGCAGATTTCATGTCTGTGTAGTGGACGCTGATGCACGCAGCAACTGAGCAGAGAACGGCAAAGTGTGCAGCCAACGCCGTCTGCCCTGCTGAATAACCAGCACTGCTCTTCCTAGAGGGCTTCTGCAGCATTTCTGTCTTGCAAGTGCCTTTTGTGCTGAGGTTTTAATTAATACAGGAATTAAATTTGGCCCACAAATATAATATTTTATTTTATTTTTTTCTAGTCTCAACGTAAAACAACTTCTTTGCCAGAACAGTTGTGCAGACAGCCTGCTCTTAAATTGTGTGTGGTGTTCTGCGCTGCACAGGTGGTGATGGAAGCGGCTGAGTTTTGTTTTAAACACAGCGTGTTCCTTCGAGCGTTAACAGTTTATAAAGTTTACACACTACCAAGTGCTGCACGGGGGCAGCTCAGGCACAGAGCAGCGGGCACCGTTGGGACCTGGCATCGTTTTCCACCTGCAGCAGTTAAATTCGGTGCGCTGTTTTCCATTGGAAGAGCGGAGAACGCAGCAAAACTGCAAAGAGGAGACAGTCGACACACGATGGCGAAAGTTTCATCATTTCACACTCAAGTGCAATATTAATGTAAATCAGGGAGGTTGTGTGCTCCGGTTCTTGGACAAGGGGACTGCGGGCACATGTCTGGGGTTGTCTTTGCAGTGTTCTTATGATCTTCATCAACTTTACTTATATTTTACCTCTTAAAAATATCCATTCTTTAAGAGTCCCCACTTTGCTCAAGTGGTGAGTGTGGGCAAATGAGCAGCTGAGATGGTGGGAGGTGAAAACCCTGCAGGAGAGCAGGCTGCTGCTAAAGCTGGAGACTGTTCCAAACCCTGCCATGGCCTGTGGCCGCTGCAGGTCCCCTTGGCTCATCTCTGGAGCTCAGCAGTTTCTCTGCTCTGCGCCTTTCACTGGTGGCACTCAGGTTGGTTTTCTCTTTATTTGGGCCAAACTTGGTCTCTTAGTAGAAGCTGTTATCTTAAAAAAAAAAAAAACAAACAGGGAAATCCTCAACAACAGAAGCATTTACAGCCAGGTCTGGAACGAGGGCACCGTCGGCCTCAGTGGGAGCTTTGAGTGTGCAAGAGAAGCCAGCAGCTGGTGTAAATCCATAGATCAAATATTAAGGTAAGGCTGCTGGGACATTCCTGGAAGATAAAGTGCTGTGTTGCAGGATCCCAAAAGGAGTAACTTTGTACGGAAGCGCACAGTGGTGAAGTCCGTGCTTCTGGACAGCTTTGACAGTCTGATCCTGGATGTTGTAGGCACAGGAATGCTTCCCTGGCCTTGCTGATGGTAAACCCGAAAGAGAGAGAAGCACAGACAGCATCGAGTTTTCCTCAGTTCATCTGCTCCTCCTGCCTCTGCCTTGTTCAAACAAGTAGCGCTGCTTTTTTGCTACACTTAACCTGAGAAAAATATATACCCTTGGCAGGAGTGAAAAATGTAGTGCTAATTGCGCAATTATTTTATTATGTAGCACTAGTAAAAAATGTCTAGTAAAGAATTAATTCAGTTAAAATAATTTGAATCAAGCAATTATTTTCTTAACACTAGAATTAGCTGAAAGTACTTCAAGTGGTTTATTACTAGCACTACATAATAAAATAATTGTGTAATTAGTAATAAATTTGTCACCCCTTTTGAGGTCTTTTTCTTTGCTCAGGACAAAGGAAAAGCTTGGAGTTTTGTTTGGTTCAGAGTCCCCACTGTCTCTGTCTGAATTTACGTTTATTCTCAATTAGTGGAAGTAAATTGTTGCTCTCTTCATTAGCATTTGACGTTTCTTAAATAACGTGAAACTATTTCTTGGGTACTTGGACAGTGGGTTTGTAAATGAGCTGGAGAGATCACATCAGTGCCTATGGTGCTAATATATATATATATATATATACACACATAAATATACACACACAGACTGTATGTACACCTCTCTCACTTGCTCTGTATATGTTAGTGTGTGAATATATGTGTAAGAGCATGAGCGTGCATTTCCTGAAGAGCTTAACTATGTTCATGTGAATGCTTATCGTTAAACTGGGGTTAAGTGACAAGGGGACCTTGGCTGGAGGCTCTTTCTTCCCTGGAAACGATGACTTTCTCAAGTGATTGCAAGGGTTTTAAAGGAATCAAAGTGTCTCAGCCTGTTTCTGAAGGCCAGCACGTGTGCGTGGTTCATCTACGCAGCCCTCGTAGCGTTTCTCTCTGGGCACTGGTATTGTAACAGTCAGGAAAAATCAGGCAGCCGGGGAGGCGCTGAGCAAAGAGCAGAAATGATGAAGGAGATGGGAAGTACTGTCCTGGGAAACATGAGAAACGAATACCTATTCTAGGGGAAAAGCAGACCCTGCTGGAAAGCTGACTGCTATTTATAGCAAGCCCAAAGGAGCGGAGAGACTATGTAGGGTGATGCAAGGAGTAAGTAAGATGAAATTAATAGAGATGGGGAAGGAGGGGAAGTTTGGGTGAATACTGAGCAAATTTTCATCTATTTGGCTGTGGAAATGCCCCTAAAGGAGGAGTAGATTTATTGTTTGGGATTTCTAACCGAAAGCTTCAGAAAGCAATGGGAAAGAAATGTAGGATACAGTCTTTTTTGAACAAAGAGATGGACTGGATCTTCCTAATAATTATTTTTCATTACTTGTATATCTGATTTGATACTTATATTTATAATTATATGTAACAAAATATATATATTCGAGGGTGCATGTTTCCGTTAGAAACTATAACTTATAAATAATATCATTGCATATAAATTCATTTGCCGTCCTTTTTTCTCTTTTATTTCAATCACCTTTGGGGCTGATATTTTCAATGTACTCTCTTTACACAAAGGAGTTTTTCTTAGTAATTTTGAGCAAAATGCCTTAAACAAATCTGAATGCAAGAAGAGAAGCATGAGATTTCACATCTGAACCCTTCCCACACACTAATTTTTGTGAAGATAGGAGGAGAGTCTGCTGCCGTGGATATCACACGAATCGTGATACAGGTCCGTGTAGTGAGGCTGGAATTGGGTAGATGTGCTCGTGACCTGACTTCCAGAGCTGCTGAAGTGCCTGTTGGCTTGGCTGGGAAGTACAATGACGTGGTTTGGGACTGGCTGGTGTGAGCTGAGAACCCTGCAGTTGATACTTTGTGAATAGATGAGGTTACACTGGAAGGAACCAGACCCCATGTCCAGAGTGGAGGTCAAGGACTGATGTGGGAACATCTTTCTCAGCCTGTCTTGGCCGGGTCCAGATTACGCTGGCCAGAGCAGGAGGTGGCTGGAAGAGCCGAATAACTGTGGGGGTTTTGCAGTTTGACCAAGCAGTTTGACGATGAGGCTGAAGCGTTGCTGTGTTGTGTCCTTTTTCTGCAGACATGTATGACCAGGTGCTCAAGTTCGGTGCCTACATTGTGGACGGCCTGAGAGAGTATCGCCAGCCCGTGCTAATTTACATCCCACCGCAGGCGGAGCTGAGAGGAGGATCCTGGGCTGTGATTGACCCTACCATTAATCCTCGTCACATGGAGATGTACGCAGACCGAGAAAGCAGGTATGGCAGCCTTCTCCTCCCTCTGGAACCACCTGCTCTGAGGCCTAATTACCTGGCTGAGCCAGAAGCTCACAGTTAAGTGTGTGACAGTTCGTTCCTGAAAAGAGCTGACTGCTTTCCAGTTGTAACCTGTGTCTTGAAGGACCTTGCTGTGTAGTGATCACAGCTGGGAGAATGTGGACCATCTCCCGACTCACACGGGGGCAAATTCTGTAGCCAGTGTGTGCCAGCCTCTGTGCAGGTTCGCAAAGCACAGTGAGATGTTGGTGCTTAGGATCTTTTTTTTAGCATTCTGATATTTCAACACAGGGCGTTGTGCTTTGAAACAAATACCTGTTTACACAAATTAAATGTGTGTGCTTTCAAGTCCCTGAGTGCTGTACTGTCTGTCCTGTGGGCGCTTGAGTAGTTGCATTTACTAATGAAATATAACTTGGGTAAGTGAAGTTTTAGTTACTGGAGGTTCAGGATAGAAAACTACCGGCCAGCTCTTGGGAACAGGTTTTTAAAATGCTTTAAAGAGTCTCTAAAATGTAGAGATACTGAATCATTTGGAGGAAAAAGCCAGCCCTACCTGGTAGCCCTACCTACCAGATAGGTAGCCCTACCTATCTGTAGCAGACAGAAGGTAGGTACATAGAAAGACAGCATGAATACTGTGCTATCAGCACATCTCTCAAGTCCTGCTGTTTCATCAGGGCAGCTGCTCTGGAAGAGAAAAAAGTGTATGTGGGGAGCAGCTGGGAAGATTCCCTTTCCAGGTGCCCATTTCCCTTGCCTTTTCCAGCTGAATTTTGCTCCTGATGGGTTGCTTGCCTCTCTCCTAAGGAGCGAGGCAGAGAGTGCTGTCAGCTTCAATATCTCCTGTGCCTTCAGCAAACATCGTCTAATCCTCACCTTCTGGAAGTCAGAAGTTTTTGCTGTTCTTTTCCTACTTACAAATGTGGAGCTTGTTTGCTTCGCAGTCAGACACAGCGTGAGCAGGACTTCTACAAACTCCTTCTTGCACCAGGTGTTTTCTGGGTGTGTGCGGGAACAGCTCCCTCCTGCTGCTTCTGCCCGGTGCCTTCCTGGGATGCTGGCAGTGGAAATCTCAAGGCAGCTCCCCACCTTGCGAGACATCAGGAAGGACCACGTGCGGTTTGCAGAGCTGTAGTTGGACTGAAGGGGTCTTGAGCTCCAGTAGCCAAGAAAGACATTATTTTGCAAAATATGTTATCCTATCCCTAAGTACCGTTACGTGTCTGTAATATTTGTAATTGCTGCTGCTGTTTCATAACCCTGAGCGCTGCCCGTCCTCCTCCTCATTATTCCCGCCCTCGCAGTTAAAGGCTGAAATGATTTTATTTACCAAGCCCAAGTTTCGAGTCACGCACTCCTCTGTCTTTGACCTGGGATGTGGGCAGGATCTCTAATGAAAATGGCTGGTTAATTGGTTTCTTTCAGAAAGCTTGCCTACCTTTTGAAAGAGCTTTCAGGTCACAGCTTAAAAGGGAGTGCCGAAGAGCATCGCTTGTGCCAGGCTGTACTGCCGGATACACGTCTTTCTGTGACGCCTGGTGTGCATCTGTGGCTTTGGATAAATAGTAGCTAAGATTCTTTCTTTCTTGTTCTCTCTTTCTCTTTGTTTTGTCTCCCTCCCACCTTGTCTTCTCTTCATTTATTTTTTGTTATTATGTTTCCCCTTGTCTGATGACCTGAAAGTGCCTTTCTTTTCTCTTTTCCCATCACTGATCAGAGGAGGAATCCTGGAACCAGAGGGGACTGTAGAAATCAAATTCCGCAGGAAGGATCTGGTGAAGACGATGAGGCGAGTGGACCCCGTCTACATCCACCTGGCAGAGCGGCTGGGTACGTCTGCGCGGGGCTGGCGGAGCAGCCATCCGTTCAGCGGGTGGCTAATGAATGTGGTTAGAGACCTTGCAAAGGGGCACTCAGGCATTTTATCAAATTCATGATAATTTTTATTTACTGTCATCTAACTTGGGAAGAAACCCAGATGAGACAAGCTGCATGTGTGTACGTGTGAGAGAGGTGATGTCCACGTGCGTTTAGCAGACCTAGGGTGGCTGTAGTACGGGGTTCTTTTGAACTGATTTCTTTTTTTATTGTTGTTTTTATTGAATGGCTCTTGCCACCGACACTACAGATGCTTGAGTCTAGTTTCCATCTCAGCAATTGCTCAGCTTGGCTCATGGGCCAAATCTTCAGCTGATGCCGTTTGGCGTAACTGAGAATTTGGTCAAAGAGGCTTTGGGCTCCTGGACTATCTCTGTGTGTCTGAGGTAGTTTTGAGTAATGATATCTGTCTGCTCTGCAGTTTCAAGAAAATAAAAAGTATTCTTCACCTCCTCGGTGAAATTACGGGGTGCTCTGCAGCGCTCAGTGGCCAGCAGGGCACTGCTGGTGCTGGATTATTACCGTGCCTTGTGCTCCAAATGATCCCGGCACCTCGTGTACACCCGACAACCCAAAATACAGAGTGTTCAGCAAAATGCACTTAATATCAGATAGGTACTCTCTTGGGGAATAGGCTCTTTAAGTAGTTCTTTACTAGCTCTTACTGTAAGAGTATAATCTTACAGAGCCTCTTTTTACCTCCAAAATTGACTACATTTCAGTAGTGGAGGAAGCACGCTATGTGGGTATGGTTTGAATTTATAAAGCCTTTTGGGATCCTTCAGGAGGAAAAGTGTTCTGCAAATGACTGATAAATCGTGGCTATTGCTGCAGTTACATTTTATTATTTAGCTTTTTTTAATTTATGGCAGTGCAACCCTTATATACAAAACAAACATTCTGATACGCCTCGGGAAGGGAGTGATAATTATAAAGGGTGTGGGGAGCGTGAAGAATCAGCTGCTTGCTGAAAACCAGGTTCTTCCTGATGTATGATAGCATCAAAGACATTTTCTCTCTTTTTTTTAATGATGGTATTTTGGCACTCTCTTTGTTTTCTCTCACTGTGCCGAGTGCTTGCTGGGCAAGAAGCAGGTTAGCAGACATTTGAGTTTTGAAGACCAGCACGGCTTAGTTTAGTCTGAGTTCAGCTCTTGCTCGGATGTGTTCATAGAATCATAGAATGGTTTGGGTTTGAAGAGACATTAGAGATCATCCAGTTCCAACCCCCCTGCCATGGGCAGGGACCCTCCCACGCGATGAGGTTGCTGTGTGTTACAGTGCGAGAGAGCGGACACGAATACCCAGATGGATGGATGTGTTCTGTCTACCTGTGTCTGCTGGAATTAACAACTAGCTTTAATGTTTGTAGTGGCAGCAAGGAGATTGTTTTTAACAACCCCTCACTTCTGATCTGTGTACAGTGTCCCTTTAGGAGCAAACACAACTGCTCCAAATCGCTGAGACCCAGCACAGGGTCCCAACAAACGCTCTCGGAGGGTGTTTCACACCTCACAGTGTAAAGGCTGCAGTCAGGTTCTTACACGCAGTCAGGGCTCACAGCTGCACCTCCAGCGGGTGTTGCCACCTCCGCCGCCGAGGTGGGAGAGCTGCCTCTGCTGTGCGCAGGTCTCCAGGGGAAGGAGAAATCAGATGTGTGGTTAGAGAAGGCGATGTGCTGAGCAGTCAGCTCAGGTCCGCGCAGATAAATGGCACTACGGCAGGAACGCTGTTTCTGAGAGCCCTACCCTGAAAAGCCACTGGCTCTGCCGAAGAACAAACCTCAGCAAGGAAACGGTGCCTCCTGCCTGGCAACATCTGGGTGAGTCCTTTCCCAGGAACAGAGTCACTGCCTGTGGGACTGTTAAAATCCTGAAGCGGTGGAGGAAGGAGGGCAGCAGAGCAAGGCAATCCTAGTCCCTGTCAGGTGGCCCCTCCAGAGGGTCCCTCGCCCAGGCTGGGTACCGAACACCCACAGAGCATCCCTTCAGTCGCACCGGTGGGACCTGCTCCAGCATCCCCAGAAAAAATACAGGGAGAAAGAGGGGATACAGTTCTCTGCCAACAACCTCAAAAATCCAACACAATGCTATGTGAGGAGGCAGGAGCTGTGCAGGGCTTTTTTCCCCCCTCTTCCTCTACAGGGTAATTACTCTGAGCAAACTCCATACACTTTAATTAAAATGACTGCAACACAAGAGCAAGTCACTTACAACTGTACGTACAGAGAGCTCTAAAAGCTTCAGTCACTGATAAGCATCTCACTTAGATGGCTGGTAATTGCTCCCAACATCAGGCGATCATTGCTGTTGTTTTGCCACTAATTCCATACCGTAGCAGGAAAGCCAAGATTGCAGGACACACTGAATTGCATAATTTTTTTTTTTATTTTTTTTTTTTGCTGGTTTTCTTTCTGGCCAATTTAAAATTTGTCAAAGTCGGTCTTCTTCTGGATCACTGCCCTTTGATATTTCGCGCACTCCATTTGCCACAAACAAGCCGCAGGGCCGCAGTTCATGCTGACTCCAGCAGAAGCAGAGAAAGCTCCATTTATCTTACACTGCCTGCTGAATTCTTACTCATTAGCTGGGGGTTCACTGCCTCTCTTTAACCCCTGAATGGCTGTCATCCCTCCCTGGAGCTGCTGAAAAGGGACACGCTCTCAAACGTGCGCCTGTTGCGGAGGGGTGGGGAAGAAGGGTGGCTGTGGTCTCATTCCAGGACCCTGGAGATACTGGGGTTGGACTTGCAGTTGGGGAGTGTGAGAGCAGAGAAGGCTGGCAGATATTGAATAATTTGACATAAATCTGTTCATTAGCAATTCTCCGGCACTATTGCTGAAATGTTTATTAGCCCCATGTTTTATTAAAATGTCACTCACGAGTTGTGCTATTACAAACCAGCAAACAGTGCGGAGCAAAGGGCAAGGGAAGAAAGGATAGCCCTCATCCTGCCCAAGAGCACGTCTCCATTCCGAGTAGGTGTGCAAGAACGACGATTGCCTAGAAATGTAGGAACAATTCCGACTGCAAGCCTCAGGCTGTGGTTAAAAATATGGAGATGCAATTTCATGTTATTTATTTATTACAATTAGAGTAAAATATGTATGTGGAATAAAAATTAGCTTTGTCATGCAGATTCTGGGCACGTAATGTGTCAGATGGACTGGGTAATGTACACAAAAATTTGGTGGAATATGAATGAAAGGAATGAGAAAATCAGATTTTTGCATTTCTCCTGTCAGGTATTTATCTCATAGTAAAAGGGAAGCATCTGGTCATCACCTGCTGTATGTTTTAATAGTGTGAATATCCTCTTCAGCTCATCCTGTGAAATAGCTGCATCTTTAATTGTATTTGAAATGCTCTGCCCGTTCTGCGTTTGCCTGTAGACACTGTGCAAATCGCAGGCGAAGGAACTCACAGCTCCCCAGGTACAGCAGCGCTGTGCGGGGTGGGAGCAGTGGGTGTTGCTGTGCTGCCGGCTCCTGCCTTGCTTCGCACTGTGTTTGGCTAAAGAGCATGCGAAACTTCCCTTGAATTTCCCAACAATGAGTGAACACTCAAGCACTGAACCCATAACACCAATTTAGCAGTTCCTCTCTGAAAATAAATGCGCTGGGGCGCGGTTCCGGAACTGAACCCGCAGGTCCCTCTTGGCCCCGACTCTGTCACCTGGTGAGGACTTTGCTGGGGACCCAGGGACGGCCTTGTTTCTTGAATGGCTGAAAACTTCCATCCTGTGACCTGTCTCGTTCCAAGCCTTAGCTTGGAAAGTTAGATTGCAGCTCTGAAGTCCAGTCATTCTTTTTGAGTGGGGAGTTGTTTGGTCAGTGTTGTAATGAATCAAAATGCTGGTTGTTTTCTTGAGCAACAGCTAAGAAAAATGCTGCTGTTGCCATTCCATCCCTCATGAAGTCTTGGACAAATGCAGTCAGGGCGGTTGTAACTTTGTCTTTTTAGGTGATGTTAATTCCCGGTGACGACTTCTGTGTGCAAGTGCTGCTGCATTTAGATCGTTGTTAATTCATAATCATGACTCTAGAAGAGCAAGGACTATTTCTGACAGCTCCTCCATGATAGTGGCCATCATGAATGCCCTCCTCGGAGGGCTGTCTGTGTTTCCCCTCAAACAGGATTTTGGGGGGATTACTTCCCTGTCACTCTTTGCCCATTTGCTCTGATGCCACGGAGGCTTTAGGAGGAAAGAGTTGGGAAGGACTTGGGTGGAACATCACACAGCACGGTCGTACAAGGATATTTCAAGCCCGTGCCGTGAGCGTGTGTGACCTTCACTGTGATTTCATATTGCACCTTTATAACATAAATCCTACTGAATATTTAGTGAAGCAATTACAAGCAGGCTCATTTAAAGAAACAAGTGACAATCCAAAAATGCCTGTCTCCAGGGACGTGAGCGACACCGAGTGACCTTCCTTCTCCCCTCTGGAGCGGCTCCCTCCAGCTGGGTGGGAGACAACTTACCTGGGCAGCCTGGACACGGTTGGCAGTGTTGCTGCCTATGCTGATTTTTTTTTGTCTGGCAACAGCTTTGTTAAAGGTAGAGGAAGAGAAGGTGAAATTCAGGTAGAAGGATTCGTGTTGCAGGTGTGGAAATCAGATGAGGCAGTCATAACCAACGTTAAAATTGAAGTTTAATTATGTCGTTGGATGCAGAGGAACTGCTGTACTTCAGAGTTTGTTTCCTGAGGACCCGTCCAGCTCTTCCAGCAGTGGGATTTAAGCACTTGGCTGAAAAGAATGGCCACAAGCAGCACACTCACACTCACAAACCGCTCGCTCACCGACCAGTCGTGCCTCTGCTGGGTGTGACGGAGCCTGGCTTGAAGCCGTTGGCTTCGCCCAGCTCTCAGCGTGCAGAGCCTGGGGTGAGCGTGAGCGCTGTCTCCACAAATCGGCTGGGTCAGAGGCCTTGATGCTGGGCTTTGCCCAAGTCTTGGAGCGCATGTTTGAGGAAGAGGCAAGGAAATGCTTGGCCAGGCTGAAGCTGTGTGCTGAGGGTGAGGGAGAAAATCCCACATTTTAGCAGCTTAGAAACCATAAACCATCAAATTGATTCAGAAGCTGCCTGGCTCTCTGCAATCAGAGGGAACCTACAATAACATTTCTTGAAGTCATTTTGTCTAACCTGTTAAACCGGTCATATTTAAAAAAAGCACTTTGCTGCTAAATGTTATGGGAAGCCGTGATTCATGGTCCTGCTGAGCCATTTCCGTCTGGCAGGAACTTTATTAAAGGCAGCCTGCGCCCCGCCACCGCGGCCGCTGCCGGCCCTGCAGGACGCTGTTGCTGGCTCCTCTGCCACCACGTCCAGCCGAGTTGCCGCTCACTTTGGAGGGATTTTGGTTTAATGGGACACAAATCAAGATACTTTAGGTGTTGCTTTCCCTGCCGTGATGTTCTCCCTTAACTTTTGGAGAGGAGTATGAATTGATATCCAGTATCAGAGCGCTTTACAGGAGAGGTCTCTGCGTGGATTTATTGTGGCAGCTTTTCCATTTGTCTGCACGGGGAGGACAACTCCTTGGAAGCTTTCCTGCATGATCACGACTCTAAAGCACGCCCGCGTGTCCCTGCCGCAGCGGCTGGGAAGCCTTCTCTGCAGCGGGGTTAAAAGGCTTGTTTTGGCAACTGTATTATTTGGCATTTATTGTTCTGTGCTACAGGGTACTGACAACCCATACCCGAGCTCTGGGGGCCTGTTTGAGCTGTAGGACATGGAAGAAAGAATTTACAACCCTGAAAGCCAGACTGGATGGAGAAGCTAGTGTCGACCTGCGGAGGTGGGCACAGCCAGGGCGAGGATGATGGGCGAGAGAGGCAGACGTGACCCACCAGCATCTTCCAGGCTGTATTTGGGAACGCCTTAGGTTAAATACTTCTTATGTGTGGTTTTGTTGGTGTAACTGGGTATCTTTGTGCGGAGGGTCCTTAGCGAAGGCAAATCCCTCACCTGTTCATGAAGAATACCTGTAGGGTGAAGGGATTTGGGCAAGAACCCCTTCCCCAGTAAGGGCCCCAGACGTTGCTCTTCTGACCTCAGGGAAGAGTGTCTCATTTTTTGGTACCCCCATGTTGGTTGGACTCGATGATCTCAGAGGTCTCTTTCAACCTTATGATTCTATGAGTCTATGTCATTGCTTCCCCAGGGCATTTTTTCACCTTGTTTAAGGCAGTTTTGCTATTGCTCAAAAACAAAAGGAGAAATCACCATAGAAGGAAGAGATCTTGGTGCGTTTAGCACCGTGGGTGGGCTTTAAAGGTATCGGGAACCGGAATAAGACATTCACCTGGTCTCTTCCGATCGTGCCGATGGCTGCGATCGTGCCAGTGCTATATATAGACACGAGCGTGCTTGGAGACTGCAGTGCAAACTGCAGTCCAAGATAAATGTGACGTTTTATGGCACTTAGAATGCTGCCTTAGAAAGTGTCCTGTGCTGCCTGCCAAGGCAGGAAGGTCACACATGTTCTTTCTTCCTTTAAATCCTCCTCTTGTCTCACCTGCCTGCCCCACCTGCATGCCAAAACCCGCTGTGCTTTGTGTTTGCATTCTAATGTAGCCGTTTCAGAGTGCTGCTTCTTTTGTTTCTCTATCGATTAGGAGCAAATCCATACCTAGAGGTCTATAATGTTCCTATGATTTAAACTTTAACAGTTTCATTAACTGTCAAGTACCTTTAGAGCAAAGGAATCCCATATTTTAAATCCCCTCTCCTTGCCAGGATAAGATTTGTGAAAGGAGACTTCTTTTCCTGAGAAATAAATAAATAAAGCCCCAGCTTTCTGAAAAACCCTGAGGCCTCAAGATCTGACTAGGAAAGAAAGAAAACCATTCCAAGATATTTAATTGTACAGGGGGCTTACAGGATTGATCGAGAGCTTAGCTTTTTACAATAGTCCAGTGAATAAGAAATGCTCCTGACAAACGATCGATGATGGGATAATCACTCTTTATCCCCCCTCCTCATTGTTACCTTCTTTCTTCCAGGAGAACAGGGTTCAGAAGTCAAAAATCTTTATAGACGCTGCTTTTAAATTAAGCAGAAAATAGACATTGACATATTTGTTAATCTCACCTAAATCATTACTGGGCCTGGCTGGTTTGACTGTACACCACGAGCGTGGCGGAGCGGCCAGAATACATGAACGGCACTGGCTTAAGTGCATGCTTTGCCATTTAAACCAGGGAGGTGTAGGAGCCTGTGAACTCAACGTGAATAAATATAGATAATTTTTTATTCTGAAGGTTCTAAGAGTAGCTCCTCTTAATTAAAACCTTCTTACCAGCATTTGAGAGGTGAGGTAACATTTATATTGGTAGGCGCATAAAAACATGCCTTCGCTAGAAAGACTCATCGTCTGGCAGGGCTGTGGCTTGGAATTGTGTGTTCAAAGCTGCACTGACTTGGAAGAGGAACTCTGGAAGGAGATGAAAACGCAAGGCAAGTGCAAGGTAGAAAAGCACAGGGCCTGAAGGTGGGCCTGAGCCAAAGCGCCGGCGTCGCGGTGCTGTGCAGGAGCTGCTGTGGGGCTGCACTTGGCCCCTCGCTCCCTCTGCCCGGGGTCGCTGTGTCTGTGGGAGGTCAGCCCTGGGTGCTCAGGCGTTGTGCCAACGCAGTGTGGAGCTTCCCGGGATGCCCTCTCGGCTTCCAGCAGTCCCATGCTTTGGCAGCTCCCTGAGAGCAGGTTTATATCTGCATCTGCGTGCTCAGAAGCCTGTGGTGGACTTGCCTTGCATGGATTTACTTGTCTGATTGCTTTGTGAGCCCATTGGTACTTCAGGCACTCAGGGTCTCCTGTGGCAGGGGGTCCCACTGTTTGATTTTGCACCGTGTGAAAGCTCTCCCTGTTGTTTCTTCATAAAGCTTCTGCTCACCTATTTCACGTGGGTTTGTTGGGAGGGACTTGGGTTGCTCTGGCTTCCTGCTGCGATCCCAGAGCCTGCTGTTGTCGGACTTGACGTTGGCCATGGAGCTGCTCAGGATCCCAGTGCTCAGCTGTCTTCCTGCCTCTCCCCAGCGACTGCTTTCCACGTGCCCCAGCCGGGAAGCACAGCAGTTTAACAATAGGTCATGGTAGGTGTTGCATTTAATCCCATTGAGATTCTTTCCTAAACGATAAAGATTAAAACCAAAAAACACTTGGTGGTGTTCACACATCACAAAATGCAGTTGTGGTGCGCAGGCTATGAGATAATAAGGAAGGGAGCGTTGTCCTCTGGCTGAATCACGGCACCAGCCTTTGTTCCTGGTTCTTCTGTTGACTTCTTGTGCTGCGGGGTAGGACACCGTTTTAGACCTCAGCTCCTGTCTGTACACACTTTTGGTCTCCCAGGCAGGGTGGTTGTATTAACATTTGAATGGAAAGACAGTTGAAAGTTACAACCCACCAGCACACTGAGCAGGACAAGCAGGAATCATCTGTGACCCGGCTTGTGATTGCCAGCGACCTTGGCTTTAAAAGGGGAGGCAGGATGGGAGGCAACTGGCTTTGAGGACACGAACTTGCAACCAGAGCTTCTGCTGTGGGTGGGAGGTTAAAAAATGGCACAATTCAGCGGAGTATCCAGTTCTGTATAATTTGGCTCAGATTGCAGTCTTTGCTTAAATTGAACTAAGATTGGCTCTAAGTACTCTGCCTCTGCACCAGGACCTCTTGCAGATGCAGGAGAAGCATCAGCCTACTTCTGGGCCAACTTTGACCTGGTATAAATGACTGCAGGCTCGGTGGAGAGCTGGCCTCAGTGTGATCTGTTACAGGTAGAAAAGGGAATTTGCATTCTTGAGTTCATAAAGGGGCAACTGCGGGAAGGAGCACCTTGTTCTGCTGCTTCCCACGTGCCTCCAGAGCACCACGTGCTTCCCCTCGCCTGGCTTAGTCTGGGTCAGGCAATTCCAAAATTAATCAGAAACTGGTTAATGTGTGGTTTTGTTTTAATCAAAGTTAATTTTATCTGAGCTGAGTGCTTTACAATAAATTAAGAATTATGAATTCCACAGGCCATTGTCTTCTTGACACAGTTTTATTCTTGTCCATCCCGTTAGTCCCTGATTGCAGCTGGTGTGTGCTGGTCACTGGTGAACTGAATGTGAACGGTGTTGATGTCTCCAGCGTAACTTGTGTGCTTTCTTAGTGAGGCAGCAGCTCACTAGGCAGGAACCAGCCTGCAGGAGAACTTGAAATTGTGTAGGTGGTTTTACGTTGTCCAGGCTTCTTGCTAAATGAACTGCGTGTTGGGACATTATTCTTTTTTAGGAGTAAAAGTCCAGTAAATGTCACTTAATTGATGGCTCAGCTCATTGGCATTTAAATGGAATAGAGTTTCCATGGTGAAACCTCCTTCGAAGCTCTTGCTTGAATATAGGTGGCTGGAACTCTGGGCTGAAATTCCTGTCCAGGGAACAGAAACGAAGCCGGTGAAGGGTTTAGAGAACAAGTCTTAGGAGGAGCGACTGAGGGAACTGGCATTGTTTAGCCTGGAGAAGACAAGGCTGAGGGGAGACCTCATTGCTCTTTACAACTGCCTGAAAGGAGGTTGTAGTGAGGTGGGTGCTGGTCTCTTCTCCAAAGAAGTGATAGGACAAGAGGAAATGGCCTCAAGTTGTGTCAGGGGAGGTTTAGATTGAGTATTAGGAGAAATTTCTTTACTGAAAGAGTGGTGAGGCATTGGCAGAGGCTGCCCAGGGCACTGATGGAGATTCCATCCCTGGAGGGGTTCAAAAAGTGTGCAAGCGTGGCACTATGGGACATGGTTTAGTGGGCCCAGTGGGGTTGGGCTTACGGTCAGGCTCTGCGATCTTAGAGGTCTTTTCCAACCTTAATGATTCTGTGAAATGCTTACATTTGACTCGAGAGGTGTGTGACCTGTGGCTGTGCCTGGTTGCAGGTACCCCCGAGCTGAGCCCTGCCGACCGAAAGGAGCTGGAGACCAAGCTAAAGGAGCGGGAGGAATTCCTGATCCCCATTTACCACCAGGTAGCCATGCAGTTTGCTGACTTGCACGACACACCTGGCCGGATGCAGGAGAAGGGCGTCATAACCGTGAGTATCGTGGAGCTTTCCTCGGGGACATCGCTGGAGGGTTTGACACATGTGGGAAGCGGCACTGTGTAGTGGGGCAAGCGTTGCTGGAGGCAGCAGGACCAGCATCCTGTGGGGCTGCAAACAAACCTCTGTCCTGGTGATTCCTGCCACAGCAGCAAACCCTCTCCCTGTGCCAACTGTTTTCTGGCCCCGGAACGCAAACACCTTGATCTGATCCAGGTCTATTTGAAACCCTGCCTTTTCCGGGCTCTGTTAACACTTTATTAGTGACCACACCAAAACCTCACAGAGCCATTGCAGTCTGCTCTGGCAGAAGGGGAGACAGGGAAGGTGGTGAGTCTGTACCATGGGGACCATCAGGGATGGGAAGGGCTCTGTTGACACAGCAGAAGTCAGCCGTCATGTCGGGGTTTGTACCCTGGCCCACGAGATTTTCCTGGTTCCTCCTCCCCTTGGATGTGGGTGTTTTGGGCTCTGCTGCTCATCTGGGGAGTGGGGTCTCTTACAGAAGGGAGCAGACAAAGGAGGCTGGAAGATGCTTCTGGTGGCTGAATGATGTGACAGGGTGGTGGTCTTCAAAGCTCAGACGTGGCAGCTGTGGCATTTCTCTTGTGCGAGCGGTGTAATGGTGTACAATGAGTGCAAGCCTTTTATTCCTACAGGGAGTGAGGCACGCGTAGTTCTCCATGTAAATGTCCCTCAGCCATTTCTCTTCTCCACTTCTGTCTTGGGCAGGACATTCTAGACTGGAAAACTTCCCGTACCTTCTTCTACTGGAGATTAAGACGTCTTCTTCTAGAAAATGTAGTAAAAAAGAAGATCCACGATGCCAATCCTGAGCTGACCGATGGGCAGATCCAGGCTATGCTGCGGCGCTGGTTCGTGGAAGTCGAAGGGACGGTGAAGGTAAATGAAAACGCGGTTTCACCAAGGCATCAGCCCTTCCTGGGCTCAAGTTCAGTGATGTTCTCCCAGGTGGGGGTTTGGTCTCTGATTTCAATTATAAATGTCCACAAACATTTTAGTGATGAAAGAGAACTTCTGGGTAATGTTCCAGGTCAGGAACTGTTTTATGGGGACACTTTTTATAGCAGGCCAGAAAAGCAAAGTAGTTTTTTTCGCCAAGCAGGGAGCACCAGTGGTGTGAAAATCTGAGCACCATACAAAGAGGAGCAGGGAGCGAGGCCGGGCAGTGTGTGGGGAGGGGGCTGTGCAGAGGAGCTGCTGCCCGGCAGAGCTGGCAGCACAAATCCCGGGAGTCACAACACGCACTCCATGTGCCAGCCCTGGTACCACCACCTCCTGAAACAGCAGAGCTGCTGTCACCTAGGCTGGTACGGAGGAGCTGACCTCGCTGTCCCCGCATTCCCTTGGGATCCTCAGTGATGGAAAAGCAGGACTTTATTTTGGTTTTCATTATTCTTTCTTACTGAATGACATCCTCAGTCCTGCTCTGTCCCACTGACACGGAGAAGGGTGTGGAGATCCAGATGCTTGGTCTGGCAGAGCACAGCCAGCCTGTCCCGTGCTCGCAGAGCAGACTGTGGCCGCACTGTCCCCCCGTCCCTGCGCTGCCATCACCTTCCCGCTCATCCCCTGGGCCGTGGATTCAGAGATGGGGGGGACAGTCCTGGCAGTCCACCACCATTGCTACAGCTTAGCCCAGGGGAGCCCCTGCTGTTCTTCCACCGTGTCCCTCGTCCCGGGAGCACCAGCAAAGGCAGGGACACGGCCCAGGTGTGGGCTGGAACTGCCAGGACTGGGGTGGGGGCTCACCTTGGCGCCATCCGCACTCGTCTGGTAGCTGTGTTGAGGCTTTCTTTTTCGATTGTGCTCAAACTCAGAAGCTGGCAATCTCTGAAGAGCCATCTCTGGAGCTGCTCTCAGGATGGTTTTGTCACAGCCCTCCAATCTGAGGTCTCTTTTTTATTTTTATTTTATTTTATTCTATTTTTAAAGTCACAAACACTCAGGGGTGCCAGAAAAGGGGGGGAAGCGTTCTCTGGAGGGCAGCAGGCTTTCCAAGGTAGTGTCTGAGCGTCTTTAAAAGCGGGCATCTCGTTAGCTAATACATTACACCAATCAAGGAGAGTTATCTTAAGCCACAATTAATCTGCTCCCTGGCATATGTTGATAGGAAAGCATCATGCTGTTTCTTAATTAAAAGCAAACGGATTAAAAATGATTAATAAGAGTATTAAATATTCTCCTAAACTAAAAGCTTTGGGATTCTTGGGTAAATCTAGCTTTACGCAGGTCTGCAACCGTAAGGCAGCTTCTTGGGGTTTTTTTTTTTCCCCCCTTCCTTGAAATCTTGCCGAGTGCCCTACTTTGTATGCGGGAGCATCGCTGCCGTGTCTGGGGGCAGAAGTGAGGAGCAAAACCTAATGAGTTTAAAATACTAATAAGAAAAAACAATGAAATAAGCAAAATCTTGAGCTTGAAATGACATCACTGCTTTAAGGTAATTGTATACATAATGTTAAATAAAAGAAAATCCCATTTCTTATTCAGGTGTGCCAGGCAGAAGCGACGCTGGGGGCTGGAATTGGGTGCGGGCTTTGGGCTCACTCACAGCAGTGCTGGCTCTTGGCCATGGGCATGGCAACACCTTTATCAACACGAGGTGTCACACTGTTTCTGAGGGTCCCAGGGAAGAGGGAAGCTATTTCATGGACTTTGGAAACTTGTAATTAATTATATAAATAAAGGGTGAGCAGGGAGGGGGCTCATGAGCTCAAGTGCTGCCTTTGCATTCCTCGCTGGCACTTGGCATGGATGGGGAAAACCAGCTTCGCGCAGGCTTGTAAGGGGCTGGGGGCTGTCGTGGCACAGGCATCGCTCTGGTGGGAGAGCAGGAGGGGTGAGACAGCCCCAGGTGGTGGCACTGGCTGGAGGAACCGCGGTGTGTGGTGGAGCAGAGCCCTGGCAGCAGAGATGCTCTGATGGCTTCCCTGCTGCTGCTCCAAGGGGCTTTGCAAAGACAACAGCTTTGCCTTTGGGTGCGAACATCCATCGCGCGCTTCTGCCTCCCACTCAGCTCCTGAGTGGCAGAGGGGGTGGCAGAGGGGGTGACAGAGGCAGCCAGGAGGATCAGAGGTGCTGAGGGTTCCCGGGTGCTGCAGGGGTTGCTCTGCTCCCCGTGGGTGCTTGGGTCTATGCCCTGGCCAGGAGGGTGCCCGCAGCCCCTCAGTGCATCCTTACTGCATGGAGCTCATTGTCATTCTGACTTTGACTTCGTTAGTGATAACAGGGAAGGATAGTGCACCTTTAAATGACGAGCTTTGTGTTTAATTACCCAAATAAAATGACATAAATATGAATGAGTGCTAATGGCGGTACTTGCTTTTCCGGAAACCATTAACAAAACGATTCTTAAATGATTTGTAAAGAAAATGAGAGGAGAAGAGAGGAGCGAGAAGGCTATTAGGCGTCTAACACACTCCTGAATTATTATGTAGTCAACTACCTAGCAAATATCAGGTGAAATGATCTTGCAAAAGGAAAAAAGGGGGTTTGTTGCCAAGGCTTTTCAGGGATGTGGACACGCTGACCTCCTCTGCTGTGCCCACACCTGCCAAAGAGGCAGCTGGGTTTCTAGGCTGGATCAGGGATCTCGTGGTTGTTGGGGGACGCTGACACCAGCTCAGTCTGTGGGTGACAGGGCCCCCATGGGAGAAGGCCCAGATCAGCGCCGTGTGTCCTCACCTCTGGGGCAGCTGTTTCACCAGAAGTTGGGCATCTCATCCCAGTCGGATGCTGGCTCAGCTCCTGGGGCTGCCCCTGCTATTATCACTTTGGTGGCACCACCGGCAGCACCGCTGCCTCTGTGAGTCCTTTTCAGCACAGTCAGAGATGCAAAAGAACTGCATCTTCTTTTGACTTCTGCTCATTGTTGGCTGTGCTTAGGAAAGGGAAGGCAGGGCTGCAGCCAGGTGTTTTACCCACCACCGCCAGTAATTGCGAGTTAACTTTCTGGACCCGTACGTGGGGAGTGGGAGCGAGTGGGCAGCAGTGCGTGCGCAGCACCGGGTCCCCTCCTCACTGGCGTGGTTTGTTGCAGGCCTACTTGTGGGACAGCAACAAGGACCTGGTGGAGTGGCTGGAAAAGCAGCTGACGGAAGAAGAAGGCATTCGCTCAGTTGTGGATGAAAACATCAAATACATCTCGAGGGACTACATCCTCAAGCAGATTCGGAGGTGAGCCCGCCACGCGCGCCCTGCCCTGCAGAGCGGGGATTTTAAAAAGTTCAGCTCTGCTCTTGGCCACGTGCGCTTCCCCAGCTGAGGGAAGTGCATCGGCCCGTTCCACACCCAGCGGCCTTTCTGTATGGGGAACACACAAGGAGAATGTGGAAATGCACTTTCCTTGGGAAATGCAAATACGGAGCCACAGAGAAGCCAAGGGGTTTGCACGATGTCTGTGTCTGGTGCCCCTCCTGCGCAGGCTCCTGGACGTGCAGGTGCCTTGAGCAGAGTCACAGCCCAGCACAGCAGAGCCTGGATCCAGCAGTAGCCAGACCTCCCTGGCCATCCCACCCTTCACTGAAACAGGAGCTGTGAGGAGCCAGGGCACAGAAATTTCACTGCTAAGGTCTCTTTCAGTCAGATAATGAGAAATTATTTTAGAGGGCGGCATACTGGGAGAGAAAGCAAATCTCTGAGCTGCCAAAGCGAGGTGCTGGGCACACATGGCCAGAACAGCCATCCTTCCCTTTAGTTGTTCCAGCCCCAGACTTCACATTCCAGCTACTTGGTTTCTCCTGAACTACACCAAGTAACACCCCGCCTCCCAGGGTACTAAAACATGGGTAGAGTGTCTGTTCCTCTGCTGGTAGAGCTGCTGTGTGCGTTTGCACGGCCATTCCTGCAGCGGAGCCTTGAGAGCGAGCGCTTTGCTTAGACTTGAACAGATCTAATTTTGATAAGTTCTGTGTCTTAGACTGGAAGTCTCTTAAAGCAGCTTTGCCCCTGAGAGAGCTGGGGGAGGGCAACAAATTGTTCAAGTGAAGCTTCTCTGGATTCTGTTCCCTGTGTCCAACTCTGTTGGGTGTCTCTTCCCATCATTTCCCCCACCGTTTCTCCACCCACAGGTGGAGCAGATCTGCTCTGGGAGGGGGAGCTGTGGGTGCATCCAGCAGTCTCTGAAGGTGCTGCTGGTGGGATCGGGGCACGCTCCAGGGCTCCTGGCCTCTCCATGTCTGCCCTGGGTCCACATGGTCTGACCTCTCGGGATTTCAGGCTCTGTGCATGTCTGAGCAGGTTTGCCATCAGCAAATGGAGCAGCACGAGGGCCTCCATGCGAGCACAGCTCTTGCACTGCTCACACAGTGCCTGCTGCCTCAGCCAGTTCTTACAGACCCCATATTTCAATCCTCCCCACCCTGGGCCTGACAGGGAACTGTTGGAACGCGCTGCGGTGCGGGTGTCTGGGCTGCCGTCACTTAACTCTTGCCTCTTTCCAGCCTGGTCCAGGCCAATCCAGAGGTTGCCATGGATTCGATAGTGCACATGACCCAGCATATATCACCCACCCAGCGAGCCGAGATCGTGCGGATCCTCTCCACAATGGACTCGCCTTCTTCAACGTAAGAGCATCGATTTCCCACACTCCCCCCTGCCCAGTACAGTGGAGAAGGAAGGAAAAAAAAAAAGGCTCAGAATTGCCCATTGTCTGCTCAACTGCGCCCACTGTACCGAGACGGGGAGGCTCAGGGAGATGCTGGAAGAGTGACATTTTTATTTTTTCAAATCAGACTGACCAGAGGAAGTGTGTTCTTTGGCCAGAGACACGAGGAAAATGTATAAACACAAGCGCCTGCGGAATTGAGTTACAGCTGTCTAACTGTACCTTATTTATTTAACAAAGCGTGACTGGACCAAGGCATCAGTTTGCTGTTCGGCTGCTGCCCGAAAGCGCTAAGCCAGGCAATGAAGGGTGCTCCGGTACCGTGAGGCCTTGGCATAGCAAAGCAGGGGCTCGTTTAAATTACACCCCTGCCTGCTTCTCTTTTCACATCCCACCTGGTTGGCAGCTTTGTGCTGACGAGTGCCAATGTTACCGCCCTGCGAGAGCATCGCTGCAGCCCAGGATGGGCTCTGCCTCCCTGAGATCCTCCTGCGCAGAGTTGGGTGGGGGAGCAGAGCCCGTCACGGAGCCCTCTTGTCTCTGTCAGCCGGTGCCGGTTTGTATTTCAAATGTCTCTCCGTTCTCAGTAGGAGAGGAAAAATAGCATTTAAGCTGGTGTGGCCAGGGCTGTTCCCGTGCCCCAGGCTGCGGGGCTTCCCAGTACCCTTAAGGTCACAGGGCAGGATTTTGGAGGCTGAATCCCTGCTCGCTTTGCCTTTGTGCCCAGTTTCTTTAGAACAGGTCAGTTCCTTTAGAACGGGCCCTTCCAGGAGGAGGTAAAGGAGACCAAAACGCAGCTGCTCAGCCTTTTCTGCTCTTCCTTCCCTACTTATTTTGAGTGATATCAGCCACGGGGCAGCCCCACCGTTGTGTCTGTGTCATGTAAGTGCTGATCCCTTTTATCTGAGTGGCAGCTGAAGCAGGTACAGCCTGCCAGGGACAGCGAGGGAAAAGGTCAAACACACCGATGGGCTTAGACCTGCAAATCTCAGTCTAACGCAGCTGAGCAAAGTTTTCCCCCCCTCGCCCACCGCTGGCTCCAGCAGTGCTGCCGGTGCCTGCCTGGCCCTGTGCGGCTGCGGGAAGGGCTGCTGTTATTCCTGCTGGGAGCAGGGAATAAGAGTTCTTTTTGGTAATCCCCTTCCTTAGCACCAGCTGCCTTTTTCACCTGTTCCAGTGGTGACGTTTTACAGCCAGCGAGGAATAAACGTCTCCAGTGGATGTTTGGCAGGTGAGTGCAGCACGGACCAGGCTGCCCAGGTCGGAGGCGCAGCAGCAGCGCAGCTCAGCAGGGCGACCCCAGCCCGGGGCCCTGGCTTCTTCTACTCTTTTTTATTTTTATGGGCCTCTTGAGTGGAAAGAAAGATCGGAGAAACTGGAACTGTAGGGAAGCACCGTCAGCCCCTGACACATGGATACTGTTACAGAACTCGGTCTAAGCAGAGCTTACACCAGGGATTGTCTTAAAGTGTTTCAGGTTTTATGACAGTAAAGCATGAATAGGAAGGGATGTTTCTACGAGTTTGTTAATGCTGAGCCAGTGCCTCACACCTGTACGGTTTCCTTCTCAAGTGCTTCAGCCCTGCTGTGCGCCTGGTGCCAGGGTCACTGCTGTCCTTTTGAGGGGACAAGTGGCAGCGGTGCAGCCCTGCCCTGGCCAGCGGAGCTGCGTCAGCTGAAGGACAAAGTTTTCTTAAGAACCCTAATTTGTTTTAAAAGACTCTTTTTTTTCCACTAGAGCCCCCCGAGCCCCCAAAGATGCTGTTACTTAATGCCAGTCAGGGCTGCAGCAGGACGCACAAAGAGTATCTCGGCCAGGCAGGACGGCTCAGGGGCATCACGGCTTCTCCTTCATTGTCACCAGATTTCCTATGGGATAGTAGGACATCCACAGGTGTTACGGGAGATGTCCCAGTGCCCACTGCTCTGTTCCCTCTGCTTGGGGTGGGGTTGTCGCCTCCAAAGCTTGGGCTAGAGCACATGCGTCTGTTCCAGTGCAACAGGCACTGGGTCAGGCCCCACTTAATTTGGGGGTGAAGTAGCTCCAGCAAACAGCCGTTAGGCAACGCTGGAGCTGCTCTGAAGTCCAAGTCAGGCACAAGCCCCAGGAGCCCTGAGGAGGCTGGGCCTGCAGGAGCTGCCATCTCACCATGGCCGCGGTGCCAGTGCCAGAGGCGTGCGCGTCGGTTCCCCAGCAGGTTGGGGCGGCGGGGAAGGCACCCTTGGTACAAGCGGTTCTCACTGGTGCTGAAGTATTCACTTACCTCAGTTTCTTTTAATAAAAAAAATGAATTACCTCTCTGTTGTCAGGAGTGGAAATCTGTCCCCTTTGTCCCATGCGTGCTTCTGGAAAGAACATCTCAAACGAGGGCTGGTGGCTGCCGATGCCAGGAGGATGGAGCTGGGGTGCCTCTGGCCTTGGGCTGTGCCCCCACCAGGGCCCCTCGAGCTCCTCACAAACTCGGCTGCTCACAAGGGCCCGGCTGCTGCTCTTGTGCAGGTGTTTGAAATAACCCTGAGCTGTGACCCCACAGGGCAGAGCCCACCCTGACACCTCAAACAGCCAGAGAAAAGCAGTGCTTGTACCAGTCAGGCCTTCACCTTTCTCCAAGCTTCAGCACATCCATTTCACCTCCTCAGCAGCAGCAGAAGCTGTGCAGTCGATGCGGAGCCGTGCTGGGGCAGGACTGGCTCCATCCCACTGTGGGGCTGGTTTCTCTGCCCAAGGCTCGGGGTGCAATTCCCAGCCCGCAGCCACCATCCCAGCGAGCCATTAGCACGTCCTGTTCCTCCTCCATGGATTTATCAGAGAATCACAGAACCCTAAGGTTGGAAGAGACCTCTGAGATCGAGTCCAACCGTGCCCGTCTCCCCACTAAACCCTGTCCCTAAGGAACTCATCCACCCATCTTTTAAACCCCTCCAGGGATGGTGACTCCACCCCCTCCCTGGGCAGCTGTGCCCGTCCCTGACCACCCTTTCAGTGAAGAAATTCTTCCTAATGTCCAGTCTAAACCTCCCCTGGTGCAACCTGTGGTCATTTCCTCTCGTGCCATCGCTGTCACTTGTGAGAAGAGCCCAGCACCCACCCCGTCACAGCCTCCTTTCAGGCAGGTGTAGGCAGTGACGAGGTCTCCCCTCAGCCTCCTCTGTCATCTTTACCATGGCAGTGACTGCCCCAAGCAGAAAGGGACAGCCCATCCCCAGCGACTGCCGTCAGGGTGGTGGGAGAAGCCATGGCCCTTGCCTTACGTAGGCAGGGACCTCTCAGTGGGATCCCATGGGATCAAAATCCAGGACCTCTGGCTGAGGGGGGTCCCCTGCCAACCCAGAGCTTGGTGGGCACCAACACCGCTCAGACATTCCTGACGTTAAAGGTGATTTCCAGGGACGTGTTGAACTGGACCACATTAGCACACACAACTCCAGCTGTTTGTCACACATTGCTCAAACCACAATCCTGACGGCTAAAAACATAAATCACCTTAACCAACATAACAGAACTGTGTGTGTGTGTGAGGGGATGGACCCCACTGAACTCCAGAAACACATTTAAAACTCTTTAGCCTAAAATATCTACATATTAAAATGCCAAGAAAAGCAGGACCAAAGCTGTAAGCTCTCAAAAGCCCAAGATCAAAGTGCCATCATCTTTTAATGTAAACCTTTTGTTGCATCAACAGTCTTAAGAGGGATGAGAGACATCAAAATAAAAACTGAGACAAACTGTGGCTTTGTAGCTGTGTTTTGTTTTAGTCTCTTCCCTCAATTTGGGCCATGAAATAGGTCAGCTCCATTACTGATCAGCCTTCCCACAAATATTTAAAACAAATTGAATTGCACACCCAATACCCATCACAATTACGCCAGGCACAATAACTAAATTAGCAATTCAACAAAATAATTGGAAATGCGATTCTCTCTATTCCACAGCCTCCCTCAGGGGTTTGGCCGATCTATGGGGGGAAAACTCTGCTTTACTAATTCTGCAGCTAATTAGAGACACACTTGTAAATGAAGTTGTTTGTCTGAAAGTTGAAATTCTTTGCTGTTGTGGGGTTGGGGGGAGGATTAACCCAACCCCTCTATCCCCCATCACACACACGATTCCCCACTACACCGTCTCGTCGCTGGGCCATGTTTTGCGAAGGTATAATGCCTATTTGTGTAGGTACTAATTAGCAGCTGTATCATGAATTAATAAAGAATTAATATTCTATTGGGGGGGGAAGAATATCTCACTTGCTGTTAATTGGCAGCATTAGGAAAACTTAGCAGAAATCATCCTGGTTATCTGTGCCCTTATTAAACAGCTCTGAAAGCTTCTGACCGTGTCACAACATCGGATGCGATGGCTCTGGACCTGCCGGTGCTGCCGCTGGGCCACCCGCTTCCAGTGGGGATGGGAAGGAGCTGGGTGAGCAGTGCCTGTTCCTGTTTGCCTGTCCCAGGGGTGCCGGTGGGTAACGCACATGGAGCCCCTTCCCTGGCCGAGTGACCGAGGGCAGAGCCACAGAGCTGCCAGCTGCCCTGCTGCTGGGCACGGCCCCTCGCTGGCAGTGCTGCTGAGTTGTTCCTTTCTCTGGCAGCACAGTGAAATCCAGGCGAGGGACCGTTTCATGCCAGGAATAAAGCACTGCCCTTACCAGCAAGGTCAGCAGATGAAACGGGCCTCGTGCGCTGCCGCTGCCGGCCCAGGGCCTCCCCGTGTATCGCGCTACCCAGGTGGTGGGGGCTGGCAGGGAGAACAGCCTGCTTAAACACTGATAAGTAAATTCAAAAGCATGCTTAGTAGGGCTTTGACTCTTATCTCTTCAAACAATACGAATGAGAAGTTATCACATTTAAGTGTTCCGTATTACCCTTTTAACATCACATCCAGCACGCTCTCAAAAAAAAAGAGAGAAATCAAGTGCCCTGGTGCTGTGGCTGTAAAGGACACCGGAGTCAAACGGGAAAGGGGTGACACAGCCAGAGCGCCCCGAGCCTCAGCCACAAAGAGGAGCCAGAGTTGCCAGCACAGCAAAGCCCGAAGTGGGGACACGGTGCTTTCTGTTAAACATCCCTAATGCTCGCCCTGACAGCGCAAGCCGCATGAAACCATTCCACCAACACAAACTTTGGAAGCAGCTAATTTACTCCCCTTGATGCCTTTCAGAATTGTGGTTATTAAACCATGAGATTTTAATGATGTTCAAAGACCGCACAGCTTTGTTACTGCTCAGAAAATAAGTACAGGTAGAGTTCAATGGGTGGGGACGCCCCGACTCACGGCACAAAGTGTGCCAAGACAGCAGGAGGTGCTGCCATGTCGTGCTGGTTTCTGCCTATTGCTGGGCAGCTGAAATTGAAGGCAGGGGGACACGGAGGGGACAGGACCTGACATTGCCAGGATTTGCCATGGAAAATAGTCAAGCCTGGAGGACCAAACAGCTGGGGAGGCCCATGGATGCACCCCTCTGCACTGGAGCAGCCCACGGCCAGGCTTCACACAGAACTAAAGGATTTGGCTCTCTGATTGCTCACCACACCCTGGTACAGCTGGCTGAAATCAGCCCTTCCCTGCAGCCAAGGACCCTTCGGGCTCTTCTCCCACAGCTCCCCACACCGTGCTTTGTCTCCCGACTCTCACAGCTCACGTGAGCTCCATGGGAGGGACGAGCATCGCTGCTGGGCTCTTTGCTGTACATGAAGCCATTACCGGGATCCTGAAACAGAAAGGGCAGCAGAGAGGAGCCAACAGTGACATTTAGTGCGTTTCTGCCTGGTGAATTTTGACCAGAGAGCTGTGAGCTGCAGAGGGACCGGAGAAATCAATGCGCTGCCCGGGGAGCTGCAGCTCCTGCGTCGCTGCAAGCAAGCATAAAGATTTATTCATCCATGATACGTGTGTTTTCCACACAAAGTCAATACTCACCTTGGCACTTATTTTCTAAAGCCCAGAAAAATGCTACGTTCTCCCACAGGGAGGGAGCCTCCCCTCCGCTGCCGCCTCTTCCACATTGATCGGGA
Organism: Neomorphus geoffroyi; assembly: GCA_033558235.1. Taxonomy (NCBI): domain Eukaryota; kingdom Metazoa; phylum Chordata; class Aves; order Cuculiformes; family Neomorphidae; genus Neomorphus; species Neomorphus geoffroyi. Next base: position 3,389,704 of record JAUMJM010000018.1, read on the forward strand.
GGGCTGGGGACCGGGACCGGGACCAGCACCAGCCAGGGACAGGGAAATGAAAAGCTCCAACGTCTTCCTGGAGCCTCAGCTCCTCCTGGCACAGCCACCTCGAGGCAGAATTCAACCGAACTGCAGCCGTACACAGGTGTGGGGTCTTCCTGCTCTTAGCCCAGGACTTCCCCCACTTGGGCTCGCTCAAGCTAAGGTGCTGCAGCTGAGTTGGCTCTCCCTTGGAGTTGTGGCCCTTTCGCTCCACACAATGCTGAAGGTGTTGGGAAGCTCTGAACTGGAAGCCGGTGACTAGAGGAGACACTTAAATTTGCATCAATGAGGTGCACAGCTGATTAATTAATACCAGCTCTGCAGACAGCCCCAGGGACACAGTGGCAGGACCCAGGGAGCAGCACAGCAGAAGGAAAGGGGTGAAGGCTGTGAGGAGACCCGAGGTGGAATTCTGCTCCTGCCCAGGAAACAGAGGTCGTGGGGGAGCTTCCCCCCTCTGCTCTAACCTGTTAATTAAAACGGAGTGGATTTCTATTTAAGCTGGATAAGAAAAATGAATAAAAGAACAATTTAGTTGCCCACTGAAAAGCTGCTACGCTGTAACTTACGCAGGGAGGAAACCAAAACCCCCCTGTCTTACCATGAGGTTCAGAAACGGGGCTTTTCAGCGGGTGAACAGAAGTGGCAACACGATTGCAAGCCTTCACAACTGGGCATCACAAACCCAACACCCTCCAGTCAGCGCCCAGCAGCTGCACCTGCTGAAACCAGGGAAGCACCTCGTGAGCCCAGAGCAGCGCACAGACACGCAGGGCCCCGCAGAAACCTCCTCATGGCATGAGCAGGACCTCGCAGGCACAGGGGCTCATCTCACCAGCGCCCTGATCCCTGTGAAATGCTGTACCGAGTCAGACTGGCTGTGGAGCCCCTGCTACTCAGCGACGGCCAGGCATGAGCTCCAGCTGCAGGAGAGCTTTCCAGCCCTTTCCCACACCGCTCCGGCCTCTCTGTCTGTGAACCTGCCCGTGGGTCCTGGCTGTTGGCGCAGCGCTGGCTCTGTGGGAAGTGATGCCAAAGACACCGGTTAAGTAACATCGTGTTGGTGGGGCTGCGAGAGGCTGAGGCTGCTGGGATCTTGTCTGCACCCATCGCACTTAGACAATCAGTTTGGACAATCAAAATGCTTGGGCAAAGCATTTTAATTAGATGGTACAGAACACCAAAGAAAGGCAGTGCCATTCATGTGGTCACAAGCAATGGCCACCTTGCACACACGCATACGCACCTATCATTTATGCAGGATAACCCCCCTTTCATACTGATCACTGCAGGCCAACAAATTCCCCTTACAGGGATTTAATTTCTGGCTTCTGACCTGTGGATATAAAAACCCTACAACTCCCCTCAACCGAGTCATCTCCTCTGGCCAGTCTCACATTTGGGCTGGCATCATGCAAAGGCGCATCACAGTGATGGTGAAGACAAGACGGCTCCGAGTCACGAGCAGCAGAAATAATTAGGCATAAGGGATCAATGCTGGGCTGAAAAATTCACCAATAGGTTCCAGTCACAGAAGTATCCCCAGACGCACCCCGCGTTGTGCTCACCCCCAGTCAGCAAACGTCCCTATGGGCGGCGAACGCTCCTTCAGGAACAGGAGTGTGAACTGGGAATCTCTTGGCTGCCTGCAAGGGAGAGCACCTTTCCTCTGTTTTAAGGCCATGTTAATTATGTAAATGACATTTAAATCCTCTTGACTCGGTGAAAAATAAAGTCACTCATTCCAGATATGCAGCCAAGGACCAGAACAGCACGCTTAAACACTGCTCAACCCCCAAATGAAAATCCCTACGGATTTAATAGAGCCGTGGGTGACCTGATTGCAGGGGGGCTGGTGGTCCCCACTGCTCTGAACCGCGTGGCCCTCCCCCGGCAGAACACCATGCCCGTGCTGAGCAGGCTGCAAAATCAAGGTCAGGAATTTAAAGAGAATAGTTAAAAATGGATTGTCTCTGGGTAGAAGTGGAGTTCATTTTAAAGCCAGAGAGGAGGGTGCTTAGCCAAGCCAAACATCTACCCCTGCTCCTTCTGAGCTGTGTGACTGAGCAGTAACCGTATCTGATGTTCCTTCAGTGAGGTTTCTAGCAAGGAACCAGCAGCTGGAGGGATCTTGCTTCGTGCTCCAGGCCAGAGGAGCTGTCAGAGACCGGGCAGCAGCCAGAGCAGGGAGAGGTTACCTGGCACAGCAGCCAGGCCGAGCGCGCGGTGCAGAACCTGGTGGCGAGGTCAGTCCTGGCCCAACGCTAATTCTGCTCAGGTTCTTCGGGACTCGTCACCTTCCCAAACAGCGAACGATAAAGCTCTGTCCTGGAGAAAAGAGGAAGGAAGAGGAGGAGAAGTTACTTTTCAAGGTCAAAATGGAAGCAAAAGGCTGCCAGTAGAACCATCCACTCCCTAAAATAAAAAGGTCTTGTATAATTAAAAATGCATTCAATGATCTTTATTAATAAATACAGGCAAAGGGGAGAACTTGCGTAAGACCAATCACACGTGGTACAGAAATATGTAAATATTTCAGTGTGGCTGGATACCATATCTCCAGAGAATGAGGTTTTCTATAAGTTTGCCCTTTACAGACAGGCTCTTCAAGGAAGAAAACAAGATTGAATATTTTAATAGGATGTATGAGACCACAGACCCATAAGGAAGATTCAATCAGACAGACTACGTGGGTCTATAATTTAGTTTTCATACATTTTCTTGAACTTGACGGTACTTGAAAAACAATGAAAACGACCCAGCAACAAGATTCCAATTAATATCACACATGCAGCAATCCTGATAACAGTAGCAAGTTTCCCTTTAAGAAAAAAATAAATCATAGAATCAGAATCAGAAGGTTGGAAGAGACCTCTGAGATCATCGAGTCCAACCGTAATAAGTGGGTTGGCATTATTTATCTTTAATTTTAAAACCTAAGTAACCTGAGAAGAGAGAAGGGGAAAGGAGAGAGCATTTTTATAAATCACACATTTCTGGAAATCAAGGAAAAGGCATCGGGAGAGACTTATTTTCTACATATGCACTTTCTAAGGCAACAGCGTATTTTAAGAAGACAGCACAGACAGAGCGGAGTGTTGGTTACATGGAGGACGGGGTTTTTCCTTCAGAGCATGACAACCACCAGGGTCATCAGAGCAACAACCCAGCAATCTCAGGGTCATTAGAGCAACAACCCAACCATCCTATCACCCTGGGCCAGCATCTCAACACTTCGTCAGGGCTGGCACCTGGTAAAGCAGCTGCTGCAGCAGCCGGAGCAGGAGAACTGTCAGGACAGGCACCAAAAAGAGACCACTCCACCACTGAAGGATGAGTAAAATACAGCTTCAAAGGCTGAAATCCACACCTGACAGAGATACTGTGACTTTGGCTGCCTCCTCAATTAAGACTACAACAGGGACCACTCTCACCAGGCTGCTTTGATGCCTTGCTCCTTCACAGATCGATAAAAGATGGCAACTGGTTTGAAAACTGTCTGCTGCTTCCAGTGGAGAAAGTTACTTGTCAACCTTGTGACAGAAGGAACCTCTAATTTTGGAACAGCGATGGCAGAAAACTGCCAGCCATTAACCTGAGGAAGACGAAGAACAAAGTATCCGTTCCGGCAATGCAGGAGGCTGGACAGATGTGCACGGACCACTGAGACAAGAAACCATTCTAATTCACAGGGACACATCTCTTAAATTAATTTTAATTTAGAAGGTAATTAACCAATCAGCTGCTCCACCCTCAGAAAAATGAGTCTGCGGTGGGGGATGCATCTCCCTTCCCAACAAAACAGTCAACGGTGTGTTTTGTGTGCAAAGCACAGCTGAGAAGATGAAATCACAACTGGAGTTTCTGTGTTAAATCAGAAGCGTGCACGCAGGGTTCAGTAAGAGTGACACAAAATGAAACACTTCTAGAGAACAGAATAGATACTTGAAAGGCTGAAAACTTAGAAGAAAAAAAGGAGGAGGGAGAGGAATTCCTTGCCCAAGCCTACAATGATTTCCATCTTTCCGAAGACTGTAACAGACAAATGTAACTCGCTTTTGCTGTTTAATGGACAAACCAGATGGTAAGTGGCACCACTGCCAACACTGCCACTTTAAGGCTCCATCAAGTGATCGGAAGTGAAATGCAAAAGCGATGCTGTTCAGTCCTCTGACAATCACAGCCTCCAGCCTGGCTTTGCCGGCTTGGCTCAGCCCCCATCATTACCCTGAGGGAACGCTTCCACTTGTGCTGCAATCTCGGTGAAATTCCTGGGCAGCGGTTCCCGTCTGCAGTGGGGTTCATGTGTCGGGAGCAGAGAGGGAAAAGCTGAAATGGGTGCTTTGATAGAAGATCATTTCACACTCAGGTGAGCAAAGCTGACACTCGGCTTGCTCCTGTCAGAGAAGGCCGACTGGCTTGGGCACTCTTAACGAAACACCTCCGATTTCATTCTCTCTCCCCGGTATTTGCCTCGTTTTTAAAAGGGTGATTTAATGCCATTGAGAAGAACAATCTAAGGAAGATAAACGACAATTCCAAACGTACCCACTTTGCTGTTTTCCAGCTGCAGGTGCAGCAGCAGGAGCCACTCAAGGTCTCAGGAAGCTGTAGCAACAGACTCCAGCCTGCCCGCTCCTGCGCCAGAGGAGAGCGCATCTGCAAAAACCCTCCCAGCAGCCAGCAGGGTCTCACAGCTCCTCTTCTCGGGATTGTTTCCGTTCTCCCTTCCACCCTCGAGTCTGTGCAGCTCCCGCAGTTTGTTTGTTTTAAGACACGTGCAGGGCACAGGCATCAACCAGACAAGTTTGATTCTCAGCTATTAAATAACACACAGCTCTCCCTCCCACCTTCGTGCTTTGCTAAGGAACAACATGGTCTCTGCACGTTTCCTGCGCTCTGTAGGCTCTGCCACAGATTTTGTGCAGCCAATGTAAACACCATTTCAGATCTTAGCCCTGATCCATCAGATGGCTCTGCAGACACGGCTGTTGCTCCCACTGCTGACGGCTCTGTTGCCCCCCACTGACCCAAACTGCCCACCCTGGGAATATTCTTTGTCCTGGCTACAAACTTACACTCTTCTGGGGTGCTGTGCCACTTGGGCAGCTCAGAAGACTGAGTAGAGAGCTCTGGGAGCCTGTGTAAGCACTGCCAGACGCACGAATCCAACCCCAGAGGCAGGAATGCTCTCCCAGGTAGACCTTGTTCAGCCTGACCACTGCACACACTCACAGTGACTGCATGCAGGTCTTCTCCTGCTCCTATTCCACACCCCAGTGCCAGTGAGCAACAGAAACTGCTTTGTTTTGTCCATGAGCCTCACTCGCAGAACAGCTTTCAAACCCTTCAGCTCCACCGGCTGCTTCCCAAATATAACTCAAAGGCATTTTGTGAAGTTCAAAGGGGACTCGCTCCCAGACGTGACCTCCACACACACACAGGACGTCTTGCCCGCAGTTTCTCTACGTATGACCTCCACTTGTACATTCTTTCGTTTGTAACAGTCCCCAGTCAGGTAGGGAAGCTCAAATACAACGCGCACAGCCTGGGGAACCCCACAGACACCAGCCAAAGACAACAAGTTTCTGTGTTTCCCTGGTGAGCAGGCGAAAGCCAAGAGCAGGGTTTCTTTGCAGCCTGCCTGGGTCTTTTCCCACTGGTGAAGAACCAGTGTCCACAGCTTTCTGCATTCATGTTTGTTTTCTGATAATCTTCTGATGGGTAAATGGTTCAGGGAACAATGCTGAATATGCTCCAATTCGGCAGATTTTAAATAAACAATCATTTTTGAGGCAAGCAGGGTCCAGGGAGACTTCAAGCAAGAATTTGTCTTCCCCAGCAGAGAAATGTTGCCAGCACCGACAGAGTCTGCTTTGGCACCCCAAGGTTTGATGGGTGCAAAGAGAGGCTGCACCCACAGCCACGAGCAGGGCCTGCAGCGCTGAGCCCGGCATCCCATGCTCCGCATCCTCCTGGGCACAATGCTGGCAACCTCTGTTGAAATAAAAATTGCAGCAGAGCTGCTGGATTATAACACAGCATGGGCAGATATGCTGGCAAGAGTGACAAGAGAAGGAGGGAAATCAGGTAACCCCACCAGCCCTGAAACAGAACAAATATTTCACCCTGAAAAAAAAAAAATAACCCAACCTTTTCTTTCCTCTTCTCATCCTCTAGGCTACCTTTCTTCTACAGCATCCCTCCTCAGCAGGATTTAACCATGCAGAGAGCAAAACTCATCAATCCTCCAGGTTTAACCTTGTCTCTGTTTCAATTCACCAGGGTAAGTGTGGATTTTAATACTTTCAGTCCCCTTAAGGCTACGCATAATGAACTTGGATTTTGGTTAAAAAATATAAAAATTCTCTCCTCCACCCACATGTATTAAACATCAGACTTGAGCCACTGGGTTGAAACAAGCCACCCCACTGCAGGGCAGCTACCTCCAGACGAAGGAAAGGTGACTTTAGCACAAAGAGGTACTGGTCTTAGCAGTGTGCTAAGGAATAACCTCTGCGAGTAATTAACAGTACTTACACCTCAGGTGGAGAGTGTGGAAGAAGCAGGTCGATACAGGGGTCTTCCTTGAATTAAAATTTAACTTACCCTTTATTGCAACCTACAAAAGCAAGTAATGAGCACTAACATTTTTATTTCTTTTAAACTGTCATTTAGGCTGTAGAGGGGATAATTACCTATTTCCACCGTAGTAAGGTTTTATCACTCTTAGTGAGGCATTTTCTAATTTAATATTTTTACTATATTATCATAAAACCTGTTTCTGGAAAAAATGATCACGAACCACACAGCCGTTTGCCATAAAACATGTGTGTGTAAGTACCTCAGCTTAATTATTTATGCATTTCTTCTGAGCTGACTCCAAAGGCAGAGGACAGCGCAGGTGCTCCGGTGCCCAGCGCTCACCCCTTCCCAGCGCCGGGGCTGCTCCTCAGGCACCCAGAAAGTTTGTAAGGCCCTTTCTTTCAACGCATCAGCAGTCTGAGACAAAATGTGTAGGGTGAGGGGGACATTTTACTCTGCTCTCCGTGCCCCTGCGCATCCTGGTTTTGGTGCAATTTGCGACGCGGCTGTGCCGACGCTGGTTTTGTGGGAATAGCCAGGAAGGGATGCCCAGCACCGCTCATCACCCCAGCCACGCTGCGGCCCCTGGGGAGGGCATTCCCCACGCAAGCCCCAAGCCAGCAGCCCCACAACCTTCCCGTCTGCAGTTTAACACTTGCACAGCCCTGGCACGGCCACAGCAACGCTCCCAGTGTGACGTGCGCTCTGCAGACAAAGGATCTGTCTGTGTGCAGAAGAGGTGCCAAGGTCCGGCTCGCCCCAAGCCCCATGTGCAGCCCCCTGGCTGCCCACCACACACACTGATGGCAGTACCTTAAAAAATAAAGACAAGGAACAGCTCCTTCGTCCAGTGAGCTTTGCGTGCTGAGTGACCAGCGGACTTCACCACCCTCCAAATCCCCCGTACTGCTACTGCACACACTTTGTAGGCAAAACCCTTGCAACACAGAGCAAGGAAACACACAGACACACAGGAGTGTCCTGGGTGAATATTAGTAGCAACAGCATGTTCGATAAATATATGAATCATCAAAATATAAATCACAAAAACTGTTAACGGTTCCCCTCTTTGCCCATCTGCAGTAGCGCTGTTCCACCAAATAGAGGAAAACAAACACATACCTGCACATGGGAGGGGAGAACCACTAATGCTGTATTATTTAATTTCTTTAATTATAGTCACGTTACTCCTTTTTTAAAGTAGAGTCCTATAAACTAGAAAAGAACAATATTATGGGGGAAAATTCAGTTTCTGGTGGGATTTTTTTTCAGACCAATATCACATGAGTTACTGCTGTGCTGTTTTTACACCCTCCAACAAATCTCTCTAGCTTTTCCCATGTACCTTTTACTTCCCTATTCCAGGTGAAAAATTAAAAAAAGAAGATAATTAAGAATATGCCCCAAGTAGTACTGAAAAAACTATATCTACCCCACTCCTCCTGACACCCTCCACTGGGAACAATGAAGTTTTAATTCACAAAAACCAGCAAAAGACACAGCATGAACACCCATGAAGACTCATCCACGGAGGACTGAAAACACACACCTCCTAATGCGAACTGAAGCCGGTTGTGGATGATGGCCAATCATATCCTTGGAAAACTTTCTCTCTGTGTCCTAAGAATTCTTTTGTCCACCAATGTGGAATTCAGATTCCAGCAAGCAGAGCAGGAACCCAGGAAGATAAAACAAGCCAAAGCTCTTTATTTCTCAATTTCTAGCCAAAAGCGCTACCCTACATCAGCCCATGGCGTGTGGGATTTGGTTCTCTACTCACACACTTTCCAACACGCACCCCCCACTCCGGCATTCCCACAGCAACAAACCCCCGGCACAGTCAGTGATGTGGAGCAAAACGAGCAGCGGCAATCATCAAAGCAGAACTAAAATACCCACATCTTTTAAAGCGAGGGGCCTGAAACGCAGAGAAGTGGCTGTTGGGTGTCCGGTGCGGGCAGCGCGGTGCCGGCCGCGAAGGCAGGCCCACGAGATGGCACTCTCTCACTCGCTTCCCCGCCACGGCCCAAAGCCGGAGCGCACAACTCTGGCCATAAATTACACAGCCAGACGGCTCTCATCACCGTGCCCGGCGCTTGAAGGAGATTCAGAAAGGTCTGCTGCAATTCCCTCTTGTTCAGGCAGGTCAGGATTGGGTCCTTCAAGTCTGTGCAAATGCTTTTAGCCCCACGGCTTTAAATTATGAAAGGTGACATGTGACCTCCGGTTTGTCTCATGAGGCCAGGCACAAAATTTATAAATGTTTCAGAAAGCTGGTTCTTGCCCTAAACAAAGGGACTCCACACATTTGGTGAGGCTGGATCTGGGGATGGGGTGGGGAGCAGAAGGACAGCAGAGAGATGGAAGGGCTGCTGCTCAAGGTACCATCCCCCAAAGTTAACCAGACCTGCCACCTCCATCACCATTTCACCTTTCACCAGCCCTGAGTTCAGGACAACATCAATGGCAGCAGAGATGGAACCTCTCCCATCCTCATTCCAAGAGCATTCACATTTTCATATGAGCTTTTACAGCACAAAATTATAAAAGATGTGGACAAGCCGCTGGAGAAGTAGCAAAACACAGGGAGGTTTGGAAACCTCCAGCTCGCTCTGCTGGTGTGCTTTCCATCAGCTTTAATTTCCCCATGAAATTCATAAAATGTTGCCTTCCCAGTCTCTGTTTTTAGACGGGTATTTGAGCAGAGCAGCCACTGTAATGCTGCATGTGAAGTGCCCTGTGCAGACGTGCACACAGCCGCACGGAGGGGCCCATTCTTTGTGTACCTTAACATCCCATATTCCTAGGATGATTTCCCTTTTTCACAGCTTGCCTGTTTTATAACAGATTTGATGCAGGAGAAGACAAATTGTCTCACAAAGGAAGGACGACAAATCATCTTGCAGCTCTTAACAGGTTATTTTTTTTCCCCTTTAAAAAGGAAATTTCCATAACAGAGGCGTCTGTCTTCTTACCAGGGATGTCAAACATCAAATGTTGGGACACGATGATTTCAGCCCATTGGCACCAGCCAGGGTCACGTACACCACTTCACTACCGCCAGCTTCAAAACATACAAAACCTCCTTGTTCAAATACCAGCCCTTCTAGCAACTATGGTTAAAAGTGATACGGGATACTTAACTGCATCTACATGAGCTGACTTCTAAGGCTAAGTCGAAGGTTAGGGGGATAAAGTCAACCAAACAAAACGACACACAAAGGGCAGAATGACACCGACGCCGTGGTGCCTCAGGACCAAAAGCCACGCCAGGCAGGTTGAGTTTCACAGGACAGCTCAGGGCTCCCTCCCACTGCACACCAGCCATCCAAAGGAGCCAGCTCCTCTCTAGAGAGAGAGGTATCACAGTATTACAAGGTTGGAAAGGACCTTTGAGATAGATCATTGAGTCCAACCTATAACCCAACACCAACACCAACTCATCCTCTAAACCACGGCACTAAGAGCCTCATCCAATCTCCTCTTAAACACCTCCAGGGATGGTGACTCGACCACCTCCCCGGGCAGCGCATTCCAATGGCCAATCACCCTTTCAGTAAAGAATTTTTTCCTAATATCAAGCCTAAATCTCCCCTGACGAAGCTTGAGACCGTGTCCTCTTGTTCTGTCACCGGTCACCTGAGAGAAGAGACCAACCCCTGCCTGGCTACAACCTCCTTTTAGGCAGTCGTAGAGAGCAATAAGGTCTCCCCTGAGCCTCCTCTTCTCCAGGCTAAACAACCCCAGCTCCCTCAGTCACTCCTTACAGGGCTTGTGCTCCAGCCCCTTCACCATCCTCATCACTATCCTCTGGACACACTCCAGCATCTTGACATCTTTAAGGTGGTGCCCACCCTCTCCCCAGGACAGTCCTTATGTCTCCCCCGAGGGACCCAAGAGGGTCCCTGCCATACCTGGGGCCTCTTCCAGGAGGTGCAGAGCCCATGTGGGCAGCTTCCCTCCCACCCACAGCCTCATCCCTGAAACAAACATTTTCTCCAAAACATCACAAGCTACACACCCCAAGAGATTGCCCTGTGCATTAGCACTACTCCCTTTGTTCCCCAAAACAAAGCCACTACAAAGCAGCACAGCCTTTCTGCCAGGCAGTGTCTATATAAATTTAGAATAATTCTTCTCACACCAACATGGTCACCTGAGGTTTGTGCCGCACAGCACAGAAGCTGCTGGTTCAGTTGTTCCAGGAAGAAGGGCTTTGCCTTCTTTCAGGGACTTCTGTCTTGGGGAATGTACTGGATTGACAATCGCAGAGCCCAAATTCCTCCCTTAATCTAGTCTCATAGTGGTTTAATACCCAAAGTACAAAGTTAAAGGCTGGTATCTCACCAACTTTTTAAAATTATTTTTTTAACATTAAATTCTTGTGTCATATAAGTAAATTAATCTTTTAATACCGGGATTTCCTACCACGTACTCTGCTCTGCTTGCAGCAAGTCATACTGTGACAAAGCAACTGCACTAAGTCCAAGAGTGAGAATACTGATTGGGAAAATACACAACATCCTGGCTGAATCCAAGGGAAATGCTCTAATCCAAACCTCACCGGCAGCTGGATAAACTGTGTCTTAATTCAACTTCCCAGCAGGCACTGGTCAGCTAGCGGAAGAACAAGAGTGGGCTGGATGCTCTACCAAGCATGACCTGAAGCCAACGGGACTGTGGAGTCATGGGCTTAATTTCTTGCATTTGGCTGTGGGATTTCAGGCAGTGATTCCTGCCCTGAGCCCAGTTCTGCTGACTTGCAAGTCTGCACTCCCAAAGTCAAACACAAAAGGAACCACCACAGGTGTGGCGAGGCTGCATATATATATATATACGTACCTATATACAGGCATCTACACTGGAGCGCAGTGCACTGGACTCAACCATGTGCTAAAAAAGGCCAAAAATACATGGAAGAAATACACTGTCAGCAGCCCTGCAACACACAAGCAGTGCACAGGAGCTGGAAGGACACACAGCACAGACTCGCAGCCCTAGCTGGAAGCCCCAGTTGCCTGGGGTTCTTACAAACCAGGAACATGACAATGAGGTACCTTCCACCACAGGGCAATGGGTTGGTTACCTGGCTAAACTAACACCATCAGCTGGTGGTGTTCGATCAGTTCACAAACTGGTGATAACTGCAATGTTGAGAGCAGGAGAAATTTCCTCAGCTCCTGGAAAAGATTCTGTGGCTCACGCTGCATGTGGAACTGCATGGCTGCAGGTAGAACTGCATGGTTTGACACGATCCCATTATGACCATCTTCCCTCTAATTTGGCTTGTAATGGACGCAAAGTCCTCCTCTGTAATGAAGAACCACGTGCTGAGGTAAAAAGCAACCTATCTAAAAGCTGATATAGTCTCCCCCAGCTTCACCCAGTTATAAATCCCTGCTTTGCATTTCAGCTTGCACTTGAGAACACGTCTCTTTTGTCCTGCCTGACTTTACTGCAGAAAAGCCTCCTTTTGCCTTCCGTTTCTGCACCGGGTGCCATCTTTAATGATGATGTATGGGTGTCCTTTTTCTCAGCGGTGCTGTGGGGAGGGGGTCAAACAAGTGACACCGCCAGCATGTGTATCAACAGCAAATTATAAACCGTGTCAATCCAAGTTAATGCAAAGCTGTAATCCTCTTTAACAAGAGATCAAATCAGTGCCATGAGTTATGTTCATTCTGTAATCTGATAAGAAATAGAGTGAGCCTCTAATAAAAGAGTAATGAGAGCCCTTAATGATGCTGTTAAAAGGTAGCGCCAGTTAAAATATTGCTGTTGTTCCAGCTGATTAGATCACTGTTGCGTATTTGCACAATCTTGTTTTACCTGTCAGAATAACCTGAGTCGTCTTGGGAGATAAAGGTGTTTGGACCAAACATCTGTGGCCTAAAAGAACATCTCTCCTGCAAGTTACTGTCCTCCAGATGTGAAATAATGATGTTCATCAAACTTAGCAGTAATTTGATAATGTTCCTTTTTTTAAGTGTCTGTGTTCAGTCTCTGTTCTGCACACACAGGGACAGCGCAGAGGTCTGAAGATCTATAGATCAAAGCTGACAGAGAGATGTAACAAACCCAAAATTTGCACACAGCTCTTCCCAGGAACACAGATTCACTCGACCTTGCCACAACTCAGCTGTATATAGGATCCACTCCTGCGGACACGGCGACTGAAAATAAGCTCACTTGCCACACCAGTGGGAATCTCTAGCCCCAGTCTTCCCACAAAGAACTGCAACTGCCTAGCACAGGAATCTTCTACGAGTGCACAGCTGTCTGATCTCCTAAAAACATGAGGCTGTTCAGAGCTAGACCAGCTGAAGGTGTCAGCACAGAAGACCTGGGTTCAACTACAGCTCTGCACTAGGATCGATATTGGGATCAGCGAAGCTGTGAAGATGGGAAAAGTGAATTTCAAGGGAAGTTCAAGTGGCATCCACATGATGCCACCCTCAAATGCAGGTGGAACCACAACCAGAGAGAGAGCAATCCTGTTCTAATCATAGGTAATTGCTGCCCAAGGCAGCTACCCTCTCCTCTGGAGAACCACCACAGCTCCCTTACATTCAAACTTCTGCCTTCAGGTTCCTTGTCTCAGGGCAGGTCCATTTACATAGCAATGACCTTAGACTGATTAGAAAACCTTGGCCCAAGAGCACAATTAATGTATTTAAATCTATAAACATATACCCCAAGATAATAATAAAAATCACTTTCCAGTGTATTTTTTAAAACACTACCAAAGAGGGGTTAAAACAGAGGAGGGCTTGAGGCCACCAGTGTCCCACACATTACAACATAATATATGTGAGCACAAGGTTAAACAGCCATGCCCATGCGTAGGGTGCATGGAAAACTGGCAACTGGAAGATTAATTGCCTTCACAAATGCTATTATTCCAACCAGCAGCAAGAATAAGAAAGAAAGTGGCAGTGATGTTGACGAAGGCAGTTATTATACTTGTACGTTTCTTTTCTCGAATTCAGGCTGTAAAACAATTCTGGAGTGACTGTTTATACCCTTCTCCACCGGGCACTCAGGTTGCTTCTCCTCATACACACTCCTCCTTTGTTTCCCCAGCCAGGGGCAGCGGCAAGAGATAAGACTTGATTTGTCAGATGCCCATAAGTCCTGGGTGCCCCACAGCCGTGACAACACCACATAGGGAAATTCAGGTGAGTGCTAATAGTTCCGTGCACTATTTTAAGGTCTCTCTGCATAGCCAGAGTAGTGTAAAATGGCTTAACTGTGCAAGAGAATGAGACCACAAATGTTTTCCTAGGCTGCATTAGCCAATATACAGAACACAGCACGCTATTACAGTGCCACACAGACTCGTGCCTTGAAAAGTATCTACAGCAGGCAAAGCAAGGGAACAGTCACAGAGCTCCCCTCTGCTCCCGCCCCAGTGACAAAGGGCTTGTGCGGTTCACCACGCGGAATGAGGACTTGACAAATCCAAAGAACCACAGCTACAGCACCACTCATACCCTCTGGTCTCTACACTACCCCTCCAAGTTTCAGCCCATCCACATCTGCACAGACATGCTTATTAACCAGCATTTTCCAGGTAGCCACTGTGGCCACCGACAGAACTTATGGAGAATGTTCTGCCAGCTCTGTTTCTACAACCCTTTTTTAACAGATAGCTCACTGACTTTAAAATTTCTCACACTGCAACGCAGAGTGCCCCGTTGTTCAGATGTGTATTTATTTTGGGGTCATGCCTTTTAAGTGTCTGACTAGAGAAAAAAATGGCTCAGAGCACGATCACCTCACTGTGAAGTGTATACTTGCATTTTCAATCTAGTAATTCACACTTGCAAACAATAAAATTACCTTCTTCTGTCACAAAGGCGAGCTGTTATCATTACTGCTTCCCTCTCATGTGTACAGGCCTGGTCCTTGCTTTTTAATTCACCTGCAGTTTCAAGCAGATGTTGAATTCTTCTTGCCTTGCCCGGCACGGCTGTGTGCTGCTGGAGAAGTATTATGGTCCATGGTGGGTGCGCGCAGGGGGGTTTAAATACAGGTATGAAGTGACCCCTTGAGAGTGGTTATGATTTTCCAAAAAATGACCAATAGCAGCAGAACAAAAACACCTAGAGAGGCTGGATTTCAGACACTGGCCATTCCAATATTTTGAATATGGTTTATGTCTGGATGCAAACACAAGTGGTGTAAACTAGGGAGGCAAGGAAGGAAGCTCCACTCAGTAACGCACAGGTTTTAAGTGTGGAAGGGCTGCTGCAAAGTGGAAGCAAGAATCTGTTCTTGAAGCCCACATTGAGTAGAACAAGAAATAACAGTCCTAAATTACAGCAGAAGGAAATTTAAGCTCAACACTGGGACTAAACAATGCCAAAGCACATCCCGTTTGGAGGAAGCTGTGGTGAAACTGCTTAAGGAAGGGTGTAACGGCTGGGACGGGCAAAGGTAAGGCTTATTTTTTGTGTTACAGGTAACCAGCGGGCGTCCTGGCAAACAGTGCAGAACACACAGGCTTCTATTTGTGTATCCGACTCTTGTCTGAAACGAAAGCTTTCCTACGTATGCTAAAAGAAGAAGTAATAATGCTATTATTACTGAAACCACTCTTTCCTACAGGCAGTTCTCAACAGAAGACGTCTGTTGTTGAGAAGGGAAATCAGAATCACAGAAACACAGAGCAACCTGCTCAAGGTCATCCACAAAGCCATGGGCAGAACCAGGAAGAGAATCTACCCAGTCTGGTTCTGGCATTGTCCCATCCGTGTCCAAGGTTTGCCTGAAAACCCGATCTTGGTAGAATGGGATAGAGCTGCCCACATGATACAATCCTCAGGCACACCTGCTGGTATGCAAACACATCAACCAACAGGAGATAAGTGACTAAAATGCTTTTAACAGCAATTATGGTGGGCCTCCAGAGTGACTCATAAACTTAATGTAAGGAATAAGTTCCCGCAGTCAGACAATGAGCAGCAGCAGCTGCTGCAACTAAAGAATCCGTAAAACATGGAAGCAATGATTGCATCCTGCTCCGAGTGGAGAAAACCCCCAGGAGACATTTTCAGCAAACCAAATGTCAAACACTCTGTCCCTACCACAATGACAACTATGTCAACAGAGCATAACGTAGATAGCATCCTATCAGCTGTAACAGCCTCTGGGGCTCAGCCAGAGCCCGAGCAGCCAATGGGGGACTCAAGGTGCCTCCTGAGAATTGAGGGGAATGAGGGTCCTGAAGATGGTACTTCCAGTACGTAAAGCGGGTCTACAGGAAAGCTGGAGAGGGGCTCTTCATCAGGGAGTGCAGGAATAGGACAAGGGTGAATGGTTTTAGGATGAAATAGGGGAGACTGAGATCTTGAGCTGAAATGTTTTGCTGTGAGGGTGGGGAGGCCCTGGCCCAGGTTGCCCAGAGCAGTGGTGGCTGCCCCATCCCTGGAGGTGTTCCAGGCCAGGTTGGATGGAGCTTGGAGGACCCTGATTCAGTGAGAGGTGTCCCTGCCCACAGCAGGGGGTGGGACCGGATGGGCTTTGAGGTCCCTTCCAACCCAAACTATTCCATGATGGCAGGCAAATGAAGTGTAGCTGAGGCTCAAGAAGGCCGTTGTGCAGAACAACTCCACTGTCTCAGCTGTTTCAATGCACTTCACATTTGCACTGACTTGCTGGAGGATCTTGGCTTACAGAATGTATTTTCTATGCAACTTTGGGAGCACAAGTGAGTGCAGTGGACTGCAACGGAGGAGGCAATGTCACTTCTGGAACAGCAACATCGTTAGGACTAGCCTTGCTATTTTTTCCCCCTTCAACCCCCTCACAGACACCCCACACAGGCTGAGCTCGCCTTCCTTCTGGAGACAGAGTAGGGTGTGTATGCCTGCCCAACCTGCAGGACAGTGCAACGTGTAATACACGCCAAAAATGACAGACATCCTACCCTCATTCAAAATTCTCAACGCGTAAGGAGTAACCAGTCAACTGGACATAATACTGAGATAGAGAAATACTAGAATTAATGATATTACAGTTAATAGTCAATAATACTAAAGTTAATTAATGCATATAGTATGAACT
Source organism: Neomorphus geoffroyi (assembly GCA_033558235.1). Taxonomy (NCBI): domain Eukaryota; kingdom Metazoa; phylum Chordata; class Aves; order Cuculiformes; family Neomorphidae; genus Neomorphus; species Neomorphus geoffroyi. The sequence goes on from JAUMJM010000018.1 coordinate 3,406,390, forward strand.
GGTTTCTTCCTAACCACACATACGCCACCTGATAATTACCCTCAAACAAAGAGATAGGAGGAATGAGCAGCACATCCCAAAACAGTTCCTAGAGGATGGTATTGACTCTACTACGAACCGTGTCTATCCTGCCCCACATTTTATTTGGGATTATCCAAAAATGTGTATGTCTAATCTCACAGTGCCAAAGTCACTTCTGTTCCTCTCTTCCTATGATCCAGGTAAGGGTGTGGAAGAAACAATCACCTTATATGGCTGGAGGCACAGCTTTCATCCAACACATTTATTTTTGTCACAAGAGGACCTAGACAATATTCAGAAATCAGAGCAGTTTTCCCACTTGAAAAAAAAAGAAACTATGAGAAAGATGTAGGATGAAACAGCACAGGTCTTAGCATGGACACAAAACATCTCAGTGCCAGGCTTACTGGAGAGCTCTCATCCAGCAGTCTGCACAATACCCCAAAAGGCAGCACTGTAAGAACAGCACGCATTTGGTTTCCATTTCACAACCAAACAAATGACATCTCTCTCTCACAAAGCACAAACATGTTCCACAACCCAGGGGAAAGATGTTTCTCAAGCCTTCTACATCCATTCAGTGGAAAAATTACTCCACCTCCTTCCCACAAAAAGCTCAGCATTCTGCGATTTAATTTAGAAGTGTAATACTTAAGAAATATGGGTGTATACGTAGAAAAACTATCTAGTATCTACACACAAAACTTCACCGATGTTTTCTTCACTAATTAGTACAGTAAAGCATTATAGTCTACCGATAAAATTCTTCGCTCTTTAAATTTACATAAACACAAGCAACATTTAGGCCTTGAGTGAATCTTGCCTGAACTATTCCAGTTATTAAGTGATTTTCGAAAATGTAAACTAAACAGAATTTAAAACAGTCATCATTTCTGTTAAGAGACAAGTTCTTTCTACGTTTCCATTATACCTTAGAACACCAGATAACTTAGTTGTTTATTTCCAAATTAATTCCCTAAAGCTAGAAGATTTCAAAATCGGAGGAGTTTTAAAGCAGGAATCAAAACATAGGTGTGGAGATTTATGAAAATTTCTTGTTTGATGTCACAGTAATTAAAGAGTGAAAGCTCAGCCGGACTGCCTGGACAGACACAACCAAGACACCCAGGCTATGATGCCAGTGACAAATGGTTAACTGATAAGAAGAAGTGGAGGGGGCGACAGCCTGAAGAACAGGTCAATATCACGCTGTCGCGAAGACATTTGAGAAACGTAATTAATCTATTACTTACCTGGCATCATCATTCATTGTACAGTGGTCAATAGGTGCCATGAAGCTCACCAGCTTGCTATGGACATGATACCTGAATAGTGCAGGAAATAAGCAGGCAGCACATTAGTAGCTATTAATGAACAGGAAATGTTGCTGCTTGAATAGAAACACAGCAGCCCTTGAATTGCAGCTGGGTTTCTGGTGGGTGATGAGTTTTAGCTGCTAATTCCCCCTTCCCTTCCCTCCTCCTTTTTATAACATGGACACAAGAATAATCAGATGATACGACAAACTGAATAGCAAGCAAATCCTGGTTTATCACAGCTAGAAAGAGGACATACAGCATCCATTAATTGTGTGCGAGTACCTAATTAGACTCCCAGCCAGATAAACCTGAGATTTCTGAGACAGAGAAACAAGAGCCCCTTTTTAGCCTTCTATTCAGCTGGTGTCTTAATCACCTTCTGGAATTTGTGCCCACTGCAGGCAGCAGAAGCACCAGAGCATCAGACCTTCTCAAGCACCCATCTGCTATCACTTTTTCCTTGCTCTGTGGTATACAGGGCCCTAAAGGATATCAAAATCTCACTCTGCTAAGCCATACCCATAGTTGGGAAGTCTTACCCTGAATAACTTACAAATGGAGCACATAAAAACAGGCAAAGAAGGAGACAGGAAAAATACTTGTGCAGAGAGGAGGCATGTCCGAGGTGATGCAGTGCTGCATCTGCCTCAGCTTCTGACCCACCAAAATATTTCTGCAAGCTCTACTGCACCCCAGGTATGGGATCCCCTTCCCACCTTCCACACTGCACTAGGAACTTGCAGTAGCTTTGCGTGACTTGTGTTCAAGGACCCGACATATAAAATTGAACAGAGTACTGAAAAACTCCAAACGACAAGGTGTCTTTAAACTGTAGTGTCTAAGGGCAGGGGATTCCAAACCAAGGGCTTTTGGTGTACACTACCATGCTGCCTGCCCAAGTCTGAAACGTTTCATCCAAGCTGCTGCTATTTTTAGAGCTTGACAAATAGCAGGCAAAAGGATTCACAAGAATTTGCCCAGAATCACCTTTCCACTCTGTCACCTCTGCACTCCCTTTTGTTTGCTTAAAATCCCTGGAGGGGATTTTTAGCTCACAAGACCATTTCAGAATGGTTCTTCATGCACAGCACACGCTCACCCTTACACAAGGGCTTCTCCGCACAATCAAGTCTTTGTCACTCGTAATGGAAGCAACTGCCGTGGTCTAAGACTGTAACGACCAAGTCAGGGAACAGACCCAGCTGTGCAGGGCTGGTACTGCAACAGGTAACAGGTCAACAGGCTGGGCTACGAAACAGTTTGCTTATGGGACATTAACAACTGATGGATTCATACAGATCAAAGCATACACAGGGACAGACTGCACAGCTGCAAGAGGACTCAGCAATTCAGATAAATTCTCTGACACGAGTTTTTGTCCAGAACTAATTACTGTCACATTTTTAAAATCAGGACATTAAAAATCCCAGTCTAGCCTATATAAAATATGTAATTGCATCCCCAGGAAGACATCCCATGTTGTGGCAACACAGGACAAGAAATCACTGACATGAGAAACAGGTGTGCACACACCACTCCTGCATATCCACCTCACGAAAAGGCACGTCCCAGCAAGGGACAGCAGAGTTCTGGGCAGCAGGCTTCCTAAAGTCAAATGAGTTTTTGGATGACCTCACTTCCCCTCTCAGTGCCCCAGTTTCCCAGTCTATGAAGGGGACAGGTGCTCAGGTCAAGCAGAAGATCGACTGCTTTTGAAAGCACTTGAAGATTCACAGACCCTACAATAAACTAGTACATTCCACCCAAACATGCTATAACACTGAAATTCGCTACAGGATTGGTAAAAAGGAAGAATTATGGAGACAGACAAAGCTTGGTATTTGACACTTTGCTCTCCAGGATCTCAAAGTCCTTCAGGAAAACAGATCTAAGCACTGCTGTCTTAATTTTAGAGAATTAAAAAGAAGAACAGAGGATCTGTGATCTGCTTTAGGTTGACACAGAGTCTCTCAATGGAAGAACCAACCACTGGAAAACACCCATTTGGGCTCTACTGGACTATTCTGAAAAGATGCCGGAGCTTAACTGCAAGTTAATCCTAAACCCAGACAATGACACTTTTTTCTTTTATTGATATTTTCCTTGCAGGGTCAGTGCAACTTTTATTTAAAAAAAGAAAAAAAAGACACCTAAGACCTAAGAGGCAATTGACTTGGCGAGATAGCTGATCTCTCAGGAATGCTGAAGCACACAGATTGCACACAACGAGAGACTTCCCCATTATTCCTGGAGGTTTACGAGTCTGACTCAGTTGTGTGATGCTGTCAGTAGTTTTGACTGAATCATGAATATATCCAATTATGTGTGATGCTGACAGAAAAGAATATTGATAGTCAATAATTATAGGCTTTTCAGGCCAACAAAGTAGCTCTTCCCTCTTTTAATAAATTATCTTATGACATCTATCTTAAAAATTGCTATGCCAGGCCTGACCCAGACTGACTCCACTGACTTTCTATCAGATGCCATCTAAACTCACGATTTATAGTTTACTCACAAAAGGATGGTTAATGTTGCGGATTTTTCAGGACGCAGTGCAGCTTTTCAGCATGCCTCCTTGCCACAAACGTCTCCTCCACTACAAATCATGCAGTCATGCTAAACTCAGGGAGACTAATATATCTGCTCTGCAAAGGGGAAAAAAATCCATCTTCTCCAGACTGCTTCCCTTTCCACCCTACCATGTGGAAGATTCTTCCACTGGAAACACAACGGGAGAGATCAACCTGAATTTGTGATCCAGGAGTCAGCATTTGAAGCTAAAGAAAGCTGCCATGGGACTTGAAAAAATAAAGAGAGATTAGACACCAAATTCCAACTGACAGTCAGTAGGAAACAGACATCGACCTCACTGAGGCACTTCTGCACATCCTCCCCTAGAGCTGCTATCCACGTTTTAGTCAGCTAAATATATATTGCACAAGAGGTGTTTATTGGCTTTCACTGCAAATCACAGCCCCACACCACTTAGGGACATTTGAGCCCCTCTCTCCAGTGTTTTCTGAGCCCAATGAACACTCTTGCCAAGATAGCCAATGCTCACAAGCTGCATCCAAGCAAGCCCTTATTCTAGGCTCAAAGAACATTAAGATTCCCCTATGGACACCCTAGAGCAAGACATCTTGCCCTAAAAGGGATGAATAAGCCTACCAATGCACCGCAGAGCCAAGCCAGCACAGCTAGACTTTATTTTTTTGCTTGCAGAAGCTGTCACTCACCGTATTCTCCTTCCTTTACTGGCTTTTCTGTCCACTTTCTTCTTTATTTTGCTTCGTAACTTCTGGATGGCCAGCCACTGCCTGTAGATGCAAAACCAAGTTACACAACCTTTAGAGCAAACAAACATCAGCTGCACTGGGCTCCAGGTCCTTCCCAGCCTTTCTACTTATTGCATTTACACAAGTGACGGGGGTCAGAACCTCAGGAAAACCAAGTAGGAAACTTCAAATGCTTGTGGTACTTCTTGACTTCACAAACTTTGCGTTTATACAATAAGCAGTTCTCCTGAATCCAGCCACAACAGAACACGCAGACCAGACCTGCCAATCCCACTGAGACAATCGCTGTTCAGTGAGAACATTCCACCTGCAGGGAAATCCACGGAGGCCATAAGCTTGGCTCCATTTTTTATTCTTTCTTGATTACTGATTTTTTTTTAAGAATCTTCAGAATTAAAAATAAAATCTTTACAAAATATAAATGCTAAAATTTGTAAAAACCCATCTTTAGTGGTACCGCTTTGGTTTTTCAGCCTTGATTACTAGAATGACTTCTCTTTTGCATATAGAAAGCCCATATCAGAATAGATGGTCTGCCACATCCTAAACTGACTCTTTAAGTGAGATAGGTTATGCTAACTTCATGAACAGAATTACCATGATACAATAGATGCTTTGAATTTATTTCTTCCCTCAGTTTTGTGAAGTATATTGAAAATTCTAAGCAAGTATTTCTCCCCACCCTCTCTAACTATTAAATCTGACAAATCTAGCAAGAAGCCCCATATATTACTACATAAAACTACAACAGAAAGAAAAGCAATAAACGCTTTTTTCTGAAAGTGCTGTCTGATCCCTGGCTGTGTTATTTAGAAGGGATGGCTGATGCTCTCAAACAGAACTTCATCAAGTCAAAGAAGTTTTCAGCAAGGGAAAAACTTCTACTAGTTATAAATATTTTTTTATGGAAATGAGTGTCATCTTACCTGATTTATATAATGAAAACTCGACATCAGGGAAAAAAATCTAGCAAAATCCAATTACTGCAATCTTAATATAATCTTAATTACTGTAATCTATTTTATTGTAAAGTCAGATAAATGTACAATGTAATCACCACTTAAATGTAATTTTGTCTATATCATGTTAAATTATAGTGAATAGCTTTCCATAATATTCCAGACATACACAAAATAAATTTGACACATTGCCCTAAAATTTGGGCAATATTTTACAGGGAGAAAAGTTACTTCACTGTCACAAAATCTCCTAATGCATTTTCTTCCCCTCCTCAAACCCATACCTCTAGCACATTCTCAGTGGAGAGCCCTACTCCAGCATTTTTAGCCTTCTTCTGCTTTTACATTTTTCTGAATTACAGCCCACAGCTATTTAAATGGACACTGTTCATTAAGTGGCTTTTGGAAGATTATTTATTTTCTAACTACAGAATTAAACAGAGAAACAAAAGCTTCCCGACACAAAATTATATTTAACTTCTACATGCGTGAAACATTCCCTGATATTGTAAAGTATCTTTTCTTACAGCAAGGAGAGAGCATACACAGGAATGCTTTAACTGGTCACGTAACAGGTTTGCTCCTCTATGACAAGGTCAAATCCGAATTCAGAATGAGAAAAGGCCAAATTTCAGCAGCAAGCAGTCACTTTGTCTGGCTCCCCCTCACGAAGATGGTTAAGACACCCCTCTATGGATCCCCTTTGTGCTGCATGAACCACTGAGAGACAGAAACATCCCAAGATTGGATTTCACCATTGGGAAGTATCGTCAGGGGATCACAGACGAACCAGGGCACAGCTCAAAGGCTGGCAAACTCAGAGTCAGACAGCACGATCCGTATCTGTTCAAGGAATCTGTTCAAGAGGATGGCTTTGCTGACTAATGTCTTACTATTTTAATGTGTTATGCAATTTCTTACACCTACATGCTTGCTCGAGAGCCATTCTAAATTTTGGCCTCTACAATGAACTGGACTGGGCTGGAGGCCCACAGGTAGTTTTGCACTTCCGAACTGGGATGCAACTGGGATGCTGGGGTGAAGTTAGTGATGTTGTAGACAACTTCCTACTCACCTGCCCATTGCTACCTGGTCATTGGGGTCCAGTGAAGTGGTTTTACGTTCTATAAATTCTCGAAGAAGCTAGAAGAAAGCGCAGTAAAGATGTTAATGCAAACAGGTTCACAGGTTTCTCAGAAGACTTAGGAAATCAGGTGCCAAGTTCCCAAGGGAACCTGTATGCCTTGTTTCCCAAAACTCCCCAGAAAACCTCAAGCCAAGATCCAAGGCTTTTCAACATTTCCTCTGCATAAAAGTTTTTCCAAGGGGAAAAGCTAACGGCTCAGGAAAGGTTCGAGCAAGGAAGCAATCCCTATATTAAAAGTTAAAGCAATTGTAGATCATTCCCCTCTTCCCAAAAGGTCCCTGTAGAATATGTGACTGGAGCACAACAAAGGCTATTACAGACGTTTCTGAATGTAATTTAAGGTGGATCTAGGAGTAGTACAGTCTTCCCTTCAACGCACCATGGTTTATTTAGGTGATACATAGCACTGTGTCACTCATCTGAAGAGAATCTGAAAGGTTACGCAGAGTCAGAGGGACACAACTTAGCAGCACTGAGGTCGAAGCACAAGACCCACATGGGTAAAGCAAACTAATGGTATTAAATCTAAGCAATGGCAAAGCACTGGAATCCCTGGGGTCACTGCAAAGGGTCACTCTGGGGTTGTCAGATGGACCAGCCTTTCAGGAACTGCTGGTCCCAGGAGCCCAGAGCAAAGTGCACAATCCCACAGCAGCAAACAGGGGACGGAGCCTGGGGGACGTGAACAGCTAAGCCTGACAGGAGATGGTCATTTCTCACCCAGAGGGATGGAATGAAGAACTTTGCTTGTATTTCAGAGGCCGGTCCTGTTCCTGGGGCATTGGAAGGATAAAATAGGCCTGAATGTTCATAGGCTGTTGTGTACACAACTCCCATGGGCGAGAGACGTAACGCCAGCAGATCTGCAGTAAGACCTCTGCCCCACAGGTCTCACCCCACACTTTGAGTGGGAAGGGCAGGGGGGAACTGAAACACTTCACCAAACAGAAGCCAAGCACTGCTGGGCAGTGACGCTCGCTCTGGGGCACAGCACAGCAAAATAACTTTTATAGCTAGAGCAGCAACGCTCAAGCAGGCTTTTCTATTTCTTTTCAAGTCCTCAGGGTTGGGTTTTGTCCTTTTTGCTTCCTGCAGCCAAAGAATATTGTGAACAGCATTTTTGGATACTTGACTGGTGCTATATGTTTATTACCACTCACTGTAAATTGTACATGCTGTGCCTTGGGTATTAGCCAACATATTAACACAAAGAACAGAAATAAACCCCAAACCAAGGGGCACAGACTGCTTTCTAGATGCTGACATGTCACTGACTAGTGCAGTTACTGCCTCAGCTCAGACAGGACTGAAACAGACCCACCTGGAAAGCAGAGTCCAGGCAATTCCACAAAGATGCTAGAGAAGAAAGAATGAAGGACACCTTTCCTCCACCCTATAATCTTGCTGAACTAGGAGAACCAACTGCAATGGTCACTTGAGGTACAGTAACAGTCATGGAAGGCAGAGCTTGGGGAGCAGCCATGGTTCCTGGCTGTAGCGTTCACCAGGCCCAAGACAGCACACACAGACAAGGAAAGAGGATAAAAAAGATGTTCCGTATTCCTCAGTGGCCGGAGATGTGTATAAGGAAATACTAACTCAAATGTAATGATGGCACTTCTGAGCACAGCTTAGCTCCCGATGACCACTGTGCTCAGAGCAGTCCGCTCTCAGACAGCTTTCCCAGGCACCGACGCTGCCCCACCGAGCGCAGCTGACACCAAAAGCTGTCCTGGGCACAGTGCTACGTGAGAAACTCAGTGACGCCCATAGTTCCTGATCACTCAAGTACACTGCTGGAGTGTGGGAGGGTAAAGGCATGCACCCCACAAAAGGAAAATGCCATAAAGGCAGACGAGTATCATTTTACGACCCTGTTTTATTTTCAAATAAGAGACGCTCAAGCAAGAGAGAGAATATTTATACCTGTGCACAACTTTCCTGCCCTTCAATGTATACATCATATTGCAAAAAACCAGAAAGAGCGATTTAAGCATAATTTAAAAACTGCTGTGATTTTTCCTACTTGCTTATTTTTGCAGATTATTACTACAACAATTACATTTCACAATTCTAGGGAGAGACCACTGGTTTATATCACTAGAAAACAGCAAGCTACTTCTCTCCCCTGTTTATCTGATTGATTCCCAACATCTTTCTGGCACACAATCTATCAGTTTATCTCTCCCACTTCATCACAGTCACTTCTGGCAGCTAAATACAAGATCCAAATCCAGTGTTACACAGACATACGACACAGTAAACCTATGTAACATCGGTACTCTGCAAACAGCTGCCCTTAAGGCGAAGCAGAAATGGGATCTTGGTTTCTAGTCAATATTCTGTCAAAAGCAAGGTGGGAGGGAGGGTTTTAACAGCAGCGAGAAATGGTGCAGCAAGGTTTTAGTGTTTTCTTCCTGTACCAGCAATAAGGTGTGTTTACTGTCTCCTTTTATCTTGCTTCCTTGGCACAACGCACAGAAAATCTGCTGAGTAGTAATGGCAGAGGTTAAGGCACAAGAGGACAATAACGCACAGATGTCCCACACCCTTGGAGAATTAAGCAGCAAGTCACTTTCAGCAGGACTCGCTCTTCCTGGTGGCCCATCACATCCGCAGATGGGTAGAATGAAGAGTGCACCAAGATCTTACAACTATGTCTACACTGGTTTAGGTTTTGGATAGGTTCCTAATGCTGTACCTGGGAATGGCTTTAAATTGAAAGGGACAAGATTTAGATAAGACATCAGGAGGAAATTCTTCATGATGAGGGTGGTGAGACACTGGCACACGTTGCAAAGAAGTGGTGGCTGCCCTATCTCTGGGGGTGTTCAAGGCCAGGCTGGATGGGGCTTGGAGCCCCCGATCCAGTGGGAGGTGTCCCTGCCCATGGCAGGGGGGCTGGAACTGCACGATCTTTCAGGTCCTTTCCAATCCAAACCATTCTATGATTCTATAAATGGGCAGGATCTTGTTGGACAGGATCACTCTCCTGTGGCAAGGCAGCGTTTCCCACGACAGCTGGGAAAGGCAAGGAGCTGAACTGTGTGCCACCGGGCAGGGCGATGGCAGGGCTCCCATTATTGGCTGGGGAGCACATCCTCTCCTCTGAATACAGAGGATTCTCTCACCAGAATTAGCAGGTAAAAGTTTTGTGCAACAGTAGCAGACCAAACCCTACACACAGTCCTCTCCTCTGCACTGACTGCATCACCATCCCATCAGAGCAATTTGCTGGGGCAGAGATGGTTTTCTTGACCTTGGGGCCGACAATGAAATGTTCTTTCAGTGCAGCATCAACTGCAGGACTGGGGACACAGCTGGGGAAGAGAGGGTGACAAAAAGACAAAGAGTAAGTAAAAATAGCAGGGACAAGAGGGAAATTAGGGAATAAAATAAAAGCTATGAAGCATCTTATTACATCTAAATAGTGTATATCTTAAAGCTAAAGTTATAAATCATGCTAACAATGGTTACTAAAATAAAAGTGGATGTAGCCAGAGGCTACCACTGAAAAAGTCAGTCTAGACCTGCCTCGCTGCTTTTGGTCTTTAAGGATTTGATTAGTTTTTCCGCTTTCTAGTTCAGAGTCTTGCATTCAGCCCGTGCTCCAGAGCCAGCTAGGGCTCAGGATACAGAATGAATGATAAATTCATTTACTGAATAAAGCAACACTGTTTTCACAGCACAAGAACTTAAAACACTTCTGCAGCCGTAATATTTCATTAAGCTTGGTGACTCTGGTTAAAATTTATTAGTCAAAACAGAAAACTCTCATCAGACCCCATATATTCCATTAGAAGTGATATATGGTGTCTCCCAATGTCTAATTATTAACTAGGAAGTGTAAGTAAATCACTATCAGCATTAAGCCCTGATGTGTGAAGACAGAGTTTGAGTGAGGCAATTTTGGCTTCAAAAGGCTTTGATTGGGAACTTACCCTTTCTTGCTTTCCCTCCTTCACCTCTTCACATCTTCCCTGAACTTCAAAAACCCAAGCTCAATCTCTCATGTAACTGAACACAACTGCCCACCGGCACCAAAGTGCAACCACGTCCACCAGGCTGCAGGCTCATCTATCCAAGCTGCTCCCACCAAAAGCTGGGACCAGGTCAAATTATGTGCAAAGTGGACAATGGGCAACAGCAAGCAGAAGGAAGCTGCTAATATCAGTTTTATTTGTCTTTGGAACGAAGCAGCGATGCTTGCCAGGAGTGATCTACACACGTGTGCTTCTGAACTCAACTGAGCTTCCTTTGCACCAGGAGTCAAGAAGCACTGGCAAATCCTATTAGAACCAACCCAATCAGACTCCCTAGTCAAAACCAAGGTCTATCTACCACATCAGTATGGAAAAGCACACAGAGGCTGCGTGGTTTGTCAAGGACCACAAGCTGCGTTCGTGGAGAGCCAGGAGCAGATGGGAACGGACTCTCCCTCCTGTGTCCTGAGCACCTGAGAGAGCTTAAAATCTGCAGCCACTGACAGCGTTCCCAAAGAACACATCTGAAGGCATGAGCTTCAAAAGCAGATACCATTGTACCTTTGCTGATACCAAAGCCATTGTTAAAATTTACACTGGAGTCAACGATATGTGCTTTCTGAAGAATTCACCTTAAAAGGACTCCCTCTCTGTGCCAGTTAAAGAGATGCACGCAAAGTACATTGCACAAAATTAGAGGGATTTAGAAACGGCATCAGGGTGTTGTTCAAGGGTAATAGAGATTCATTTCTCATTTTAGAGGTCAATTTTCATTTTAGAGGTTAGGTCTCATTTTCATGCACTATCTATCAGTGTTTCTCACACTACAGTTGCTGACCTTTCTGATTTGCAGGCCCCTAAGAATTTCCAGACGAGACAAAGAGCTAAGTACAGCAGAAATAAGGCTCGTGACAAAAGGCTCGCTTTTCTTAGACCTCACAGACCAATTTAAATTAACACCTCGCAAAAGTTTATATAAAATGTATCACAGCAAACAACTGAGTTTACAAAGCTTAGAAATATAATCAGAACAAAAGGAACCCTTTTTCTTTGATGTTATTAAAATCACCAGAAAACCCAGCAAAGGCAAAGGTCACTACAGTGCATCAAAGCCACTCTCTCTTTGCAAGTGGCACTGCTGCCTTTGAATGCACGAGGGTCAGGTATGCAAAGAGCCGAGACGCAGTGTCAGCCCAGCCATTGGGCTGCCTGCTGTATGAGTAAGTCAAAACGGTCCTATCCGGGCCAACAATTTTAATTTTAAACCTTAAAAATGGAAAAGCAGAACATCAAAGCACTTCTGCCATCTTAGTCGCTTGCTGAAAGCAATAGAAACAGAAATAGATTCGACTTCATTAGTGAGGAACTCCAAAATATTTGCAAATTGCTTATGTGGACTTTTCTAAATATGTATTTGTTACTAGAGAGAGTAAAAAAATTATTGTGGTATAAAGGTCTACTAACAGCACTCCACTGTCCTTTAACACAGAATCCTTTCACAAGCTCACGCAAATAACTTCATCCTGCCTCAAGGAGAAACAACCTGACATGGCACAGTGATAAAATGTGGTTTGGTGAAGTTATCCTTCAACATTTTAAAAACCAGTTATTTGTTAACAAAATCACTGCAGGAAACAAAAAGAGAGAAGCTAGGTACAACCTGTCATGTCCAAGCAAAGAAGTAAAGCTACAAATAACAAATGCTTCTCCTTTTTCCGGGTGAAAACATGAAGTCACTCTGCTACTGAACAGAAGTTGACAGAACTGTATTTTATCAATGTGGTTTCAGTATTATTGAACTTAATTTTTTTTCCTTTTCTCCATTCTCCCTCTTTGCAGAGACATAGCAAATCACGTTAATTTTTCCTTCTTTCTCATGTCTATATGACATACAATTATTTAAAATAGCATAAATTATAGCCCAGGAATCACTCAGCATACATTCTACACTGCATTCTGCCTGACACAGAAACAAGCTGTTTCTTTTCCTCTTTCAAGTCCCCACACAACAGCAGCATAACGTCACTTAAGATTTCTAGCAACACCAGAGAACATTTAGACTACAGTTCAAACAGTATTTTCAAATCCCCTTGAAACACTTTTTTAATATTCAATTCTCTGTAATCTATTTATAATGTAAAAAACCTAAACTGCAAGATTAAATCACTGGACAGTCACTTTTTAAAAACATTTTATTAAAAATGCAGTTTTGTATAAAATAGGCATTGATGCGCATATTTTCTAATAACCCATTAAGAGAAGTTTCAAACCAAGCTTTAAAACGTGTTATTAACCATCTACCCAGCCATTTGAAAGATACATGCCTGGGATAAGAGTATTGTATTGCCATTAACCCGTGGGATGGTTCGAGACACCTCTTATTCACACAAAACTCTAAAAGCATCTAATTAAAGCCACAAGATCAGCTGTCCATATTAATCACTCATCAGTTTAATTAAGGTAAACCAGCTTGTCAGAAAGCCAGTCTTCTCTCTATTCTTCACCATTATCGACTTTTAATAGTTCGCTGGATTAGTAATTACTTGTTTATGGCATTATCAAATATCTGGGAGAGAAAATCAGGGTCTGAGCCCAGGAACTGTTACGGGCTGACTCCTGCTTGGGACACAAGGAGAAACCTACCCCATCCGATAAAGTTCTCTAAAATACAAGACAGAAGTACAGCCCCGAAGATAAACAAATTGAGCTACGAGTATCTTAACAAGAGATTCAGACTTGGAAGTTCATGTTGTCGTTAGTCAGATTAACGCAGGCATTTTGAACACTAAGGCAGGCAAAAGGAAGCTGGAGAGATCTCCTGCTCACTTGTAAAAAACCCACTGTTCACACAGAGCACAAGAGTGGGCACGCACGTTCAGTGCCACTCCACAAGGGACAACAAGGAAAGTTACAAGTCCTTCAATTAAACATTTCCTACAGAATCAACTCCTTTCCTGGGTAACTAAGGTCTAGATAGGAAGAGAACAAGCCTCTTTCTTGCTATTTAAGCGTGCTCACCTTGGGAGTAAATCCCAGCCAGTAACGGTTCATTTCAACACAGTGCAGTAGGTGAGGGGTGACAGTTCTCTCCAACCTACCGCCGGTCCTGCTTGGCAAACTGCGGCATCTCTCTTTGAAGCCTTCAGCGTTCCTTTGAATGCTCCCCATCCACTTTGGCCCTGCTCAGCTTCTGGAAGTTGTGGTGATCGCAGACAAAATTGTTGATTGTGGATTGCTGTTAACGTGCGGTGGCAGGCAATGCAACCAAAATCAGGGGGAGGAGGGAGCAGGAGAGTGGAGAAAAAAAGGAATTATGTATATTTCTAATTCTCCTTAGGCATACCTGCTGCCATCAATGATGAACATTTGTTCTGGGAAGAGCTGCTACCAGTGGAACGCTTAGCATATGAACACTAACCTAATTCCTGTTGGAAATAAACCAATTTCCACTCTCTCCTTTACTAGGGGAGTATTTCAACCTAATAATAAAATACCCACTGTAGCATGTCAGACCAGCAGCTCTCTCGTAGCAGGCTGGAATTTTAAGTCTTAATGCTGCAATATCAGCTGTGATGAATTCTACGTAAATATGACTTCCAAAAATAAAAAGCCTTTTTCTTCCCTTAAAACCATGTATGAGGGAGAGTCTGAAAGAAACGGGGTTCAGCCTCACACTGTTGTCAGTAATGAGGGTCTTTCTGAAACAGTTTAACTATTCACACCCAGTGCGACCAAAATAAAAAATGTCACTTGCATTACTCAGCTCAGCTCTACATTATCATTCAGCATGGGACACCTCAATAAAACTTATAACTGCTTATACAACAAGTGTAGAATATTAGAAAAGGCAAAGTGGGATGAACAGGCAGAACAGAGTTAAATCCTGAATCTTTTTACAATTCCACCAGCCTCACATGGTGAATTCCACTGAACACCAAGAGCTGGATAAGAAAATTGTTTTTCCACTGGAAAAACAGATTCATTAAAGAGTTTCATATTAGAATCTATAACAAAAAGTATAGCTACTTATTCTGTTATTAACTTGTGCACATTCATCAGATCGTGTTCATTTTTACTTGCTTCGCTTCACACTGAAATGTATGGGAAGTTGGCTTCCAATGTCCTTCTTTATCTGAACATTTACCTTTAAGAAACCACAAGCAGTAATCACAATAAATTAATAATTATAAAATGTTATTTAGAAAAATGAAAGTGATACTAAAAAAAGTCTGGATCTAAATTCAAACACAAAGAAAAAAGCCCCCACTGAAATGCACACACGCACTTTCCCATTAGTATTATGCACAGAGGTCAGAGTTCCTGAGCAACCTCAGCTCCAACAACCAGAGGTGTTGCTGCCGATAACTCCTGAAGAACCAGTTCCCTTTCTACATTTCATTTATATATGTACATCCTCACACACAAACAAAAGCGCTGCACAGTTATGACCCATCTGAAAGGAAACACATTCACTGCATTGTCAGCGCTCTATTGTAATGCACTCTACCCTTTCTGAATGCAATGTTCAGCTTCAGCTTACCACCCTGACAAATAAAGGAAAGCACTTTATGAAACCAATTTAATTGGGAGGTAACAGAAAACATACAGTCATTTTCTCTAGCCTTATCACTGAATTGGCTTCAGCTCCAACCTCTGCCAAATCCCACTCAACAGAAGACATGAACCAGGTCAGCAGCACAGGTGCTGCGCCGTGTCTGGCAAGGGGCTGGCACCCCCACAATTACTTGCACACAATGAAGCAGTAATCTTTACAGATCATCTCTCCCAAGCAGCATATTGGGGATGGGAGGAGAGGAGAAGAGTGGAAGGGAGGGAGGAGGGAGAAAAGGAGGGAGGGAAGAACAACAACAACAACAACAACAAAAAACCAAGCAGGAAAGGAAAATGAATGTGTAGCTGCCTCGTGGCTCAGCAGATGTCTGTGCGTGATGTACGAGGCTAGGATAAGCTGTCGTAACCCGCTGCCAAGGAGTGGTAAGTGATTAAAGCCTCCACCAGGCTAAGCACCATATTTAGAGTCTATGGGGTTTCGAAAGTTGCACCCATTCCTTGCTGTGCTGCCAGATGTTGTTGGCTGGTCCTGCTCCTATTCACTGTGCGCAGGAAGCAGCAGTTGGTACAGCAAGGAATGCAATCTGGAACGTTTCCGGAGGTGCCGTATATTAAACCGGTGTCACCCATCCTTCACCTCTACCGAATGCTGAAACTCCAATTTGCTGCCACTTCCCTCTTGGGAAATGGCCAAGATACAGTTTTGCCTGGCAGACCCATTTGTTTTACTCAGGTGATTCTCTTCCCTCAGTGACCTCTATTAGTTTAAGTTTTAATTTAGATTAACCCCAGCACCCCAATTAACCAGTGAGGGGAAAAGCTAAGCTGTGACTAGTCATATTTCTGAAACCACGATTTATCGAAGTTAAAGTTATTAGAAGGAAAGATGGGTCATTCATTTATTGCTATTTTCCTTTTGAAAATTTAACATTTTGTGGTCAATAAGCACTTTGTCTGCACAGGCCCATGGACTGTCAATCACAGCTACTACTCCTTGACCACTTCACTATGTTGTTATACTAAAGTTGTTCAGTGTTTTCAGGGTCCACTTGACCCCCAAAAGCTTGGCTTATGGTCTATCTGGACCCGAAATTCTACCTCAATATCATCTCATTGCCTTACAAATTTGGTCATTTCCATTTCAGAGCTTACGCAGATGAACCCGGCACCTTCATCCACCTCAGAGATGCTGCTCAATTCACTGCAATTCTGGCAGAAAGATACTCCTAACGATAAACACACAGGCTGGAGAGGAGCTAGCTTGGAACGCACTCCTGGCTCTGAGGCAGGTTGCCTTGAGTAGATCCCTCACAAACATTAACCATTCACAGTGTTTATATTATGGTCCTAATTCTGCACTAGGTGAGCTCAACTGCAAAAGTCTCCTTGGACTTCTAGAGCAGCAGGATTGGAAGTGTGTTGAACACCTTGGAGGAGAGAAAAAGCCTATTCTGTATTTCCTATCTGAAAAACACAGAAAAATTACCTATTTAATACATCTTTTTATTCCTCTTCAGTCCTGGCTCTGTACATGAAACCCCAAATTTTGAAAGTATTCAAATATTTCTGGTTAAATCAGTTATGAGAGCACAGTCACAGCGCAAGAGCTTTCTTCCATGGCTCTAACACTTTACTAGCCCCTCCAAGAACTATTCAGATAAGAAATTTCTGTCTTTCTAATGATAAGATATTTGTCTAGTCCTGAAGTTTAAGCTCGCTGTGGATCATCAGAGCAAAACCAGTTTTTCATGCATTGGGGAAGGACCTACAGTGAATCATATGCTCAATATATGGCAATTTCAGTATTTCTTAAAGCTGGCAGTGTCATTTATTAAATAAATTACAAGCACAAGGTTCCTCTAAGCTGCAACCTCCATGCACTGGGTGCTGATTCCTTGTTTCTAAGACCTGTGCAAATAAAAAGAAGAACTGGCCTAAATCCAAGTTGGCACAACTCCAAGAAAAGTGTGCTGGAGAAGCCCTGCAGCTTTTTCATTCTGCAGGTAGATGAGATGACTTAGGTTGAGATGAGAGTAACTTAGGTACTTTTGAAGATCTACTAGGACTGGTTTTTGTAACAGGACAACCTTGAGAGAATCCAGTAATTTTTCTCTTGTGTAGCTACGCTCACCAGAGAGAACTACAGTAACAGACCTTATCCCGCAGCCCTGACTCACTCCGGTACAGCAGTGCCAAAAATAGCTGTAAGTTAACATCCATGATGTGAGGTCAAGCTCACGTAGCCCTACGTGATTGAAAGCTGAGAGTGAACTTCTAAAGTAACACCCAAAATCTCTGTAGATAAAACAGATGAAGGTGTTTCAATGGTTAGAGAAATTCAGAGCACAGAACACACCACATTTGCTCTGTAAGCATTAAAAATCAACCGGAGCCATAATTCCAACACAGATTTACCATCACCTACCTGGTGATAAAAGTCATCATCATCAAATATCTCCTCATCTATGTCCTTCAGGTGCCTGTTGGAATCTGACTCGGGGAGGACTTCCTAGAAGCACAAAGGGAATACTGAAAGCTCGTGTGTGCATGCTTCTGCCCTTAACTCTGATGATACCACGTGCAGCAGCTTGTAAACATGCTTGAAGATACAAAGGGATGGAGAAAAGCTCCCAACATAACAAGCTTTTAAAGGCTAGGAATACATTTAGAGGCAAGGCAGAAATGCTGCCAATGCCAAAATAGATTTATGATACCTTTACTGGGAAATAAATAGGATTGTGCAAAGGCTTTCTGGCAAAATACAACTGATATTTTTAATGTAATGGCAAAAATACATCTTGCAAATGCAGTAACTCTACATGATCTCTCAGAATTGAGTATTTATTCGTTCTTAAATACTAAATTAATAACAGGCTTCCTACTAACATATTCTATAGTTTCCATGCAGTATGATTTTAGAAGTGACTTTCTGCGTTAAAGATTCCAAACTCCAGAGCGAAAATGAAGTTGTGTAGCTGCTACCTCAAAAAGCAGATTTAGTGAGCACCAGTTTCCACTGCACAGGAAGGACACAATCACAGACCAAACCTTGTTTTCCTGTCAAGAACTGGCACAGGAGATAACGTAAACATCATAAAACTGGAATTGAAATGTCTACATCTTTTTCTTAGCCATTACATTACAGGAATCAACACTCAGATATCTCCTTCATAAATCTCTCACAAACAATAATATTACCTGCTAAAGGCTCAAGCTAATTGTTTTGCAGAGAGTTTTACTGCTTCTACAGGACGAGTTATTTAAACAGAATACCCTTACCGAATTTTCAGGCAAAGATTCAGGGACTGGATGAGATTCCTGTTCCTCCTTTCCCAGCACTGTATACACTGATCGTTTGGTCTGTGTCCGCCGTAGTAATCTCTCTTTGTCCATCATAATATGATCAATCTGAGTCAAGATTGAACGCTCAAAGGCACCGAAACCCTGCAACAACATTAACTAGTGTCAGATAATGCAGAAAGCTTTTCCTCAAGGCAGCAATGTTCCTCTATCTTTCCATGTCAGTGGATAAGCAGACAGCATTCCAAGAGGAGGGGGTTTACGTTTCATTGCAGGGATTTTTGCTAGGATTTTTTATTTGTTTCTCCCTCCCTTCCCAACCCGAGGCAACCTGATGCCTGGTTTAATAAAATGCCTTTGCTGTTCTGGTTCAGATGAACTTCTCAATGATTAATATCAACTCACAGATGTTAGGAGACTCTGGATCTGTCAGTGAAATGATTACCCATTGTATTAAAGTGTACACTTCATGGAGGAGGAGAGCCACAGAAGCCCCTGTTATAAACAACAAATGGCTGCTTGATTGGCAACAGTGGCATTTTCATAGAGCTTTCTTGCTGCTGGAGACTGGCTATGATGAGATATCTGGTTGGGAGAACACCAATACTATCTAACAGTCTTTCCCAAAACACAGGAAACCATTTGGCCCTGACAATTTTTTTCCTGCCCATCTGTTCAAAACAAAAGAGAGCAGTTTATACCTTTGAAATCTGAGGGCTAAGATTGTTCCCAAACTCCCTTAAGGTGGGGGAAAATTGTTTACCTGTGTATTTTATTCTAACCGTCATAACTCTCAGCTTCACTTGGAATATCCATGATACGAAACTATCAAACCAACTTGTGTGCCACAAATCTCTGCTAAACAATAAGCATGTCAGTGTACATAAACAAAAGACTTGCCTTCCCTATTTTGCCAGATGCCAGCTTTGTCTTCTCATGCCACTGCTGCAAGATGTTGTTCCGATACGTCCTGAAGTCAGCATAGCGCTTGGCTATGAACTCCGGGTAGTCCTCCATCTTTAGTTTTCGTTTGGGGAGCCTCCTCCTCTTCTCCTGAGCCTTATCTACTTGCTCTTCATCGCTACTGCTAGGGATTTCATCATCACTAGAACAAAAGCACACAGACTAAACACCTGCAGCTCTCTGAAGCAATGTGGTGAATTCTTAACAGCCCCTCCACCACCACCCATGCTTTTTCCACACCGTGGTGATATTTATATGAAAAGATCCATGGTTTAGCCTCTCCTCCATTATCACAAAAGATTACAAAACAGACTTCCTACGCTGGCAGAAGGAATTCAAACAGTCATTTCTCCAGCGTGTCTGTCACCCGGGTACAGCAGCAACTGAGAGAACAGCAGAGAGTGCGTATGGTCAGGAAGGCTGTGCACCATCCTGTTTGTTGGAGCTGGAGATCACAGGATTCAGAAAAGTCTTATTTTGTATTTACCTCTCAGTTTTTGACTGTTTTCCATCCACCAGATGTCTCGTGCCTGGGTACTGATAAAGCAGCTCATCCTGAACGTCCACTAATACTTTCAGCAATGCCTCCAGAGCTTTACAACCTGCAGAACAAGAGACACAAGGAGCATTTCCCACTGATCCTTGCTTCTGGTGAAGACTTTGCTTTGCAGTGCTTAGTTTCTCATCTTCAATCTGAATTTCTTACAGCTGCTCCCTGTCCCATCTACTGTTTTTCCCTAATCAGCTGGAGATTTATCTTCAAACTGATTTATAGCTCTTAATGTCAAACATCACCATGCTGGGAAAGAATACTTCTTTCCTAAAAAGGGAGGAAGGGAAGGAGGGCTGCCTTCTAAACATCTGCCTGGCTGCACATCAGGGAGTATACAAATCTAATTTCATTGACAAACATTCGGACTGCAGAGCCTATAGAATTACCATGGAAGAATCAAGTACTGTGTGCACAAGTGTCTGATGACACATGCATATGACAACAATCTTTTTTGCTGACTGAGTCATTTCTCTCCTGTGTAAGTTCTGCAGGAGAGACCAACTTCAACTGAAGAATATTAAGCAACACAAGGGAAAATGTATATATGTACTCTCATCCAAACTTGACCTCTGACTTTTCTCTTTTGTACATAATGTGCATGTTATAGGGAGCAGAAGGAGGGAAGGCAAGAAGAAAAAACAAACTCCTGCAGGGCTGTGACTACCGCTGGTTTCTGTGCTGCTGTGCTCACCACACAGGAGGTACGAGAAATTAGATTGTAAGTAAAATTAAATGTAGCAAGATCTGATCTATGAGGGAAAATTCAACAATGACCTGGTAAGTTTAATGAGAAGATTTTGATCAGAAAAGTAGAACTACAGGCCCAGAGAACCCTAGAAAAAGAGAAAGTGAAGAAAAGATTTAGGTGGCGAGGTGTACAAAATGATCGATACATGGTGTGACAGTTAGTTTTACAGGGATGAATAGTTACCTTCCAGGGTATTTGCAGACACAAAGCCTGAATGTAGATCTGAGGCTGTGTATCCAAAGGCTTTCGTAGGTGACATTTTCCTGTATCTACACAGATGCAGAGAAAAGGACCTCTGTTCCAATGATCTTATGTTCTCCAAGGACACACAGTTGCAGCTGACCATGGGAAGGGTTAACTGTGCGCTGTTACAGCATCTGTTCTTTAAAAATAGTTCTTTTGTGGCAACCAACAAGCCTCCCTGCAGAACGCTCTGATATAAAACAAGTGTTTGCCTAGGCCTACACAAACTCTCCCTTTGTACATTGCTACTCATCAATCACAGGGTCAGCTCTTAGAGCTAAAACACTTAGCACGCTTCTATCCAAAAACCTAAACTGAAGTTTACCCAGATTAACTTATATTTACCTGACGCTGCTGAATTGCCTTTGCTTTTACAAAGAGGCACCACAGAAAGGGAAAAATTGCACTTCTTGGAGCAACGTAGCACACCACTTCAGCATCTGTTTTCTTGCAGGATATGTTCAACGCAGCTTGGCTTGCCTCCTCACACACCCAGAACAAGCATCCTCACAGGGCAGCTCTAACTCTGGCTGAGAGAGCGTGTGGATTTGTCTGAGGAACAGGAGGAGCACTGTGGTGGTGGCACGTTCCCCACAGCACCCCCTGGTACCTCCACTGATGTGAAGTCAGTGAGGCTATTTTGCTTAACTCCCAAACCTGTTTCTTTCTTTGAGTTACCATAACAGAATGAAGGGAACTTTTCACCACTTGCTTTTTTTTTTGCTTTTCTGTTCCTTTTTTAATGGAGGATACAGAGATCATGGGTAGAGTGAACCGCAAATCTTCATCAGGCAGACAGAGACAGTGCAAGCAGAAATCAGCCCAGACATTCAGAGGTCTCAATCTCCCACGTGTTACCACTGTGATATTGCTCAGTTGTCACCATCTTCAGATAAATTACAGCCTGACCTCAGTTACAGGAATGTCAAGAGGAAGATGCTTTAAGATTTTTGTTGCAGATCAGCTGTTGGGCTCATCCTCCCCCAGCCTGCCGTTCATTACAGACATGTTCTGACAGCTCTTCTGTATAAACCTATTAACGGATTAGGTTTGCTGTACTTGTAAAACAGTCATGTGTTAGCATCAAAACAATTCCAAGAGACAAACAGACAAAAGCCCTTAAAAATGCATTTGTTGTATGTGTCTGGAGCTAAATCATCACTTGCAAAAGGAAAGTGCCCCCACCCCAGCCTGAGTGCACAGCTTACAGCAGCAAAATCTTTCCCACTGCCTGAAACACAGCTAAATGTCCCCAGAGCTTCCAAAACTGTTTATTTTCTACCCGCTGCCTATCCTCCAGCAGCAGTGCTAATGCACCCCAGGCGGCTTTGATCCTGTCAATTACAACTGGAGTAGCACTTCAGCTCTTCTGGGGTACATCAGGGCCACCGAAAGCAGGCAAGGAATAAAGACAGGCTCAAGCTTCCCCGGGCTATGAGATACGGACCCCAACAGAAGTGGGCATGGGGAGCAATTTTATTTGGAGTGAAGGGGATGGAGAGGGCAGGGAAGACAATGACCGTGCATCTAACCAGGTGGGAGGGCTAATTATTCCAGGCAGTGGCTTCATCATGAGCCTCTTACAGCTGGGTAATTTCCATGCTTTCAGTTCTTGTGTATTTAATAGCGTTATCGGATGGCATTCTCATTGTTACTGTTGGGTGCTTAAGTGTGCTGTAAACTCAACTTCATAAGCCAAGTGTCACCCTCCCCTGCCCTCCTCCCATCCAGCCCTGCCCCTATCTATTTCATGTTTAATTCCAGAAGGGACTGTTTTCTTCCCAGCCTCCTCTTCACGTTCTCTTCCCTCTAATGCCCTCATCTGCCCTTACACTGTCTGTTTTGGGCAAAAGACTGAATCCATTTGTGAATGTAGGCAGCATAAAACAGAACTGTTCCATAAATGCAAACTAACGCGCCTGCTCTCCTATCCCCCAGCAATTTTTTTTAATGCTGCTCCTTGTCTGAAACAAGCAAAACAATTAAACAGAAAAGAGTGACAAACACAGAGCTTTTAAGCACACCAGTACACTAAGACAACCAGCTAGCAGTTCCCAGGTAATAAGCACCAGGTTTGTACCTCCTGCTCCCTTCCCTGCTCTGTTCACAGAACAAAAAGCCAGCAACGACTCCAAGAGCACAGGCAGTGTCAGCCCTGACCATGTAAGCAAGGGCCTCCCACTGCCAAGAGCTGCATCAGGTCCTAGGCAGTCCCTGATGGTTTTCAGTTTCTAAAGCTTTTGAGACCAAGAAAATATTGACACCATGGTTTTCACAAGCACCACAAACCAGCCAAGGCTGAAACAACGCTACTAAAGCTCTACAACTACCATCTCACAACTCATTCACCAACGGGATGACCCTAATGCCAACAGCTCATTTATTCTCAGAGGTACCATACTAACTTTGCCATCCCTATCACTGCTGGGTGCCGCTCTGTTGTGTTCAGCCAGCTATGGATGCTTAAACATCCCCCAGCTGCCCCTTCCCAGTCCAGCACCAGGCAGCGGTCAGTGACTGCAGGCACAGCACTGCGAAAGCAGCTGTAAATTGCAGTATATAAAATGCTCCCCACCTGACTTTGCAGGCATAGTCTGTCACCCTAAAACCCCAGTTTATGCGTCTCCCATGCCTTCTCTCCTATTCTCTGCTGGCAGCTTTGCTGCATCTCTCAAAATCAGCACTGCAATGTGCTGGGGTAAGTAGTCTACCTTCTATCAACATCAGTGTCCCAACTGACACCTTTAATATTGAGCCTTATATTGTCAGTGAGAAAAATCTCAAGCTGATCCTTTCCCAGGCGTTACTTTGGCATATTCTGAGGACAGGCGTCTCAGCACTGCCTTAACAAACAAGGGAGGTTGGATGCCTTTACAACATTTCAGTATAAGCAAGTAAAATCCCCAAAACAGCCCATCCTCTACGTGTAGAAGGGGCCAAGTAACCCCAGGACAAGACACCACTCCTCCTTCCATCAAACTGTCCCTAAACCTGCCCTTTGGGAAAGAAAAAAGGATGCTGAGCGGGATCCATCTGCAGCTGCTCTAACAACACAGCAAACGTGGTTTCAATATAACTTCCAGCTTAAATGGGACTTGGAGCTTTTGTGGCATGACACTAACTTGTAAGAGTCACTTTTAAGAGTCCACAGGAGTCCCTTCATTTTGTGTACAAGAGTGAAAAAGTTGTTCCAGATCCAGCAGACAGCATATCAATCCACCAAGAAAGCTGGGAGCCAGTATCAGTAAATCAAAGTGTGCCTTCCTGTTACTACTCTCTCATACGTTCTCATTTTATACATCCCTTTGCCCGGTGAGAAAGTAGCCCTGGAGTATTTAGCACCATTCAGGGATAGCACTGCCATGTATCAAAGTGTCAAGACACCGACCAGAGATGAAATCTGTCCTACTGCTCTCAAACTACAAAAATCAATTTTGTCAATGCCAGCAGTTATGGACACACTGGCTGGGTGGCTGGCATCCCCCTCGGCGCAGGGTGGCTCCTGGGTACCAATCCCACCCACTGCTGATCCCCCCAGCCCTCCTGGCACATAGAGGGCAGCCCTGCCTCCTCTGCTGCTGGAACCCCAGCGCTGCCGTGATGGAGACTTGCAGGCACAATGGCTTCTGCCCTCACCCATCACAGTAAGTTCAGCATTTCTACAGCAAGGCAGCTTCCTGCACAGAAAAATACCTGCGTTCTCTTCCATGACCTCTAAAAATGGGGTCTCGTTTCATCTTCCCGAGCAGCTGCAGAGAGCAGCAGCTGGTGCAGAGCAGCAGGGAGCGACCTCACGCAGGGACACTTTAAGCCGATGGAAAAAGACTGGTGCCTCAAGGCCAGGCTTTCAGAAGTATTCAGAGAGAGCCAAAGCAGTGGGATTCCCAAAACTGCTCCATCAAACAAGCTCCTCCCTGCCTGGTGCATCCATCCAGCGGATTCAGAGTATGACAGTCAGGGATGGAATCCTAAAAAGCGGGACAAACCTCCCAGGATTTTCACACCACCACCATATGCACATGCCACCTTACAGGCGTGATGGGGCATTGCTGTGGCAGTGCTGCCCTACGGAGCAGTGCCAGCCTGCTCTGTATGCAAACACAAACAGGAGCACGGTTACCGTGATGTACCGGCACAGAACACCACCCGCTCAGGACACGGCTGAAATTTGGAGCCCACACCAAAGCTAGAAATTAACTACTTTTTCCCCTCAATTAAATCTGAGGATCTGGCATCACAGGAATACCATCAGCATGTAAGCTTTTAATTTTCCATGTCCCTCCACAGGCTGTATGAAGTCTTGCAGAGAAAAGGTGGAACAGCACTGGTATTTGAACCGCAGAATGCCGAGTAAAAGCTGAGCTGCCAAATACTGGGAGAGTTTCCCTCTGTCCCCATGGAGTCACTGTGTCACCACTGCACGGAACAGGCACACTGGTCACGTTATGCAAATAGAAAAGAGGGGAGGAATCGAACCTCTTTTATTTTAATAGCTGTACATAATGAAAAGCATCGTTATCAGGTACGTGCGTTTATCCCAACATTCAGATGAAGAGGGGAAATTTTCACTCCTTTCAAACGACTGCGGGACAGGAGTTAAACTACAGGTCAAAATGGCACTCAATGCGCTGGCCTGAGAACAATACTTCTCATTCAAATCCACAAGCCAGCCACTTGCACTAGTCATCCCCAGCAATTAATCCCCCAAGAAACACGTTTGATTAAATCTTTTCAAGCAAATCCTTTGCTTTGCTTTTGTTAGTTCACTTCTTGTCAACATCTATTAAAATATGCCTTTAATTCTCCCACAATCTTAAAAAACACCGATTCCACTGTCTTCAACTTTAATCAACTGTATGGCCGGCATTTTTCATTTCATAATAATGTGCTGTTTGGAATTCAAGAGGCAGGCTCAACATCAATCATTCGGCAAGAATTTTTCCACTGCAATAAATATGCAAATGAGGAAAGCCAGTCAGTCGTATTTCAGGCCCGACTTGCTAGTGTTTTAAAAAAGACACAAATTTATTAATTGCCGTTGGCCAGCGGAATCCTATTACTTTGGGCATTGATTACAAAGCTGTGTGAGTGATTATTGTGCAACTCGCAGGCTATCCAGGCATGAGGAAAAATTATTAAAGCAAGGCAGAGATTATCAACTCAGAATAACAATAAGCCTTAACATTTTAGGCCTCTAACTTCTTCAACAAAGAATTACGCCGGAGCTCCAGTGTATCATAATTCTGAAGTCTGTCAGTATTACTTTTGGAGCTTGCTCTATATTCCCAAGAGCAGAGCAACATTACCAGCCAGGAAAAGGTGGGGGGAATTCCTCCAGGTATCGCATCTTAAACATGGGGCTTTGGACAACGGCTTTTCTGTAATTCCCGTTGCATAACAAACTCGAAGAGGAACAATGTGGTGCAGGTAGAACTTCCACAATCTTCAGATTTGCACCTTTGTACGTCCTCGTAACCCAAATCTAAGGTGGCACAGAAATCAAAGGCTACTGATAAGCGTAAGACAGAAGCTCCATGAGCCAGCCTGGACTAAATCACAGGCCAGCTGCAAGCTCTTTGGCAGCAGAGAGTGATCTGGTTTCTTCAGAGATGGTGTAGTTACGTACACGTTCCTCTCAGATTTCAACTGAAACCTAGCACAAAGCACTTGTAAACCTGTCCCTGCTATTTTAGGAAATTACAGGAGTAACAACATTCCCTTTATGCTTCCCAAAACACCTTGTTTGTGGAATTTTATCGAATGACAGTAGGAAAAAGGCCATATTTTGTGCTGATTGCAATAAAAAGGTCTGCTCCACACTGAAAGCCCAATTTGCTGGTTCCATTGGAATGCAAATGATGTAAAAACCTTTGCAGAGGGGAAAATTGTATTCCTTCAGCACAAAGGAGGCAGTGCTGCAAAACCCTTTCACACAAGCAGTTCATCTGACTCCCAAAGAGTTAAAGAATGGACTCAATTTAGCCCTTTTCCTCTAATATTAATGCATTTGACAGTAAGGACAACAGGATCAGACATAGATGAGGTTGCTAAAAGTAAAGAAAATAACTCGATGCAACAACACAATAAAAGGTGTGGTATTCGAGGGGTTTATTAGTGGGGACAGGGGGAGGGGGAAGCTGAGAAGGGAGAGAAAAAGAAACAACCATGAAGTTCATGCTCTACTGATTCACCTCAACCATCATCTTTTGATATCAGCCCAAAACAGGGAGGGGATGCACCTTGTAAAAATGAGATTTATAAAAATTGATGTTTTACACTACTGTAAATGTGAAGAAGCTGGCAGTATGCACTCCCGTCTCTGCCAGGCAGGACTCCCCAAGTACACGTGCAAGAATGAGAAAGGAAGAAGAAACGTGAAATTTCATAGATATCTAGATATTAAGGCCAGAAGGGAACATTAGCCCATCTGGACTGACCTCCCTATGTAACACCAGGTCATTAATTACATTTATCACAACAAGCACTGAGTTTCCATCTCAAGGTAACCAATTGCCAATTAATCCGAGTTAGCCGGCATTTGCACATGCTTGTCAGGATGCCTTGCAAGCCTTTGTTTCCCTGCATTTTGTTTGTGGAGTACACAGACTAACATGCCCAAGCATTCAGCTGAACTATTTAATTAGCTATTAATTACCTTGGGAAACTCAAGTGCAGGCAAACCTATTGGATGTGCTTAGAAGTGTGGTGTAATCAGACGGTTTGGAGTTGAGGTGCATCAGGTCAACAGCTACGAACTCTCCTACCATTTCTTGCAATAGAATTTAAGACAACTTTAAAATAAACCTCGAACACCAACAGTGTCCAACACATGGCTATGGAGATAATCTATAAAATAGATTCTATACAACAGAAGCAGCAAAAATTCTGCTGAAAAAGACTAAATACCACAAGCCAAAAGCCTTGGCACTCAGTGAGGAACGGCAAGAGGACTTGTTTTTTCTGAAAAAAAGCCCCAAACTGCATGTTAAATAAATACCCTGCACTTTCCCACTATGTGAACAATTCACAGGCAGTAACGACAAAACACAAAATACTGTCCTGGTACCCTGCACAGCTCGAATTCTGCACAGGCAGAAAATATCATAACCCACCTAAACTAAACCTGAGACCTGTGCCTTTGCCTACAGCTTCTCACTTCATCTCTCTTCTTTCTCACATGCTGGCATGTACACCGAATGGCCCCCCAAGAGCTTATGATCCTGACTGATCCCAGGTCTTACCAAAAGCCCTCCACGGCATAGGATCATTACAACAAAATTTACAAAAAGGGTCTGATTCATTCATTTATTTCAGTCGAGAGAAAAGTCTTCATTAATGTCAACAGGCTTTGGCTCAGTCCCAAAAAGAGTTGAATACATTCTTCGTTAGATCCAAGAGGAAAGGTGACATTTGGGGACACCTGCATCTAGATCCATTTAAATCAAATTCAACCCAAGCATGATGGGTTTTGTATTCATAAAGTGTCTAGATTAATACAATTCAATTAAAATGAGCTACCAGTTTTAAGTGGGCTAGATCGGATCACAATAATTTACACTCAGGCTTGAAACCCAGTTCTGCTGCCACACATTTGTGCAGGCTCCCAGTAAAATCTTCAAAGCAAGAATATATTTAAGTCTATGATTTTTGCCTAGCACCAATTAATCCTGTAACTGCTCTATGCCTCTGGAAACTGTGTAATCTGCCTGTGCCTCAGTTCCTTCCCCCCTCCCCTGTGACACCTACTCTGCTCTGCATTAATGCATTATCATCTCCAGATGTACGTATGGATACAGTTTAGTTTTAAAAGTGATCCACAAACAGAGATGATCATAAAATTATGAGTTAATTATTGGTAGCCAATTCCTGCAGACTTCTCTGAAAACTCCTGAGCCAGTGTCAATAAAGCACATCTCATCTGATAGCTTTTCTCTCACCAGATGTGTAAAACGACAACCAGGTGCAGCTGAGGCAGAGACTAAGCCCGTCGGAGCATGCTGTGCGAATGGAGAGGAGGATGCCTTGCGAGACACATCCTGTCTCACAGGAAGTGGAACAGGTTCTCCAGTACCTAAAAGCAGACTTAATCTTACCCAGAGTCAGTCAATGCTTAATTAATTGCTTCGATGTGGCACATAATGTAATTTAGGGTTTTTTTTAAAAAGATCAGGAATAAAAGTAACAAAATCCAGAAAAAATCCTCTAAGAAAAGACACTGAGAACACACAAATAAGAGATACATACACTATATAGACACTAAAATAATCTTTCCCTCTGTCTTCAGTTCCTTTTTCAGCAAAATATTACAGAAATAACCCAGTAGAAAATAAAGATATTCAGTGTGAAGCATTCATACAGAAATGTTTAATATGCAAGAATGTAAAACCAGAAAACACATGGCATCTTTGGAGGTCTCCTGCTGGCAATGAATGTAAGTGGGATCTTTAATCACATCCTTAAGAGGCCTTGTCCACAAACGTGCTGTTTAGTCACAAGCCACAGATATTTGTCACAGGAGCAGTTAACCAACCCAGCGTACTGAGAGCCCAACTCAGGCAGCTGTTACAGAGGTCCACACAGCTCCTGGTGGAAGCACAGCCCTTTGCCAGCACGCTTGCTATAAACACACCTATTTCCACCCCAGAAACAGACATTTCTGGGTCAAAGTTTTTGGACTTGACTGGACATTTTAGGAACAGAGAGCCAACATCTCCTTCATTTCCCAGAGGGCACCAAGCACCCGGCCTTGTGCAATGCCAGGGATGTCCTGCAAAGTTTTGCAAGTGCTTCTTTTAGTTATGCTTTTCAATAAAGCACTGTTAAATAGCAGCTGTTGCCTAGCTGCACCTGAGACATAAAACACCTAAAGGCAATAACTAATCAATGTGTAATATAAGTTATCCAGCAACAACTCTGAGTTGAAGAGATTGACTATGGTGAGATCATTAGGGGTGAGTTGCTTCCTGCAAACTTTACATAGAGCTCACACTCATTCCCCTCGTTTCATCTTTCCACATCTTTCTTTGGAATAAAGTTTCTTCACAGCATCTCATTTAAAACACATATCGAAGGACATCAAAGGCGCACACGATCTAATATTCTGCAGTCCAGACTCAGTATGGAGAAGAAAAAGCAGGAATGGGAACCACTCTACGGGCAGCAACTGCCATTTGCCATTTCAAGCTGTAATTGCATCCCTAGAGCAGGCACAAAGAAACACGCTATCCGTAACGCCACACAGGCTGCAAGGAGGGCTACACGACTATTTGTAGGGTACAGAAAGGAACTGGTCTCCATTATTACATTTAGCTTATTCCCAAGAGGCAAAACACACTATTCTGCTATCCTTGGGCTCAGAGCAGCTTGCTCACAGGGTGAACAGGGTCACGTTGCGGTGTTACTTATCAGCCAGCTGTGCCAACCACTTGCCAATGCCCCGTCTCCAATGTAAGCTTGTCTCTGTGCACACGAGCCCAACGCGATTCTTCTGGAAGGAATTTCAAAGGGGATACTAGGGAAATGATAAACAATAGGTGAAACAAGTTTTTTTCTGGATAAGACATTCCGCTTGAGTATAAGGAATACAGGAACTGCACTCTGTGCATGGATGCAATGCCAGCAGCTCATGGCGACTGAGAATGTCCACAGTTGAGTCACCTACAGTAATGCCATAGGGGGCAGGAAAAGAAGATATAGATGACTACAGAGGATAAAAATTAAAGTTCAAGCATCACTATCAATTATAAAAAGACGCACAAACTTCAGCGGAACTTAAAAAGCTGTATACAATTTTGTCTCTATTAGCCTCAGATGAGACACTGTGCTGAAACGTTCAGGCCATTGCCAGGCAGAGCTCACAACTGCTGCTCCATTAATCCATTAACAACCCAGGCAGGTTTGGGGATAATGACCTTGAAAGCACATGGAGCATCTCATTTGATTTTTTTTTTTTTTTTAATGTGATTCACTTTATTCAAGTTTATTTTCTTATTGACCGCAAACCTTTGTATAACTTCCCCACAGCTCCACAAAGTGTAAATAACAGCTAATATTTATTGTCCCCACTTTTGTTCCCTCAGTGAGCAAATCCATCCTCACAGACCCTTGCTCCATTCCTCCAAAACAACTCATCTTGAGCTTATGCTGAAGGATACGAACATGGGATTCCAGTGCTTCCTCCTAATCCACTGACAGATGAAACCAAAGCAAAAAAACCCACAAAAATTCATCCAGTAGTTTGCATTTCAGGGACCTATTGAACTCCTGGAAAGTGAAAGCATGTACATATTAAAAGATACACAACTACTCCTCTGTTTAAAGGCTTGCCATTTCCATCAGCATCTTGCCTTCTGCAAGAGCCTCACCTGGGCTTCTGTACATTTTTAACTCCTCATCTCGCCAACTAAAAACTGAAAGTAACACAAGACTATGTAAAAGCTTGAATTCCTGGCTCC
This sequence comes from Neomorphus geoffroyi, assembly GCA_033558235.1. Lineage (NCBI taxonomy): Eukaryota > Metazoa > Chordata > Aves > Cuculiformes > Neomorphidae > Neomorphus > Neomorphus geoffroyi. The sequence continues at coordinate 3,437,951 of JAUMJM010000018.1, forward strand.
TTTTGTGAAGCATAAAGTAGCTCTGTCTAACCAATGGTCACTGCAACGTTACCAGCTTAGTGTTTTTAACACAAATTGTAAAGAGAAAATAATTCAGATAGCTACCCATGGTCCATACAACAGCTTTTAGCTTTCGTTGACTGAGAGATACAATTTCTCAAAGCTCTTGTTGCCCCCGTGCCCCCCAGTTGGCTGTGGGGTTTTTTGTCACCAAATCAAGATTTAATATAAAAAGCCCCAAACACAGGAACTGTTTAATTCCTGACACTGGTTATGGCTTCACTAATGTTGCTTCCACCTCTTCTTTGGCTCTTTCTTGCCCTTGAGGTGGTTTTTTTGTGGTATTTCCATAAGATCCACCTCTAATCTTTCTCCCCCTCGAAAACATACACAGAAATATGAATGGCAGGCATGCAATCTGTGCAGAGACACAGCACAGAAACTTGCACCTTGCACCCTTTTTCTATGTAAATAATGCAAGGATCCTGCGGGAACATGCCACGGATCGGAATTTTTAATTAATGGGTCTCTTTAATGTGCAAATCAGGAGCAGATTGCAAATTCTGACTTGCATTGATTATGAAAAACATTAATTGAACATGCAAGACCCCAAACAGAGGCAACATCTCAAGCCTTGGACTAGACTGGAAGATATGGTGCAAGAGAAAACAAATGTATCTTGGAGAAACAGACCACTCCAGGCACCAGCACCTCAGAAACATAAGCTGGGGGAGCTCACGTGTGCAGTGCATTAAATGTTAAACATTTGCCCTGCATATAGAGCACAGCCCCTTTGATTTCAGTATTAAAAACCACTCTGACTTTCTCCATGGATGCAAAACAGGAATAAACATGAGCTCCGTGGCCACAGTTTGGTCTCCAATTTGTATGTAAAAAGGGTGACAGAAAAAAAATCTGGAATATAATTAAAGATTAAAAAAAAGGAAAGAAAAAGTAAGACAGTGCAAACAAAGCAATGCTGTCTCTTTAAACAGAAATTCATCCTATATAAATTATGGCCATAAACTTTTCCTGCAGTGCAGCCTAATTAATTCTTGTTCTATACACAAAGGGAAATGCTGGGTGACAAATGGGTGTGAAGCCTGAAAGCTGCCAGGTCTGCAAAACATTTTCTACTTCAATTTATAAGCAATTTTGCAGTAAATCATCCACCAGAACCTGAGATCTCGGGAATCCAAGACTGTCCAAGGCATGTTGTATCATTTCTTTTTAAAAAACATTATTTCATGAAAGATTACAAAAATAATAAATTAAACACTTCAGGGTTTGCAACCTCCAATCCCAAAATTTGGAAAACAAGCATAACCTTACTATTTCCACTCGGATTTGGCTTTAAAACCATGGATGCCCAGAACATCACCGTCTCCTCTTTAACACAATTATACTCAAACCCTTAGGGAATTTCACTCCCACTACTGGCTGCACTCAGGGTTGGCACAAGTTGGAGAGACCAAAGCAGCAAATACATGGAGGTCTGTTTCCATTTCAAAGAATTCATCCTTCCTGTGAGCACAGAGCAGAAATTTCACGAGCAATGGAAAGACATGGGCTAAATTACTGAATGCATTCTGGGGCAGCTTTCCAAGAGACGCAAGGGACTTGTCCAGGAGCTCAGAGCAAGCCTGGTGTGAGACCTCCCTGTGCCCTCCTGCCCCCAGCTGGCTGCAGTGTATGCCCAGAGTCAGGATTTTGGCACCAGCTGCTTCGTGCAACTTGAACACCGAATCACTTCCTCCTGTTCAATAAGATGATGAAAGCATGCCAAATGTATTTTGTGGATTTGGAAAGAAGCACTAAGACTTCCCTAAAAGCAGCATATCATTCAGTCCAAACCCGTGTCAATATCATGATGATCCCAAATCCTGTCCAAGACTGAAACGCATCACATATAATGGATATAATAACCACTTCAGTGTTCAGTATTTACAAAGTCCTGTCTTCCACTCATCTTTAAACTTTCTCATGCACAATTCTTCAGTTTTTCTCCTGTCTAGGGAATGGGATTCTACCACAACTGGCATGAGAATTCTGAATCCAGAAATGTTTAGCCAGCCCACTGCATCACCATTCAGAGTGGAGTAAAAAAGTTTATTTTTATAGAAGCCACTAAACCGCTTAATCAGCTAAAAATTAAGACTTCTGTTAGAAGCTGATTTATAGTAAATGAGATGTTTCCCCCTCATAAATCAAGGTGCATCAATTAATGGAAGAACTTTAAATATATTATGCTGTATATTTTCAGAACAGACCTGGTTTCACCTCGTGAACTGACAGGTCACAGCCCTGTTACCCAGGCAGAGGCTCCAGGAGTGAAGATGTAAGACAGCTCAGACTGCTCCCAGGGTGAAGCTGTGGCTGTTGATCAGACATGAATCCCTCTCCCAGCACACCACACAGCAAAGTGAGACAGAAATGGGTCTTTGCCACATGAAACCAACTACATCCCTAGTCATTCATGAGATATTCATGCATGAGTTTGCTCCTTATTTCAAGCTTGGCATTTTGTAACTTCTGGACAGAACACCTTTGCAAGGCTGTGAAAGGTAGCACCATTGCAGAACAGCGCAGCTCATCAAACATTACTATTTGTTTTAACCTATTTTATCATACAAATAAAGATTTTATTTAAAAAAAATAATAAAATATAACTGTGGCCCCTTAGGAAACACCAGAAAACACCAAACAAGCGTAGTAGTAGGAGAATGTTTCTAAATTCATTACTTCCCATCTGCCAGTCTTGAGCACTTCCTCTGCTAACTCTGCCCAGGTCACTCCAGCTTTATTTTCTTGCTGCCTTCACAGGTGAAATATAGAACACAAACTCAGGCTATCAGGAACATCAGAGCATACTACTGCAACTGTCCTGTTCAGGTTCCGAAGAGAGGGAATCACTGAGCAGTTACTAAGAGTGGATTTTCCTTCAGCGTTCCGGACAAGTGAAAGCTTAACCTCTCTACTGTACTGTGTACAGTATTACACTCCACATTCCTGGATGTATTTTGCTTATGGGAAATATCAAAATGTCAACCATTGTTTCTGTTAAAGGTCTTTAATGATATTGCATTTTAGACCTGTAATGAAACACGGTGCTCGGTGCAGTCTGTAATGCATCTCATTAAAATACATTAATAACATGCATTTCACTGAAAGGTCAGCTTAGTATTGTTGGAAGTTTGCCTTTTTTTCTTAATCACTTCATTTAAAGCAGCAGAGCTAACTTTGAAATATAAAGTATCTCACCTGCTGTAACTCAGATAAGCTGATTAGCTGCCACGTTCAGATCAGGTGAAAGCCAACCGTCAAAACTGGGTGTAGGGGCAAGATACAGGATCAAGTTTGATGACAGTGAAAGTTCCTAATCCAGTTTTAGGATGACTCGTGCCAGCCCAGGCCAAAATCCCTCTGTGTGCAGGTATCCCTACAGCACATACAAGCTGGCACACCGCGTGGCTGAACGGACACATAATCACAGCACAGATGACACCTCTGATGTTCACTGCGAAAGGCTGCAGACACCACTATAGGGTTTCGCACCCATTGGTTCACCTAAGGGGGCTTCTTGGGGTTCTCACCTATGGAGCTGAAACATCCCAGAAAGTATCTCAAGACTGGGAAAGAAGACAGTGAAAGGGCTAAGCAACCAATTAAGCTTTAAAACCCTACCAGGCTTATCTTTATGATTCAGAATCACCGGAAGAATATCCTATGAAGTTCATTAATTTCCGATTAGTAGGATTAAAAAAAAAAGAACAATCTGTGTATAAACACTCATCTGTGTGGTTTTTTACAGAAAACAACAAACACGTCAGGGAGAAATGGACACCAACAGATATCTGCAATAGTTTGCCTTTATTCTTAAGGATAACATATCAGACATTTACCTCCCTGTGCATTTATCTTAAGGCCAGTAAAAAAGGTGTCCAATTCTAAGGTTAAATAGATCCACAACACACTGAAGTTGAGTACTTAGCACTTATCAAATGGAGTGTGCATGTTATATTTGTCATACTGGAGAATCTACTACAAATCTCATCAGATCAATATCATCAATATCGATCCTAAGAAATAAACAGATAAAGCAGCTCCAAGATGAAAATACATTTGCTGTTGATTTAACAGCACAGGCCCTCTCCTTTGACCTACATCACTCCCGGTTAGGGCAAACCTTTGCATTCACTGACCCAGCATAAAACTGGCACCACGAAGTGTCTCTGGACAAAGCAGCATCCCAACTCTGCAGCAGGCAGCAATAACCAAGCCAATTATTCAAAAGATCCAGCACGAAACGTAAAACTTGATAAGCAAATGTCAGTCCCCACATGAACTAGAAACAGCAACAGGCCCTGTCCTGAGGCTTTCCAATATTACGTAAGTGGCAATGGGCCCCCAGCAGAGATCAACCAGGCCCGTACACAGGGGTGACAGGGAACACTTCTTGGTTTCTCTTTGCACAGTACCTTATTCGTGATTAAGGCAATACAAACCAACAGCCAATACTACAGATGCAGGCAATCCAAAGCCCTCACTCTCCCATTAACACCTCCCCACACAGGCAAAACACATGGGCTACAGCAGAGTCTACCCAAAGTAGGAAGGCTGAAGAATTCTTACATTTCTCAACGGCGTTGTCAAATTCTTGTCCACCTTCCTTTCTGAAGGCTGGGTAAGTATCTGGCTGTGGAAGCCGGTTGACTGTTATGAGCACCTTCTGCATCTTGATTCTCCCTTCCAATAGCTGATCCCACAGTGCTTCATAACAAAGAGAAAAATACAACAACTATTTAGCAAAAGACTCGGGAAGGAGCGGTTGATTTACTAGCACAGGCCCTCCCCTTTGGGCTACATTACTCCTGGCTAGGGCAGATCTTTGCATTCGCTGATCCAGCACAAAACTGGCATCATGAGGTGTCATTGGACAAAGCAGCATCCCATTCTATAATCCCAGCTGCAAATCTGTGATCCACAAAGAAACCCATCCCTTTGCTTTACTGTTTAAAAGGACATTCTGCAAATGGAGGTGGATAGTTTAACAGGACAGATAGTATTCAGTATTACATTTTTAGAAGATACAGAAGCAGTGTCAGTACCACTGCAGAGTACAACCATTGTAGGAAGCCCCCATCCCCACCAATACAAGTATATTCAGTCCTGGTTCAATTAAGTCAGTGGATAAATGCACTTCATCACATGAGATTCACAGCAGCAGTGACACCAGTTTGCACAGCAGATTTGGCAGAAGATTTGCAAGCGACATGGGGTGCTGTAGCACACCCCTGCAGTGTGCCAACAGAATGTTAACGTGCTGAAGTGCTTCCTAACGTGATCAGTTTCTATAGCATTAGCAAGGTGAAAGTCTTGTCAAAATACAAAACAAACAGGCACAAACCTAGCTGGTTCCTCACAGCTTTTCCTTTTTCTACTTCTTCAGCCTCTTGTCCTTTAGAGAAAGTCATTATCCCCTCATCATCTTCACTGTCTTTGGTTTCCTTTATATAGCCATGGTTTTCACTCTCATATTCCTCCTCATCACTTCCTTCTTCCATGCTGGCATCATTTTCATCTTCATCTTCATCTTCCCCTTCACCGCTTCCTACATCATCCATTCCCTCTGTAAATTTCTCAAAGTCTGTGATATCCTGGAAACTGAACTTTGGTGCCTTAGCCTTGACAGCCGGATCTGCCTCTTCATCATCTTCCAAGTCATCCTCCTGGTCACTGCCAGCACTGCTGGGCTTCTCCTCTGTCTTACTGCCTACGCTGCCATCCCCTTCCAAATCTTCGTTGCCACTGTACCATTCATCTAATGCTTCTCCAGCTAATAATTAAAAGAGAAAGAAGTTATTTACTTACAAGCAAAATGTGCCACTTTGCAGTATGCATCATCAATAGCCACTGGTTTGGGACACTGAGCTCCAAGCTCCGTTTTACCCCTGTATGATGTTACTCTTTGTTTTGGCTAAATAATGGAAACACAAGGGCATATCACATTTTCTGCAGCAACTGTTAGTAGTAGATCCATGGCTTAGCTTTCTCATGCAACAATGACACGATAAGCAAACAAAGTGGTCAGAATTTGCTATATGCATTTTTAAAATGAAAATCTGCATACACTTGCAGCCCCCAAGATAAACTGGCTTAAAAATGAGAGTTGTTTCTTTTCCTCCACACAATGTTCAGCCAGTGCACAGAACCTTACACTCAGTCATGTTCTTTCCTCAGTCTGTATAAGTGGGGCTCCTCTCTGGGATTTCCCTGTCCCTCAGGCCAAAAAACACAGCCTGAGTTTCAGGAAGGCACTTCAAGAAGATGATCAACTTAACCCTACCTGTTTATTACCCTGTAACAGGGACCTAAAGTTTATCATCTCTGTTCAGACGACACTAGCTCAGTTAACATGCTAACATCAAATTTTGAGTAGTATAGTGAAAAGGGGAAAGAAATAAGACTTCTTACCAGATCCTTCTTCTTCAGACAGAGCATCTCCCCAGAGTTCTTCCTGCAAGGCTTTGCGAGATGTAGCTTTTCCACTGTACCTTTTATCAGCTTCCAAGAGAGAGGCTGAAGCTCTTTTCCGTATATTACCAACAGGTAAAATGTCATCAGCATTTTCATCCTCAAATTTGTCAATGACTTTAGCAACTGTAGCTGTGGACAAAAAAAAGGAAGGAGGCAATGTCAAAACTGAACTGAATTCCAGACTAGCAGAACTACCTGTGGGAAAGAGCCATGGAAAACTCTTCATGATCTACAAACAAAAATATACTGCAAAGGTGAGCTGGATGGCAACACAGCCTCATACCTGAGTCTGTGTCTTAGGCTTCGAGAGGGAGCACTGCTCTTTCCTGCCTGGTGAAAGAAAGCCAGTACACTAATTTTCTGCAGAGGGGGGAAGGTTGCTGGGGAATCAAAGGCAGAAGACAAGCCTCAAAGTTGGGGTTTGGGCAGATCAGCACCACCTCTGCCAAGGAATTGCTGAGTAACATAACACTTAAGATCCAGCAGAAAAGATAAGACAGGTCCAAGAGTATTTTCCTGCGATTTCTCTGTGGCCAGAGGTGTTCTCCCACCTGTCAGGTTAACCTCTGCAGAAAGAAGGGAGATGTTATATGACTGACCAACTCCAACCCCCCTCTGAGTACTCTGGACTTCTCCATGTACAGGTTTGGTACCACAAGGCTCACCTGCAAAGCATCCCAAAAAATCCTGCTGAATTCTTTTTTTCCTTTTGAATGAACATTGCCTAAATTCACTTTCTTCCCTGTCTCTTCTTCATTCCAGAGAACCCACACAAAGCACTAAGACAAACTAAGCCTACCCAGTCCCTTCCATAGGCTCATGAGGTCTCTTGAGAAGTGCAGTCCTCCAGGTAGAGGACTCAGTAAAGCTGAAATGCCCTCACTCATTTCACACATACAGATTGAATGAGGAAAACGGCAATTCAGATGCATTCTGGCCTCTTGCTATATGAGCCAAATAAATAAGTAAATATTTTAGAATGGCTAACAGACAAAAGTAATTTCACTGCAGTTATTACTCTCTTTCAAACCTATCTTCTTCAGGACTCACGAATGGAACAGCCCAAAGAGAACCACATCATTCTGTACTCCTTCCTTATTTTCATTCATGTGCAAGACACCCTGTATGCAAAATTACAGGGTTAGATTTGTTCAACCAATTGAGTGATCCAACTGGCTGAACATCGCTAAGTGCTCTTTTAATGTGTGTTTGGAAATGTTAATGCTTCACATATACTGTTTATTTGAAGCGGGGGGGGGGAAGCAAAAAAATCTCTCGCCTGTAATCAAAGCCACAATATCGTGTATAAATATAGTCACTAGAGGATGGCAAGAAGCTGGGCACCAACGAATGACTGGGCAAGAGGGGCAGATGCAGAATGGCCTGTGGCACTCAACAGATCTTCCGGCATTCTCAGTCTTGGCACCACTAACGTATGAAATCTGAAACTAAATCATGATTACTAGAATGGGAAAATGCCTCTGGTGATTGCATCCATTTCCTCAGTGGTTACAAACATGCTGCTTACAAGATACTACTGCTCCCACGTACACTTGTATAGAACAACCAGGCCAGCTGGCACAATGTTCACCATGACTGGAGCCCAGTATGTCCTAAAGCCAAGCACTGTCGGTGTGTGATTGTAGTTAACTTGGTATCTCAAGAGGTGAATGCGGGAACTGTGTGTCAGACAAGCTCCAGAGATGGGTCTTGCCCCATGGCTTGGCTGGTCTACAGGCCGTGGACTCCGCTCTGGAAAGAGTAAGCCAAGGCAATGGTGAACACCAGCCCAGGAACTCAGGAGAGGACACCGCCACCTACATGTCACTGAGGAAGAGACGAATGCCTCAAGAACCATTACTGAGGCAAAAAGAGTTTGATCAAGAAGACAAGTTGATTATCGGCAACTGGTACCAAACAAGACACGTGCAACATGCTGCGGCCTGCTCTGAGTGCTTGGTGTGCCACAGGGGCGTCACCAGCGACCACAAGCCTCTTCCCCGCTCCCACAGCCACACCAGCTGCACTTCACCGGCAGAGGAAGCACTCCAGCCTCAACGCTGCAGTTTCACGTCTCGTTTTCCTGGAAGTTTCCAGCTGGATCTCCTCCCCAGCCCGGCCCTGCACAGCCTGGCCCTCCCCAGCCTGGCCTGTAGCGGGGCCTTCCCGTGGGCAGCGCGGCCGGGGCAGCCCTGAGGGAACTCGGTGCTGAGGGAACTGCAGGCTCGATCCCTGAGGTAACCCCGGCCCCCGAGACCTAACCCCAACCCCTGAGATAACCCTGATCCCTGAGGTAACCCTGGCCCCTGAAGCTGCCTGACATAATCCCGATTCCTGCGATAGCTCTGGCCCCTCAGGTGGCCCCAGACCCCACGGCAGCCCCCGTCTCTAGGAGAGCCCTCCTGATGTAACCCAAATCCCTGAGGTAAGTCCAGCCCCCGAAACAGCCCTCCAGTGCAACTCTGATCCCTGTGGTAGCCCCGGCCCCTACGGCGGCCCCAAGCCCTGAGGTGGCCTCCATAACACAGAATCCCAGAGCGGATAAGGTTGGAAGGGACCTCAAAGCCCACCCAGTGCCACCCCCTGCCATGGGCAGGGACACCTCCCACTGCATCAGGGGGCTCCAAGCCCCATCCAACCTGGCCTTGAACACCTCCAGGGATGGGGCAGCCACCACTGCTCTGGGCAACCTGGGCCGGGGCCTCCCCACCCTCACAGTGAAGAATTTCTTCCTCATGTCCAATCCAAATCTTCCTCCTTCCAATCTCCCTCTGGTAAACGCAGCCCCTGAGGCGGCCCCAGCCCCGGCCCCGCGCCCGGGTCCCAACACGCGGCGGCGGCGCCACGTGCGGCCGCTCCGGCAGCGCCTGGCCCCGCCCCGGCCCTTCCCCGCCGGCCGCGGGCGTGAGATTCACCTCGCGGCCCTCCCTCACCTTCCTCCGCGTCGTCCTCGGGGTCGCGCAAGCTGGGCCGGGGGTTGAGCAGCTCCTCCAGCTGCCGGACCAAGGGCGCCGCCATCTTCTCAAGGGGCAGGCGGAAAGGAGGTAGAAATGGGGCGTGGTCTGCGGCGATGGGCGTGGCCTGTGCGGAGTGTGTGGGCAGAAGGGCCGTGTCTGAGAGCGGGGGCGGGGCTTGAGGGGGTCCCTATGCGGAGGGGGCGTGGCCTGTGCTGGGTTCGGGGTGAGGATGGGGCGTGGTCTGTGCGAGAATGGGGCGTGACCTGCTGCTGGACTCAAGCTGGGCGGGGTTCTGCGCGGAGGGCGTGGTCTGTGTACGGAGGCGTGGCCTGCGGGGGGTTGTGCGTGAGGGGAGTGTGATCTGTGAGGGAATAGGGCGTGGCCTGTGGCGGTTCTGTGTACGGAGGAGGCGTGGTCTGTGACCAGGGGGCGTGGTCTCTGGGCCGGGCCGCGTCCTTCTGGGTCCTGGCGCCCGCCGGACGGCAGCGTGGGTCCTGCCGGGGCTGACGCCAGTGCCAGTGAGAGCAGGAGCCGCCGGCGCAGCGGGGCTCGCCCGTGCCCGACCTTTGCGGGGCGCCGGGTGCGCAACCACGAAATGCTGCGATAAAGGATAGAAGTACCGGATCCAGCGCTCTGTGTCCCCGACCCGAGGGGAGGATCGGGGTCTGCCCGCGCCCCGGGCGCAGCGGTACCGGTAACGGGAGGCGAAGCGTCACAGCCGGTTCTTTATGCCAACACCGCACTGTGTTCGCCCACAATCGGGCTCATTCTGTCCTCGTCCCCTGTGCTCAGGGCTCTGTGGAAGCCAGGGTCCCTCTCAGAGCAGTGAGAGCTGCGAGACGAGTCCTCTGGTTCCCTCAGCCCTCGTACACTGGCAGATTCCTACACCTGATTTACAGCGGGTGGGTCCCTACACCAGATTTACATCAGACGGGTCCCTACACCTGATTTACATCAGACGGGTCCCTACACCAGCGTTACAGCACGCGGATCCTACACCAGGTTTGCACCAACCTCCATGAATCTGCACCAGCACTGAAGCTCCTGAGGTGCTTTTGCCAGACGCTGGCCCAAAGGGCGGCCGAGCGGTGCAGAAGTGACCCGCTGAGAGCGCTAACGAGAAGCAGCCCTTTGGGTCTGCCCGCTGACACCGCCTCCCGGCCGCTCTGAGGCAGGGGTGGCCCAAACCCACCAGGTTAGACCTGGAATTAGGGAAAGCAACAGACGCCAGCGCGGAGAAAGGACCCAAATCGGCGTCTCAGCTCTGAGCCGCACGTGTGGGTCTGAACGTCACGTCCCGTGGCAAACGGGAGACCCAGGCGGGGAGGGGGCTCGGGATTTGGGCTTTCCACGGCCGGCGCTGCGGCTCTGCCTGCGATGGTGCAGCCCGAGCCCTCGCTGGGAGCTCAACTGCACCGGCCGTGCGCTCATCCCTCGCCTGCACAAGACTCTTCCCCACTCCTTATCCAGCTTTCAAGCTGCAGGAGGAGGGGGCAGGAGGAGGGTGCAGGCAGGCAGGGTGCAGGCAGGCAGGGTGCAGGTAGGTAGAATGCAGGCAGGGTGCAGGCAGGAGAGTGCAGGCAGGCAGGGTGCAGGCAGGCAGGGTGCAGGCAGGCAGGAGAGTGCAGGTAGGTAGAATGCAGGCAGGGTGCAGGCAGGAGAGTGCAGGCAGGCAGGGTGCAGGCAGGCAGGGTGCAGGCAGGCAGGAGAGTGCAGGTAGGCAGGGTGCAGGCAGGCAGGGTGCAGGCAGGGGGGTGCAGGCAGGCAGGATGCAGGCAGGAGGGTGCAGGTAGGTAGGGTGCAGGTAGGTAGAATGCAGGCAGGATACAGGATGCAGGCAGGCAGGGTGCAGACAGGGTGCAGGAGGGTGCAGGCAGGCTGCTCTCCTACAGAGGGCAGAGGAACATCGCCGAGTGCCGCCGGCAGCAGCCGCGCTCTGTGGCGGTGGGATCACACCGCACCCCCTCCTCGGACACCCCAGGATCTCCTGGACCATGGGTGACACCCCGTGCCAAAGCTCGATCAGCACCCAATGTACATAAAACCCAGCGCTGACTGATAAGGCACATCTCCATCGCAAACCAAACCATCGGATTTTCTGCTGTTGAGCATCTCAATCCTATTCCAACTTTATTTTGTAGCTTGTATTCATTTTATCAGGCGTGATTGACAGCTGCGATGCTCTGCATTACATATTATGTGCGTTCGCATTGCTCCAGCAACGTCAAATTAAGCACTGCTATTTTTTTTTCCACTGAGACATGGTTTTATGAAACAAGATGCGCACTGTGTGTATTCCCTGGTTTGGCTTCTAGGTTTATTGGGGATTTTTTATTATTTTCTAGGCATTTTGTTTCCAGAGTAAAATATTCCATTATGAACAAAGGGAGGAGCCTGGAGAAAAAAATCTATAGAAAATTAAGTAGCAGAAACAAGTGCTTACCTGAACAGTTACTTAGAAGTAACCTCACACTCACCTAACCAAAAAACTACTGCCGAGACCCCCTCGCATAACTGCATTTTCAAACCTCTGCACTCTCACAGAGCGTAAAGGGGATGTTCGCTAACCTAACGAAAATAGAGAGAAGCTTTTAGTGATGGTTAAATAAAACATACCCAACATCATTAATACAAAACATGCAGAGAGTTGCATTCATTTTTTGGAGTAAAAAATGGGCTTCTTGAAGTCAACAGTGTTTTTGCCACTCACGCCAGTGGGATCAGGATTTCACCCACTGAGACTGATGGGACAACTGGTCAGTGCACAGCCTAATCCAGCAACGCATTAAAATTAATGTGTGTACAACTTCAAACTCGAAGGGCTCTGTCAGAGCTCATAGACCTGTTTCTTTTCTGTCCTGCATCCATCACTTTTGTCGGTGCAAAACAACCGTGGAGGGGGGGGAAGCCCACCAGGCTCAGCCGTACGGATCGTACGCGCTCTGGTGTGCGGGAAGAGGGGGAGGCCCCCCATGCTGGGGCTTGCTCAGGGTACCCCAGCTCCGCCGAGCCGCACTCAAGCGGCTGCAGGAGCTGCTAATTCAAAATTGTTGGTAAGGAGATTCCATCAATACAAGCCAACATCAAACAGAAAATGCAGTGTATGAAAGTCATGGATTGTTAAAGTATTTCACCAACAGAGTCTCCTTCTTGGCTGTTTATTCTCTCCCTTTTGCCTTTCACTTTGCAGGGTAATTAAATCAGACTCTCAGGCTCGGTTTTAATTTCTGCTCCACATGCCCTCAAACCATGCTGCCGTGCTTTGGACTCATAATCATGCGGGGGAATATTTGTACAAAAATTATATCAATACATTTTCATTTAAGACGATCATGAAAGCCTTTTTATGCATCATGGTACATTCCATAAAACCCTCTGCCTGTTTATAAACTATAAGCAGAAGCCATCAATCTAACGGACATAATTTCTTTGGCATTTTTCCTCTTAATTTTACTTTTTATTTACATGCTTATTTGCTAAAATGGAAATAACACCCTAAACACAGAACTGATAAACAAGTGAATTTTGAATAGTGTGTACTACAGGAAAGCACTGTTGATTTCTCACACTCAGCTTCTTTTGCACCCGTGTATTTGTGGAGCTTGTCAGCGTTTAGGGAACTGTCAGATTAGATGGTGGCTTTGGCAGTGAAAGACAGCATCATCCTTGTGTGTCTCTATAATTACAGGTTATTAATGTGAATCCTTTTTTCAGAACATTTCTTTATTTAAATATATAAATAAAGAAACGTGTTGGAAATGTAAAGCCATTTGGACTCCATCCCTGGATAATTCACCGCTCGCCTGCGTGACCCGTGTTCTGCAGCACCCAGCGTTGGGTCCCTACCTTGGCGAGCAGAGCAGTGGGAGCGAGGTGGGCTGCAGGCGCCGGGCTGCGACGGCATTCCCATAGCGATGCATGGGAATTACACGCGCCAGAGTCGCGTCTCCTGAATTTAATTGAATTGCATTATCAACGGCAGAATTTGACCCATATAGAGGGGACTGCATGCTGTCCAGAAATAGCTACGCGCTGGAGCTGGGCTTATCTTTCCAACACTTAGGCTGGCAAATGTAATTTTCCAAATCAACCTTTTTCATTTCAGTCATCCTATTTCATTTTAAGATTTTTTTTCTCTTTAAATCAGCAACACAATTTGTCAGCAAAAAAGAGAAAAAAAGAAGAGAAAAAAAATGAGGAGAAGCAGGAAAAAGCACACATAAACTCCATCCACTGAAACAATTTACATAACGGGAAATTTAGATTACATACGCTCCTTATAAATATTTATTACTATTTTTCTTCCGTGTTTTTATTTACATATTTCTGATATTCCTAACCCATCACTCATTCAAAAAACACAATTGTTTTAAAGATTTAATCAACTCTTAATTGTTCTTGCATCTAAAAATGTAATGACTGTAGTGTGCCCGGATACATGCACAGCCTAAAGATGCTTCCAGCAGATAAGAATTTTAAAGGCCACCCAGAAACAATTTAAGAACCAGAAGAAAACGGTTTTTAGACAGAACAACAAATCAGTTTTTCATCCCCAAGAAAGACCCTGTGCAAACCCCATGTGCGCGCCCGCCTGTGCACAGAGACGCCGGCCCACAGCCGTTCTCGAGACGCTGAGCACGACCACACAAGGCAGCGTTTGCCATAAGCTTCGCTCCCCACCATTCACCGCAACCCCTCGGCGCGCGGCGCGCTCCAGCTCCGCAGCAGCTGGTGGGGGGCTCTGCCTCCCGTTTGCAGGCTGTGCTGCACAACGGCTCTCACACCAGATAGAGACCTCGCAAGAGAATCACACTAGACCTGTCCTGCAAACTTGGGCTGCCTGGATTAGCAGAGCTAAGGATTCATTCCAAACCACGTGAGACACCATCAGCCTCTGTACAGGTTCAGATTCTGCAGGAAACAACCTTGGCGTGAAACCAAATCTAATTCTCAGAGTTGCACAAAGTGCTGCCTCCCCACAACACCAAATGTCATTAACGCAGAGCTATTCCTGAATTTGAGGACAGCCTGGAACCAAAGACTGTGCCCCTCATCCCCAAGGCGGATGATGCAGAGGGCCAGAGGGATTTTCCGAGAACCAGACCATGATGCGCACAACAAAAACAGCGACGTGCATCGCGTTCCATGATCCCACGCACAAATGGTGACCGCGCTGCAGGAAAAACAGTTGCCCTAAGAGCACCCTCACGTTCCAGTCCCAGCAATCCCACGAACACCGACTCTGTAACTGGAAGGCCAACTGCTGCAAGGCCACACGAACTCCTCAATTTCTGCATTACAATTCTGCATTTAATGAATTAAAAACACTCCAGACAACAACAAACTCCTCTTTCTAAGGATGACCCTGTGGTCTACAGCGAAAAGCACCTTGAAAAAGAAACAGAAGATAGCAATTCTAGCAGAATTTATAAGCAAAATATATTTTTAATGGTCCCATTAATTTCATTATTGACTTCATAGATATTTTGTTGGCATGAGGAACACTGAACACACCAGTGCCATAGCAGACACATATAAAAGACCTTCCAGAGCCTGCTCCAGCATCACAATTCCCTGTTCCCAGCTCAACAGTGGCAGCGGCATTTAAGGATCTGTATCAGTTGTTTAATCTTAATACATGTGAATTTATGTACCGGGGTAGTAACAGAAAGGGAGATTGCAACTGCTTATATTTAATATTGTATGAACATGCAAGGCTTAAATACAACATTCTTGATCAGGGAAAAAATACAGACTATGGCAAAAGGAATAATTCCTGAGAGGACACTGCAATATCTGCCACGTCCTAGGATGGCAAAAGTATGTGAATCACCACTGATATTTTTAAATTATATTTATTTATAGGTTTGTATTATGTACCCAGCGCTCAGCATCGGGGTACACAGACATATTAAAATAATATACACCATTTGGCTACAAATTACAATCTAAGTACATTCTTACTGCTGGGATACAGGTCTTTATGAATCCCTACTGTTCCCCAGGCAAAGGCCTGAGTAAATGAATACCAGCAGTGACCGAGGATGAAGGGAAAGGGCCAAGAGGAGCCTCACATAAGGAGGGGGACACAGCGCGCAACTAGTTTGGGTCAAAAGCAGAGTTGTTTGGATGCTGGAAACACACGGCATTTTAAAGACACTTTGAGTAAGCTTCATAATATGTCTTTCATACAGAAAAGCTCAATATGATCCGTACTTACGGTATTCACCTTGTACCTTTTTCCTAGTAATCGGCAAGGGGTCTTACACACGGGCTTTGCACAAGTCTTCAGTCTCGCACATGTAAACACCGAGCCGCCCTCGTCCGTGCCAGGAGGGCGTCCTGCTCTCCTTGGCCAACGCCACGGATGCCATCCCAAACGGGTGAGCGGGCGTGGGCCTGTGCGGGGTTTAACATCACCGGGCTGCACCTTCTGCTGGGACACAGCAACAAGGTGAAGGTCACCGAAACCAGCGGCACTCAAGGAAGAAAAGAGCAAAAGAGAGTAATTACTTCTAAAAACGCTTCTTAAATGACATTTCACATACGTGTGGTTGCATACATGTCACATCCATGTTTCTGCAGCTAAAAAATTAACGCACACGTGTAAGATCCATCCAAGCAGCACATATTTTCGAGGCACTTCTCCTGCAGATCTCTATTCACCCAAGCAATGCCACCGAAGTCAATGGAAATGCTCTTGTAAACAAGGACTTACAAGAACCCAACGTGACAATGATTTCAAAAGGAGTTTTGACTGTGCAATTGTTGCTGGATTAGGGTCTTCAGAAACACCAAGCTCACTCTGAAGAGCACAGAATTCAAATCTGCAAAGTGCTGGGGCCTCCAGAGCAGATCCCGGGAAGGACTGAAGGACATGCTCAGCCTTAAGCATGGGAACAGCTCCTGGGTTTCCCCCCCTCCCCGAAGATGGGCAAAGCCCCTATGGAAGGGATGGGAGCATCGAAAAAAATACTGGCTCTCCTCCCTCCCTTTTATAAACCAGTGACCTAAACTGAACCGTATCACATTGCTGCCTAAATTAACACAGAATAAATTGTACAAGTGCCTCATTACAAAGGGCGGAAAAAAAAAAGCTAAAAAAAGAAAGAAAAAGGAAAAAAAAAAAGAAAAAACCACGTGGCAGACATATTTTCTACAAAACAAGCCTTTTTGGTGAAAATCTCATTTAAAATAATTGATTTAACAATAACCCAGCAGCCTAGACCAGAAGCGCAAACAGCAGTATTTATCAATAGCTCTTGCCCAGATAAGTAAAAGTTTGTAACAAACAGATCACCCGTTACTTCGCTTCTATAAATGCAAAACAGAGCAACAAAATATAGCAACAGTACAAAAGAGAAATAAATGAGTTAGACACGGAGTCCGCGGGTTTAAGAAGTCTCCCCTGTATTTAATAAAGCATGAATTTGTTTATAAACCCTAACAGATCCCTCGCAGATAGTTTTTATCTTTATATTACTATATATAAGACATTTTGTGTTTAAAGTGAACTATTGCTTCATCTTAGCGGCCCCTCTGCTGGGCGTAGGAACCAGGTAGGTTGTGAACAAAACAAGAAATCACCATTGAAAATTACAGGTCATACAACTTTAAAGCCTTTTGGTTTCCCCCCCACCCCCCTCAGTCCAAAGAGATCAATAATTGAATCGCTGGGAATGTAGAAGGCTGCGTTTTAGCGTAAATTTCTGTGTCTACGTAAAATAAAAAAGAAGCCAGAGTCACGATTAGTTGAGAGGCGAAGGAAAATATGCAATTATAGTTCATCCCATTCTATTAGCTCAGCAGGTGGAAAACATTTAAACCAGTGACTTTTCAGGACCAAACCTAATTCTTTGCTTTTGACATGGGTCAAAGTCCTCTCAGAATCAGCGAGACTTTGAAGAACTGAGTATTTGGGATTTTGCAATCATTTATAATTAAAACATTAAATCTGTCATTTCACAAGGTTGCAGATTTTTTTGTTTTGTTTCATTTTTCTCCGAGAACATTAATATGTATCTAGTGCAAAGCAAAGCATTCTCCCCCGCTGCCCTTCAGAGAACTCCATATACAGCAAAGGCTACGAAACAATTGACTTTGTATCAGCTCTAAAAAAGGATTAAAATTACTTTCATGACATTGAGGTTATGCAGTGTTCAAACCCATCCAGTTAGGGGGGGAAAAGAAAAAGAAAAATTATCTTTAAAGAGCAAATTTAACCAAATATGGGTCAATTTAAAACCATACCTTTGCACGTTTTTTACATTTACAATACATTTTTGTTTATGCATAAAATAAGCATTTTGAATATGTTTTCTCTTAGCATAAACCAAGAATAAATGAATATCTACAACAATTTGATTAGCTTCCAATTCAGAAATTTAACGTACACTGAAATGGATTATTTGCACTTCGACAGCTGAGGCTGCAGATGCAAAGAAAGGCTGGAGCTGCCACTGACTGCTATCTGCATCGACACCAGGGCTTAGACTTGCACCAAGGCAAAAGAGCTATACAGGATTATCAGCAGAGTAGATCAGTCTTTCTCAGGGCTATTTTACTCAAGAGAATCCATTTAAAATTGCTTAAAACATCAAATGAAACACAAGTTATCTAAACATCAGATTTTCTAATTTTATTAAAAACGCACAAATTTTATCCAACATGTTTTCTTTCATACAGTGAATGGTCTAATATGCACTGGAGGTCACACAAGCTTAGGTTTATTAGAACAATAAAAGACATATGAGAAATTTAATATATAAAGAAAAAAGTAGCAGCTGTTGACTGCATATTTGACCATAAAATTTAAATATTTTGGACTTTTATTTTAAAGACACAAAAATAAAACCTGTGTGGGTCTATATAAGTCATATTAACAATTCCATGAATGTTCAACAGGACTAAAAATTAGCAAAGATGTTTGTTTGTTTGTTTGTTTTTAACCTTGTAACACTTCTTAAACACCTTCTCGGGTTGCTGGTGCAAAGCACCTTACAGTATTTGTGCTATATATTTACTTTATTTGGCAACTGTCTGGGTTTTGTGGGTTTTTTTTTTTTTTCTTTGCCTTCTGTAAACAACACCTTTTACAAACTAGCACAGTGAACCACAAGCCCTGCAATCTGTTATAACATCTACAGAAAAGAAAAGGAACTATTTTGGTTGGTTGCTCAAAATATTTTGCTTTTGAACAAGAGGTTCTAAAACAGGATTTATTAGTAAAACATTGAACTCCTGAATTTAACATTAGACGTAAACAGTTGACTGTTTTTAGTTCAATAGAGTCTTTTTGTTTAGCTTTTCTCTCTCTGTGAAGGTAGAATACTTTTTGTTTGTCTGTTTTCAAGTCATTTTCGTTAGAGGTCTGGGTGGTGACCTTTGCTATGATGAGGAGGTTTTGTATGTGTAGCTTTGTGAAGGTAGAAGAGTTGGTGCTGAGGGCTTAACATTTAGTATTTGCTATTTTGGAAAACAAAACAAAAACAAGAAAGAAAAAAAAAAAAAAAAAGAAAGTTGTCCCACCTGGTAGTCAGCAGGCTGAAATGGCTGAAGCTAAAAAGAGTTTCTTGTTGTTGAACTTTCTGAGAGACAAAAATTAACAAACAAATTCAGAATGCCAGAACCATCCTTAACCAGGAACGCTAGAGTTCTTGAAGCTTTTTTTTCCCCTTTCTTTTTTTTCTTTGACCTTTCCTTCATTCAATTATTATTATTTTTTTTTTTTTTAAATGAGAAGTTTCTAAGGATTGTGGCTCTTAGGATGACATCCAACAGGGTAATCAAACTTACGCCATCCTACGGCAGGGCAGCACTTTACTGTACAGCTTCACCAGTTTCTTTGTCAATGGTACAAAAAAAAAGTCCCCTTGCTTGTTTGATACAACCATAACATGGAGATTGTCCTGGTCTAGAGCAAAGCTTGCCTTGGAGCGGCGGGATTCAGTTCGTTCCCAAGGTAATATTGTCTTTAGGGCAGGAGAGATGTTATATTTATTCATTTCTGTACACCATAACAATAAGCAGACTAGATGATCATCACTTACTTAGACCCAGTTTGTTTTTAAAGCTACCACACAGCCGCTTCATTCATTTCTGGTGGATGTGACAAGTGATTGCCATAGTTAGCACCACCGTTGACGGATATCGAAGAAAAGGGAGGGCTGGGGCCAAAAACTTCTGCGGACATGGAGTGCAAGGACCCGGGCAGGTTGGGTTCGGGGCTGGGCGAGTCTCCGGGGGGATGTGACATGATGTCAGTGAAGCGCTGAGCCTCACTGGAGGGGTGATGTCCGGGCAGGGGGTGCTCCATGGCCCCCAGGGGGGTGCCTGACGGCCCCGAGGAGGGCACGAAGGGGAGATCCACGGGGGTCTGAGCTTGAGATGAAGGAGGTCCTTGCGGGAAGAAATCGTAATTGCTTCCAGGGCCGTAATACTCGCTTTGATAATCTGGTGGACAAGGAGAGACAGAGGGCTGGTAACGCTCAGGGTAACGCGGGGCGGGGACGCGAGCGCTGAGCCCTGTGCATCGCGATGAACCCACCGGGAAACGGCTCGGCCGGGACCTGGCCCGTTCCCTGGACCCTCTTCCAGCAGAGCCCCCGGCCATCAGCGGGGGGGGACCGAGGTGAAACGGCCCGCTCCGCAAAAACGCCCGGGGACACCAAAATGAAGCGGCTGGTGCCGAAAAAACCGCCCGGGGACAACAAAATGAAACGACCTCTTCCAGAAAAACGCTCGGGGACGCCGAAATGAAATGTCCCGTTCCGCAAAAACGCCTGAGACACCGAAATGAAACGGCTGGCCCCGAAAAAACGCCCAGGGTCATCGAAATGAAACAGCCTCATCCTCAAAAGCGCCCGGGAACACCGGAATGAAACGGCCCACCCCGCAGAGATGCGCGGGTCCCGCGGCAAGAGCAGCCCCGGGGCGGGGGGAAGGGGCGAGGAACCCCCCCCGGCTGCCCGATCCGTTCCCAGGGAACCCGGACCCCGCCGGCTCGGGCGGCGCCGGTCAGCGGGGAACGCGGGAGGGGGTGCGGGGGCGATGTGGGTACCACGGCCGAGCGAGGGGCATCACGGCACGGCAAAAGGCATCAAGACACGGCGAGAGGGCACCGCGGCAGGACAAGGGGGCACCGCGACACGGCGAAAGGCGTCAAGACGCGACGAGGAGGCATCACGACACGGCAAGGGGAACCGCGAAGCGGTGAGGGGGAACCACGATAGGGGGGCGATTCCACGAAACGGCGGGGGTCTGCAAGGGCAGCGCGTTACCCACCTCCGTAGAAGGAGAAGGGCCCGTTGGGGATGAGCTCGCCGGGCTCCAGCCTGTCCACCAGCGGCCGCATCCTGCGCGGGCTGCGGAAGAACGCGTGTCTGCGGGCGCCCAGCGCGCTCAGCTGCTTCATCCTCCGCTCCTTGGAGCGCCGGTTCTGGAACCAGACCTGGCGGGAGAGGCTCCAGTCAGGGGCGTCGGGGCTCCCCCGGGACCCCCGCCACCCCCGGTCTCTGTTGTTCGCTGCCCTCGTTCCGAACGGTCCGAGTCCACGCGTGGCATCGGCCTCGCGGGTCAAGAATGATGGAGATAATTCTTATTACCCTGGCAAGATTACTCCTAATTACCCTCACACTGAGACTCTCAAATCTAACCTCGTCTTTAATGGTCCTTTAACCCCCCATTACCCCCAGCGCTGCGGGTTTATAAACCTTCTAATAATTCCGGCGCATTGTCGTTCTTATTTATCCATTAACCCCTCACATTTATGGTTATTAATTTCTGTACCGTTTACAGCTTCTTTAGGACTAAAAGCAGCCCCGCGCCTCTGCCCCTGCCCGCCCGCCGCAGCGATAACAACGATTTCGAGGGACTTCCCTGGTCCCGCAGTGAGGGGAAAGGGGAAGAGAAAGGGGAAGAGAAAGGGGAAGAGAAAGGGGAAGAGAAAGGGGAAGAGAAAGGGGAAGAGAAAGGGGAAGAGAAAGGGGAAGAGAAAGGGGAAGAGAAAGGGGAAGAGAAAGGGGAAGAGAAAGGGGAAGAGAAAAGGGGAAGAGAAAGGGGAAGAGAAAGGGGAAGAGAAAGGGGAAGAGAAAGGGGAAGAGAAAGGGGAAGAGAAAGGGGAAGAGAAAGGGGAAGAGAAAGGGGAAGAGAGAAGAGAAGAGAAGAGAAGAGAAGAGAAGAGAAGAGAAGAGAAGAGAAGAGAAGAGAAGAGAAGAGAAGAGAAGAGAAGAGAAGAGAAGAGAAAGAGAAGAGAAGAGAAGAGAAGAGAAAGAGAAGAGAAGAGAAGAGAAGAGAAGAGAAGAGAAGAGAAGAGAAGAGAAGAGAAGAGAAGAGAAGAGAAGATGCCTGGTGGTACCTGGATGACCCGCATGTTGAGGCCGGTCTCCTGCGCCAGCTGCTCCCTGATGTGCCGGGTGGGCTTTGGGGTGGCCGCAAAGGCGGCTTTCAGAGTCTCTAGCTGTTTGGCTTTGATGGTGGTGCGGGGTCCCCGCCGCTTGGCCCCCAGGTTCTGGTCGTCGTTCTCGTTGCTGCCCGTCTCCTTGTCGGATACGTTGGCGCTTTCCGAGTCCTTGGCGTCGTCCTGGGAAGGGTCTTGGGAGTCCGGGGACAGGCTGGGGTCACTGCCGGTGGTGGCTGGCGGAGAGCAAAGCGGGTCACAGGCAGCCTGGGGGCGGCCAGGGGGACACGGCAATCGCGGGGCGACAGGGAAGAGGAGAAGGGAAAGGAGAAGAGGAGAAGGGAAAGGAGAAGAGGAGAAGGGAAAGGAGAAGAGACACGAAGGGAATGGAGACACGAAGGGAAGGGGGACACGAAGGGAAGTGGGACACGAAGGGAAGGGGGACACGAAGGGAGAGGAGCGGCTCTCACTCTGCGGAGAAGCCGGGCTGAGCGCATCCCCGCCCGCATCGCCCCGGCCGCGCTGCCTCACCTGAATGCAGGCTGTTTTCTTTGGCAGTATTGCTGTTATTTAGGTAATCTTCTTTGCAGACAAACTTGTTCTCGTCTATGATGTACAGCTCCTCGCCGGTGGAGAGTTGCTTGTTACACATCATACACGTAAAACAGTTCAAGTGGAACACTTTGCTCCGCGCCCTGCGGACCAGGTCGCTGGGGGAGATGCCCTGGGCACAGCCCGCGCACTTGGTTCCGAAACACCTGCGGGGAGAGGCCGGGAAAAGGCTCAGCAGCGCCCGCGCAGCCACCGCATCCGCGCATCCCCTGCATCCCGCGTCGCCACCGCATCCGCGCATCCCCCGCATCCCGCGCCACCACCGCATCGGGCCGCGCAGAGTGATAGGAGATAAAATAAAATTAAATAAAAAGAAATAAAATTAAACGAAATAAAGAACTCGTCCAGAGCGTTCTCTCTCCCGAACGAATGCCTGAAATTATAACTTTAAAGAATAATTTTAAAAGCCCCGATGCGGGCAGAGGGTGAAGCGCGGGGATTAATTAAACACCTTGTCCAGGGTTTCCCTTCGTTGATTAACGACATTCATAAACATGAAGCAGATATTCTTGCGTTATTAATTGGTGGAGGCCGGGGGAGCTGCCGGTAACGGCTCGGCCGGCGCTGGGAGCCGCGGTCCCGCTGCGGGGCTGTGGCAGCCGGTACCGGCGCCCGGGGGGCAGTGGCGGGGCTCGGGGCAGCCCGGGCTATGCCGGGTGCGGGGCTCCGTGCCCACTCCGGCCCCGAGCCGGTCCCTGCCCTTATTCCCGCTGTGCCTGTGGGTCTCGGCTGAGCAGGGGCACAGGATTTATCCCGGGAGTCGCTTTATCCAGCCGGGATGTGTTGTCGGTGCCCTCTCCATCAATCCTTTCGGGGCGGGGAGGGGGGAAGGTAGGTGCCCCCCGGGGCGGCCCCGGTTTGACGGAAGGCACCGGGAAGCCCCAGTGAGCGCTGCAGCGGGGCTGCCCTCGCCCCGCAGCACCAGGCCCGCACACTCCCCCTCCTGCTCCGCCGGTCCAGAGTTCCGAGGCAACTTCGGGGAACTCGAGCTGGGCCGGGTCTCGCCCCGACGGGGCTCCCGGGGGTCCCTCGCCAGCCCCGACCCACGCCCGGCCCGGGGATGCCCCGGGGTTTGGGAGTGTTTGCGTGGGACGGGGAAAGCGGGGAAGGGGCTTTTGTGGGACACACGGAACAAACGGGAATAAAATAAAAGGAAAAAGGGAGATGAAAAATGGATGCGAAGGAGCTACGGCTGCAGGCGGGGGTCCGGTACTTACCGAAAGAAGTCGTTTTTGCAGTAAAGCTTGCCTTCTCGTGAAAAGCATTTCTCTGTCAAATTGCATTTACATTCACAGCACTGAACACACTTCACATGCCAAGCCCTGTCCAGTACATTCAACAAAAACCGGTCCAAGATTGGCCTTTTGCAGCCTGCACAGTGAACCATTGTCTTTGGTTATTTCTGAGAGTGGGGGGATTGGTTTCCCAGATGTCAAGCAAAAACAAAAATAAAAATAAAATCGATAAAAATGTTTTTTAAAAAGACGACAACACCGGCGTAGGTTTGATTTTTTTTTTTTTTGTGAGTGTGTTTGTTTTTAAAAGCCTTGGAGAATTGAAGGAGGAGAAAAAGAAAGGGAGGAAGAAAAATCTTCGTTCGAGTGTCCTAGGAGGGATATACAGGAGAAACCACCCACTGCCCGAGGAGACCAGTGCTTCGACACAACCGCAGAATCCCGGCCGCTACCAACCACGACAGCAACGAGAATAATGATAATAATAATAATAGCGACAACAAAACAACAACGACTATAAAGATCGGCGCTCGTAAAAATTAAAAAAAATCAACAATTAAAAAAAAGAAAAAAAAAAAAGCGAGCGTGACGAGTTTGTTCTCAGGTCTGAGGTAGAGCAGTCAGGAGTCAAAAGTGCTTTTTCCCAAAGAGGAATCAAAGGAGGAAAAAAAAATAATCAAAAAAACAAACAATAAAAACCAACAAGAAATAAGGAGCCGGGAGGTGGAGCAGCGGTCAGAAGGGCCCTGGCTGCTGCCGCGGCGACATGGCCCTACGCGCCGTCCTTACGCGGGGTGAGGATGCTCCGCGGCGCCCGGCTCCGTCCTCCTCTCTCTCCCTCGACGTCCCCGCGGTGCCCGGTCCCTGCCAACCCCCGCGCCCCGCTACCCGCCTTCCCGCCGAGGCATCGCCCGGGCGCTGCCGGCTCGTGTCGCGCCTCCCGCGGCGGCGGCGGGAGCGGAGGGGAGGGCGGAGAGCGGCGCTGCCCGCGCCGTCCCGGCAGCGCAGGGCGCTCTGCATGTTCCCGGCAGCCCCGCCGCCGCAGCCTTATGCACCGCGCGCACACGTCACGGCGCGCCCCGGCCAATCGCCGCCAACGTCGCCGGTAACACCGCCACCCGCCCCGCCTCCCCCCCCGCCCCGCGCCCGCCGCCGGACGGGGCGTCCGCGCCCCTTTATAGCCCGCCGGGTGCCGCCCGGCCCGGCCCGCGCCGCGCCCTGCTCGGAGCCCCGGCGGCAGCGGGTAAGGGGGTGCCGGGGCGCGGGGGTGGCGGGGCGGGGGCACGGAGGGGGGGGTCGCACCCCCAAAGGGGAGCGCAGCCGGTAAAGCGACTCACCGGGACGGCCCCGAGCAGCGCGGTGAGGAAGCGGCGGCAAACGAGTTCCCGGTTTAACGCGGGTTCCCCCATCGCAAACGGCGGGCACCGAGGGCGCGGAGCATCCCGCGGTGCGGGAGCATCGCGCGGAGGGATGCGGGCAGCAGAGCATCCCACGGGGCGGTGTGGTGCGAGGAGTGGAGCATCCCACGGCGCGGGGCGCGGAGCAACACGCAGGGTGACGCAGGGAGCTGAGCATCCCATGCTGCGGTGCGGGGACCATCCCGCGGTGCAGGGCACGGAGCATCCCGCGGGCCGGTACGGGTTGCGGAGCACGGAGCAACCCGCGGGGGGATGCGGGGAGCGGAGCATCCCGCGGAGGGATGCGGGAGCCTTTTTCAGTGGGACCCGCCAGGGCTCACCTTTCCTGGCGAAAAAGGTGCGGAGGGGCCGGACCGGCGGCGCGGGGCGCGCCGAGGTGCGAAGGGGGCCAAGGCACCGGTCACTCCGCGGCGATTCCGTTTTGCCGGCGCCCGCCTGGGGCCGATCGGATCCGGCCGCCGTGGGTGGACTTGGTTTCTCCTTGGCAAATAAAAATCCATTTGCTTTTCCCTTCCAGGGGCTCGGCTGGGGCCGGGGCGGTTCGCAGGGCCGGGAATTCTCTGCCCCTCGCGGGCGGTGTCACCTCCCCGCAGCCCCTCCCGGCCCCCGCGCTCCCCTTCCCTTCTCTGTTGCCCAGAGCAGTGGTGGCTGCCCCATCCCTGGAGGTGTTCCAGGCCAGGCTGGATGGGGCTTGGAGCCCCCTGATGCAGTGGGAGGTGTCCCTGCCCATGGCAGGGGGTGGCACTGGGTGGGTTTTGAGGTCACTTCCAACCCAGCCCGTTGTGGGATTTTCCAAGGCTGGGTGATGCTCTGGCTGGGAATTAGGAGTGAAAAAGCAGATTTAAAGGCCCGAGCCGCACTTCCCGCCGCACCCCCCGCGCTCCCTTTCCCTCGGGCGGGAGGTGGGAAGCGGGGAAGGGAGAAATAGGGAAAATAAATAGGAAAATGCTCTGCACTCTGCCCGCCGCTCCGGCCGGAGCAGCGGAACCTGCGTGGGCCGGGAGAGCCCGCGGGGCCGAGGCATCTCCCCGGTGTCCCTGCGGGTGTTTAAAAGCCCCGGGGTTGCCTCCGTGATTCCCCCTCCGGGTCTCCCCGTACACCGTCCCTCCCCGCCCCGTCGGGGCTCTCCGCGCCCCCGCGCAGCTGTCGGCTCGCTTTGCCGGGATCAATAAAGCCCTGGGCGGGGGGGGGGATGCCCTCCCTCTTCCCTCTTCCCCCCGCCCCCCCCCCCCCCCCCCCCCCCCATATGGGCCGCTTCTCAGGCGGGGCGGCCCCGTTCGCCGCCCGGGAAGGCGACAGCTGCGGGCTGCTCGGGGGACGGCGCTGCTGGGACCGTGGCCCCCCCCGGTGCCATGTGTTGGTGGGGATGAATGAGGGCGAGGGGATGAGCATCCCGTGTCCATCAAGCACCGCTTTTTCACAGCGATTTTTTGTTTTTCTTTCCCCTTTCCCAGGCGTCAGCATCTGGTTAGCCCTGCCCGCCCCTCCTCCCCCCCCTTCGACAGATCTCTGTCCCCCCCTCCCCCAAACCGGGGCTCTGTCCTGGGGGGTTTGGGGAGGAGCTGGGGGTCCCCGCTGTTCCGCTGCGAGGGGGTGGGCAGTACGGATTTACCAGCGGGGGTCCCTGCTAAGCAAACGCCCCGAAACTCCAGGCTGCCCCCCCGAGGAGGTGGGGGCTGTGGGGTGCCCAGGGTGTGCCCCCCTCTTCCTCCCCCCCCCGAGGACCCCGATTCAGCGCAGGTGTCCGAGAGCCGAAATGCCAGCGCTGTTCCCAGCTCCGAAAGGAAACACTCGCCAACCCCAACCTCCCGCAGGTCTCCTTTGCCCTCTGGGGAGTCCATGGAGCCTGAGCGGAGGGGGGAAAAAGCCCCATTCCCCCCCGGCCAGGGGTACGGAGGGCACGGCAGCACCAGGCTGCCGCCTCCGCCCCCGCGGCAAGGTATCCGCCTTCATTTTCTGTTGTTTTTCATTGTTATTTTGCGATTCTCCCTGGCCGGGCCCTTTGCGGGGCCCGAGCCCCCAGCCCCCCGCACCCCGGGTAGAGCCGGCCGGGGAGTTCAGAGCATCCCTGCCCGGCCCCGCAGCGGAACAAGTGGGAAATTAAAAGAGTTTTTTTAAAAAAGTCTCAAATTTATTTTAAATCTAATATAAATTTTTTTTAGAAGTCCCTTTCAGGCGACTTTGAATTTGCATTTTATTGGTGTCGTTCCCGTCTTTTTAGTTAAACATCACCCTGCTTATCATCAGCCTTTCTACACCGCTGCGCTCGGTAATGGGATTTCTCTCTCCTTCCCGGGGCACCGGTGCTGTACGAACAGCGGAGCCCGCTCGGACCGGACACCGAGCTGTCCGGGGCTGCTGGCGGAGCTCTGGGGACCACGGCCGGCGCATCCCCCAGGTCCTCAGCCTTTCCATTCCCCCTATCCTCAGCTTCTCCATCCCCCCATTTCCACTCTCTCCGTTCCCCCATCCCTAGCTGTTCCATTTCCCCACCCCCAGCCTCTCCATCCTCTCAGTCCCCGGACTCCCCACCCCTTCAAGCCAAGCCGAGGAAGAAGCTCCCCTCCTGCCCGGGCACAGCCACTTCCCTGCCGTTTCGACCTCCCGACAGCATGAAGCTTTCTCTCTTTTTCCCGTTTTTATTTTATTATTCCTTCCCTCGCAACGTTTCGCAACGCCCGTGCCTGGGATGGGTGATGCTTGGGGGCTTTGAGCGACGAGCTGCGAGAGCCGCGCCCCCCCCCTCACCGACCCCAGACCCCATCGGGTGGGGGAAGGCAGCGCCAAGCCCCTACTCTCCGACCCCTTCCGTTATCCCAGCGAGCGCTGCCCGGGTCGGCGGGGGATGCTCCGGGAGCGTCGCGGCGCTCGGAACATCCCTCGCCGGCCCCGGGAAGCGCTTCGGGGTTTATCCCATGGGAAGAGGCTGGGGTCACCCCCTTTCCCCCCCCGCTACACCCCCCCTAAAAACTTTCCCCGCAGAGACAGAGCCTCCGCCTGATTAAATATATATGCTGCTAATGCA
The DNA here is from genome assembly GCA_033558235.1 of Neomorphus geoffroyi. Taxonomy (NCBI): domain Eukaryota; kingdom Metazoa; phylum Chordata; class Aves; order Cuculiformes; family Neomorphidae; genus Neomorphus; species Neomorphus geoffroyi. Next base: position 3,466,132 of record JAUMJM010000018.1, read on the forward strand.
CTAAACAAATATTGAAGTTACGATGTAATTAAGCCTGTAGAACATCCCCATTGCTGGACGGGATCCACCGCGCCGCGCCAGGTTTGTTTTAAAGGAGCTTGTGGATAAAAAAAACCCAACAACCCCAAACTCTTCAAATTACGTATTAGGGTTCCCGGTTTACTCTGCCACACTCGGGTCGGTGCTGAGGGTAAACCACGCCCGGCGGGTCCCGCTCCGGCTTCGCTCACCTTTCCCTTTCCTTATTTATTTTCCTGCCCCCTCCCTTCCCCTTGGTGAGCCCCCCCTGGCTTTCCTTCCACGTCGCTAAATGTTGTCGCTTACACGCCAAGCTCATGCATTGTTTATGGGAAATATAGTTAATAAATAATTACAAATCCAAGGTGCGCATCCCCTGCGTTTGAGTGAGAGCTGCCTGTGGAGACGGGGAAGAGCCAGGGAAGGGGCTGGTGGTGGCCAGAGCCCCCCCGGGAATGGGTCCCGGTGGGGCTGGGGGGGGGGGGGGGAGGGTCTCCCCCCGGGCCCGGGGGAGCGGGGCAGGGAGGGGGGAGCCCGGTGTGTGACAGCCGAACGGGGTTCTTGCCGTTGTTAAAGGGAGAAAGGGCAGATAAAAGACGAATAAAAGAGAAAAGAAAGAAAAGTAAAGAGGTGGCGGGGCGGGGGGGGGGGGGGGGGGGGGCTATAAAAAAAGAGGGTGAAACAAACCCCAGGAGGATGCACCGATCCCGGCTCATCCATCTTCATTGTCTGCGTGTGTGCAAAAGCAACTCCGGTATAAGGAAAAGCCACTATCAAAGCCATGGCTTTATTTTATATCCTATAGATCAGGAGGGAGGCAAAGCTTTATTTTCGCCCAGAGACAGATATTTTATTTCTCTCTTACGGTTTTATGTGTGAGAGATGTCAAAAAGGTAAAATAGACTAATGCATAGGCAAAACGAAGCTGTTTTGGCATGCTCTGTGTCATGAGGTCTCCCAGGGAGAGCGGGCTGGGGATTTAGGGCTGATGGGAGACTCGGGGGGATTTCTGCTAAAACATCTCTCTCCATAAATCCAGCCGCGTGGTCAGCGCGACGGGAGCAGGAGTTTGAGAGGGGAAGAGCTGGAGCGGAGCGGGGACCCCGGGGCTACAGCTGCGCTGCCAGCGCTTCTCCCCGCGGCGTTGGGCCCCCCTGGAGCCCCCCTGGAGCAGTTCCCGACCCTCTGGACCCACTTCCATTACCTCCTCTCCTCTCCTCTCCCCTCCTCTCCTCTCCCCTCCTCTCCTCTCCCCTCCTCTCCTCTCCCCTCCCCTCCTCTCCTCTCCCCTCCCCTCCTCTCCTCTCCCCTCCCCTCCTCTCCTCTCCTCTCCTCTCCTCTCCTCTCCTCTCCTCTCCTCTCCTCTCCTCTCCTCTCCTCTCCTCTCCTCTCCTCTCCTCTCCTCTCCTCTCCTCTCCTCTCCTCTCCTCTCCTCTCCTCTCCTCTCCTCTCCCGCAGCACATCCCACCACTCTGCCTGTCCCTCTCCGCCCAAGCCCAGAAGCAGCTTTGCGAGGACCTTTTTGCAAAGTTAAAATATATCTCCCCAAGCTGCAACAATTTTCATACTTTTGACCTCGGGGATTTCCTTAGCACGCTAAGTTCAAGGCTCAGAAGCCCAGGGCTATTACTCACTGAGGCACTCCCACCACCACCACTTTTCACCACATATTTTATCATTTGACTTCCCGGCTTAAATTCATGTTATGGCAAATAATGGATGGTAATACTTTCCCCCTTCCCCATGTTAATTGTCTTGTCTGACAACCTCCGCATTTGAAATGATTTAAAGCAAACAACGATGAGGCGAGAGCGGGAGACAAACCAGCACAAAACATCTGCAGGAACCCTGCAGCCCTGGCTCTTCCCTCCCAAGTTGGTGGCTGGATCTTGGGGTCGCATCCAGAGCACAGTCAGACCCCCCCCCAAAAGCACGGCCCAGCTCTTGCTGGGGTCCCTGCAGTGCGGAGGCAGCAGCTCCCCAGGGCCCTGCAGCCCCCGGGGTGCTGTGCCCCCACGCTTGGCCCCGCTCTGGGCCCCTCTGGCTTTGCTGCCTGGAATATTGCTCTTCTTGAGGTGGCTTAAACGGGGAAACAAAACACAGTGCTATTTGCAAATTAAAAAAGCAAGGTGTAGTTGATTAGCAAATTAATTATTTCAGTACCCTCAGGATTATATTGTTTTTCTAAGTTCTGTGGGCCTGTGTAATTTACTAATTTCACAGTCACTGAACTTCCTTGGGAGTGAGAGTCAATCTCATCCAACTATCTTACACGTCTGCGCGATTTCATGCGGAGGCAGTGGTGGAGGGAAGGGGGTGCCCAGACCTTTCCCTCTGCTCCTGCCGCTGACCTGCTGTAGGAGTTCAGGCACATTGTTTGTTTTCCTTGTTTCTGAGGATGGACAGTACCTTCCTACCCAACAGGAGCACATCCTCCTGCTCAGAAAGGAGTAACTGCATGGACTTTCCTGTGCCGAACACTGTCCCCAGCTTCCCATGCGTGTACAGATAAAGCACTGCTGTGTTATTTGTCCTTTACAAGCAGCTGGAGAAGAGGGTTCCCAATGTAAGAGGGGGTTTTGTCATCAGCAGGATGTCAGCTTTTGGTGTCTGACATCACCTTCATGCAGAGTGTTTGAGAAAAACAATTGAAATCAAAACAAATACAACTATCTCAATAAAATATAGGGATAATATGCCTGCACTGGTGGGAAGCCAGCACTGCCCTCTGCCTACCTGCTGCAGATGCAGGAGCAGATCTTGGCTCAGGGTGATAAAACAGCATCACCTGGACCAGGAACCACAGCACCACAAACTTCCTTCGCCGCTCGTGAAAATGAATCCAGAGCTCCTGGCTGTATTTATACCTGTCTGCTTAATCCCAGCCTCGGATTAATCTTCTATATATAGATTCTGTAATTTGATACCATGTTACTATATAATATCCTATGTTACACCCTGTTTATGTAGGCTTCTATTTTAAGGCTTCTGACGCGATGCAGAGGCTCTGGCCAGCGTGCCCTTCTTTCTCCTCGCTTTATCATATCCCCACAAATCGAGGCAGCTGGGTTTATGCAGTTTGAACCCAACAAAGTTCCTGGCTGCCAAGCACCTGCAGCTCAGCACAACACTATGTCTGCCTGGCCCAGGTGGGCAAGAGACAGGTAAAAGGCAATGGCTGCATGGGAGCCCATGGCTCAAATTGCTCGTATGCCGCTGCACTGCAAGTGTGGAGGCAATTAAAGAGGTCACTGGCACGCTCCAGACAGGGCTTGTTAGCCCTGCACAGCACCGCGCTGCTCACGACACCTGAGCTGCTAATTGAGCATCTGATTTCTATGGGGTCACCACTGCACTGGCACGAAACTGGAACACTGCAGTAAGGAGGTGCAGCCAAATATGGGGGGGGGGTGTTTAACATAAAAAATGCATGTTTTAAACCCTGTTACCTTCTCCCTGTCTTTGTACAGCAGTAAGTGATGTTCTAAGTTTGGCTGTACACATATATTTCAACACTATAGCAAGGATATGGTGTGCACTGTCACAATCCCATTACCCTGAAGTGCATCAATATACCATTTTCAAGAGAAAAGTACCCAGATAATTTTGTTGTAGAATGTGAAATCTCACTAGCTTCAAATGACTTTTTCCAGCAGAAGCTGGGGGAAGAGCCGTGAGGGTCCTGCCAGATGATACTCTGCTGTCCTCTGCTGCGCTCCAGGACAAGTCTCTCGCACAGGCCAGAGCTGCACCCTGGCATTACCAAGGATCAATTCTACATGCTCAGAAGCACACTTTAAAAACCCCATATAGTTCTAAAAAAATAATTCCTCAGTCTCATTGCCACTCGTATTCCAGCTGGGCCTGGAGATCCCGCCAGAGTCGCTGTGGTGGTGAGGCAGCGCGGGAAGGCATGGGGTGGGGAGCAGCTCCTTGAGGGTCACCCAGAGATGGGCACAACCCCAAATCTCCCCATTTCCTTGTGGATTCACTGCACGCTTCAGATTCCATCACCTTGCGGTTCCCTTCCTGATTGTGTTGCCTGGTGGATGGGAAATCCCTCCCTACTCCAGACTCTGCGTTGCCCTCCCCAGGGCTGCTGCAGAGGGCTGGATGAGGCTCTGCACTCAGGCAGCAATGAAGCGGCCACCTCGCTCCGCAGGGCATCACCTGCACTGGGAACTCAGCCCTGCAACAACATTATCATTCCAAAGTGGCAAAAACATGGTGAGAAAGGCTGCTCACCCCTGGCTTTGTTATGCCACAGCCTGAACTGGTCTTTTTCCTGTTTGGTACTTGCAGTGCATGGTTATTTGTTGAACTCCTGGCAGCAGGCTGTTAACATCGCCCAGTACAACTTCTCACGTCAGCTGCTCCCAGGAACACGCACGAGGTGCTACATAGCTAGAATGGCTGATCAGCCAGCTGGGGAGATATCACCTTGCTCCTCTCCTTACCCAGGGCCTTTCACAACTCATTTTTGTTTGCCACTCACGAGGTACCGGGCACTGAGCACTTTGTATCAGCCAGGTCCCAGAGTGCTCTTCTCATGTCTGTCTATCCGCAGGTGAAGGTGGCTCCGGAGAGCAGAGACCGATGCATCCAACCTGAACCAGTGCAACCATGAAGGCACAGGAACTTGTTTTGCTTACAAACAAGTAAATGTTCCTTCAAATGGAGAGTCCCTTGTTTATCTACACTTCTACGCTTCCTTCAGGAGCAACCCCGAACCCTAGTGAACAGTTTTAAGAAGTATGTTTCTCCTGTGAAATTACACTGTTTTCACTGATAATTATTGTCTGAAGGAGCTTTCTGTGCCGCTCTGCCTCATGCTGGGAATGTGGTGATGATCGTGTGTGTAGAAAAATGGAAACTTCCCAAGATGTTTTAAGTTTTAAGTTGAAAAAGGGTAGATTTACATGAGATCTTAGGCAGAAATGTTTTGCTGTGAGGGTGGGGAGGCCCTGGCCCAGGTTGCCCAGAGCAGTGGTGGCTGCCCCATCCCTGGAGGTGTTTCAGGCCAGGTTGGATGGGGCTTGGAGCCCCCTGATCCAGTGGGAGGTGTCCCTGCCCATGGCAGCAGGTTGGAACTGGGTGGGCTTCAAGGTGTCTTCCGACCCAAGCCATTTCATGATTCTATGTTCAAATCGAGAAACTCTGAGTCTGGACAATTCCCTCCCAATGTGTTTTTTCAATTGTAGAAATAAAATCTTCAGTGCTGCAATCAGTTAATATTCATAAAGCCTATAAGATTCCAGAATAAATGTCTGAAAGAAATTTTTGTGCCTATAGATAAATGTGTTAATAATAACGAAGATGGCTGGTGAGAAGACATCACTCCTAATGATGTACGATTTATTTCCTTAAGGGTGTGCTAATAAACAAAACTAATTTTTAAAATCTGGCACATTTATTCCACATATGCTCTCAAATCAAGTAAGTTCCTTTAACCACAGCACAGTATTCCTCTCTGAAATTCCTCATTAACGCTTGCCATGCTGGGCTGCTGATTACAAGGACAGGCTCTTCTTCCTACCTAGCACCCTACATAGTAAACCTGTTGCCCTCGGTCCTGGTCTGACAGCTGGAGAGCCTTCCCAAAGGGTCACTTAACCTCTGCAAAGGAGCTTGGGTGTTCGTCCTCATCCCAACTTCAGATCTGCAGGATGGATCTCTTGAGTCCTGGATAGCTGCATACTCTCACACCAATCTAAACCCATACCAAGTTTTATGTCTCTAGGCTGTTGTCACTGCACTTGTAAAACCAGAGAAGCTGCTTCAAAGCTCATGATGGGAAGTGTTTCACTTTGAGAGGTCAATCTGCAGCATCCGTAGCAGCTCCATCACCGTGGTGTCTGTGCACAAGGTGAAAAGCGGTGGGAGAGCAGAGCTCTACGGGCGCCTGCGCATAATCTGCTCACTGCCGTTCCCTCTGATGTCTCTACACAAAATCAATAAGGTGCTAATTTGAAACAAATCTTTTCTGCATACCTGCAGGACACAACGTCTCCTACAAAAGGAAGCACACAGAAAGTTCCCTTCCCACCTCCATCCATGGGCTGGACAAGCAAACACAGAGGGCAGAGTCCTCTGGTTGCTCCAGTGTTTGAGGAATGGTTTAGGGGTGCGTTTGCTCTGGAAAGACGATTTCCTGCTGTAGCTTTCAAAACCCCAGATGAATATTCTGCAGGGCTGGTGCTTTGTATGGGAGGCAAATGCCATTTCCAAATACCAACGTGGTTTCCATTGCTCTATCTGAATTCAGGTACTTTCATTTGTAAGATAATGACTTGTTTAGCTTTGAAAATGATGAGCTTTTCCATACCTCCAAGTGTACACACCACCACCAAGAGCGGCTGTGCCGGTGGGCCAGCTGGCAATATTGAGAACAAGCTACCCGACACAAACAGGGACAGTCGTGTTCAGGGACCTGATGCTGTCCCAGGACACGCCAGGACACTGAGGTGGATCTTGGGGTAACTCCCACATTGCTGCAGAGCCCCAGGGGGCAAGTGCGCATCGCCTTCGCTCTCCAGAGGAGAAGTGAGTGGTAATAGGCACCAATAAACCATGCAGACCCTCCAGTTTGCTGGGGAAATCCCTGTCTGGGGCACCTGGGGGTTATACTGGGGGCTGGTACCCAGCTGGACACGTGCTGTCCCCAGGTGGACACATCTGCAGAGCCGGGCTGCTGCTCACTGTGATGCTGCTCACACAATGAGCTGTAACACACTGAGTGTTTAAAATTGAGACAGAAAGAGGAGCAAAAAAACGTTTGAAAATAGTAGTTGGAGAATTTGCAGAAACCATCCTTTTCCCTGGGGGCAAGTCTCTGTTGAGGTCCAGCTCGTGCCAGGTCCCCTGTGGGGCTGCTGGTTCCCAGAGGCTGCAGGTGCCGTTAGAGCCCAGACGCTGGGTAGGAAAGTGAGACTACTGCTTCTTGCCCTGTACATCTTGAAAATACACATTTTTCTTACGACTACCACAGCCAGAAAATCCATCCTTGCAGGTGTGTGCGCAGGTCCGTCCAGGCTGTGGGATCTCTGGGTAGGGATTGCCTGCACACTGGGGCTCCCAGAATTATCCAGCCCCACCAACACCACAGTCAGCAGCAGCGACAACACCCAATCTGGTGCAAAGCTGCAGCTGAACTTGCACAGAGGAGGAGAAGGAAACGTGCAGGTCCAGGGAGGAGAAAGGCAAGAAACACCTTTTGTGGGGAAAAATGAGGATGGATGCGAGGCTTCTTCACACAGTGGAGGGCAAAATGCCACCCCGCGATGGATGAGACCATCCCACCCCCGGTTCTGACAGTCCAGCACACGCAACACAGGAGCCATGAAACCTTTCCTTTAAATAAAGAAATTCCAAGACAAAGAATAAAAATAACCTAAGACAGGGAGTCATTTGAAAGCCTGCGCACCTTTTACTGTGCTTATTTGCTGCTACTTTTTTTGTGTGTGTGTCTAAAAAATCAGCTGAACTCCTGAGTTTTATACGAAAACAAAAAAATACAGTTAAAACATCTCTGAAATGGTCACACAACCCAAATACAGGCATTAGATGTTAAACCTTCTATCAGAGCACTCAGCTGGATTTTTTTTTTTTTTTTAAATCAGCAAAATATAATTAAATTGGTGTTGGTAAAAAAAAAAAAAAGAAGAAAAAAAAAGCTAGCCCAGTCCCAACCCTTATAAGGATATTTCAGACATGCTGGGGTTCCTTTTCCATAAATGTTAAGCAGACATCTGTAAACATAATTGGAATTTACTGCACACGTGAATAACTGCATATAAATTAGCCTGTATCGTTGGGGTTTAAGAAAGGGCTGCAGGTCCCCCCCCCTTGTCGATAAGACGCCGGCGTTTCCAGCGCACATCCCAGCTCAATTCCAAATGTCAATTTTCTACATTTTAATTTTTTTTTTCAGAGCTGTTGCCTTGTTACATTTATCATAAAGCCACTATAGATGAGACATCCTGCTGAATTTTGTACACTTCCAGGTTTGTTTACCCGGCTCATAGTTATTCTTTTGGAAAATGCAGAGTGGTATTGTCAGGGATTGCTTAATATTAATGATGGAGACCTGGGCATCTGAGGGAGCTGAATGAGCACAACTTGATTTCAGCATTCCTCATTTTTCTCCATATTTATCCCCCCTTCCTTTCCTTTTCTCAGCCTTCTCTTTTTTTACGGGCAGGACGGTGCGAGGACAGAGCCCTCTGGCCAGAAACTCGCAGGGACCAGAGGGGAGATCCTGGTGCTCCTCAAGTCAAAAGGAAAACATCCAACTTCTGTGCCTCAGGACCAAGATTTAAACACCCTCTTAACTTCACTCCTGAGGGCCGAGGAGTCCCAGTGAAGCCCCACTGAAGCCGGTGGAGGAAGAAGCCTCCTTCTCATGTTCTTCTCCATCCTCCTGCCCCATCCAGGTCCAGTGAAAAGCAGTGAATCCGTTACCTGGGGCACCAGGAGGACAGGAGGGGTGCGGGCAGCCTGCACAGCCTTGGCTGAGTCCAGGACACACGAAATTCAGCTAAAAGGAGGATTACTACAGATTTGCATTGAGTCAGTCAGGAGCAGGATTTACACAGAGCCACACCATGTAAAGGCATGATTTTACGCAGATTTAGTGAAAACAAAGGATGGCGCCCACTTTCAGAGACACTGACACCCAGCTCAGCTATAGTCAACAAATTTACAGGAGCAAATTCAACCAATCCCATCAGTTTTAAGCAAATATGAGCCTGAAACCAATGGGGCTGAGGTGCTGAAGCGTCTCTGGGGCACGGACACACGTGCTCCCAGGCTGGGGAAGGACTGTGCAGCTTGGGTGGAGAGAGGCAAAGCCAGGAGGAGAAATCTTTCCTGCCCTGGGATAAACCCTCAGACCAGACTGTGACCCTGATCCCAAATTTGTTGAATTCTAGGGAAAACTGAACACAGATATCTCTGCATCAGGTGCTCCAGGTTGGTGGAGCCAAGGACATGTTTGGTGGAGCTGCATGGATTCCACACATCCATGTCCACTGGCTAAAGGCTGGGTTATGACACCAGCTGAAATTCTGACCACTCGACACAGGAGAGAGACGGCTGCACCAGCAGGAATGTCAGCAGTTTGCGTTTTAGGGCATGGGCACCCCAGTTAAGGTGGGATTCATCTGCGCTCTGTGAGTCTGAACCTGCTCTGAGCCAGCCAGGTGGGCAGAGGACAACGCCGTGCCCTGCGGACGGGGATGGTCCTGCGTGCAGCCCCCAGCCCATGGCATCATCACAGGCATTCCTGACAGTCCCTTCTTTACGATAACGGCATTATCAAGCGTGCCAACGAAGTAACCGGGTGATTTATTTCGTTGTCACTCTTCAAAGGCGCATTTGTTTACCATCCATCTCTCGCCCCCAGCTCGCCACAAGCTCTGTTTGTTTGGAGGGGGCCGCGGTGCAGGAAGCACAGGGCTGTGAACCCATCCCCAGCGCAGCGGCCCCCGCACCCGCCGCCGTTCTCACCTTGACTCCGAGCTGCTGGAGTCGGCGGGCACCGCCAGCGTGGGGATCCCTGTGGCTTTCCAAGGGATGCTTTCAGAAACGTGTGAGCGGGGAGGGCTGACCTGAATTTAACCTTTCTCGGTGCCCCATGTTTGATGGGGAGGGGAGGTGAGAGATGTGGCAGCCTGGCCAGAGCTGGCGACAAACTGCTGGCATTTCTTGGGCTGAAGGAGATGACACGAAGGGGGAAGCACCTCAAGCCCATCCCAACAGGACACGCCAAGCAGAGCTGCCCTACAGCGCAGCGGGGCTTCAGGCCACACCAGCGCTTTTTGATAACGAAGGTGCAATACCTTGCTTTTCTTTTGGAAAAAAGGGAAGGGTGAAGAAAGCAAAAATAAGGAAAAAAGAAAAAGCAAAAACAAAAGAAAAAAGATGCATTTTTGGACCAAACTCCCTGGCCGATTTGGCCTTACAGACTCAGTCACGAATTTTAGTCTTGCCAGACTCAGCTGAGCGAGGGAACAGCTCCACCAGAGAGGAGGTGCAGGCAGGGATCTCAGCCAGTGGAAAGCACCGTCGTTTGCAATCCAGGCACATGGAGCTCTGGCCCCCGAGGACGCTGCCCAGATAATTGCGCTCTCGAGGTGCCGGCAGCGCTCCACCATCTCCTCGTCTAATTAAGTGCCGAAGCGGATGGAAGCGACGGGGAGGACGAGGAAGGGCATTTGCGCTGTGGTCAGGAGGTGTGGGAGGGATGGACAGGAGGAACTCTGCCCCATTCCTGCCTGCCCGCGTGGGCAGCAGCTCCTCCCTGTCTGCACCTCGCGTGGGGCCAGCGTGGCCACGACTCCGGTCACCACCGAGCCTGCCCGGTCACTCCCATACGGCACAGTGGTCATTTTATAATTCAACATTATCGACTAAGCATTTTTTTCCAGGCCAGTCCAATTACTTTCAAACACACCTATTTGGTTTTAGTGTCAAAGAGATTTTCTCTCTCTCTCAAGTTGTTTTCACTTAAAAAAAAAAGTGCTGGAGCACCAGACAGAATAACAAGCAGACTCACTATTTAGTCATAGAGTGACCTGAAATTTCTCCAAGGAAACATATTTTTCACTGGAAAATTCTGTAGGAAAGTTTTTTCTTGACATTTTCTTGGTTTAGAGGAAACAGGAGAACAATTTTTCCCCATCACTTTCATAGTTTGTTATTTTACCTTTCCCTCTCTCTCCTCATCCCCAAGAGTTTCCTCCAGGATGGCCACTCACACAATAAGGAATAAGGGTGAACAAGACATTGGGAACAACCGAGGAACAAGAACACATCTCAAAGAGGAGAAATAATCAAAGTTATTTTGTTTCTGATGTTTAGATATAAAAATGTTTTAATTCTACAAGCTCACTAAGCCAGTTTTTAATGTTTTTCTACTGAAGGTAAAGTTTCTCGACTTTTATGAGGTTTATTTATTCACTGAAATCTAAGTTTATAATCCTTAAACCAGCAAGAGCGAGCGTAGCATGAAAGCTGGACCTGGAGGGTGCATTTTGTCCCTGCTTCAGCCAATACTTGGCTGTATTATCCCAGGAACATCAAGATGGTTATTCTTGGCTCTATCCCTCCATCACAGAATGGAACTAAACTAGCTGTGTCAGACAGGTTTTGTGATTTTAAAGCATAATCCTTTAAGATCCTCCGATGGAGGTTGCTACAAGTGACCATCGGGCACCCCTTCTCCCAAGCCACCTTCTGTGCATCACTCAAGTGTGGCTGTTTGCACCTAACAGTAGTTTGCAGCTGATGTTCTGTCAGCTGAGAGCTGCCAAACGGAGTCCCCTCCGCCTGCCCCGCTCTGCGTGCAAAGTGTTAGGAGAAGCCCAGATGGAATTCTCCTTAATTATGCACACAGCCTAATAGTTGTAATCAGAATTTATGGTAGGAATTCTATTTAAGATAAAATTCACAATTTGGCTATTTTGAAGCCCTGACCTGGCAAGTGAAGACGATGGGAACCTTTCCTCTCCCCAGCATCAATCTGGATAAGGTCCTGTTGTGCCTTCCCTGTTGAACTTGCTGTATGGAGAACTTCCCTGTGATTCCAGCTGTTTACGTTTGCAACACAGCTGGATGAGTGGAGGAAAAAGCACTTTGCTGAAAGCACACAGGAGATGTACCTGTGCCAAACTCCGCAGGGAGCACTGCCAGGAGCCGGTCACAGGCCCACATCCTTGTCATGGTCAGGGTGCAGCAAACACAGCAAAGCCAGCGAGTTCATTTGGATTTCTGGGGGCAGAAGTGAGAACAGGAGTAGCTGTTCACAGGCTTGACTTCACAAACAGTAAATGAATAAGGGCTGGGCTGAGCTGAGCTGAGGGTGCTGGTTCACCCCGGGCAGAGAGGTGTGCATGTCCTGCTGCCATCCAGAGGAGAGTGGGGTGGTCAGCCCAGGGATCAGCACCAACCACAGCACCTTTTCAAAGGAATCTTTCCCAGTCAACAAGGAGGAAGAACCTCTCCTAAAGTTCTTCCGGCCACTCGATTTTGGAAACCACTGGCTGCTCTGGCGTGCCATTTATTTATTATTAATAAGAGTATTTGCACTACAGTGGCATTCGGAGGTTTCATCTGGGATGGATTCACATCAGGACAGGAGCTCTGAATGTGCCGAAGAGATGGCCCCAAACCAGCCCCAGTTCTCAGTCACAAGGTCGGTGCAGTCACACCGGTTTCTGTAACACCACTTCTGCTTGAGACACAAAGTTGGTGCCTAAATGTTTGCATAACGACACTGTTAGTCAACACAACAGAGAAGGAGGAGAGGGAGGAGCCATGGTCTCACCTGTTTCCCAGTAGGAAACTGAGGCACCAGGGACTAAAGATGGAAAGGCTCTGGTTGTTGGACTTGGCAGCCCCTGCCTGCAGAGCTGCTGCCAGGACACACTGGCAGTGCCAGAGGCAGCTGCTGCAGCTCCCCAATCCCATTGTAGCTCCACAGCCACAAACCCCGTCCTGTGACGGTGCCACCCCACATTACACCACAGCCCACCTCTGCACCACTGCAGAATTACAGGTGAGCTTGAAAACCCATCGAAAAAGGGACCCCCCCAGGTGCTGAAGCTGCCACCTCAATTATTGTTTTTTCTCATGCAGCCGCTAACGCTGCACGTGTCTGCGTGTACGGCTGCGGATCTGCAGCTGGAGAGGTGTGCAAGCCCTGTGCCTCAGGCTGGCACCCAGGAGGCTCCAGCAGCCTCAGGGCAGCAGCAGCAGCCGGTACCGAGCCATGGGGGGACGAACCAAACCCCCCGTTATTGCCATGTGCTCTCAACTGCTGTGATTTATCTGGAGATAGCACTTTGCTGAACGGCACAGGATGGAGGGGAGTTTGCAGTAAATCTCTGGCTTCCCTGTGTAGTTTTCTTTTGCTTTCCATCGCTGCAGTTAATCTGGGTTGGGTGTCCACTTCCACTCCCTGAATTCATGACAGGAATCTGCTCTAAAAGCTGGCCTCCCACGTGCACGTTTTGGTGGTGTTTTAAGGCCCATTTTCTCTACGGCGTGTGCCATGGCATCGCCTGTGAGCAGCATAATGGGAATGGCTTACATTTAACGGGACAATTTTAAGCCAAGCTCTCCAGCTCCAAGAGCTGCCCCAGCCTGTGGAAACCAGCACCCAGCTCCCATGGGAATGCCAGTCTCCATCGGGACACTCAGCACCCAGTTCCCATGGAGATGTCATTGTCCACCAGGACACCCAACACTCAGCTCCCATGGGAAACATCACTGTTCACCCAGTGCCCAGCTGCCACTGGGACACCAGTCCCCACTGAGACACGAGGCTGCACCAGAAATGAAAACCTGAGCCTGACAGTAGCTTTTGTTGGGTTTTTCATGCCGTCCTGCCAACCAAACATTGTGCCAAGGAGTCTGTTGCATTTAAATACGCGGAATTATCTATTGCAATGCTTCAATATTTATTACACAGATTTTGCTTTAACTGCTTTGTAAATCATAGCAGAAATAATGGCCTTCCAACTGAGAGTCATATGCCGTAATCAACCAACAGAAAGTCAAGACTGTAATTTAAAGTATATATTAAAAAGTCCTTATGTGAACATTTTGTTTAAATTAAGAGATGGGCCATGACTCAAACAATAAGGCCTCACCAAAGATAATTTTTCTTAGCAAATCATTCAAGGGTTTAGAGGAGGCTCAGGGGACACAAAGAAGCAATCCTGACCTCCCAAGACTATAAATATTTTTGGTTGTCAGATTATTTGAACAGAAGACTCTGCCCAGCAGCGTGGTCTGTCTCCAAGCGGCATCTCGGAGGTTTCAGCAGTGGAGTCGTGTTTGCCTGCCTGGCAGGGCCAGCTCAGCATGGCAGCGGCAGAGCTGGACACTGAACGGCGTCCTTGGGCCACGGCCAACCTCCCCCAGGCAAAGCTGCGCCACCCTCCGCGCGGGCTTGCTCGCACTCTCCAGCCCCGTCTGTCACATCCTTCCCCGGCCTCAGCGCCCCGACATGCGCCGTCTGCTCTGCCTCCAGTGCCGGGTGGCCCTGTCTGGACTCCCCACAGCCGAGCTCCCTGCTACATCAGCCCACTCGTGACTGCAAGTGCAGCCCCTGGTCTGTTGCAGCGTGCCATGTGCTCCCAAGCTGCGCAACTGCTGCCGCTAAAGCCATGGCGAGGTACCAGCTCCCCACTACCACCTTGTCAAATGGCACCGTGCACACATCTCCTGGTCCTGGAGACCTGGAGCCCCTCTGCCTGGAGCAGGAGCCCTCTCTGCCCACCTCTGCGTGCTCTGCTCAGGTACCTGTGGTTCCCTGCCCACCCTTTGCACCCACAGAGGACCTCTTCGATATGACAATCATTACTGATTGTGCAACGGTGCAACCTTGTGATCCAAGCAAAACTCAAGGTACATCATCCCCAGGATGGGGATTCCCTAAGGACTTCATGGGTAGGACTTCCGTTGAGGGCCACAGCTTTGCAGCCCAGTCCCATGCAGAGATTACTGGGCGTTCATGAGCTTGGTTCTCTTAACAGATGATGGTATTCCAGTATTTATGAAGCCTCCTTTCAATAATTATCACGCTGTTACATTGGTGAGTTTCTTGACAAGTTATTAAATCATAATTTCTAATTTAAATGCCAGCTTTTGGCGTGCATGCCTGCTCAGGATAAGCTCATTTTCATTTTTATTAAACATCACCTATTAAACACAAGGAGAATTTTCTCAGGAATAACAGAAAACACCACAGGTGCCTTATTTCCCAGCTGTAATGGTTTCAAATAGTTCCCCAAACACATAACCACAACAAGGAAATTGTTATGTGTTTAGGTGAGGATGGAGGTCTGCAAAGACCCTTCTCCAGATAAATAGGTGCTGGCTGGCATCTTCCCTTTGTTTTTTCTCCTGGCAGTGACAAAAGCCCAGCTGCAGGCTTTGCATCATGCCATAAAGCACCTCCGCTTTCTAAAAGTGAAAAGCAGTCACATAAAACCGAAGGAAAGCTCAGGACATCTGAGCTGGACATCAGTGTCCAAAGCACCCACCTTCTGGAGATGTTTCAGAAGCTCATGATGTGGCCGCCATACTTTAGTGCCACCCAGAACTTGGCTTTTCAAGCAGATGGTCGATTAATTATGCTCGTTTTGCGTTTATAGCACCTGGGCTCAGTGTCCAAACCGCGTACCCCTCCATTGCAGGAAGGGTTGCAGTGGCACTGCCAGCTCCGTCCCACCCAGGGTTACCCTCCCCATCTGCTGAATTTACAGGGGGAGAGGTTGTGTGTGCATAGAGACAGGAGTGAGCCCACAGTGTAACGCACAAGCCATCAAAACTGGGACCACACAGCTGTTTTCATCTGAAAACAGGAAGTAAAAGGAAAAGAGTAACCCCGTGCAAGAGACGTGGGGTGATGAATGTTCAAAACCATCCCTCAGGAATAAGGGTCGTGCATCTGGCTCAGCCCCTCTCTCTGGGCTGGCTTTTGTGCTAAAATCCTGATTTACTTTGGGGCTGATGGGAAAAGGAATCACCCGTTTTCCCCACATGATTTCCATCTCCAGACTATACATTCTCTGTGATCAGACTGATTAGTTAAATAAATCATCCTTACCTGAAGATAATCCATTTACGCTTTTTAATTAAACACAATTATGACAATTTGTTCTGCTGCCTGCCAGATTGCATGTGCAATCGAAGCCGAGGGCAAGAAACTTTTGCGGATGTGTTTATCTCCAGGTCAAAAAAACGAGCACAAAAGTACTGCAAACGTACATTTGATGATAGTGCTGGGACTGGCTGGGACAAATAACAACAAGAGGAGAGTGGGGAACCAGTTGAGATGATTGGCATCCTCTGGAACAGCCATGGGCTTCTCTTGTGCCACGTTGGCACTAGAGTATGTCGCTGAATACCCTCTGTGCTCTGATGGGTGCAGAAGGAGCTCAGTTTCAGTGCTCTGTATTCCCCTGCCAAATGCAAACCCAGGACTAGGTACAAATATGAACACGGCAGTTTTCTTAGAAGAGCACTGTGTCCTTTTCACGGTCCAACAAGACAAAAAACCACGTCCCATTTATTCTGCCAAGGGCTTTTATTCAACTCAACTTGCCTTCAACTCACATGCACGGAGTGAGAAACAAAATAAGACATAATGAGGCAGCTTAAATAGATGTTAGAGACCTTCCTGTTATTTAAAAGCCCTCTGCAGTCCCTCTCCCCTCCCCTTGTAACCGCGCGCTCAAGTTCAACTGCAAGCGAGTACAGCAGTCTATGTGCTGTTTGTTTTGGGTTCAATGGCATCTCATTTACACGTGTTAATTGCAACTAATTGGCACTAATTGGATGAACAGGAAACCCTCTGGGAGCACTCATACCTTTAATTTGTAGTAAATATCATTAATTAACATATGCTAATTAGAACCAATTAACATTGATTAAGGGTTGCCAGCTACTTGGAAAGTACAACTATCCATGTTGTATTAAGTCAGCACAAAATATGATGCATGCTTTAAGTATAAAAGAAGAGGCAAAGCTAACATAAGGCAGCATCTGGGCCGCGTGCTGGTTTGCTGGCTGGTTGGACGTGTGCCGCACGCGGGGCACGTTGAGCTTTCACGCCGCTCTCAACACAACCCTAGCACCGTGCAATCTCCTGCAGCCAAAAACCAGTGAGGGGAACAGCGTGCTACCCACCACGTACCGTACCTCGCACCCACAGGTGCGATAGGAGACAAAAAGCATCTCCAAAATGAGTTGTTACCCAAAGTACACAAACCCCAACACCTGGGGCTCCAGGGAAGCTCAGCACCTCCTTGCAAGCAGGGCTGTTAGAGGGGATCTCTGGGTTCAGAACAAAAGTTAAATCAGCATCTCTTCTGCCTCTGTCCCGTGGGTATTGACATGTTTCTTGCGGGATTCAAGCACAACACATCCCACCACGTGGCCCAGATGGAGCCACAGCTCTAGGCACACAGGGTGAAGCAGTGACTTTGCCAGGTGGATGAAGGGAAAGGGTCTGGTCCCATCCAGCTGGTGGGTGCCGTGCCGTATCTCTGTGGGGCTGCAAGGGGAAGCAAGGCAGTGCTGTCCCCATAGAAAGCCACCTCCTCAGTGCAGAGCTCAGAGTGAGCTCCCAAGGTTACTGCTGAGTGCCCAGGCTTGGCAAAACTCCTCACACAGGCTGGGAATGTTACGGAGTGTTCAGTCCAAATATTTGTACGGCCACTGAGCCGGATCTCTGATTTGCATGGCCCTAGGGGCAGGCAGGTGTGAAGATTGCCCCAAGCCACTGTACCTTCTACCAGGACTTCTGCTGAGCGCAGCTATTTGATCCAGCGAATATGGGTCACCGCATTCCCGGGATCTGCAAAGAGCCCGCGGCCGCTCTGCACAGAGCTCAGCCCTGCTCTCTGCCAAATGTATTTACCCAACAAAACCCAGAAGGTGTAAAATAACACAGCAAAGCTCCCACAGGGTGAAATGCTGCTGTTCCCATGCCCGCTGCATTTTTGGGAACAGATACATTGCAGCCTGCAGACAGGGATGCAGCTCTCCGAATGAGCCAGCTCAGACCCCAGGAATACCAGAGGCGGCAGCATGCAGCACCGCACGGGCAAACCTACTCCACACCACACACCCACCGGGTAGTGCCAGGAAGGGTGCTGGAGCCAGCACATGCCCCAAATTCCCCTGCAGATCCTCTGGGACGCTGGTGCCAGCACGGCCAGGCCTTCAGGAAGCGCTGGTGGATGAGGCTGGTGCAGGGCCCCTCTCACACAGACCACTAATTAACAATTATACCTGAAAATGGCTTTCTTTTCTCAAAGGGTAGGTCCTTTTTGGCCCTACATGTGCCACCCAGAGATCACCAAGGGCTGCAGTGCCAGCACCCAAGCCCATGGTGCAAACACTGGATTCAGCCATCCGCTCTTACAATTAGCGGAGATGAGCAACCCGGGGGGTGTCCAGACACGGCCGAGTTGGTCACAAGAGGCTGAAGTTCAAATACTCTTGTTCCCCTAATCCTTTAGCACCAAAATTATTCCCAACCTTTTTGCCCGGCTGTTTACCATTATGTTATCTGATAAAACAACTCGTTATCAGTTTGCATAGAAGGACAGAGAAGAAAAGCACTTAATCTTAACCAACACCTGGGAGGAGATGTGATTCCGCCTGACACTGGCACTGTTTCCCAATTTACAAGTTTCTAACAGGATTAGCTTTTTACATTGAGAAAACAGAGGCCAGGGTTGAGACATGGCAGGAAGAGGATGTGCTGCAAATGCCTTGAATTTTGTTGTTTGGCTGCAAAATGTGCTTTGTTAGCAGAGTTGGAAGCACGAGGTGCCGGCAGAAGGGGGTGTGCAGTGCCACGTCATGTGCTGTCCTTCCTCTGCTCCTACAAACGTTGATTGCACGGGATGGGAGCACACAATTAGCTCTGCCTCTAATTGCCCACCAACCCTATAATTTGAGGACTGTAGTTAAAACATAGCATTTCAGGCCTCTTTGCAGCGAGCATTTTCACTGTTGATGTCACAGGCTGCCACAATACAGGGTAAAGGATGGAAAAGGGATGGGGAAAGACGCTGCAGCCCAAATCCTGCTGCCTGAGTTCAGAGCCAAAGCCCCAAGAGAGTCCAAAGCCTGGTGCAGGAGCAGCAGAGCCGTGGGCACAACGTCATCGCCCAAAGACCTCTCTTCATTCCAAAGGTTGCTGCAGAACACCACCACTAAGAGATAGCAGTGTTTTACGGTTGTAGCTTTTCAACCCTCCAGACAGACACAGAGAGGGAAGTGCAGGTGAAGCTGCAAGGCTCACCTCAACCTGGATCCAGCATGGGGCCGACACGAAGTCTCGGGGACAAAACCAGATTTGCGTGTCTAAAAATGGGCTGTAAAATTTCAGACAACCATAATCCGAGGGGATGTCTGAGAACCTAAAAAATGTATTTTTCATGAGTTTAATAAAAAAGGCTGTCATAGAGGAGGACCGCTGACACATTTAAAGCAGTAGCAGAAAGCTGATAAGCTAAAACCCCCAACACCACACATCCATGTACACATGGACACATAACCTGCCCCGCCGCGCAGATATGCTCAATAATCCAATAGCCCTGTTCCACCTCTAATTACAGGGATCCCGCGACACAGTATTCCTAACCAGGGCTTTAAATCTGAGTTTACAGTATTTAGGAAGTGTTGTCAATAATGTTTACAGTGAATTAATTACTGAAGTGATTTTAATTTATTTTCATTAATTATAATCTTATTAACCAATTAATTAAATCCAAATACAGGATGCAACATTGTTTGCTGGTTACACCCTGGTAAGCCAACAAGCAGCATAATCATACTTTCCGCAAAGCAAAACAGCAATTAGGGAGGGCCTGGGACACCAGCACTGCTCCAGGTGGTTCCCTCCAGGGGTTGGATGTTTTTGGTGCTGCCTGCCTGCTCTTTGCCATTCTGTCCCACTCCCGTTTCCTTGCCAGGCACTGCATGGCCATCAAATCCACTCAGCATCCACTCAGGGTATTTTTCTTCCCTTGGGAATGAGCAGTTTCATTCAAACACACCCCCAATGACTCCCCCGCACCGGCCCACTGCTGCACATCACCCCTTACCTGTGCCACATGCTGCCCACGGCGGGAGGTTATGAGATTTGTACCAACATGGTGCAAGAAATTCGGGATTATTTGACAGCATACAAAGCACAGATTCCTCGGTGAAAAGAAACAAGTTGAACAAATGACTTAACCGCGTGCAAATTCAAGATCTCTTTTTCGTTTATGACTGCCTTAGCATCCAGCTGCACACGGATACAACTCCCTTCAACAAACATTATGCACAGGATTTATTACAGATGTATACTATTTACTAGGGTTTATAGTGATATATAGTCTCTCTTCATCATTTGAGCAGTAAAGTATATTGTTCTGACCCTTCCACTCCCTCCATTTGCCTAAGACTCCAGCCACTTGATATTTTTCCAGTTCTGACATTTCAAACATGCAATGCCATATGTATTGCCACTTTCAGGTAATTATCACGTAAAATTAGGCTAGTCTTGTACATGAAACTAGCAATTAGCCAAGGATTGAAGGTCAAAGAGATCTCATTTATAGAGTCTCTAACAAAATGTTAAGTGTAAATGTGTGTCAGATGGTCCAGGATGCCGGATTATATGGGGTCATGACAACGGGTCTGAAGTGTCATCAAGCACGATGTAACCAGTCTGTTGGGCACAGCAGTACAATCTGGGACTTATCTCTTTCAGCCTTATCAGAACCTGTGCTAAATCTAGGACACGGCCTTAGAGGAGTTTCTGAAAAAGCAGGGAAATGAATTGCAGCCCATTGTTTCCCTTGCTAGGACATTCAAACGAGCTGTTCTTTATTACAGTGCGCCGTGCATGACAAGCCCGGTCCTCGCCTTCCCAGGACGCATGTGTGCAAGCCAGAGCAGGACTCCGTTGCTCCCATTTGGATGAGGTCAGGTTTTGTCCCAATCATGGGTGAGGACGGGCAACAAGGCTGCCACGCCACGGGGAGGTGAGTGGGCAGTGCTGGCACTGGCTCCTGCCCTGGGGCTGTGCCACGCTCACCTGCATGTCTCTGGGCAGGGGACGTGCTGTAGCAGCGCTCAGTCTTGTGTGGATGCCGTGGGGCTGTAGATCCCCACTCTGGCTCCAAAGGGGGAACAATTCAGCTAACCAGCACCAAACCCATGACTAGAGCTGAGTTATCCAACAGACCCAAAGGCATTTGGGACCTTAACCAGATGTTTAGCCCTTGTGAAGATACCAGCCTTAATTTCTGCTGATGCAGAACCTCATCACGCAGGCACTTGGGAAGGCAGAGCAAAATGCCCAGGGACACCGCGGTGCTGGGTCAGACCTTCCCTGCCCAAGCAGAGCACAGAAGCTCTGCCTGCCACCTCTGCCAGCAGGCAGCAGGCTTTCTACTCCTTCTCTTGCGCCCGGGAAAGTCCATTCTGTGTAGAGAAGTCAGGGATGCTTTCATGTGAGTGTATCTTTTCGCAATTTTCTTTAGGTGCTTGCAGCTGAAATCTCTCACAAATCTGATTCCCCTCCTTTTCCCTCCCTGCAACTCCGCTGTCTCACTTTCCAAGTGCACTTGGGAGAACACAGACAGAGCTCAAAAGCCGAGGCAGCAGCACAGGCCTGTGGCAGCACTATTGCAGAACGAGACCTCCTTCTTTGACGGGGAAGGTGACTGCACCCGAATCAGGTGTTAAAAAAGACTTCTTGCATAATTTTGTTTATTCTCACTTATATAAATATTTGTCTTTTCTTCCTGCTACTCTGAAAAGGAGAGAAGTTATTAAAAAAAAGTCTTTTCCTCAGCAACCCAATAT
Organism: Neomorphus geoffroyi; assembly: GCA_033558235.1. Classification (NCBI taxonomy): domain Eukaryota; kingdom Metazoa; phylum Chordata; class Aves; order Cuculiformes; family Neomorphidae; genus Neomorphus; species Neomorphus geoffroyi. The sequence goes on from JAUMJM010000018.1 coordinate 3,487,534, forward strand.
GCTTTCCAGTGGGGTGCATCCTCCGCCAGCCCTGCCAGCTACTCCAGGTCCTTGCTGTGTGTCACCCTCTCCGTGGCACTAAGCCCCTGTCGCTGTTACAAGAGGCTGTTCCCCAGCACACATCGGTGAGGTTCACGGCAGATGCCTTTCAGGCACTTCCCTGCAGATGAAGCGGAGGGCTCGCAGCATTTTCCTTCCAAGTTTTCCCCCTCATCTCTCCCCTATCTCTCCGTTCCTCTTGCTCTCTGAATGCCGTCACCTCCTTTGCTTCTCCTCCCATCTCCCGCTCCGGTTTCCAGCCCGCATCCCTCCCGGCTCTGTGCCCTGACTACCAATGATGCTCCCAGCGCTGCTCTGTATTCTGGCTGGAGGTAGAGGTGGGGGCCTGCCAGCCCGCTCTGCTCGCCAGCCCCTCGCCTCCCGCACAGGAGCCACAGAAGAGAGAGGAACCACTTTTCTTTTAGCTGAACATGGCGCCAGTGCTTTTCTAATTGCAAACAAACGAACCCAAAGGCGCGCTGCATGGCCACGGCCCGCCCGGCGCACGGGAGAGACGAGGCTCCCCATTCTTCTCTCCCTTTCCAGCAGCAGTGGCCAGCACGAAGGAGGTGATGGGGTTATCGCAGACTCACCCCTTGGTTTGCTATCCAGACCCATCCTTGCTGGCAAAGCCATTCCAAGGATGGCCTCAACGTTCCCAGCTCTTCCCTCCGCCCCGTGCACCGCGGCGGCCCTGGCTTGTAACCTCCCTTTCCTCCTTGAAGCCCAGGTCGTAGCGGCACTTAGCTAAATTATATAACTGCAAACAAAGTGTGACAGCTTTATTTGTAATTATACTGCATTTAAAGGAACAAGATGAGCTTAATGAGTTAATAAAGTGGCTGCCTGTCAAAGCAGGGGCTGCTTTGCATAGGCGCCCCGGCGGGTCCCGGCTGGGGGCTCATGCATATGGAGGGGTGCACGGAGGTGCCGCTGGCCATGGCAACGGGCAGGTAGCAGCCCGTGGCCAGCTGCCCCCGTCCCAGAAGACTTGTATGAAGTGAAGACTTGTGAGAAGCGAGCATTTTGTCTCCGCACACTTGACAAAACAAAGACAACTCACTCCTCTGGTTTCATGCCACATTTTTTATTCATAAACAAGCTGTTGGCTGTAAAGACATGATAAAACTCGAGCTCAGAGGAGGCTGGCGAACATTTGAATGCAAATCCTCAGCTGCTACAAATCCGTCCTATTATTCAGACGATTTTTTTTTCTCCCCCCCCCCCTTTTTGTCTTATGCTAAGCCAGGCAGGATCCCAACCAGAGATATGTGATAAACTCTGGTCAATGCAAAGAAAGGCACCGGCATGAAAATTCAAAGGCTTGCCTGGGAGAGGGGAGGCAGGCAGGCTCCGTGGGGCAAGGGAGCATGAACAAAGGCCACCGTGCTGTCAGGGGCTCTCCTGTAGCGGCCGAAGGTTTAGCTCTACATGCACAATGTTGCCTATTGTGATCTTTTTTCACCTTTTTTGCCCTGGCAAGGTAGCTTTCTCCCAGAAGATGTGTGTGGGGAAAGCCTGGTGTGCTGAAGAGGCAGGGAGAGCTGCTCGACTGCCACGGCGCTGCCTGGAGGAGCTCCAGCCAGAGGCGAATGTAACACCAACCCCCCAGAAAAGCTAGGACCTTCCCCAGCTCCTGGTAATGGGAATATTTTACAGAGGGAAAAAAACAGCTAAAAGACATAATACAGATTGCAGATTGTTTTTGTGAACTAGGAAAGGAGCAGTAGTCTTGTATTTTCCACTGTCACCCCCAAACCTTTCAGTGATGCACACACGCTATCACACGGCTGCACACACAAATCTCTGCGCAAGGGACGAGTCTCTGGCTGGCCCCGCTGCAGGCTGTGGCTGTGTGTCTGGGAAAACCAGCTCCCAGCATGGTGACAAGGCTGGTGCTGAGTGGCGAAGAGTGAGGCCCAGTGGCCAAGTCTTCCATGAGGTGCCTAGGACCAGAGTCTGTCATTTAAATTCAGTCCTGCTGGTGCCCCAGACCCCCACATCTCCACTGCTTTCAGTCCAGATGTTTCACAGAGCCCAACTCAGGAGCTTAACATCGCTCTCAGGCTGGACCTGACCTGGCTCTTGTGTAGCTCCTTCTTGTAGACATTTGTGCAACTCTTTTAACCTCTGCAGCCCCCCATTCTCTCAGCAAGCAGGAGGTGACAGCACTCCCCTCCACTGACCCCACTGGGGTGAGAAAGGACTGTGGTCTCTTGCTGAAACACGCTTTGCCAGCAACCCATCCAAGCTTTGCCCTTGGTCATAATAGAGGGAATTTCCTCTGGAGAAGAAACAAGTCAAGAGAAGATCCAGTTCAGAGAGATGAGTTTTGCATGACAATTGGGAAATAAAGAAAATAAAAGTTGGTAGGAATTAATTTACATGAGAACACAAATGGAAAAAAAAAAAGATTATTTCCTGCAGCCTCTATCTAATAAATTATTTTGAGAAGAAAACACAGCAGAGATCAAGAGAGCAAGCAGGAGGATGGAGGGTCACTCAGGGCTGTGGTTTGCTGCTCTGGATCCTGACTGATAGAGATATTTGCATTTCTGGGGTAATTCTGCAGCACAAGGAAATCTGCTATCACGGTGTTACAAGACATCATGGATCCTTGCAGAAGCAAAACAAGAAATCATTAAGCCAAATCCCTTTGCCTCTCTGCAAAACAAATATGACTGATGTTATATCCTTAGCTGTGTTTCCAGAAACACTGAGCACCCACTGATTTCATTTCTAGTGGCACCTGAAGCTGGGCTCGCAGTCGGGGTGTCCCGGTGCGGGGTGTATTTGCTGTTCATTCAGTCTGTAAAGCCGAACTGTAGCTGAAATTATAGCCAAGAAAGTACTCACAGGAAATGAGTGACCCAACAGAAATAGCCTTTCATACTCTGGGACAAATTACAAGGCACAAACTTTGATTTTTCTGAATGCAGTCATTATTCTTAAGCATTCAAGCAGTTTTTTGGTGAGTGGATGTTGCCCCATGGGCCGGTGGCAATGGCCATTACTGACAGCGTGGCTGGTGCCTCGGGAAGGCACAGTCGCCGGTCATTGGTGGGCATGGCTGCCTGCGGGCACAGCAAACCCTTCCTGCACCTGCAGCGATGTGTGGATGCTCTCCAAGCACCTTTGGGTGGGGGTCTAAAGAATAAGCCCTGTTTCCCAGTCTGTGAAGGCAAAAATCCTGCTGAAGTGAACACTGGCAGAAAAGGCAAAGCAAGATGTGAGCAGGGTCATCTTGGGAAATGATGGAAGAGGAGGGGAAAATATCGGTGGATGTTTCTGCCAGCTCCCATATAGCTGGAAGAGGCCCCAGTGCAGGACATGCTTAGATGTGCGTTTAATCTTCAACCTGCGTTAAACCATAGCTTTACTCCCTCTATTCTCCTCTTTCAGGATTTCTTAAGGTGCCTCTATATAACCTAACACCGACGCTACCTACTTAGCTGGGGACCGGTTCCTGCAGAGGCTGAGGCTAAGGACCAGGAGAGGGAGGCAAGTGATGGCACCTCCCCAGCTTGGCACAGGCTCCTGCTTCCTTCCCACCACTTTGGGCAAAGCCCAGGTTTCTGGCGCTCGCAATCCGATCAATGCAGGGCCCCTGGTTGTGGACAAGAGGAGAGACTTAATTCTAATCTGTATTGACTGCTCACTGCTTTGTCTGCCAATTTGCATCATGGACTTGTCTTAAACAATGATGTGGGCCTGGCAGGTTCTCTCACAGTAATCTATACCAGCGGGTCAAAATCTCTGAGCACTCGTTAAAGTCCATACATACGAAATGCACATTTAACTACTGGAAAGGATCGGAGATGCATCTGTCTCAATATTTATTCACCCTCATCTCTAACCTGCTTAGACCTCAAGAATGTTTTCAATTTTTAGCAGCAGAAAGAGGCCACTTTGTGCAGTGGAGAGCATTTCTGTAAGATTTTGTTCTAAAGTATTTTGTCCTGCTACCTCATAGCCAAGGAACAGGTCAATGGAGGCGGACTGTAAGAAAGCAGGATGCCTGAAGGGAGTGATCTCAGTCTCCTGCCTCCTCTGGCACCGTAAGTTCCAGCTTACTGAACACCACAGCTTTTGTTTCTTTTAAAGCTGATGTTTTGTGATGGAGAAAAAAAAATATCTGAGTGTATTTTGGGTAAAGCTCTTTGGAGTTTCCCTTATTTCCACTTCCATTTTTGCCCACGTTTGTAGGTACTGGCAGGAGGAGCTCTGGACACAGCATCCTTGCTGTCACTGAGCTCTGCCGTGGGGTGGATGCTAGGGCTGACGGACATGTGCAGTGCCATGCTCTGCCCTGTGAGTCCTCATGGAAGGACTGGGGGTGAAAGTCCTGGGTCTTGGCTGCTTGCTGCCCTCTAACCCACTTCCAGCCACTGCTGAGCTGGAGAAAGGCTTCAATGCGCCGTGCCAGACCAGCACCATCACCCCACCCTGTAAAGCCCCCTGACTCCTGATGCACAGAGCAGGGCAGGGAAACACAGGCAAGGTTCTGGGTTAAGTGTTGAGCTGACAAAGATGTCGCTAAGCTCCAAAGCCCAGCCTGAGCGTGCACTTCCACAGATTTTGATAACGCAGCGTGTCAGCAGCCGTGGAGATTGAGTGATTAGGCTGGGGACACGGACACTTGTCTGCACTTCATTGAAGCTTTGCCACCATCTGACTGCTTGTCAGCAGAGGTTTAGGGCCACGGTGAGGGGGCAAGCGCATGCGTGAGCACGCACACCTCCATGCGGGTCCATACCCTGCATCCTGGCACTGACTCCCGAGCAGTTTTGGCTTCCCTACATTTGGGTGACAATTTACAACCATCCATGACCCCGGCCGCGGTTCTGCCAAACACTCTGTCCAGCCAGCGTTGCCTGGACCATGACTGCAGCCCATAAATGTGATTTATAGGCAGCCGTTACGGAGAGGCACTGCCTCTTGCATCAACTCACTGCACCAGATGGACTGTCTGCTACTTCAGCAATGGGCTCGGGTGGCAGCCGGGTGACCAGGGCACTGCCCACCTCCCTCCACTTCCTAACTGGCTGGTTAGATGGGGTTTGCCGCCTGTCAAGAGGTGCCAGAGTTTTATAAATAGGTTTCTGCTCTCGGATTTTTAAAAACACAAAGCATTCAGCTGCATGAGAAAGAAGGGTCAGAGGAAAAACAGCTCGGCTGCCTCGGGCGTCTGCCCACATCCAACGGTGCAGGCACCAGGGAGCTTTTGGGTGAGCCTCTCAGCAAGACGGAGCCAGTGCAAGGATGAGCCGCGCCTCCCGGCACAGGACACCGGCTCCGAGAAATACAAATATGTAAAATAATGTTTTCCCCAGCTACAGTTTTCATACTTCAGCGTGGAGAAATGGCCTGCTCATCCAGCAACCGTAGAAAATCTCAATTTCCCACATAAAAATATTAGTGGCTGGCTTAAAATATTAACATGTGGATCGCATTGCCCTCAGAAGCTGTGGGATCGGAGTTTAGCATCAGCAGTTAGACACAGATATGGAATTAAAAATGTAAGCAGTGGCTTTTCAGGCCTTATTACTGCAGCGGGGAGGCCCCGCAGGACGGATGGTGGAGGGAGGGAGGAGTGCGACACAGGGCTGGGGTTTCATGCTCCGGCTTTCCTGTCCCGCTGCCATCCCTCCTGGGCTGAGTGGAGCTGCCAGAGCCCTGAGGTCAGGGGGCTGCTCCCACCCGACACCTCCAAGGTCACTCCAGCTCAGCCCCTTGTCCTCCTGCCGGCGAGCTGGGTTTGCATTAAGCAGCATAAGCTGTCTTGGGGCTGCAGGAGCTTATGGTGAAGGTGCATGATATGAGGGCGCAGGGCATGGCCAGGCTGGTGGGGTGCTGGCTCAACCTGTCTGGAGGTGACAGAAAGCACCAGGACAGCCCCAGCACTGGGCATGGCTCTGGGAATCTGCCCCAGGCTCAGCTCTGTAGGTCCTGAACCACCTGGGCACATCTCCTACAGCCTCATCCCTCCTGCTCCAGCATCTGGGGGCGACACCCCCAGCTTTGGGGTGGCTCTAAGGACTTACTCAGCTTTGGCCTGAAGTAAACAGTTGCTTTCCAAGGGGCTGGGTGCAGCCTGGGGACCAGCATGCATCCCCCTGCACCCCTGGGACATTCCTGTCCCACTGCCCGTCCCTGTCCTGCTACCCCCGTGGGAGGGCCTGGACATGGCAAGGCCTCTGGGGGCTACTGTGATACAAATAGTGAATAATTATAATAATATTAAATCAATAAACAACAGATTTTCCATGAGCATTGCACATGTAACACCCCTTCCTGAATAGAGAGACCTCTTCCCCCTGGGCTGATTTCCCATGCCGGCTGCGGCACTCGCGGGCACCCACGCTGTGCCGGAGCCAGCCCTGTGGGCACTGAAGCGCGGCTGCTGCCGAGCTGCCCGGGGAAGTTGGGAAGAGCAGAGTTTGGCAGAAGGTTAGCACTGGAAACAAAAAAACTGGACTAAATTATTATTCCACCCATAGCCTTCACAAGGAAAATAGAAGCAGCAGATTGAGGCCTGTTTTCATATTTGATAGGGAACCAGATAAATGGCAGGCAGCTTGCTCTGATAAGGCCTTGCTCTGGGCATAACCTCTTTCTCTGAAAGCCTCTTACTATGCATAGAGTCAGGCTATCTGTGCAGCTGCACCTTGACACAAATATATCTGCACCCAAGATGAACCAATTCCCCCAGAAATTACAGGAGTGGGATTGCATCTGGGGAAGGGGACGCAGCCACCGCTTTGCCACCTTTTTTTAACGGGAGTCTTTTTCCCCCCAAGTAGCTTCCCAGAAAAGCATTTTTCCCCTATTGTCCCTTCTCCCCCTGTGTTGCTCTGTCCCCTGTGCCAGCAAAGAGGAGGGAGATGGGGATGCAGAGCTGGGATGCGGAGGGCTAAAGCTGGGTGCGCCCCTCCACGCTGGAGCTGGCAGCCACCGGAGAGCCTTTCAGGAACCCTCCTGAGCAAACTCACGCTTGGAAATCACCCCCAAATGTTCCTTATTTCAGAGCAGAGCAGCAGCCGGGGTGACACCAATACAGCCTGGGAGTTCCCAGTCTTTTGGAGGGCATGAACAAACGTGTGATGCTGTACAACATCAGCGTGCCCACTACCCTGCCTTGGGTGCTGCGGTACTTCCCAAACTCCCCCCCTGCATGACCACAGAGCACAAATCCTCTCCTTTCCAGTGGCAGTGGCTCTTAGGTTCCAAATTATTATACTTTGGAAAATGAGTCTTGGCTCCAAAGGCATCAGGGCCAGATTTTCTCCAGGTCCCCATGCAACAGACAGGCCATTCCCATTAGTGACCAACAGCAGCTTTTCACCTTAATGTCCTCTGAGTCTGTGACAACTTCCCTCTGCTTCACTATAGGAGTCACGGCAAATGTGTCTCGGTAAATATGAGTGATAGTGGGGAAGAAAGTCTGGGCCAGGGCAGAGAGACTCCAGAATCAGGAATTACGAGGTAGGAAAGGCTTCTTCCACCTCTGCAAGCAGAGCCTCTGCCCTCTGGCACAGGAAGAAATATCCCGACCACCAACAGTTCCACAAGGAACCAAAGGAAACCAGAATAAAAGCTGGTTACAAAGATTTGGAAGAAAAGGAGGAGAGAGATTTGAGGAAGCAGCCAGGATGAGTACTGAGCAGCTTATTAACAACCCCATATTAATTTCTGGTTGTCAATGACACGAATAACATCCTTGTAACCAATGCCACTACTTCTTTTCTTTTTAACCAGAAGGGACTGTAAATTGGTTTCCCAGCTGCATGGCCACTTTAAAGACTTTATCCTAGTGTTCTGTTTTGCAGTGACACGAGCTCTATCATCATAAGAAGAACAAATCAGCAATTAGTCTGCGAGAGGCATCGCCATGGAGGTAGAACAGCCCCTAGTCAGAGGGAGAGGGAATCCTTTACAATGAAAGGCCCCCGGGAGAGTCGGGACCTGGACCTCCTGACGATGATTGATGCTGGCACTGCAGAGACGCACCACACCTCCCCGGAAAATTAAAAGCCTATTTGGTACGGTACTAACAACACATCACATTGATATTGTCTCATTACCCATCAGCACAGGGTCCTCGTCTTCCCATTTGTATGGTAGTAGGGGAAAACCCCATAGGACAAGCACTTTTCCCCTTTTCTCCTCATCCATCCCAGAACACGCTTGGAAAACCTGAAAGTGAAAGTTGGGCAGATTCAAAGCCCCTGTACCTTCCCTTGAACATCATTATTATATAGATTTGTGTCTCACCTAAAAGCTGGGGGTCCACGGGGCTGGACACTGCCCGTGCACAGCCACAGCCCCCAGGGCAGCTCTTGCTCGCTGCAGCCATGCCTCCTCCCAGCCTGGCACAGGGTGATGCCAGCTCCATGGCTGCAGATCAGAGCCGGCCATGCCAGCGCTGACACTGAGCACCACATGCCCAACCACCTCAGGGATTTGTGTGTGTCCATATGAAGGAACCATGCGAGCTGGGAATTGGCTCGTGCCGCAGACAGAGCTGGAGGGGAGCGAAGAGGGAGCACCTGGGGCAGGGACACAGGGATGTATTTGCAAGAGGGGCATCTGAACACCGCAGTTGCTGAGGTACAACCGGTCCCGCTGCCAACTGTGAAGCGCCGTCCGTAGAAAAGTGAAATATTAGAGCTTCAGGGTTTCCCTGCCCCCACTCCTTCCAAACTGGCATCTGTTACGTGTTGGGTTGGAGCAGCAGATGCCTGGTTGCAGCTAATGACAGCAGTAGTCTGTTAACAGATGCCACGTATCTAGCAACAGCCTTTGTCTGATCAAAACACCAAGTGCTGTAAAGGTAGTGGGGCCAAAGCCTTTACCTCCCCCCAGCCGGATGGGGCTGAGCAGGAGTGGCATTCTGTCCCCTCCCCTGGTGCCAGAAGAGATGCAGCTCCGGCTGGACCAGAGCGTACAAACCTGCTCAGCCCACGCAGAGCACAGACCTGGCGATGGTCCAGGATGAGCAGCCCTGGGTTCCGCTTGAGCACTCTGCTGGGCGCTAAACTTGGTGGAGGAGCCATACATAGAAAGCACCGCCTGCAGCCATCCTCGTCCTGCCTTCCCTGTCCTGTTCCTTAGGATGCTGCTGCCAGGGAGCGAGCTGGCAGCCAGCCATGCACAGGCAGGAGTGTGCGGGAGTCGTGGTTCTGCTGGCTTTTCCCTGTCTCAGCTCTCCCCATCCCACCCAGAGCACCCAGCCCGGCTGCTGACACATCCCTGCACCCTGGCTCATCCCTCTGCTGGTGCTGCCGTGGCAGGGGTGACATTTCCACCACCCTTAATCCGCCGGAGAGACTGCTGCTGCTGCTCTCCTCGCCCCACGCAGCAGAAGGGATGCCCATTTCTGCACAGGACGTTTGAGAACAGGGACTTCAGTAACGCATCCCGGTGGCACCAGGAGCCATCCTCCTTTGGCTGGAGCCATCGCTTGTTAATTCAGCTCCTGACAGTGAGCAGAGAGGGTCAAAGTAAGGGGAGATGTCTCAAGGATGCTGGACATGTGGCCAAAGCACTGGGCTTGGGAATGGGTTGCACGGGGTGGCTCATGGCCACCCAGGCACGTGCTGGGCTCCCATAACCTCCACAGGCATTACAGGAAGAGAGAAAGGCCCAATCCTGTGCCCAAGGGAGCACAGAGTCCTGAAGGCATGAGCTCAGATGCTCATTTTTCAAGGCTCACTCCGTCAGCCTCCCCATTTACATGTCCCCAGCCCTGCCAGAGATTAGGCCACATTAAACATCAAGGGGTCCGTTCTCCTGCCCACGGGCTTCTGCCTCTCCCAGTGACATCAATAGCAGTGACAAGCCCGTATGCAGAGGAGACCCCTAATTGCTGAACAAATTACATATTAAAAATCAAACCTGTCTCTGGGAATGAGGAAAACACAGCACTACCCACAACTGGGAACTTCTGCGCTGCTTCAGAAAATATTTAAATAACAAGTTTAATCCTATTTCCTTCAAATTAGTTAATAAAAATTGATTTCTCTTGGTGATGAATACTTGCTTTCACCAAAACTACTTTTTAGGGGTACTTGTAAGCTTAAGGCCTGGTCAGATTTTTGGGGTCTTTCTGTGCAAAGATGAATCATAGATCGGTTTGGGTTGTAAGGGACCTCAAAGCCCATCCAGTTCCACTCCCTGCCCTGAGCAGGGACACCTCCCACTGCATCAGGGGGCTCCAAGCCCCATCCAACCTGGCCTTGAACACCTCCAGGGATGGGGCAGCCACCGCTGCTCTGGGCAATCTGGGCCAGGGCCTCCCCACCCTCACGGTAAAACATTTCTTCCTAATATCTAGCCTAAATCCACTCTCTTTCAGCTTCAAATAGTTTCCCTCATCCTGTCCCTGCACTCCCTGATCAAGAGCCCCTCCCCAGCTTTCCTGGAGCCCCTTTCAGTACTGGGAGGCTGCTCTAAGGTCTCCACAGAGCCTTCTCTTCTCCAGGTTGAACAACCCCAACTCTCTCAGCTTGTCTTTGTGTGGGAGGTGCTCCAGCCCTTGGATCATCTCCGTGGTCTCCTCTGGACTCACTCCAACTGATCCATGAAAGCGTGTCCTCCCTAGGGTGTCTGTGCTTTCTGTGGAGACCCTGGTGCAAGTCCATGTTTCACACAGGGTACTGCGCATTATTCTAAAAGGAAGCAAGGAATCCCAATCCAGATATCTAAAGCGCTTGATCTGGAGGTCAGCAGTGATGCAGACCAACTCCAGCTTCTGCAGCATCTCTCCTCCCGGAAGACTCTTCCAGCTGTTCTCCCATTGTACGGGCACAGAAGCTGAGGCAGAAACCAGCCCCTTCCGCCCATCAGCCCAGAGCGGAGCTACCTTCCACCTCTCTACATTTCTATTTCCTCAGATTTATCGTCCTGCCACACTAGACAGGCAAGGACAATATGGTGAAGAACCAAATGAAGAGAGTTTTTAACCAACACACAGAAGCCTAAAGGATAATTAAATGACAACACTTATCAGCCCCCGCAGGGCATTTCCATTGTATAACAGCTTAAAAAATGTTCCCTTTCCAAAGAAAAAAAACAGTCGCTGATCTACCTTTTGCTGAATCTATTAGACAACTCATCTGAAACAAGTTTCACATATTTTAATTCGACCAGCTGATCCAATCCCCTCTTTTTGATTTCCCCAGATGGCAGGAGCAGCTGGAATGGAAAATCCTTCCCCACCATCACCTGGCCATCAACAGATCGATGTGCTCGGTGCTTCGCCTGGTCTGAATGGGGAGGGAAGAGACGAAGAGTGCACTGTAAACTTTTCAAAATGTTTTGTGATTAAGCAATCAATCAAACAAACAAACCACCCTCTTGCATTTTCACCGCCTGGGGAGGCTTTAAACAACATAGATAAATACTGAGCAGCTACATACTCATAGGTGCAATCGCTGCGTGCACAAGGAGGGAATTTGGCTCAGCGTTGAAATAAAAAAAGGTAGACGAGAAGGAGGAGTCTAAATGTCTCTGCTATTGGGGTTTTTATGGGGACACAGTTTTTTGCTAAAAGGATCTGCTGCCTGCAGAGTGTTTGCATTCAGCGTGAAAAGCCCAGACACGATGGCAAACAGCCTGGCCCATGCGAACACCTCAGACCGAGCTGATTAAAGGACAAAATGAAACCAGAACCAACGTTTTCCATGGCAGAGGTGGCATTTCAGCCTGAAGCTGGTGCTGGTGCCCGTGGGCTGCGTCAGGCCCTGCTCCGTGCACTGCGTATGCAATCAACTGTTTACGCGGTATCAGCCATAAATGTGCATTTAATTGGGCACCTTTGCTCCCTCTCCCCCCTCTCCTTCTCCAAGGGCCATCTGAATGCGAGGGGGAACAGCCTCTGATTCAGCCGCCGCCACACTGGGGTCCCTCCTCCCCTCTGCCCGGGACCCACAAAAGAGAGGTCGCTCCCATGTCAAGTGGGGTGTGGAGACCAGCTGAGGAGCTCGAGAGCTGAATTGTGCCAATTTGTGCAGCCAGCACCCGCTGAAAAAACTCCCGATCAGGAGGCATGAGCCGGCATATGGTGCCTCACTCAAGAGGCTGTCATTCAGGGGACCGGCAAGCCATGGCTCTCTCTCACCCTCCCTTTATGGCCTTTCTGCTCCCCTCCCGTGGGTCTGCAGAGGGGCCGGGGAGGGCGAGGAGGAGAGGGACATGGCATCCCACTCCATCTGCACGCCGAGCCAACTGAGCGTGGACGCTCTTTCTTTATCCTGCTCCCCTCCTCCGAATTTCTCCGATGGCCTGGTGAATGAACCGGTCGTATCTTCGCAGGGACGCATATTTGGGCTCAATTTCATGCCAGTTAATTCCAAAAAGCTGCAGACCATCCCCGGCTGCTCTTCCCCTCTGGCACTCCTTGATTTCCAAAGCCCTCTCCCATCTCG